>CM073735.1:100066704-101266704 GCA_037113605.1 Calophaca sinica | reverse complement strand
GTCGTAGAGACCGGATATGATCCAGCGGACTCACGAAGATCCGTTTGATCGAGAGATCGGATCACGAACATCTCAAAGTCGACGAGAAGAGTTATGCGGATCAACGGCGTCGACCACCGAGTTCGAGGAAGGAGGACATGTATTTCTTAGAGTCACCCCCACTCATCGGAGTTGGTCGGCGATCAAATCCAAGAAACTTACCCTAAATTCATTGGACCTTACCAGATTCTTCGTCGTATTGGTCGATGGCATATCGGTGCATTGCCACCATTCTTGTCGAACATCCACGACGTCTTTCACGTCTCACAATTGCGGAAGTATGTTTCCGACCTTCCTCATGTCATCGAACCAGGATGTGATTCAAGCGAAGGGCGACTTATCTTTTGAAGCGTCACGGCAAGAATCGTTGATCGGAAAGCCAAGCGATTCGCGGAACAAAGAGATCCAACTTGTCAAGATTGTGTGGGATCGAGAAGGCGGGAGATGCGACTTGGGAGCTGGAGGAGAAGATGAAGATTCGATTACCCTGAACTTTTACGAGGTAAGAAGCTTATTTGCAATTTCGAGGACGAAATTTTTTAGAGGAGAGATTGTAACACCTGAGGGCGAGATCGACATCGTATTAGAACGGCGTGTCGAGACCTCGACCAAGACCTTGTGTCGAGATCCGTGACTAGATCGTTCTTGAGATCTTTTGTCGGTGATGAGACCACGTACACTAGGCTCTTTGGTGAGGAGGTCGAGTCGAGTTGATGAAGTCGCGTCTGGCGATGAGGGCGCAAGTCGGTGAGAGACCGCGTTCACGAACTCGTGTTAGAACTTTGTACATTTGCACGAGTACTCTTGTCGACATCGTGTCGAGATGACACCTCATATTATTTGAGCGTTACTCAGCGTTATTATTATATTGTTTGTAATTATTACATTGTCGGCTTGTCGTTGGCCAAGCGAGTAGAGGTAATCATGAGAGGAGCGAGTTAACGGGTAGATGATTATTGGGATTGGCATCTTATAGCTGGAGTTACGTTTTTACCCTTTCTCGCCATTTGTATACCACGGCCAGTTTCACTCATTTCTCTTTTCTTCTTTCTTCTTCCTCCTTACGCTCTGTGTTTACGTTGTTTCCTTAAAAATCTTCATCAGCCAAACCGTGAGTTCAGCCAGATTCTGCACAAGATTTCTTCATCAATTTTGTTCATCATCAACTTCTCGACCCATATCTCGTCTGACGACCATCACCGTTGAGGTATGAAGAACAGATTTTCTTTCATCTGTACTCTTGTTTAGCGCTAAATCTTCTTCCATTTTTAATCAGTTTTATGCTTCCAAATCATATCAAATTGATGGGTTTTCTTCTTCACAATATTACCTATCTTTTTAACCGATTAATTGGGCTTGTAAAACAAAATTTCTTTCTCTGTTTTTACGCAATCGGCAATGCCCGTAAACCCCATTTTTGGTTCGTTTCGATTTTACGGTTTTTCGTTCGTTGCTTCGAATATTGTTGTTGTCGATCTTTCTGTGAAGCATCGGATAACTTTTCATGAATTACGATCGAAATCCCTAACTTTGTGTTGGAGGAAAAATATCTTTCAGTTCTTGAGTTTTATATATTTTACGGGTTGTGGTTGAGTTTGGGAAGAGAGCTAGATGTATTAGAACCATAGATCGATCGAGTTGTGTTTGTTTTAGGAAGTCGATTCAGAGACCGAGTGAATTCAATCGAGGTGTACGGAAAGCGAATCCAAGGACGCCGAGCAGAATCCGTAACGAGGATCAGACGTGTCGAGGTCGACCGAGAAGCGTGACGATCGAAGTCGTTGTCGAAGTTCGTTGAAGACAAATGTCGAGATCGAGTAAGAGAAGTCGTTGTCGAGTTCTTTGAAGACAGTGTGTCGAGGTCGTTGTCGGCGACATTTAACTTGGAGTTCGGTAAGGGCTACTTCTAGATATCTCTAAGGCTTTATTGTATAAGTCCTTAAGTAAGGGCATTTCATATTCTATGTGGTTATGTTATTGTGTATGGAATTCTTGATTTGTGTCGAGATGAAATGTTGTGATATGATTGAGTTTTGCATGTATTTAATATGTGATTGAATATATGTCGTGAAGTGTGTATTGCATGTTGAATTGCGTTTCTTCATGTCGAGCTTGCTCTTTTATTTGACATGCGGTTGAATATTTTGTGTTTAACTCCTGAATATCGTATCACGGCGGTGTTCATCGAGTGAGCGAGCTAGGTGAGTCGTATGGCGTTTTTGAGCCGTGACCGGATAAGCGAGGGTGCTAGGTCCCTTTTGTTTACGGAGATTGACTAGACGTCGCCACGCTACGGGACTGAGTTAGTATCCTAGGGAGAGCGAGGATCCCAAGGCTTTCTGGACTTTCCGACATACCTGATGCAGCGTGTGCATTCCGGAAAATTGTCGAGTCGAGAGAAAATGGAATTGTGAGTTGTGTCGAGTTTAGAGTGAGATGGTCGAGTCACGTCGGTGATTGTTATACTTTCTTTGTTTGCTTATATTTTTATGTCGAGCTTATCTTAACTTGTTGAGAAGTTGACCACTTTCCGTGGTGCCTTCAATCCATGACCGGTTACCCAGGCGATGTCGAGCGCGGGTAACTCGGCGATGAAGCGATCTTAGGAGGAGGTCGACGAGGACCCGAGTGACGACCTCTACTGTCGTGATTGTTTATTTATTGGATGTTGGTTTTTACGAGGAATTTGTTCTTGTAATTCTTTTATGTTCGAGGTCGTGACCGGTTTAGGCGATGTTATTTTTGTTGCTCTGAGGGTAGTGGTGGTCTTACTTTTGGAGCAACCCCCTGCGTGGGAGTCTGTAGGAAGTACCCCAGGGTATAATGGCTATTTTGAAGTTATCGTACCTTAGGTGTATTTTCTTTGCACATTTGCTACTCTGTATTTTGTATACATTCTTATTTCGAGTGATATATATGTGTATGTTATACATGTATGTTTTATTTGAATTTAAGTCTTGTGTCTTAGTTGCACCATGTTTCGAAAGTCAGTAATTACTCCTCGATGTGCACGAGTTGGTTTTATATGAAAAATATATATCGCATTTTTAAAAGGCACAAGAGTTTTGTTTTTAAAACATATCTCATATAGGTTTTGTTGAGCTTGTTGTGTTGAGCTCGGTAACTCGAGCTCGGTATATTGAGCTCGGTAGCGGTCCGGAAACGGGTCGTTACAGCAGGGAACTCGACAGCAGATGATGGCGAGGAGGAGCTCGACGAGGATCAGGGCGACGACCTCTATTTGTCGTGATTGGTTTTGTTTATGTTATGTTTGTTGGGGTAGCTGTATTATGACTTTTGTGTACAGTGGCTGTGACCAGTTTGGGACGAGTGATGTTTTGTCATTTTGAGCACAGGGTAGACTGGTGGTTTTACTTTTGGAGCAGCCCCCTGCGTGGGTGTCTGCCGGGAGTACCCCCAGGGTATGATTGCTCTTTTGAAGTCGTCATACCTTAGGTGTATTTTCTTTATACATTATTACTCTGTATTTTGTATACATTATCATTTCGAGTGGTATATATGTATATTATGCATGCATGTTTTATTAGAATTTAAGTCTTGTGTCTTAGTTGCACCATGTTTTCGAAAAGCTGTAATTACTCTGATGTGCACGAGCTGGTCTTAGAATAAAAAAAAATATACCGTAAATTTTTATAAGGCACAAGAGTACCGTTTAAAACGCATCGCATACAGGGTAACTTGAGCTCGATGTGTTGAGCTCGGTAGCTCGAGCTCCGTACGTTGAGCTCGGTAGCGGTCCGGAAACGGGTCGTTACAATGTTGGTATCAGGCGATTCGATTCGGCCAGGCCGTATAGGAAATTTGGGTCAGTCCTTTGTGTCGGGATATATATATATATGTGTGTCAGGTACATGTTTGTACTATACTGATTGCTGTTTGATTAAGTGAAGCACTTATTGCTTGAAAAATTGTTTGAGCTGTTTCTTGTGTGAAGCAGTGTGTTTTAACACATCCTTGTTGTGAGATTCAGCGGGGTTTTGAACTTTGTGGAATCTAATGCCACCTCGTAGGGATACGGCAATTTATGCAGGAACGTCGACATGGAGCGAGCAATTCAAGCTATGGCCGAGATGGCGGCGGCCATGGCTCGGCAATCATTTGCAACTCAACGATCTAACGCGATGGCTCAGCCAGACGGCGTTAACCCAGCAAAACTTGCGACAGCGACAGCGGCGAGCGAAATCTTTGAAGCGAGAGGGTTGGCCGACTTTAGGAAGCATGATCCGCAAAGTTCTACGGTGAGCCAAATCCAGATAAAGGCGATCTTTGGATGCAAGAGATCGAGAAGATCTTCGAGGCACTTCATTGCCCAAACAACGTGAAGGTAGACTATGCCACCTACTTCTTGCTAGAGAGGCCTTGAGTATTGGTGGAAAGGAGTGAAACAAACATTTATAGCGGAGCGTCGCGAGATAACCTGGGAGCTTTTCCGTGAAAGGTTCTTGGACAAGTACTTCCCAGATCTTGCCGCAGTAGAAGGAGCAAGAGTTTCTTCAACTACAACAAGGCAGCTCGACAGTGTCCGAGTATGCAGCCAAGTTCGAGTCACTGGCAAGGTACTTCAGTCCATTTAGTGACCGAGCTGACCAAAGATGGTTAATTGAGAGGTTCCAACGAGGTCGGAGATTTGACATTCAGAAGTCGGTGGTGTCACTGAGGATCAGGAATCTACAAGAGCTGATAGATCGTTGTGTCGAGGTAGAGGGTGTAAGAAGCCACAAGAAGAAAACTGTTGTAGGCGGACCGGTGAGACCCCAGAGTGCGAGGCGAGGTTTACGAAGAAGAAACAAGCTGCGAGAAGAAGCCTTACAACCGACCTCGGGGAACAACAACAACAGGGGGCGATGTCGTCAGATGACCCGAGAAGCGAAGCGGAGGTCAGGCCGGTGTCGAGGTGACTTGTTTCCGTTGTGGAAAGGCGGGACATTATGCGAATAAGCGTACTCGGAAGGAGGAGGTGTGCTACAACCGTAGAAGCTAGGGCATTTTGCCAAGGATTGTCCCACACCTAAAGTCGTATCCGCAATGCTTGCGGCAAAGGCCAAAGGAAGCGTCAGTGGCTAAAGCGAGTCTTACGCATGAGCGGTGAGGAAGCGAGCGGTGATGATCTTATTCAAGGTGAATGTGAGATAGAGGGTAAACCCTTATCCGTTCTCTTTGATTCGGGTGCAACCCGTTCCTTTATTTCTTACGATTGTGTGAACCATTTGAACTTGATTGTGGCGCTTTTGTTCAAATTGGTAGTTACAACCCAGTACTAAAACCTTAGTCACAAAACCTTTGCATGTCTTAATTGTGTAGTGGTTATTGAGTAGAAAGTTTGTGGTCAATTTGGTTTGTTTGCCTCTTAAGGGCTTAGATGTCATCCTCGGGATGGATTGGTTGTCACATCACCATGTCCTCTTGGACTGTGCCCGTAAAGCGTAATTTTCCCAGGACCTTGGAGTCTCAATTATCTTTCTGTTGAGCGTATTGGGGTTTCTTTGAAAGAAGGAACTAGAGAATACATGTATCTGGCTAGTTGAAGTTTTCCAGCGGTCGAAGTGAAGAATGTTCGGTGGTGTGTGACTTTGTGGGCGTTTTCGAAGGCGTGCCAGGGTTACCACCGATGCGAGAGGTCGAGTTCTCCATCGACTGATTCCAGGGACAGGACCTATTTCAATAGCGCCTACGGGATGTCTCTGCCGAGATGAAGGAACTAAAGTCCCAAATTGAGCATTTGGAGTCAAAGCAATTCATACGACCAGGCGTGTCACCGTAGGGAGCCCGGTGTTGTTGGTTAAGAAGAAGGATGGGCGATCCAGGTGTGCGTAGACTATCGTCAACTCAGCGAGGCTACTGTGAAGAACCGGTATCCGTTACCTCGTATTGGCGACTTGATGGATCAACTTCGTGGGCGGCGATCTTTTCAAGATAGACTTGAAGTCGGGCTACCATCAGTTCGCGTGAAGGAGGAAGATGTCTCCAAACGACTTCAGGACCAGATCGGTCCTCTACGAGTACTTGGTGATGCCGTTTGGAGTGACAAATGCGCCAGCTGTGTCTATGGATTACATGAATAGGATTTTCCATTCGTTTTTGAATCAGTTCGTTGTAGTGTTCATCGACGACATCCTGATCTACTCGAAGAACCGAGAAGAGCACGAAGAACACTTACGTCGAGTACTACAGATATTGCGTGAGAAGCAACTCTATGCCAACCTGTCGAAGTGTGAATTTTGGCTTGAAGAGGTGAATTTTCTTGGTCATGTGATTTCCGAAGAAGGGATAGCTGTGGATCCAACTAAGATTGAGGCTGTGTTAGCGTGGGAACAGCCGAGGACGGTTACCGAGATCAGAAGTTTTGTTGGCTTAGCAGGTTATTATCGAAGATTCATTGAAGGTTTTTCGAAGATTGTCGCGCCTCTTACACGACTTACGAGGAAGGATCAACCTTTTGCCTGGAACGAGGAATGTGAATCCAGTTTTCGAAGACTGAAGGAGCTTTTGACAACAGCGCCTGTGTTGATTTTGCCTCAACCCGAAGAGCCTTACGAGGTGTATTGTGATGCGTCACACCAGGGATTGGGATGTGTGCTGATGCAACATCGGAAAGTGGTAGCGTATGCTTCAAGACAACTTAAGATTCACGAGAGAAACTACCCTACTCACGATTTGGAGCTGGCGGCGATGGTTTCTTGCGCGAAGATATGGAGGCACTATCTTTATGGGAGCACTCTTCTTGTTTCAGCGATCACAAGAGCTTGAAGTACTGTTCGATCGAAGGAGCTCAACATGCGTCGGCGAAGATGGGCCAATTTCTCGAGGACTACGACTTTACGTTGGAATACCATCCCGTAAGGCTAACGTAGTAGCGGATGCATTGAGCGAGAGCGTTTTAGCCTCGGCAATGATGATGAAGGAGTTGGAGATGCTCGAGAAGTTCGAGACTTGAAGTTGAGTGTGGAAGTTTCACCAGGAAGGCGAGATTTGGTATGCTTACCATTTCTAACAGATTGTTGGGCGAGATCAGAGACCGGCGGGTTCATGACGAGCTCACGCAAGAAAAGGTCCATTGATAGCGCAAGGAAAGCGGCTGAATTCCAAGTCGGAACGGATAACATTTTAAGGTGCAATGGCCGAGTGTGTGTACCTAATGTGGCGGAGCTGAGAAAGTTAATACTTGACGAAGCGCATAAGAGCAATTTTAGTATTCACCCAGGAGTTACGAAGATGTATCAAGACTTAAAGAAGCATTTTTGGTGGTCCGGAATGAAGAAGCAAGTGGCTGAGTACGTAGCTTCGTGTTTAACATGTCAGAAAGCGAAGGTGGAGCACCAACGACCTGCGGGAATGCTACAATCGCTTGACGTACCAGTATGGAAATGGGATAGTATTTCCATGGATTTCGTTGTAGGTTTACCGAAGACGCAGAAGAAGAATGATTCGATTTGGGTGATCGTCGACCGATTGACCAAATCTGCTCATTTCTTGCCAGTGAGGTCGACATACAACGTGGAAAAACTGACCGAGATCTACGTCGCGGAGATAGTACGACTACATGGTATACCCTCTTCGATCGTGTCGGACCGAGATCCAAAGTTCACGTCTCATTTTTGGAGGGAATTGCAAGAAGCGATGGGAACCGAGCTCAAGCTTAGCTCGGCATATCATCCCCAAACCGACGGTCAGACTGAGAGAACGATCCAATCGCTTGAAGATTTGTTGCAAGCGTGTACCTTAGATCACCGAGGAAGTTGGGACGACGTCTTACCATTGGTGGAGTTCACCTACAATAACAGTTTCCATGCGAGTATTGGAATGGCACCTTTTGAAGCATCAGTATGGGCGTAAATGTCGACGCCTCTTTGTTGGTACCAGGATGGCGGCGTTACGTTGTGGGACCAGATATGATCCAAATAGACTACTAAGAAGATCCGTTTGATCGAGAGATAGGATCACGAACGTCTCAAAGTCGACAGAAGAGTTATGCAGACCAACGACGTCGACCACTCGAGTTCAAAGAAGGAGAACATGTATTTCTTAGAGTCACCCCCACTACTGGAGTTGATCGAGCGATCAAATCCAAGAAACTTACCCCTAAATTTATTGGACCTTATCAGATTCTTCGTCGTATTGGTCCAGTGGCATATTAGATTGCTTTGCCACCCTTCTTGTGGAACATACATGATGTCTTTCACGTCTCACAGTTACGAAAATATATTTCTGACCCTTCTCATGTCATCAAACCGGATGTGATCCAACTGAGGGACGACTTATCCTTCGAAGCATCACCAGCAAGGATCGTTGACCGGAAAGCCAAGCAGTTGCGGAATAAAGAGATTCAACTTGTCAAAGTTGTGTGGGATCAGAAGACTGGAGATGCGACTTAGGAGCTGGAAGAGAAGATGAAGACTCAGTACACTGAACTTTTTCATGGTAAGTAACTTATTTGCAATTTCGAGGACGAAATTTTGTTTAGAGGGAGAGATTGTAACACCTGAGGACAAGATCGACCTCGTATTAGGACATCGTATCGAGACCTCGTACCAAGACCTCGTGACGAGATCCCGTGCCAAGATCGCGTGCCAAGGTCATATGTCGAGCTGATGAGGTCGCGTACCGAGCTGAGGAGGTCGCATGTCGAACTGAGGAGGCCGCGTGCACGAACTCGTGTTAGAGCCTTGTGCGCTTGCACAAGCACCCTGGTCGACATCGTGTCGAGATGATAACACTCGTATTTTTACGAATATTATGTTGTGTTAATTAGTATATTTTGTTGTGATTATGAGAGAGGACAGATTAGATGGGTTAGACGTGTTGTTTGGATTAATATCTTACTTTAAAATCCAGGTGTCGCTTATTTGTGGTTTATGAAAGATAAATTCATTTAAAATGGTTTTCTTGCAATTAACTTTTGTTTAAGGGAGATAAGACCAAATATCACGATCAGCCGCCTCAAATCCTCACTTTCTATTTCCTTCTTTCTTCTTCTTCAAGTTTCCTCCTCTTCTCCAAACCTCCATTGAAGAACCTTGAGTTCATTGAGCTTCTGCATAAACTTTCTTCATCAACCTTGTTTCTTGTCATCTTCTCGACATACAGCACCATCTCGACCATCAGTTGAGGTATGAAAAACAGAATTTCCTCTTCCTTCATGCTACTGTTTAGCGCCACTTCTTCCTTCCATTTTAGCTAGTTTTTATGCTTCCAAATCATGTCATATTGATAAGTTTTCTTCTCCATGATATTACCTACCTTTCTAACCATTTATTTGAGCTTGAAAAACAAATTGTTTCCTCTGTTTTCTGCAGTAGGCAGCGCCCAAAACCCTCCCTATTTGGTTTGTTTTGATTTCTTATTTTAGTTGTTGGACCCTGATGAAAATATTTTTCAGAAAACATAAACTTAGATTTTGATTAATTTGTACTTAATGTGTTACTTGATTTTAAGCTTGAGTTAGTACTTTGGAAAAATGGTTTTGTCTGGTGGTGTATGAAAGAAGTTTTAATAAAATTTTAGAGAAAAGGAGTTTTAATATTTACTTAGGTTGTGGTTAAGATTGGGATAATGAGAGCTAAGTGCTATTAGAACCCATAGATCGAACTAAGTTGTACTCGTATTAAAGGCGTGATTTAGAGATCGTCTTTGCAAGGAGATCGTGGTGTCTGAGAACACGAAACCGAGGTTGACTGAGAGCCGTACGTGTCGAGATCGAGTAAGAGAAGTCGTTGTCAAGCTTGTTTGAAGACAGCCGTGTCGAGGTCGTTGTCGAGCTCGTTTGAAGACAGCTGTGTTGAGGTCGTTGTCGAGCAGCGTAGCTTGGAGTTTGGTAAGGGCACTTCATATTCTACGTGTTTATGTTTTGTGCGTAAGGGCTACTCTTAGACATTATTAAGGCTTTATTTTATATGTTTATGCGTAAGGGCACTTCTAGACATTCTAGGATTTTTGGTGTTATATTACTATGTATGGATTCCTTGATTTGTGTCGAGTTTGAAGTGTTGTGATATGATTGAATATATGCTGTTGAAGTGCGTTTTTTCATGCAGAATGTTTTTATTGCTTAAATGTCGAATTGCGTTTTCTTCATGTTAAGCATGCTCTTTATTTGATATGTGATCAAGTAATTTTATGTGCCACTCCTTGACTGCGGCGAGCTAATCATCGAGTGAGAGAGCTAGGCGAGTCGTATGACGTTTTTGAGCCGTGACCCGGATAACTAAGGGTGCTAGGTCCCCTTTTGTTTACGAGAGATTGACTAGGCGTCGCATTATCAGTTTGGGGTTGGACCTGCTGATTAATGCATGTTATTGGTTTGGGGTTGGACTGGCCGCTTACCTATTGCGTCAGTTTAGGGATGGACCTGCTGGTGATATTCCGGAATAAGAGTCGAGTCTAGAGTGAGATGGTCGAGTCACGTTTGGTGAATGTTATAATTTGTTGTTTACTTATTTCTTTATGCCTGGATTATCTTGATTTGTTGAGAAGTTGACCCTTTCCCGTGGTACCTTCAATCCATGACGGTTACCCAGGCGATGTCGAGGGTGCAGGGAACTCGACAGCAGATGATGGCGAGGAGGAGCTCGACGAGGATCAGGGCGACGACCTCTATTTGTCGTGATTGGTTTTGTTTATGTTATGTTTGTTGGGGTAGCTGTATTATGACTTTTGTGTACAGTGGCTGTGACCAGTTTGGGACGAGTGATGTTTTGTCATTTTGAGCACAGGGTAGACTGGTGGTTTTACTTTTGGAGCAGCCCCCTGCGTGGGTGTCTGCCGGGAGTACCCCCAGGGTATGATTGCTCTTTTGAAGTCGTCATACCTTAGGTGTATTTTCTTTATACATTATTACTCTGTATTTTGTATACATTATCATTTCGAGTGGTATATATGTATATTATGCATGCATGTTTTATTAGAATTTAAGTCTTGTGTCTTAGTTGCACCATGTTTTCGAAAAGCTGTAATTACTCTGATGTGCACGAGCTGGTCTTAGAATAAAAAAAAAATATATATACCGTAAATTTTTATAAGGCACAAGAGTACCGTTTAAAACGCATCGCATACAGGGTAACTTGAGCTCGATGTGTTGAGCTCGGTAGCTCGAGCTCGGTACGTTGAGCTCGGTAGCGGTCCGGAAACGGGTCGTTACAAAACTCTACCATACGGGTAATTGTTTAAAGAGGTTTTATTGAAAGAACCCGTTTTCTTTCTCACACTCTTTGGAAGACCATGTTTTTCTAATATTTTTGTTTTTCATGTTATTTGGGTTTTTTCATGGAAATTTTATTCTCATATTGTCTGATTATATGATTATCATATTGTGTATAAGAATCTTGATAGAATTATGGAAGAATTTCATATTCAAGCATCCCAACAGGGATTGCACAAAACCCAGACGTTTTCTTGGTCATCATTATATAAAAATTTGTGGAATAGTTCCTGAAGAACTAGACTTTTAGACCATGAATGAAATTGTGTATTGGATAGAAAAGTTCCTGAAGAACTTTATAGCACGAGATTTGTTCATAAAAAACTTTATAACTTTTTAGCGCTACGAAAAGTTCCTGAAGAACTTTATAATTTTTTTATCACTACGTATAGTTCCTGAAGAACCTCATAATTTTTTAGTGCTGCGTATAGTTCTCGAAGAACAACACGATTATTTTAGCGCTACATAAGTTCCAGAAGAACTAGATTTGATCCTAATACAGTTTGAAACAAAAGAAAAGTGAAAAAAAAATTATTGATTGTATCTTTCCAAGATAGTTCCTGAAGAACTAACATTTGAATCTCATTGCCTATTTTCATATTAAAGATGAGATCTTTACATGTTAATTCCCGAAGAATTAACCTTTGAATCATAGTTTCTAAAAAATAGTCGTTAAATTCTAGTTCTTGGAAAACTAGTCTAACCATTTGTAAAAACATGTGTTCTTTGCAAAAAATATTATCATTGATTTGTTTACTTGTTTTCATATAAATTTGGATCTTTGTGTATATGATATATTGTAATTCTTGTTATTGTGATTCATATATTTTTAGAATCCTTATCCTTGTTTTATATAAAGATGTGATCTTTAATTATATTTTAGAAATTTTGTTGCTATATAAAGATATTAATTTTCTGATATAATACTTTAATTAATTGTTCAAAATTTGTTGCTATAAAAATATGACATTTAATATGGTAATTATGTATTTTAAATTTCAAATTCATACTTTTAATTTTATGTTAGTTTTCAAATTTTGATTATGAAAATTATGCATTTGATCTTGTTCTTACAAATAATCATTTCAACACCAAATGAAAGCTGAAGAATACATTCAGGTGTAGTATCTACCAAGTAGTGTTCACATCAATTGCTACCAAGCACGATCAAGTCTTCAATGGTGTAGCAATTTTTATGTATACTTCTTTTTAAGGTAAGAATTTATGTATACATATCTTTTTACGCTAAGATTAAAAAGACGCTATTCTTCAATGTTTGCAAGATATGCCTCACAATTGGTCTTGAAGTACCAAAATAAATGAATAGTCAAACACTCTTGTCTTTTATTGGTCCCGAAGTACCAATACATGATTTCAAGTAATTTATAATATAGATTGATCGTAAATTGGTCCTGAAGTACCAATACAAAATTTTAAGTGATGGTGAAATTGGTCTCGAAGTACCAATATAAGATTCCAAGTAAATGTGAAATTGGTCTTAAAGTACCGATACAAAATTTCAAGTAATTGTGAAATTGGTCTCGAAGGACCAATATTGGATCCATGCATAACTGTTAAAAACGATCAATGCACACACTAGAGTCTCCTTTTGGTCTTGAAGTACCAATATTTAGTAGACAGTAGCAAAACCTACACAATTATTTGTATTAAGAAATATTTTATGCAATTAACATTAGCTGAAATTAATGTTGATATTGTATCTGGTATTGCAAATATGATCGAAGGCTCCAGAAGAGCATGTGATATATCCTCAAATAGAACAAAATTATCCATTGATGATGCGTTATATTTTAGTAGATCCCGAAGAAATCTACTAAGTTTCAAAGATATACATCGCAATAAGTATCATGTTGAAACCAAAAAATGAGAGAGATTTGAAATATCTCTATTGTTTTAAAAGTTCATATTAGAGAAATTTTAAGATTTCCCGTTGGATTATATTTTATAAAAGTAAGGATGACAGAGTTAAATTATATGCACCAGAAGTGGTCAGATCTTACAACTTTTTATGCTTTGACATGATCGTCTTAGTCATCCCAGTTCAACTATGATGCGATGTATTATTGAAAATACACATGGATACTTATTAAAGGATCATAGAATCCTTTTACCTGATGATTATTTTTGTCATTCTCGTGCTAAAGATAGTTACTCTTTTCTTTTAATGCTCAGATATGATTGGTTTGCAAGTTATTATTATTTTTTGGGTGATATATATTATCTTATGTACTAATCCTTTGAAAGGAAATATTTTAATTATTATGTAAAAATAATTAATTGAGAAACAAAAGGCGTCGCCATTTTGCTACACTATCATATGAGATACATACGAGTAAAAATTTTAAGGTATTGCAAAACAAATCTTTTAAAGCTAATTTTAATTATCACTTGAAAATTTAGTGTCACTTACTGTTGTTAATTAAATTATTTGATTATTTTTTAACTAGTAGTTATAATAATATATATTATTTAAATATATACAAGAGCTGAAACATTTGAATATATTGTGTTTGAAAGCATGGTGTGAGTGCAAAATATTAGTTTATTTATTCTGATATTTTTAAATGTCAATTATATGTTATATAATTGGATACATATGATGATAACATGCATTGATTAATAAATTTACAATTATATATTATACAATTCATAATTTATTGGATGGTTATATGGCTCGGCAATTTTGAATTGTGCATTGTTTCATGTATATTTAGATATTGTGATATCTTGACATATATTTTATTATTATATATTTGATGAATCGGTTTTCCTCATCAGGGGAAGAAAAAGATAAAAGAATAAAAGCACAAGAAGTTTGTTGTAAGACACAAACATTATCCATGTTTGATATACGCACAAATCAATGTGAACTTGAAGTTCAAAGAATAAGTCATTTGCAAAATGTTACAAACCAATTACTAGATATCTTTACAAACATCCAAAAAGTCTCTAAATCACTTGTGTTAGTTGCAAATATTATCGCATAATTAATTGTCCCTGCAGGACAATTAGCGAGTATGGCAACCCATGAATCTAAAGTACGCTAGAAGCGTTGTAGACTTATTGGTGCAAAGGATATTATTCCTAAAAGGGGGAATTCAAAGTGATGATCCAGAAGATCATTGACACTCTAGAAGAGGTCAAAAGCAAAGGATATTATTCCTAAAAGGGGGAATTCAAAGTGATGATCCAGAAAAGCATTGACACTCTAGAAGAGGTCAAAAGCAATATGAATCAACAACTCCATATTTCCAGTTAAGTAACCCCAGAAGTGGTTTCGGTACCGGCAAATTACGAGATCTCATTAAACCCTGGAAATATGGGGGGAAGATGTGAAGTTGTTGATATGTTTTTGCTTATGCAATAGCAATTGATTATAAAATTATTAATCACGATGAGCATGAAGCTCGAATCATATAGAAATGTCGACATTAAATTAATTGGCCAAAGTGAATTAAAATAATGCAAGCCGAGCAAGACTTATTTGCCAAACATAAAGCATTTGGACTAGTAGTCCAGACACCTGAAATTGTCAACCTTTGTTATGCGTGCAATTACTTATAGATTTTGTATTAGTTTGGCAGTCTTTGATGGACTTGACATACATCAAATGGGTGTAGTGACAGCTTGTTTATATGGGTCATTAGATAATGACAGATATATGAAAATCCCTGAAGGATTTAAGATGCCTGAAGCATACCCCTAAAAGATTCAAAATGCATGAAGCATATACTTGAAGGATTTAAGATGCCTGAAGCATACATCTGAAAATTCAAAATGCATGAAGCATATCCCTGAAGGATTGAAGATAGCTAAAGCATAATCCTAAAGAATTATAAATATGCATGAAGCATAACTATGAAGGATCTAAAGCATCTGAAATGTTTTGACTGATGTAATCAGTTTAATTTGGAAATATGAGGACTTTGAACCTATAGTTCGAGATTCAAAAGATGTTTTTAATGGACCTGAAGTCTGAACTCTCATGACACGAATATGTGTTATTACAGCTTATGGTTAACTAGAGAGTGGTCTCTATATTGAAAATCTCGGAAGGATTAAAACTATTGAAATCATCTATTTGGATTTACATATACTGATAGTTTATATTCTCTTTTTTATCATATTAAACATTTCATATTGGTAAGAAATGTTTGAGTTATATACATGATGCAATTATGGGTAAATTTGTTTATTTCTTTTTTCTCACATTGTTCAATATGATTGATATGAATTTTGATTATTAATATTCTAGAAATTACTTGAGTTTGTTCCAAACTATAGATGGTATAAATAAATATCTTCAAATAAAATGTTTTGAAAGATAAGGTGTTGTCTCGGCCTACAGCTCGAGCATTTGCAACAAAGAACTTTGGTCCTGAAGTACCATATCATGTTGTTATTGAAATATTTTTTTATGTTGCAAATAGCACAAGATTGTATATAGTTTTTGTAGTGAACCTGTTAGCCAGATTTTGTTCAGCACCAACCCGAAGACATTGGAATGAAGTCAAACAAGTTCTTCGTTCTTTCTGATCCTCATAAAGCTCAATCGCAATCAGGTGATGTTTACACATGTGGAGAAACATGTAGATCTTAACGTTTTGTGAAGCAAACTATCACAACCATCTCCTCAAATCATTCAAAAATATTGACTCTTTATTAAGCAAGTTGTGAATGCATATGACTGAGAACCACGACTCAGTATATTAGAGGAGCATGCAAATTGATGAAAGAAAATGACAATCCAACAACATTTCAAGAAGATAATGCATCATGAAAAGATTCGATCAAATGACAACTGAGCAGATTTATTCACAAAAGCATTGTGAACTTCAATTTTCAATAAGCTTGTCGATAAGCAATTTAAAGGATATTCATAAATAATGTATTTTCGAGGGGAAGTATGTCACTATGAATATT
Source organism: Calophaca sinica (assembly GCA_037113605.1). Taxonomy (NCBI): domain Eukaryota; kingdom Viridiplantae; phylum Streptophyta; class Magnoliopsida; order Fabales; family Fabaceae; genus Calophaca; species Calophaca sinica. The sequence continues at coordinate 101,250,506 of CM073735.1, read as the reverse complement.
GTACTCTTTTTCCTTCACTAAGTTTTTATCCCACTGGGTTTTTCTTAGCAAGGTTTTAACGAGGCATGTTCATAGTGCATAGTCATCCAAGGGGAAGTGTTATAAATATGTTGATTTGATGGATGACTATATCAATTTGTTATCTCATTATATCTTTACCATATCCCTTAATTTGGTCCATAACTAGTAGCCCATTCTCTATAAATAGGGCTATTAGGTTTGTCCTTGTACACACTTGATCAGATTATCAATACAAAGATTATAGCTAGTTCCTGAAGAACTAGCCTTTAAATCCTCGTTCATGAAGAACCGGTCTTTGAGTCTATATTTCTATTGTCTTATCTCTCTACTTTCTTTTCTATTTACAACATACGGTATGTATTTTTTAAAAACAAATCAGAATGTATTCTTTTACGGTACTTATTTTTTTTTAAAACTATATACCGTAAACTTCAAGTATACGAAATGTATTTTTTTTAAAAAATATATACCGTAAAGTGTGAAGTTTACCGATAGTAATTTTAAAAAATTACATAATGGAAATTATGATGTTTACGTATGTATTAATGGTATTTTCATCAATATTTACTTTTGTGGGGGTGTGGTTAACGACAGTGCGGGTGTTGATAATAATACCAATAATGCAACAATTGTTTGCAATTCAAGAAAGCCTAAAAGAAAATTGTTTAAAGTTGTGTTGCCGCAACAGATTGAAGTCGAATGCAAATAAGCTAGGGCCTGTCGTAGAAGCCATGACGTAGAATCATCAAATTCTCCCAATCCATGCCTGGAGACAACGTGATTTCGAGTAGAGGTGGGCACGGGTCGGGTTGTGTCAATTTTGTGGTGTTTAAAAACCCAATCCAATTAAATATATACGGGTTGGGTCGGTTTAGTCGAAATTTTTAACGTAACCAGAACTAGTCAAACCCAAACTCATATGGGTTGGTTTAGGTCGGATGACCCAGGTTTATTATTAAAATATTCATTTCTCATAAAAAATAAAAAAATTGGAAAAAAATTAAAGGCAAATAGAAAAAAGATTTATGAAGAAAAAACCACTATCAGGGCCTTAAGTATTAATTTAGCCAACATTCACCTAGTCTGATTAAAAAAAAACGCAATGCAATATTTCATAATATATAACGTTTGCAAAGTGACATTATTTCACATTTTATATGAATCATTCTAAATACAAATGTATATTTCATATTCCAATTACGTGACCCAACATTCAATTAGGCTTAAAGTAAAAAGAAATCACTTCATATAATATATCGGAGATACGACGTTTTCGGTATGTATTAATGGTATTATAATCAATATTTACATTTTTGGGGGGTGTGATTAACAACTGTGAGGGTGTTGATAGTAACAACAATATATGCAACAATTGTATGCAATTCAAAGAAGCCCAAAAGAAAATTGTTGAAAATTGTGTTAGCCCAACAGATTGAAGTCGAATGTAAACAAGTTAGGGCCTGCCGTAGAAGCCGTGACATAGAATCATCAAATTCTCCCAGGCTCTGTTTGGTTAGACCAAAACGCTAGCTTATAGTGGATAACTTATAACGGATAAGCTCGTAGCAGGTGTTTAGTAACCACTAGCTTATAGCATTTTTTCATTAGCTTATAGCGTTTTTTCATATGCTACTTGAAGTAGCGTTTGAGCTTATAGCATATCAATTTTTCTCTCATTTTTACCCTTATTATTTTAATTAAATTCCTCATTTGTTTTCTACTTAATGAAGTAAAAAGTTATTAAATCTTACAGTCTCTCTCTCATTTATTAAAATGTCCTTTTATGTCATTTCATATTTATCAGTTAGTTCAACTGCTAATTTTATCAAACACTTTAAATTCAATCTGCTAGTGTTTACTGGGATTTCTGGTCAAACGGGAAATTGTCTGACAAACCCAAAATAAAACAAATGATTTTTTTTCAAACGATTATAGGTCCTACAAGTTACGCGGTAATCTTGTCAAATAAGGGGTTTCACGTTTAAAATCAGTGGTTCGTCAAGAAATCGACTTAGCTAAATGAGGCCAAGGATTTTTCCAGAATCACTGTGAAACTCAACATAGCAATTATGCGAAGGATTCTCGTCGAGTTGATGGTTACAGAAATTGAGAGGAAAAACAGTTTTAATGGGAGTTTGGGAAATGGAAAGGTGAAGAAACACGAAGTTGAAAATGAAGAACGCACAATGAAATTCTTTATGGATTTTTGATGTTTTAAAAGATTGAAAGTAAATGAGAAAGCGTGTAAAATAGGGCAGAAAGTAAATTGCATGAAAGTAAAAGAAAGTTTAAAACAAAAGTGCAGAAAGTTTAAAGAATGCGGAAATATAAAGGTTGCAAGAATTTAAATGCAGAAAAGTAAATGTGCAGGAATGTAAAGTGCATGAAAGGTAAATTTGGCAAGGAAATAAATGACTGGAATGTAAAGTTGCATTGAATGAAAAAGAGTGGAACGTATACTTGATCTCAGTTCTGCGAATCTGCTATGTGTGAGATATAGGGAATTCAATCAAGTATCCAACCTCTATTACATAGTTCGATCCCCTATCTATAGAAAAATGTAAGAATAACTTACTACCTATCTGCTTGTCACGTGTGCAGTGGCTATGCTTGTGTATCTTGCAGTTACATTATGTTAACTCTATTTGAAATATTCTATCTTAGATGTCTATTTATAACTAACAAGCACTATGCCAATCTTGACAAGTCTTTGCTAGCTTCGACAATGCTCCATTCACTAAGGTGGGTCAATTCGACCATATCTTGATGTTTCACCAAAATTTTACTAAGTCCTCAAGACATTCCAATGATTATCAAGTACTTCGACTGGAACGCAGTTACATGTCTACTCGAAGTATGTCAACTTTAACCTTCAACTATGGCTTATAAACTTAGCCATTATTGCAGATGCTTGAAATTTTCGACCAGGTTCTCATATATGTTCGACAAATCTTAATTTCTTCACAATCCGGCTTTGCCTTCAAGGACCTGACCTTTAACTGTTTCCTTTGCATCGTTTGACTATTTGACCACAGCATGCTTTTTTGTCAACGTGACCTGTCTAAAACCAAAATATATTTTGGCACCCAACAAATGCCTCCCAAGTTTTGGTTTTCGACGGCCTAGAGTAAGATCAAAACTTAGTGGTTTCCTGATTTTTCACGTAAAAACCTAGCATTGGGAATAACTTAGTCATTTTTATATTTCCAAGCTGATAGCCAATTCGAAAATGCATTTATAACTTGCCAAATGGCCTACGAATAAATACTTCCACTACAACAAGTTTTGGCAATAAACAGCGCTTATTTTTAGCCTAAAACAGCGCTTAAAAACGCTGAAAATTAAGCCGCTGCTGATTGTATTTCATAAAAACAATGTTTATGAAGCGCTGCTGAAAATAGACAATAAACAGCGCTTCAATTAGGAAGCGCTGTTTATTGTCTGGACAAACAAATACTCAATAAAGCGCTGTTTATTGTATAGACAATAAGCAATGCCAAGTGAAGCGTTTATTGTGAACAATAAGCAGCGCTTCCTTTTTGAAGCGCTATCTTTTTATACAATAAGCAGCGCTTCGTAATTGAAGCGCTATTTATTCTCCTTCTTTTTTTTTAATTTAATTCTCTCACATTTACATTATATCTGTTGCATAATATTGTGATAACACAAAATGCAACCAAAATTGTCATCAACACCCAATTGTATCAACATCAAAATTTAACATTATAATGTAATTTTTTCATAGATTCCTACATATCCTTACATTAACATAAATAAATTACAATATATTTCTCAGTCAAATTCACAATTATACAGAATAGATCACTAAAATATTGCACATGTCATGCTACAAATACTACCTAAAAAGTAATATCTTCTTCTTCTGTCACTGCAACTAAACATGCAGACAAGATCAAAATTCTAACAAAATTTTGGCATAGTTTTTCTTAAAATATGGACATTCCAAAATATATAAAATACCTGTAACAACATAAGATACCATACCAGCCAGCCAACATAAAATATATAAAATATTAGCCAACATAAAAAGGAATTTTATTCCTAAATTCATGTGAACCTATTCCAATTCAAGTATGCTAAACTAAAAAAAAACCAAATTTAACAAAAACTCACGTAAACATTAATATTAATCTTCTTCTATCTGCTTATAAATGATAAAATTTGTAGTAAAATATCGACACCACTCTTCTTTGAGTTCGGTATGATCAGTGTATGTGTCGAATTGACAATCGTGATAAGATCTTTGAAATGAAAATTAAATGAAGTTAGAATTGAACATAAGCATTCAAATGGTATGTGTAAAAGAAAAAAAATTATATAAACTTTGAAATTATTACATACATACCTCTGTTGGAATTGCTGTTTGGTTATGAACGACAATATCCTTGAGAAACTTCAAAACATATCGCCACAATCATCGAGTTAGGTTGGCGAGGACACTATAAAACCAAAAATATGAAATTAATTGTTTTTATTTTTGGTAATTTGAATAATTGCATAAAAAATTGATATAAATACCTTTATCGGTATCCATTTAGGTGGAGTAAATTTAGAAAATCGAGACTTGTTTCTTCGATAAAGTAGGATTGCCCTAAGTACAAAATCAAACAAAATCATTCAATATCTAGAACCACACTCATAATAATTTCTACCTACCAAAAAATATCATTCCAATACATTCATAACCACTTCTCTTAACATCAACACATAGACTATATCAAATTTCTAACAAAATTTTGGCGTAGTCTCCCTAAAATATGGACATTCCAAAATTTATAAAACACCTGTAACAACAGAAAATATCATACTAGCTAGCACAAGATGTCACGTAGGCCAAACATAAACAAATAAACACTTCAATATTACAAGTACCTTAAACGTTTAAGAAAATGCATACATATATATATATATATATATATATATATATATATGATTTATACACACTTACTGAGACTTGTTTCTTCGATAAAGTAGGATTGCCCTAAGTGCAAAATCAAACAAAATCATTCAATATCTAATTTTACACTCATAATAATTTCTAACTACGAAGAAATACCATTCCAATACATTCATAACCACTGCTCTTAACATCAACACATAGACTATATCAAATTTCTAACAAAATTTTGGCAGAATCTCCCCTAAAATATGGACATTCCAAAATTTATAAAACACCTGTAACAACAGAAAATATCATACCAGCCAGCACAAGATGTCACGTAGGCCAAACATAAACAAATAAACACTTCAATATTACAAGTAACTTAAACGTTTAAGAAATTGCATACATATATATATATATATATATATATATATATATATATATATATATATGATTTATACACACTTACTGATTGTACTTCTCTTTCATTGTTTTGCGCATGTTGATATGTACACGCAATGGATCAAGATAGTACACAACGTTTTGATTCAAGTTAATCGCTATCAATAACCAATGATCCCTACAAAAATGTTGGACAAAAAAATATAAGAAAGTAAACACATTTCAATAAATTTAGTAACGTTGATTAAATTAAATGACTTACACTACGTTGCAAGGTGACAAAAACAGTCTCAAAGTCGATTTGCTAATGTCAAGCGGTGAATCACATACTCGGACATGTCAAAGATTCCATGATCCCATATGTGTCCGTTGTGGGTACAAAAATACAAACCTTTGAGTTTGTTCTTGTGGGATCAATATCTCTTGATACAAGTACCTTAAATTAAAACATGCATACAAATTAATGCATTAACAATAACATAAATATTTAGTTGAAAAAAAAAAACTTTGGATACTTTAAAATTTAATGCAGTACCTGAGATATACACTAATAACAGTTTCACTTAACCATAGGTTGTCATTAAGAATTTCTTGAAGTGCACCATCAACACCAGCTCTTAGGTCGTGCTCATAACCCAAAATTGATTCATCCATTGGTACTTTAATGGTATCTGCCGCCTCCATCTTTGTTGCCACATGGACTCTAAGATAAATTGTAAAATCTATAGCAGGAGCTGTAGGAGGCTGAGATACCATGACCTTCTTCACTGGAGATGTGAATTACCCATTTGTTGGCTTCTTGCCAACACTCTTGCTAGCTATAGGCAGCTTGCCCTTGCCTTTGTCCTTGGCTTTGGATGTTGGGGATACCTACATATTTTGCATTCCAATATATTGATTAGTTAGTGAGTGATCACCTAATTTAATAAATATATGCAGTATATGATAGTGAAGCATATACTTTAACATATATGTACCATATCACTTGTAACTACGAGGTGGTTTGGCCATGCCACATAGGTTCCTATTGCCTGTTCCACTGTCATCACATCTGCCGCCTCCAATGGTACAGACAATAGTGCATCTCCCTCAAGTGCAACGTCAACTCTAAACTTTACATGATTAGGAGGTAAGGGTAGTTTGTGTAGTGACACACCTGGTTCATTATACAACATTCCCTTACCAACCATTCGTTGCGTTGGGCTTGTCAAATATAGACTGCACTGATAAATGCCCTAAACCAATGATAAACGAAATATTAATATATTAAATCTTTGAATACTTAGGTGACAAAGTATAAAAAGAAATGTAACGATTATTACCTCGGGACTCACAATAGTGCAACTATCTCTAACACTCTTTGGGTTAGGGATAGGTGACTGATGCTCGTTCCTCTCCACTTCATCTTTATCCTTCTTGCTATCTTCCAATTCCTGAACTTTTTGGTATAGCTGAGTTACCATTCTCCTCAATTCTTCTGTTTCACTAGCATCAGCATGGCGTCTTACGCGCTTCTGTGATCCAAAGATAGCGCCCTGGGAGACGCCAAATCCCACGCCTCTTACCCGACCAGGATACTCCTTGGTGGGTATGGCTTGAGAAAGGATGTCTTGACCAGACAAATCTGACATAAACATTGACAGTTCATTCTGCGAGACACAAATATTATTAAATATTGTTAAATAATATCATTGTCACTAATTTAAACGTTAATTAATGTTATCATACTTACAATTTTGTCAGCCACTTCTCTAGTGGGAAGATGTTCAATGTCACCCTTCTTGTTTCGCCGGGCTTCTATCCACAAACAACATCGATCAATGGATTGAGACGTTGCATCTTCTCCAGACTCCAACAGCTGTACATATGAACAAACAAATTGAGAGAAAGTAAGAAAGAAATTGTACATACCAAGAGATGCGTTAAAACAAGTTACAATTAAAGATATTGTACATACCATTTCTTCCTCAATGCGGGGATACCCTTTAACCCCTCCTCTGTAAGGGTATGGAGGATTTGACGCTCTTTGCCGATTTTTATTGCTTTTTCTCTACATAAAAACATAAGAATATATTAATGCATGGTTTAACGTCATATATAAAAGTTATAAATATTATTGTACATACTATATATTCTTCATCTTCTGTGCGTCTTCTTACAAAAGCGCTCCAATCATCCTATTCTATGAACGATGCATATTTTGCTGGAGGCTGATGTCTGATGTTCCCGTGTTGGTCTCTCAACCACTTGTTCACTAACGCAGTTCGAAAATTCCGGTGTGATCTTCCAGCTAACCTAAGTGTAATATCCTTTCGGGTCTCATCAACATCAAAATGCTTCTGCAAAAACATTATAAACAAAATGGTAGACTATAAGTATGTTTAGATAAATTAAAAAACAATACAACTAACCAATGTTAATTAATCCCATTTTTATATACCTGTATCTCAGTCCATATCTCATCTTTTAGCTCCTTCAAATATGGATCCTTATCCTTCCAATTATCGCGGCTAATTGGGACCGTCTTCCATAACTTGTGGCCCCAATGAATTGAATAAAGTCATTAACATTTTCACCAATTGGTTGACCCCTAGCATTCCATATAACCTATAAAAAAATAGTATCAGTGTACAAATTTAGATACTCAACTAAAAAAAATTAGATTAATCGATAAGTATCTTACCACACGTTTTGAAACTCCTTTACTCCTCTCACGGATGAGTTTCTTCTTAAAAGTCGGTCCACGGGACGCCGTCCCCTTTTGGGGGGCCTCGGGAGCACTATCATCACCTTCAGATGCCATTTACCTGAAAAAAAATTATACACATAAGTTATTAATAAAAATTAATAAAGAAATCAATGTATACACATTTAATTGATCAATAAATTAATAAAAATTAAATAGCATTCACTACATACATGTACATTTAAGCAACTCTTTTCCTTTTTCTCGTTTTATTCAGATTTGTGCATCCCTTATGAAATAATGGATTGATCCAAAGCCCTTTATTATGATCATTTCTAATATACACATCATCCTCTATAGGTGTACTTGTCCCAAACAATGATTGTGATGTCCCAAAGAAAGGGTCATCCTCAATGTCAGCATATTCATGTGCTTCATCATCAATCTCATTAACAATTTTTTTGTTATTCAATAGAACAATGGACCAATTCATATCAATTGGATCGGTGACATAGAACACTTGTTGAGTTTGCGATGCTAAAATAAAGGGCTCATCCTTATATCCCAACTTATTAAAATTCACCCGCATGAACCCCAACTCATCCATTTGTACACCGTTATTATTCTCAACCCACTTGCATTGGAACACAGGCACTCGAAACATCCTGTAATCCAACTCCCATATGCGTTCAATGACCCCAAAGTATGACATATTCGCATATATGGGATTTCTATCTTTAGCACTTGATATATGCATAGCTTCAGCTACAAGAGTCACCCCACTATTTTGTATTCTCCTCCGATCATCATGTTTTTTTGTATAAAAAGTGTACCCATTCATCAGATAACCGGTGTAAGAACTAACATGTATATCTGGACCTTTAGCTAACCATCTCAATCTTTCTAAAACCGAGCTAGGATTTGCAATAAACTCTGCAGAAATGTATTCTTTCAGCCATTTTATAAAACACCGATTGTGTTCTGTTGTTAACCAATTTTGACTCTTATTTGGGTACAAGGTCTTGAGTATGTCCTTGTGTTTTACAACATATGACTCAACTTCATCGGCGTTGCGTAAAACATATAAGTGTGCTTGTTCCCATTCTTTCCTTGATATAGTCAATATTTCAAGTCCAGCAATCCTCCCCTCGCACTTCTTCCTGCGGTGACGACCGCTGCACATAGAATGTTCAATATCGGATACATACTCGATGCAATTCACCCGCTTCTTCGACTATATACCGTTCAACAATACAACCCTCTGGTCGTGATCGGTTTTTCACATACCCTTTTAATATCTTCATGTAACGCTCAAACGGGTACATCCATCTCATGTAAGCTGGCCCACACAATTGTGTCTCCCTAACCAGATGAACTGTCAGATGAATCATTATGTCAAAGAATGAAGGCGGGAAATACATCTCAAGCTCACACAAAGTCAGAATAATTTCTTTTTGCAAGGCTGGCAACTTTCCAGGGTCAATCACTCTACTACAAATTGCCTTAAAGAAGAAACAAAGTTTACTTAAGGTATTCCGCACTTTGTCAGGCAAAATAGATCGTATAGCTATGGGTAGCAAATTCTCCATAAGAACATGACAATCATGAGACTTTAGACCCTTTAACTTGAGATCTTTCATCGATACGAGGTTCTTAATGTTTGAAGAGTACCCCTCTGGAACCTTAACTCCATCAAGAAACTTACAAAAATCTTTTTTCTCTTTTCTAGATAGAGTATGAGCTGCCGGAGGTAGATATGTACAACGTTTCCCTTTCTTTACCGGTCCCAACTCTCGTCTCAATCCCATACTAACCAAGTCCAGCCTTGCATTGATGCCATCTTTAGTCTTCCCGGGCACATTAAGTAAGGTACCACTGAGACTATCAAAAATATTTTTTTCAACATGCATCACATCAACGAAATGTCTTACGTATAATGATTTCCAATATGGCAACTCAAAGAAAATCGACCTTTTCTTCCACCCTCGTGTGGCAAGGTCTCCTGCAAAAGGTTTACCGAATTTAATATTCAAATCTTTTACTTTTTCTAACAGTTGTGTACCCGTCAGAGGCAAAGGAGCTCTATGTTCTTCTGTATTCCCATTGAATGCCTTTCTCCATGACCGATAATGATGATTTGGATGCAAAAATCTGCGATGCCCAAGAAACACATTCTTCCTACCATGTTCCAACCGAATCCAATCTGTACTATCTTCATATATAGGGCATGCACACTGACCTTTGGTACTATATCCCGACAGATTACCATATTCTGGAAAATCATTAATTGTGCCGAAAATCATAGCCCTCAAGGTGAAACTTTCTTCTCTATACCTATCATACACCACCACACCTGTCTCCCACATTTGCTTCAAATCTTCAATTAAAGGAGCCAAATATATATCGATATCATTTCCTGGTTGTTTTGGCCCAGAAATTAACAAAGACAACATCATATATTTTCGCTTCATGCATAGCCATGGAGGTAGGTTATAAATCACCAAAATCACAGGCCATGTACAGTGAGAGCTACTTTGAACACCATGTGGGTTAAATCCATCAGTAGACAATGCAAGTCATAAGTTTCTTGGTTCATTCCCAAAATCAGGATAATCAATATCAATTTTTTTCCATTGAGGAGAATCTGCCGGGTGCCGTAGCTTGCCATCTTGAATCCTTTCATCCTCATGCCATGTTAGGTTTTTTGCATCTTTTGAACTACGGTACATACGCCTGAATCTGGGAATTATGGGAAAATACCACAATACCTTCTCTGGAGCCGAATTTTCCTTCTTATACCGTGAGGCTTCACATTTTGGACACGACTTTAACGATGCATATTCATTACGAAATAAAATGCAATCGTTACGACAAGCATGTATCTTCTCATAGCTCATGCCAATAGAGCGTAACATTTGTTTAGCCTCATATGTCCTACTAGGAAGCACATTATCATTAGGCAACATATCTTTCAACAGTGTGAGTAAGTTCGTAAAACTCTTATCAGTCCATCCATTGCCCGACTTCAAGTTAAACAACTTTAACATTGCCGACAATCTTGTGAATTTAGTACAACCCTCATATAACGGCTTCTCCGCATCACTCATCAACTTCTCAATCATTTGAGGACAATCACGAAGATCTTCTTCAACCGCATTTGCCATATCTTCAAAACGGTCACCATCATATGTATTTGTAGCGGTGTCCTCTGATGCATATCTCCCACTATTCCCCATATTAGAAGATTCACCTCTTGTCTCACCGTGCTTTGTCCAACAGGTATAAGTTTGATCAATCCCATTACTCACTAAATGCCATTCCAATTTCCGAACACTAATTTTGTTTGTATAACAACAACTTAAACAAGGACATATGATTCTACTATGGTCTGTTGTATGCCCAACTACAAACCCAATAAAATCTTTCACTCCATCCTTATATTCCTTCGACAAACGATTGGCAGACATCCACTTTCGATCCATATTTTACCTATGGATTGAGAGGTAAAACAACAGAAAAAGCCCATTTAAATAAAGCAAGACTAAAACTATCACTGCTCTTAAAATCAACACACAGACTAGATCAAAATTCTAACAAAATTTTGGCAGAGTCTCCCCTAAAATATGGATATTCCAAAATATATACAATACCTGTAACATTCCAAAATTCATTGTTCAAAAAAAAAACCAAAAGCAGGTTCCACAACTGCTAACCACGACAAAGTTGGATCACAATTAGAACTTACAGCAATATTAATTTCTAAACCCAAAATTAAAGGCATTCAAATATCTAGAACCAAAAACATCAAAATTAAACGAAATTTACCTCAGTTTTACTCTTCCATTCTTTTTTATTTGTTCTTTTACTTTTCCATAATCTATGTTATTCACATAACTTTTGAAAAAAAACTTTTCTCCTGCATGCAAGTGTACATTTTCGAAACTGGGATGGTCATTTTTCCATTGATTCCCATCTGATATGCATATATATTTACAAACTGTACATTTTAACAAACTGATTCCAAGCATCTTTAACACTTCTAATTTATCTCTTCTATACTCAATCTAACTTGTTTCTAGCCAACACTTGCATTCTTTGCCACGGTAACCAAACACCATTGACAGCAATGGGACAACAGTGGCGAACAAAATCAAACAAAATCGAACAGAGACCAAAAACTAACGAACCACCAACAGAAACCAATGTGGAATCGAGATACAAAATGGAGACAGTGGCGATACCTGGAAATGGACGCAAACAGGAGTTGGGAGATGGAGGCGAGGGGGAGGACGGAGGCCGAGCGCTGCCAGCTGCTTTTGAAGGACGACGAGGTCCGATTTCAGGTGAGGGGAGGCACACGATCTCGTTGAGGGAGAAGCACACCGGGACTTGGGAGATGGAGGCGAGGGGGACGATGGAGGCCTCGCGGATGAGCTTGCGAGATAGAGAGAGTTGAGAGATAGAGAGAGAACAGTGCTTCGGCGAAATGAGAGTGGAGGGAAATGTATTTAATAAATTGACCAAAAACAGCGCTTAATTCAAAAGCGCTGATTATTGTTTCACAAAAACAGCGCTTAAGTCTAAAAGCGCTGTTTATTGTATCACTAAAAACAACGCTTACTACTATAAAGCGCTGTTTATTGTTCGTATGACCAAAAATAGCGCTTGATGTTTAAAGTGCTGATTATTGTGCCAGTTCATTTTTTAGTATTTAAAGATAAAACAGCGCTTAAAGGACTAAGCGCTGATTATTGTGAAAACTAAACAGTAGCGCTTAATGTTGTAAGCGTTGTTTATTGTTTATGTATGACATAAAGCAGCGTTTTTTATTTTAAGCGCTGCTTAAAGTAGCGCCATCTTTTTTAGAATTTGTTGTAGTGTTCACTTTTTACTTTATGTCTGGATTTCTACTTCGCACATTGTTGGCCTATATGGCTTCAAATACTCGCCATTAATGGACTTAATTCTCAAACCAGAATTCACATCGACAAGTGCATAAGCATTACCAGAATAAACTTGTATAACTTTAAATGGTCCTTCCCATTTGGGAGGCCATTTGCCTAATTCTCGACAAGACTTATCCATGGGCAAAATAACTTTCCAAACTAAATCATTAACATTAAAGGATTTGTACTTAACCTTATTGTCATAAAATTTGGCTATTCTTTCTTTTTGTCTCACCAAGTTTTCTAATGCAACTAACCTATCGTCGTGCAATTCGTTTAATTCGTCGAACATTGAATTCCAATATTGTTCAATAGGCAGGTCATCTTGCCTTAATATACGAATTGATTCAAGGTTAATTTCTACAGGCAACACTGCATCATGTCCATATACCAACTTATATGGTGTAGTGCCTGTTGATTCTCTTGGTGAATTTCTACATGCCCATAAGATTTGTTCACGTGTGTTATGTCAACTTCTGGGATATCTTCCAATATGCCTTTTTATTAGACCAATTATGGTCTTATCCATGGCCTCTACTTGGCCATTTGCTTGAGCATAATATGGAGTAGATGTTAGCAATTTGAACCCCCTGGACTCAGCATAATCTGACACTCTTCGTCCAATAAATAGCGACCCTTGGTCAGTTGTTAGGGTTTGAGGTATGCCAAATCGACAAACTATGTGTCCTTCGACGAAGTCCATAACATCTTATTGAGTGACTTCTTTCAAGGCAACAGCCTCAACACACTTAGTGAAGTAACCAACTCCCACTAACATGTATTTATGGTCTTTTGATGAAGTAGGGTGAATCTGACCAATGATATCTAATGCCCAACCTCTAAATGGCCAATGTTTGACAATAGAATGCAATTCACTGGCAGGGACATTTTGTATATGGCCATGTTTTTAGCATTCCTCACAAGATTTGGCAAACATGATACAGTCCTTTACCAATGTTGGCCAATAATGTCTTCGACGTCTTAAGATCCACTTCATTTTATCACCTTCCTGATGTGCCCCACAAATCCCTTCATCGACTTCAGACAAAGCCAAATAAGCTTCTTCCTGGCTTAGACAAGTTTCAAAATTGCCATCAACTGATTTTCTGTACAGCGCTCCAGCCAATAGTACAAATTTTGATGCTTGGTACCTGAGTTTCCTATCAACATTTCGATTAGGATTCTCCAAGTATTGTATTATTGGCTTTCTCCAATCATTTTATGTTGATTGGCTAATCTACAAAACATCTCTTTCTTTTAAAGGATAAAGGAGTTCCCTAATTTCTGCCAAGTCGTTCAAGACTTCTGGCAAAATTTTATAATCAAAAGCTATTTGAGCCAAGTCATTTGCCTCTTGATTCAACTCCCTTGGAATGTGTTCGACAACCACATCATCGAACTTCTTTAGTAACTTAGTTGCCACTGCATAATATTCGACCAAGTTATGGCTTACGCATTTATATACTTGGGTTAATTGTCGAATCGTAAATAGTGAATCCCCAAATGCATGAATGTTACGTGCCTTTAATTCCAACAGTATTTCTAATCCAACAATTAAGGCCTCATATGCAGCCTCATTATTTGAACAAGCATATTTAAGTTCAAACATAAACTTAGTTGGAATTTCTGGTGGGGATACTATCAAGATCCCAACACCAGCATCATTTTAATGCCTTGAATCATCAAAGTACAAGCCCCAGGGTTTGAGTTAGATGAACTCTACAGGATTGACAACATCCAAAGATGGGTGATCTGCCAAGAAATCTGCTATTGCTTGGCCCCTGACAGCTTTCATTGGTATATATTGTAATGAAAATTTAGAAAAAGCAAGTGTCCATTTTCCTATTTGTCCATTGAGAACAGGCTTAGACAACATATATTTTATTACATTTGTCTTAGACATAACCATTACATTACAAGGCATCATATAATACTTGAGTTTTGCACATGAAAAATACAGTCCTAAACATAATTTACTATATCTCCTCTCAGCATCATTAAGAACTCTACTAAGATAATAAACGGCTCTTTCAACATTGTTTTCATCTTCCAGAGCTAGTAAACTACCTATAGTATCTTCTGAAGCCGAAATGTGTAACTTTAACAGTCTACCAGGCACTGGTGGCATCATGACAGGTGGATTTACCAAGTATTGCTTGAGTTGGTCGAAGGCCTCTTGATGACAAGGTTTCCAGATAAACTCTTATTCTGCCTTCAACTTGACCAGTGGTGAAAACACCTTAGTCCTACCTTACAAATTAGAAATAAACCTTCTCAGGAAATTTACTTTTCAAAAGAAAGATTGGAGCTCCTTCTTGTTGGTTGGTGGTGAAGCTTCCAAGACTACTTTGACTTTATTCTTGTCAACCTCAATTCCCTTTTTTATGAACCAAGAATCCTAAGAACTTAGCAGCTTACACACTAAACCCACATTTTTCTGGATTCATCTTCAAACTATGCCTCCTCATTCTATCGAAGGCCTGCCTTAAGTGATCCAAGTGCTTCTCTTTATTTCTTGACTTGACAATCACATCATCAATATACACTTCCATGATTATGCCAATTACATCATGAAAAATAGTATTCATGGCGCGTTGGTAAGTGGCTCCAGTATTTTTCAAACCAAAAGGCATGACTACCCATTCATATGTCTCAATTGATCCAGGACACCTGAAGGTAGTTTTAGAGACATCCTCTTCAGCTATGAAAATATGGTTATAGCCAGCATGACCATCCATGAAACTCAGCAACTCATGCCCTGACGCAGCATCAACAAGCATGTCTTCGATAGGCATGGGGTATTCGTCCTTTGGGATTGTCTCATTCAGATTTCTGAAATCTATGCAAACCCGCATCTTCCCATTTTTCTTCAATACAGGGATTATATTAGACAACCATTGCACAGACCTGGTTGTCCTAATGAATCCTGCCATGAGCAAACATTCTACCTCTTCTTTGATCTTTAGTACCACCTCTGGAACAAACCTCCTGTTTTCTTGCTTGACAGTCTTGCTTCCTTCTTTCAAAGGTAGCCTATGTTTGACCAAATCCCTACTCAAACCAGGCATTTCATGATACTCCCAAGCAAAACAGTCTTTATATTCTTTGACAAGCTCTATTATTTGATTTCTGAATTCCTTTGGCAGAAATAAACTTATGTAGATTGGTCTCTTTTTAGACTCATCTCCTAAGTCAATTTCCTCCAAAGGGTCTTCAACTTCGACACTGATCTTGTCATATGGTCCCTTCTCAAAACCTAAAGGACCATCATCCAATACATAATCTGCTTAATACGCCCTTGAAAGCGTATTTCGAGGCCGACAGGCTTTGTTGCTTGGGGCTAAACATCTCCACTTGGTCGTGTTCGGCCTTGGCTACGATTCTTACTCCAAATTGCTCCATAAGTGCATTATCTAGTGCTTCTCTGTCAACTATCCAATTTAATACTGTGATGGGCTTCACTTGTGGAGCATATATCTTGAAATCTACGTGCAATTGTTGCAAATAGCATGGGCTATCATCAGCGTCTATTATTTCCACTTCTCCTTATGCATTCCAAATGATCATTTTCTGATGAACAGTAGAAGGAATGGCTCCAACTGCATGAATCCAATCTCTTCCAAGCAAGGCATTATAACTTGACTTTTTTGGAATAACTACAAACAAGGTTGGTCTAGTTACTAACCCCACTTGGATGTTAATGATAGCTATTTCGTCAGAAGCAGAGGTTTTGCCACTGAAATCAGACACCATCGTGTCTATCGGAATAAGATCAGTTTCATTTTTACCTAACTTCTTGAACATAGCACGAGGCATAATGCTGATAGACACTCCACCGTTGGCCAATACTCTGTCAGTTGGATTTCCTTCTAACACAGCTTTTATGTGAAGTGGTTGAAAGTGTGACTTCTCTTCTCTGGATGGTTGTTCAAAGCGTGCACAGTTATCAAAGATGGAGACATGGTTTTCTTCCCAATTCACCCAATCATTTGAAAAACCATCCAAATCTTCCTTATTTTCGCCCAGAATAGGACACTCATAGTATCCTTCAAATTCTTCTGGCAAAATTGAGACATAGTTCACATACATCCCGGTGCTTTCTTTTTCTACCTCTTCATCCTCATCTTGATAACTAGATTCTAATTTTAGGTATTCCTTGTCAACCAACCCATCTTTTAATCCTACCTGCCACATAGCCATGACAATATCATCTAAATTAGCTTCTAGATCGACGTTATCTTCAAGGATTTCATCATCATTAAGGCCTATGGGATCCTCTGGATCATCAAGAGCTGCAATGACTTCGTCGGCTGACAAATCTGTATTAACCTAACAACTGGCCATAAAGTCCATTTGGTCGAGTTCAGTATCAGTATCATTGAGGATGATGTTAAGAGTCTTGTCTGAAGCAGTTTCCACATCCATCTTATCTGTTGGCACTTGAGCAGCTCAGCCCTCTTATTTCTTTTCCATTCTTTCAGCAGCAACCAACCAAATGGGCCATGGCTTCTTTGGTCGAATGTTACTAACTCCCCTTGCCGGAGACTTAGCTTGCTCAGCATTGCCATAGCACCTTGCATTCCCCTTCACAACACGACTCTGAACCTTAGGCTTTACCTTGTTGTTGTCTATGTTTTTGACAACAATACTTTTCAGTTTATGGTCAACTGGAAATGTACAACCTTGAGTCGACCGTGCTTGAGCCTCTTCCATCTTTTTCCTCTAAATTTTCCTTTGTCTTTGACGTCTTCACTTCTGACTTCTAGACAAAGGTGACTGTCTAGTTGTTTTGGACATGTTTGACTGATTCACTTTAACACTGTAGATCACCTTGCCCCTTTTGTAATCTTCATCCCAAAATGGTTGCTTGGTTCTTATAGTACTCTTATTGGCCTTATCTCTTATGTCAGAGTTTCTAGCTATTGCAGAGTTCTTAAGCCATTTGTCAACAGCAACATTAGCAGGAGGTTTTCTGGCCTTGGGCATTTGACTTCTACCAGTTGCTCCTTGATAGGCTTAGGTGTCCATTCTCTCTTGTTCATCTTAGCACTACTGCTTGATGCAGATATTGATGGAGAAAATGGTGTTCGTCGAATAGTATCCTTGTACTTACCAGGAATCTTGCTGTCAACTCTTTTCTATTGTTGCCTTTGTCTTGCAGCCTTCTTAGCAGTCGCATCATCGAAGTGCGCTTCACAGCATGGGCAAAGTTTAAGTTTCCCCCATGGTCTTTTCTTCTAGCAAATTCAGTAAAGGTTTCATCAGGCCTTGGGTAGATGTCGAATAGATCTTCAACATTTACTTCACATTTCTGACTTGTCCTGATGTTCACCATGCCAACATCGAAGGAAACTTGGCCTTTCAAATTTGCAACTCCTTGGCTAAAAGGATCTGTGTCCACCTTCATGTCTGCTTTTGGCTTATCAACAAACTTTAGCCTGCCGTTCTTCAGAGCTTTCTGAATTAAGTCCCTAAAATGAACACAAACATTATTGAAATGGCATATCGAATTATGATATTTGCAATATTTTTTGCCATTTAATTCATCAGGCCTTTTGAGCCTATGTTCACTTAATAATTTCAGTTGTTTATCCTTCAAGAGGATATCGAATATTTTGTCAGCTTTAGTTATATCAAATGAATATGTCTTTTTGTTAACATATTCCATTTTTTCTTTTGTTCTAGCAGGCATGAGTGCCTGACAGGCATAAGGTGGGCCTTCCTTTAATTCTACCAAGTTTATCTCAAGCACTTCTATGCTTGAGTCATCATTGTCAGAATCTTTAGTTTCGATCAAATTGATTCTCTCTTGTCTCACGAACTTCTTTTGATGCTTTTGATTCTTTTCAGCCTTCAGTTGTTCAATTTGTCGAACTTTTTCACCTAGTTGCGCCAAATCAACCAAGTGTTGACTAACTTCTTTCTGACGTAGTAGTCTTGACCATTTGCAGCAATCTTGACAGTTTCTGCTTCTGGAACATGCGTGAAACACCTACTCTTCATTTGTCTAAATCGTGCCAAGTAATCGTCTATTGACTCGTTATATGTTCGGTTGACATTAAACAAGTCAGTTAGGTTGACTTTCATGTCTCCTCTGAAGAACTGATCATGAAAGCTCCTTTCTAATTGTGCCCAAGAATGGACAGAATTGGGTCTAAGTGTCGAGAACTAAGAGAAAAAATTCTTAGTGAGTGAACTTGGAAAGAACCTCATCTTAAGGCTTTCCACAATGGCCAATTCTCCCATTTCAATGGTGTACCGTGTAATGTGTTCGACGATTGATTCGCCACATTCACCATAAAACTTATAAAGTTTGAGAATTTTCACTCCCCTGGGTAACTCTGCTTGTTGCACCCAATCAGGAAATACTGACTCAAAATATGGCTGATTAGCATAGCCAATATTGAACTCAAACCTATTCAGAACTTATTCAACCACTTGATTGACATTCCGTTCCACTTGGTTTCCCATTATGTTCTGTCTTCATGCCACTAAGCCTAGGTGAACTTATCCTCCAGGCTCATCATTTCTATTCAATATCTGAACATGGCCATAATGCAAATTCTGTTGGCCTTGCTCCTAAACTTCATTGACTGGGGCTTGTTCTTCATTAGGCACTGCTCTTTGAATTACTGCCTGACCACCTAGATTGTGTGGTCTAGGTATTGCATGCGGATCTTGCCTAACATCATTTTCAGGCGTTGTGTTGCGGCTCAGGCAAGTGCACCTGATCGTAACTCGTAATAAAAGTGGAGTAAAATTAGGACTCCGAATGTCGAACCCACAGAGAATGAGCGAGTACTAGCGAATTACTGTGATTCTATTCTATTAGGCGAGAAAAGATTATGATTAAGAAAGTACTTAAAGTAATTGGAATTAAAGCAGTAAACATATTAAATGCTAGAATGGTTTAACTATGTTATGGGGGACCTAGGGATAATCGGGTTCACCAATACTCTACCCTTGAGTTTATTAATTAATTGGTATGAGTTATTTATCATGTAAGAGTACTAACCACCCACTCTAAATTACTAAAGGTTGTCCTTGCGTACAATAGCCTTCCTCCCAACTAATTACTCTGTTTGGTTCAAGAAATAACAAAGGGAAAGAGCATTAAGTTCAGGTGGGTTTGCTAACTTAATAACTGGTTAAAAACAAGCCCTAACCTATTCGGCGTATAGCGCGAGTTCTTTTATGCTATGGTTCTGTTAACTAATCATGATCCTGTTACCACAATTAAGCCAACTAGATAAAGGGTGATCAGGCCTTATTGGAATAAGCACTATAGGAATAAAATACTCAAACAATCAATAGAAACTCATATAATTAAAGAACAAAACATCAAGAGTATTGTAAAGGATCCCCCATCACCCCTAGTGATGGGTTTAGCTACTCATTACTAACGATAATAACATAAACAAATATATGAATTCAGAACAAACCATAACAAGAGAATAAATTCGAAACCGGGACACCCTTTTGGTATGACGACCGTCCTAAAGCACGTTCTTCGCGTCCTCACAAGCTCCGGTAGCAATTCAAGATGGCACCAAGCTTCAAGGAGACAGGAATTCTTTGGAATGGGCAAGGATTTGCTATCAGATCTCAATTGGGGGCTCTTGACTCAGAAATTCATCAAAAGGTCCTTGTAACATGTTAAAAGCCCCTATTTATAGACTAGGCTGCGAATTAGGTTTTCTGGCTTCAAATCTACACTGATCAGGGACAAGGTACGGTCGTACAAAGTATATACATGGCCGTACCGAGCTTGTAGATGATGTTGACCCGTACCCGTTCATGTTGTTGCCCTGACATCACTTGTGTACGGCCATACTGGACTATTTTATCGGCGTCAGGTGGTACAGGCGAAGTGCGCCATTACTAGGATTACGCTCTAGTGCGGCCGCATCAGTAGGTCGAGCCGCATCATTGTTCAAGATGGTGCTAAAACTCTCCAAAACTAGCCAGTTTTTTGTCCTTTTTCGCATCTTTTGCTCTAAGTGGTGTCTTCATGATATTTCTGCTTAATAATAAGACATAAATGAGTACCTTTGTGCATTAATCAGTGCAAAATGGTGTAATTAGATACTAAAAATGCCCTATAAATATACAAATTGGGGTGTTAACACATCCCCACACTTGAACTTTGATTGCCCTCAAGCAAACTACTTGGTTAATTATAGTAAGAAAAACTAATTCTACTGAATAGAGGTAGAAAAAGAAGTGAGACAACAATATGATATCACAAAACATGTCAGTCAATAGGGTGCCCAATTAGAGGTGTAAGTTCAAGTAAGCTAACAATCTGTGATTTTTTAAGTCATACTCTCTCCAATCTCAAAGTGTTTGTAGGCATTGTCATTAACACTCGGATTTTTCAAATGAAAAGGTATTGTCATAGGCTTGTACATTGACCAAAAACTCTACTATTAGAACCTATAAGACATGCAAAAGATGAATAAGGGTCTTTCATTAGTTGTAATGGGGCCAAGGTAATAATATTTGGTATGATAAAAAAAAGAAAAGGTCATGCAAAGGGTTAGAAGCAAATCAACCAAAACAAGCAACGTAATTCTTTTTCACTTTCAAGAGCAGGCAATAATCCCAATTTTTTAATCAAAATATTTTCTTTTTGCAACTTATGAAGGCATGAGCATTATCAACAAAAAAAATTCTTTTTCTTTTTCAATGCTCTTTCTTTTTTGGTTTTTTTTTTCTTTTTCCTTTCCTCCTTTCATGCAATTATGCAGCAATCAATCATTTTTAAGAATTAGGAGGGGAACAAATTCATATGCCTTCTCTTTTTGTAAACAAATAAAAGAGACTTTGCAACATTATTCAATAAATTTTTGCCACTAATTGCTCTCAAATAAAATTTTTCCAAGGTTGACTTCACAGAAGATAATGAATAAAAACAAGAAGGGTACCAAAGAAATAAAATATAATACTTTTAGGCTCAAAAGTGGGCAACTAGTGGGATAATATATTCAAATGGTAGTGGCCTGAAGAATTCCAAAAAATTACCCTTTCCAAATTCACATGCAAATAAATTCATATTCGCTTCGTAATGGTCTCGGCACAAGTTCTAGAATTCACATTCCATGAAAAATATCACTCAACAAAGAAGAGAGACAAAAGCATGATGTTGCCTCTTATTTCAGGCTCAAAACTCACATTTAATAGCTTACACAGAAAGTCAAACTCACAGAACTTCAATGCTAATTTTCAGCAAATTTCACAACTAGCAACGAATTGATTCAATCAAAAGTTGTCATAAAAAAAATTGTATAGCCCCTAAATCAGCAAAAATTTAAAGTTCTTCTATAATTGTAAGCAGTTATAAAAACAGCCACGTAATAAGTATAATGTAAAACTCCCTTTCCACACTTATTTCTAGCAGTGTCCCCACTGCGACTACTTTAAAGCAAGCACAATAATATAAGATAAAAATTTAAAAGTAAGTGTTATAAAAGAAGGCGGAGAGAGACTCTCCTCTGAAAAATATCACGAGCAAATTGGATGGGGATATTGGCAAAATATTACGTTTCCTTTTCGCAATACCGATGGAGCTAGTAAGTGGCGGAAGAACTGTGCAACATAAAACTAAAAAGTTTAGATCATAATAAAAGAAAAATATACTAATCAAATAAAATAAAATAAAAACAATGCAATAAAATAAAATGTGTATCCCGCGAGTGTGCCAAAATATATACATCTCTTTTTAATACAAAAGCAAAGCCTAAGTACTAAAAGAGAAAATAAAGAAAAGTCCTGCATCACTTGGCAGGAGGGAAAGGCTGGATGCGCTGAAGGTGCTCTCCAAAATAAGTGCCAGCTGCAGGTCCACATGTGTCCTATGCTCCACAAAGCTGGAGTGCATCTGGTCAAGACGCATCATGACATCCTCATAGGAATGGCCCTGTGCTGCTGGCTGAGGCTGTGGCAGTGGTGACGGTGGATGCTCCTCTGCTAGGGGGACAAAATCTGTAGCCTCATCCTGCTGTTGCTGCTCCTCCGGTCTAATGACCGCATAGTCCCTGTGCCCCAATCTTCGCAGAACACTGATGTTGAGAAGGGTCTGATGTCCAATGGGCTCCATTTCAATCATCATAGCTCCAGCTCCGGTCGAACTCCAAGGTACTGGGCTAGACGGGAGATGAAAGAACCCAAGACGATGTGCCCGGTGTTTTGGATCTGAAGATGAACGCCCAACTGGGTGCACGTCCGTAGGAAAAACATCCTGGCGTCCTATGGTCATAGCCCAAAGCAAAAACAAGTCCGACCTCGTCACCGTGTCATCGCTCAAGGCTCTCTTATTAATGGAACGGGCAATCCATCTGTGCATAGTATGCACAGCTGGGTCTCTGATCTTGCTAGCTTTGGCGCGGCTGTATAGTGGCCATCCCTAGTGAGAGCTCTCCAACTCTCTGAATCCTGTCGTCCCTCTGGGATCTCCAGAAGTGCCTCCATATACTCTGGTGTCTGAACTGACTGCACCATCTCGAATCCAAGTCCAATGTTAAATTCAGCCAACGTGATCTCGTGGTGAGTTCCACGGATCCAAAATGTAACCACGATCTCCTGCTCTGGCTCCTCCTCTCCTTCTGAATGCTGAGGCTCTCTATCCCTCACATGATAGCCACAAGTGGCTAAGAAATCTATCACCGCCTCCATGTAGAAGGGTTGTCTGACAGAGGCTGCCTAGAGCCATCCTATCCCTCACAGCAAGGTCTCCACCTCCTCCCGCAGGCCAACCTACTGAAGGGCATCAAAATCTAGATATCTCTGAGTGTGAGTGTGGAAATCCTGTAGCTGCCTATATCTGTCTCTAAACTGCTCTGGTATATAATTAGGCACGGGCTTAGAGCCACGTGCTGCTGCAACAGAAGAAGAATCGTCAGTCTTTTGGCGCTTAGGCATTTTTCTGCAAAATAAAATAGAAAAAAATTAATTTTAAGTAAAACACATGTTAGTGCAGTGGGTGCTTAGTGTGAGTGCAGTCTTGATGCTCTAAATGCATACAGGTTAATGGGTAGCGTGCGGCTGACTTAAGGTCTCTGTACGGCCGTACTCTACCATGGATACGCCCGTACCTATGGTCGGTCTTCAACCCTAAGGCCTTCAGTACGGCCTGTTCTTGATAGGTACGGCCGTACGACGCTACGATTTATTGAAAAATCTAACCTATGATTAGATTTTCTCATTTTTAAGCCTAGATTATAAGTCTCTAATCATTCCTAGGGTCTCTAAGCATGCAAAACCAAGCAAAAACTACTCCTAATCACCTAAAGTTAGAATTAAACAAAACCAAAAACCTAAAATAACTAAAAACTTAAAATAACCAGTAAAACAGCTAATCAATCCACAAATTCAGTGTAGAATCAGTACCTGGATGTTCTTGTGAGTGGATATGCGAAGAGAATGAAAGAAGAGAGTGCTCGAATGGAGAGGTTTTGGGCGTACGATGTGGAGGTACGCCCTTACCTCTTACTGTTTACCTTTTATTCAGCCTCTGGACATGAGATACGGTCGTACCTGGTTTATGAGCAGCCGAACCTGTCTGTTCTCCGCGTTTTTAAAGATGGAGTCGTACGGTACTGGCGTACATGGTGCAAGGTGCACCCGTACCTACTGGTTTTCTGGAAAAATTTTGATTTTTGAATTTTATAATATTTTTTTTAAAAAAAATTCCTAAAATGAATAAAAAATAGATTAAAATAATAATAACAATAAAACAAACAGGCAGAAAATAAAAAATATTAGTAACCGAGGTTACCTCCTAGTAAGCGCTTGTTTAACGTCCCGAACCTGACCGGTCAGAGGACTTAGAAATTAGTCATCAACGGGCAATGGCCCGTCCTTGACATTACCTTTGGTCTTCTCACCAATGGGGAACACAGCAAAGTAGTCACCTTTTTCTGAGTGGTCCATCCAAGCAAATCCTGAGCGCTTTTTTGGTGGGTTCATTGTGTATCCACAGTCTGCACAGATGTAAATTGCCTTTTCTAAGTTGGGTGCAAAGGTCTTAATGAATTTCTTCACCAAGTTGTTCCATGTTTAAGACAAAGCCAAATCTTGACTTCCTCATCTAATGAGAATAGGAAAGTCATTAGTTTTGCTTCATCTGGAGATAAGCCATTAAACTTTGCATTCCTCATCTTCTTGCAAAACTGTCTTATGTGCTCAATAGGATCTTTTCCTGTGGTTCCCTTGAATTTCAGAATTGACACTTCCGATATTAAAGATGGGCCTAATTTAAAACCTGTAAATTCCTCTTGAGCGTCTTTCTTGGATCCTCTAAAAAATTGGAATAGCTCCATTCTTTCTTCTGGTGTGGACTTGAAAACTCTTAAGAATTCTTCTTTTAATTCTTCCAAACTTGAAAAGTGGTGCTTGGGGTATATTGAGAACCATTCTTTTGCTATTCCTCCTAGAGAAGGAGGAAATATTTTGAGCTTTACTCTTTCAGCTTTGACTCCTGCAAGATTGTTAGATTTTTTCAAGCTATAAAAGTTTAATAAATGACAAGAAGGTTCATCAATATCAAGTCCTTTAAATTTAGGAATACATAGTCCATCCAAAATCAAAGAGGGGGTTATGTCTTTATCCTGCTCTAAAGAATCACTATCTTGTTCTACAACTTGCACTTCTTTAACTTTTTCAACTTGTATATCCTGCAAGAAACAACAAGAAGCACTAGAGGGAGAAATTTTGTTAAAATTATATATATTAAATACTTATTCCTCATCCTCAATTCTTAGAGTCATGGTTCCTTTCTTCACTTGGATGGTAGCATCTCCTGTTGCCAAGAATGGCCTTCCTAAAATAATAGGAACGTCTTTATCTTCCTCCATATCCAAAACTACAAAATCCACAGGGAAAATAAATTTTCCTACCTTAACTAGCATGTCTTCTATTATTCCTCTTGGTTAAACAAGAGTTCTATTAGCTAACTGTAGAGACATGTAAATAGGTTGTGGTTCCTGCAAATTCAGTTTCTCCCAAACAGACAAAGGCATTAAATTTATACTTGATCCTAAATCACATAGTGCCTTAAATGTATTATTACTAATTGAACAAGAAACAACAAAAGTTCCTGGATCTTTATGCTTAGGTGGTAATTTCTTCAAAGGAATCGCAGAGTAATCCTCATTCAACCTAACAGTCTTATCTTCTATCCTATTTTTGTTAGAAATTATTTCTTTCAGAAATTTAACATATTTAGGGACTTCAGAGACAATTTTAGTCAAAGGGATATTAACAGGCAATTTTCTAAGTTTTTCTAGTAACCTCTTATCTTGCCTATCTTTACAAGAATTTTTAACACCTTTGGAAGAGTTACTTATCTGCTGAGACTCGGATTGAGTATTTTCCTCTTTTGGTTCCTCTTTTTCCATGAAGATTGCATTGCATTTTGCATTGGGATTTGGCTCCACTTGACTTGGGAGTGCTCCTTTTTCTCTTTGAGTAACTGCTTTCAATACAAGAGTCATTTGTTCACTCAATGTTTTCTGGCCTGCTGCTTGCTCAGTGACTATTTTCTCCAAGTTGCTACACCTCTCATTCATCTGTCCCATAACATGGCTAATATCATTCTCTCCGGGACTTTTATCATTCTGGCCACAATTTTGCATATGTGGGGGCTTATAAGTATTCTGATTTTGGCCCTGAGTTCTCTATTGATCTTTCCATGAAAAGTTTGGGTGATTCCTCCAACCGGGGTTGTAGGTGCTTGAGTATCGGTCGTTTTGCTTATGCCCAATAAAATTCACCTCCTCAGTGCAGTCCTTTGAATCATGAGTTGTAACTCCACAGAAATTGCAATATGCCTTAACTGTCTTATTTTCTATAGCCTTTAATCTTTCTTCAGTCTTCTCCATAAAACCGGCTAAAACTCCCATACACGGATGTTCGTGTCTTTGCATATATTTTAACATAGCCTCTTGCATCCCCAATTTTAGGTCAAAATCTTTCTGGCCTATAGCATTGACTTCTTCTATTTGTTCTTTAATTGCCATACAACCCCAATCACTTTTAGGATTATACTGGGTTTGCGCTGCCATCAAAGTCTCTAACTTCTTAGTCATTGCCTCCAATTTTGCTTCTAGAGCTGTGTTGGCTTCAACTTTGTAGATACCTGCTTGTTGGTTCTTCTTTCCGGGCTACCTATCATTAGCTGACCACTGAGCATTATTCTGAGCCATTTCAGTTATAATATCAAAAGCCTCATGTAACACCTGAGGACGAGATCGACATCGTATTAGGACGACGTATCGAGACCTCGACCAAGACCTTGTGTCGAGATCCCGTGCCAAGATCGTTTGCCGAGGTCATTTGCCGAGCTGAGGAGACCACGTGCACTAGCCTGGCATTTGAGGAGTGTCGCGTGTCACGTTGATGAAGTCGCGTACCGAGCTGAGGAGGCCGCGTTCACGAACTCGTGTTAGAGCCTCGTGCGCTTGCACGAGCACCCTTGTCGACATCGTTAATCGAGATGATGATACCTCGTATTCTTTCAAGCGTTATTCAGTATTTATTATTATATTGTTTGTAATAATTATTTTGTCGACACGATTTCGTCGTGTGTCTAGACCGTTGACCGGCGAGTAGAGGGTAATTATGAGAGAGGCGATTAGGCGGGTAGATTGATTGATGGGATTGGCATCTTATAGTTTGGAGATTCACGATTATGCCGCTTCCGGTGTATACCTGTGGAATTCCTGATACTCATTTCTCTTTTCTTTCTTCTTCCTTTTTCTCCGAGTTTCCTTCCTTCCGCCTGAAGTTTCGTTGTTTTTCTCCAAAAACTTCCATCGGACGAAGTGAGTTCCATCGGTCTGCACTGAGAACTTTCTTCATCAATCTTGTTCATCATCATCTTCTCGACATATCTACGCTCGACCATCACCATTGAGGTATGAAGAAACGATTTTTCTTTTCCTCCGTACTCTGTTTAGCGCTACTTTTCCTTCCATTTTTAGCCGATTTATGCTTCCAAATCATGTCAAATTGATGGGTTTCTTCTTCCACAATATTACCTATCTTCTAACGGAATTAATTGGGCTTGTAAAACAAATTTTCTTCCTCTGTTTTTCTGCAATGGCGTGCCGAAACTCTTCATTTTCTCGGTCTATTTCGATTTCTTGTTTTTAGTTTGTTGCTTACGGTTATTGTTGTTGTCGATCTATCTCGTTGAAGCATCGATAACCTTTTTCATGAACTTTTGATCGAAATCCCTAACTTTGTGTTAGAGGAAAAATATATATTTCGATTCTTGAGTTTTATATTTTTTAAGGTTGTGGTTAAGTTTGGGAAGAGAGCTAAAGTGTATTAGAACCCATAGATCGAACTCGAGTTGTGTTTGTTTTAGGAAGTCGATTCAGAGATCGAGTGATTTCAGAATCGAGGTGTCTGGAAGCGAATCCAAGGACGCGAGCGGTGGAATCGGTCGAGAAGACATGCGTGTCGAGGTCGGCGAGAAGCGTAAGTGTCGAGTCGATTGAGGACTGATGCGATGTAGAAGTGCGTTGTCGAGCTCGTTGAAGACAGCTGCCCGAGATCGAGTAAGAGAAGTGGTTAATCGAGCTCATTTGAAGGCAATGTGTCGAGGTCGTTGTCAAGCAGCATTAACTTGGAGTTCGGTAAGGGCGCTTCACATTAATACTTTCATAGTATGCTAGCGTAAGGACAACTCTTAGACATTATTAAGACTTTATTTTTATTGTTATATTTATGTATGGACTCCTTGATTGGTAGCCAGATTGGGTTTTTGCATGTATTTGATATGTGATTGAATATATGTTTGTGAATGGTGTATTGTATGCCGAATTGCGTTTCTTCATGCGAGAATGTTTTATTGCTTAAATGTCGAATTGTGTTTTCTTCATGTTAAGCATGCTCTCTTTATTTGATATGTGATCAAATCAGTTGTGTTACTCTTTGACATGCGGCGAGCTAATCATCGAGTGAGAGAGCTAGGGAGTCATATGACGTTTTTGGCCGGACCCGGATAAGCGAGGGTGCTGGTCCCCTTTTGTTTATGGTGGATTGGCTAGGCGTCGCATTATCAGTTTGGGGTTGGACTCTGGATTAATGCATGGTATCGGTTTGGGGTTGGACCTGCCGTTTACCTATTACGTCAGTTTGGGGATGGACCTGCTGACGATATTCCGGAATAAGAGTCGAGTCGAGTCTAGAGTGAGATGGTCGAGTCACGTGTGGTGATTGAGATACATTATTGTGTTGCTTATTTCTTTATGTCGAGCTTATCTTGAATTGTTGAGAAGTTGACCCTTTCCCGTGGTGCCTTCAATCCATGACGGTTACCCAGGCGATGTCGAGGGCACAGGGAACTCGACAGTAGATGATGCCGAGGAGGAGCTCGACGAGGACCCGAGTGACGACCTGTACTTGTCGTGATTGATTGTTTGTTCGACGTATTTCTTTTGATGACTGTACCTTGTTTTCTTTTGGAGTAGTATGTCGTGACCAGTTTGGGCAGTGTTGTTTTGTTGTTTCAGGGTAGACTGGTGGTCTTACTTTTGGAGCAGCCCCCTGCGTGGGAGTCTGCCGGAAGTACCCCCAGGGTATGATTGCTCTTTTGAAGTCGTCATACCTTAGGTGTATTTTCTTTGTACATTGTTACCCTGTATTTTGTATACATTATTATTTCGAGTGATATATATGTGTATGTTATGCATGTATGTTTTATTAGAATTTAAGTCTTGTGTCTTAGTTGCACCATGTTTCGAAAAGCTGTAATTACTCTGATGTGCACGAGTTGGTTTTTAAAAAAAAAAATAATATATCGTATTTTTAAAAGGCACAAGAGTTTCGTTTTAAAACACATCTCATACAGGTTTATGTTGAGCTCGGTGTGTTGAGCTCGGTAACTCGAGCTCGGTATATTGAGCTCGGTAGCGGTCCGGAAACGGGTCGTTACACCTCAGTAGGTGTTTTATTTCCGAAAGATCCTCCACAAGCAGCATCAATAGCTCCTCTAGTTTGCATATTGAACCCATTATATAAAATCTGAAGCTGCTACCACTTAGTGAAACCATGATGAGGTCAGCTTCTCAATAAATCTTGAAATCTTACCCATGCCTCATGCATTGATTCTCCTTCATTCTGGGTGAATCCAGACATATCAGCTCTCAGCTTTGCAGATTTTGTGAGAGGAAAGTACTTGTTTAAAAACTTAGTTTTTAGGTCCTCCCAAGTAGTAATAGAGTTTAGTGGGAATGAATCCAACCATAGCTGTGCTTTCCCTTGCAGTGAGAAAGAGAACAGTCTTAACTTCATTGCCTCCGATGATTCTCCTTCACATTTGACAGTATTAGCAACCTTCTGAAATCTCTTAAGATGGGCATTTGGGTCTTCAGAAGATAGGCCAGAGAATTGCACTGCAAATACCATAGAGATCAGTGCTGGCTTCAGTTCGAAATTGTTGGCCTCAATTGCCGGATAGTTAACACTATCTGCTACATCTGTAGTTGGTGTGAAGTACTCGTTCAATCTTAGTTCTTCAGCCATTGCTAACTGTTGTCTTCTCAACAATCCGAGTGTTCTTTCAATTTCAGGATCAAAAATCAATTCAGGATGTTGAGACCTTGTCTGCATACACCAAAGAAGACCAAATTAGAATGTCTTAGAATTAAATAAAAATAACAGAAAATTAAATAATTAAATAAAATTATGCCTAATGCGAATAAAATCTAGAATTTGATTAATATCGCAATCACTCCCCGGCAACGGCGCTAAAAACTTGTTGCGGCTCAGGCAAGTGCACTTGATTGTAACTCATAACAAAAGTGGACTATAATTTGGACTCCGAATGTTGAACCCAAAGAGAATGAGTGAGTACCAGCGAATTACTGTGATTCTATTCTATTAGGCGAGCAAAGATTATGATTACGAAAGTACTGAAAGTAATTGGAATTAAAGCAGTAAACAGATTAAATGCTAGAACGGTTTAACTATATTATGGGGGATCTAGGGATAACCGGGACCAATACTCTACCCTTAAGTTTATTAATTAATTGATATGAGTTATCTATCATGTAAGAGCACTAACCACCCACTCTAAATTACTAGAGGTTGTCCTTGCGTACAATAGCCTTCCTCCCAACTAATTACTCCGTTTGCTCCAGGAAATAACTAAGGGAAAGAGCATTAAGTTCAGGTGGGTTTGCTAACTTAATAACTGGTTAGAAACAAGCCCTAACCTATCCGGCGTATAGCGCGAGTTCTTTTATCCTATGGTTCCGTTAACTAATCATGATCATGTTACCACAATTAAGCCAACTAAATAAAGGGTGATCAGGCCTTATTGGAATAAGCACAATAGGAATAAAATACTCAAACAATCAATAGAAACTCATATAATTAAAAAACAAAACATCAAGAGTATTATAAAGGATCTCCCATCACCCCTAGTGATGGGTTTAGCTACTCATTACTAATGATAATAACATAAACAAATATATGAATTCAGAACAAACCATAACAAGAGAATAAATTCGAAACCGGGACACCCTTTCAGTATGACGACGGTCCTTAAGCTACGTTCTTTGCGTCCTCACAAGCTCCGGTAGCGATTCGAGATGGCACCAAGCTTCAAGGAGACAGGGATTCTTTGGAATGGGAAAGGGTTTGCTATCAGATCTCAATTGGGGGCTCTTGACTCAGAAATTCGTCAAAAGGTCCTTGTAACATGTTAAGAGCCCCTATTTATAGACTAGGCTGCGAATTAGGTCTTCTAGCTTCAAATTTGCACTGATCAGGGACGGGGTACGGCCGTACAGAGCTTCGTAGATGACGTTGGCCCGTACCCGTTCGTGTTGTTGCCCTGACATCACTTTTGTACGGCCGTACTGCCTTTGGCACGGTCATACTGGACTATTTTATCAGCGCCAGGTGGTACAGACTGAGGGGGTACGCCTTTACTTGGATTCTACTCTAGGTACGGCCGTACCGTTGGTAGGTCAGGCCGTACCGCTTGTCCAGTAGTGCTAAAACTCTCCAAAACTAGCCAGTTTTTTGTCCTTTTTTGCATCTTTTGCTCCAAGTGGTGTCTTCATGATATTTCTTTATAATAAGACATAAATGAGTACCTTTATGCATTAATCAGTGCAAAATGGTGTAATTAGATACTAAAAATGTCCTATAAATATAGACAAATTGGTGTGTTAACACGTTGCAATTCCTAAAGCTTGGTTTAACCTAGCCATTTGTACTGCCAATGCATTACAAGCATTGCTAGTATTCGTCATAAATAGAGTTATCACTGCACCCATTTGCTGAGTGAGCATATTAACCATATCATGATTACTGTCATCAATTTGTTGACGAACACTAGCAAGTGTATTTAATGACAAGCCATCACCACTATACAGTGGCACATTTCTTAGCATATTAGGGAACACATGATTTCCTAAGTTCAACCTATGTTGACGAGTAGCAACAGTGGAACTTGTTCCTGCTACTCCTGTACCTTGGTTCACAAATTACCCCCCAGGCCCTGCGAACCCAAAGTTCGTCGAAGCCTAGTTTGCCTGTCCCAAAGTGAATCCAAATGGCATGCCAAACTGATATTGGCTGTTTGGAATAAAATTTCTTCCATTTGAATTTGTTGTATTACTAGAAGACGGCATAGTAAAAGAATAAGACATACTTGCATTCACGTATGTTGAACCACTAGTTACATGTACCAATTCTTCTGACCGTGGAGGCGATATTACACTTGCCTCTATAGTCATTGGGATAGGTGGCGGTATGTTGCTCCCTATCTCTGCCATAGTAACTGTCATAGCACTTGAAGCATTCCCTGCATCAGTGCTTGCCAATGGTGCATTCACATTGGCATTCGACACACCTTGATCTGCCACTGATGCATTAGTGTTAACTACACTTGCATTAGTAGCGTTATTGGTATTTCTAACCATATTATGTCTTCTGGTTTGTGTAGGAGTATGAGTAGTACAAGATTTTCCACTCCTCAACCGTATAAAACCATATTTAACGAGTTACTCAAAACTTGTCCCACCGGGCGTGCCAATTTGTTTACTGAGATTTTTGGCCTGACGGAAAATTGTCTGATAAACCCAAAATAAAACAAATGATTTTTTTTCAAACGATTATAGGTCCTACAAATTACACGATAATCTCGTCAAATAAGGGGTTTCACGTTTAAAATCAATGGTTCGTTAAGAAATCGACTAATTCAAATGGGGCCAAGGATTTTGCCAGAATCACTGTAAGACTCAACTTAGCAGTTATGCCAAGGGTTCTCATCGAGTTGATGGTTACAGAAATTGAGAGAGAAAACAGTTTTAATGGGAGTTTGAGAAATGGAAAGGTGAAGAAACACGAAGTTGAAAACGAAGAACACACAATAAAATTCTTTATGGATTTTTGATGTTTTGAAAGACTGAAAGTAACTGAGAAAGCGAGTAAAAATGGGCATAAAGTAAATTGCATGAAAGTAAAAGAAAGTTTAAAACAAAAGTACAGAAAGTTTAAAGAGTGCAGAAATATAAAGATTGCAGGAATTTAAATGTAGAAAAGTAAATGTACAGGAATGTAAAGTGCAAAAAAGGGAAATTTGGCAAGGAAATAAATGACTGGAATGTAAAGTTGTAATGAATGAAAAAGGGTGGAAGGTATGCTTGATCTCAGTTTCGCGAATCGGCTATGTGTGAGATGTAGGGAATTCAATCAAGTATGCAACCTCTATTACATAGTTCGACCCCCTATTTATTGAAAAACGTAAGAATAACTGACTACCTATCTGCTTGACACGTGTACAGTGGTTATGCTTGTGTGTCTTACAGTTATATTATGTTAACTCTATTCAACATATTCTATCTTAGATGTCTATTTACAACTAACAAGCACTAGGCCAATCTTGACAAGTCTTCGATGGCTTCGACAGTGCTCCATTCACTAAGGTGGGTCAATTCGACCATATCTTGACGCTTCACCAAAATTTCGCTAAGTCCTCAAGACATTCCAATGAATTAGCAGGTACTTCGACTGGAACACAGTTACATGTCCAGTCTTATGCCAACTTTAACCTTTAACTATGGCTTATAAACTTAGTTATTATTGCAAATGCTTGAAGTTTTCGACCTGGTGCTCATATTTGTTCGACAAATCTTAATTTCTTCGCAATCTGACTTTGCCTTCAAGGACCTGACCTTTAACTGTTTCCCTTGCATTGTTTGACTATTTGACCACAACATGTGTTTTTTTTCAACGTGACCTGTCTAAAACTAAAATATATTTTGGCACCCAACAACTAGCTTATCCACTATTAGCTCATCCGCTATCAGCTAGCTTATCTAATATCTGCTACATTTTACCATACAGAGCCTCCAATATATGCCAAGAGACAACGTGATTTCGAGTTTGTTGCTCGCACATCATGGATGAACAAAAGCCGTCGAAGATTTTTTGATTTCAAGAAACTAAAAATTAAAGGAACAATTTTGGACAAGATTTTGATTAAAAAAAAGTGCCAAACCAGTTCACAATAACGGAATTATGAAATTCTCACAATCTAATTCATGGAATCAGTTGAAATTTTAATATGTTACTTGTGACTGACTCGCTAGGGAACAAAATACCTTCAGTAAAAAAAGGAACATAATTCCTCAACTAATATGGATTTTGTGCATAAAAAAAATACGAGCTTATGGGCCCTCTTTTGTAACCAAAAAAAAAATACGAGCTTATGCATTTGAAAAGAAAATAGAAAAAAGGAACCCAAAATTGATTATTGATTTCAAAAGGTTTTTTTAATGATTTTTGAATACCTTGTTTATAATTTAATGTGGAACAAAGCCCAAAGAATTTTATGAAATCATGGTAAGATAAAGATTTTGTTTGCGTGGAAAAATCAGCCGAGGGATTCGGCTAACGTCCAGCCAACAAATTGATTCCTGTTAAGCGATTACACCGAGGACGGAACTCTGATCCTCGGTTATGGGTTCCCCAACTACTCCAGAAAGCGTTGAGTGGGGTGAATCTACGCTATGCTAAGGCTAAGACTAAGAAATATGGAATCGGCTAAGATAAAATGCTGTAAAAAGCTGATAAATTGCATAAGAAATAGCTGTTTGATTGATTTCGTGTGTCCTTTCCATTTCTCAGCGTAGGTATATATATACAAAAAGGAAAACAAAACTGTAACCACCCCCTATCGGCCATTATGCGTTCCACACGTTCATGGCTGACCACGACCGATCGTGGGTGTCCCTCAACTGCTTCTTCATGCGTATCGTGGGTTAACCGCTCTCCCATCGGCTGGGCAAACGATTTATCACGTGTTAAATGCGTTGGAGACTTTCAACAGCTAGCTTTGGTCATTTTAGCGCCAAAGTACATGATTTTCACATATCTAGCCCTTGGTCGAGCTTTAAAGCTCTATATTAATTAAAGATAGCTCAGCCGATGTGTCCATAATAATCGGGTATTTCCTTTATCCACATCGGCTATACTCTTTAATAATCGGTTGACCTCATGATGCTCCCTGGGCTTCTGGAATTTTCCTTTCTATCCTCGGTTCAGTGGGACCAATTTTCGGCTACCAATCCGATCGGCTTATCCCACGCATCGGCTGTTCCCTTCATCGGCTGTTCCCTTCGTCGGCTGTTCCCTTCATCGGTTGTGGCTGATATTTCTGGTGATAACAATTGCCCCCTACATCATTTCAGCTGTCCATGCTGGATTGATGTATCGGATAAATAGCTTTCTTTATTGTTCTAGTATGCTTTGCCACACCGTGGGGTAGTATTTTTTCAGATACTTGCCATTTACGCTTCTATTCATTTCTTCGCCTTGCATGTTAACTAGCCGATACGCGTTTCCTGCAAATACTTGACTAACCGTGAACGGACTTTCCCAATTTGGTGACCACTTACCGAATTTAGGGTCCTTGACTCCTATTGGTAAAATAGTTTTCCAAACTAAGTCGCCCTCAACAAACTTCTTCAACTTAACATGTTTGTTGTAGGCACTGGCCATTTTGCGTTTGCTTGCCTCGATTCTTTCTAAAGCCATTAACCGATCTTCATCC
This sequence comes from Calophaca sinica, assembly GCA_037113605.1. NCBI lineage: Eukaryota > Viridiplantae > Streptophyta > Magnoliopsida > Fabales > Fabaceae > Calophaca > Calophaca sinica. Next base: position 101,214,471 of record CM073735.1, on the reverse strand, counting down.
AACTGATCCAGCTCCATAAGCATGGCTTGCTGATACTCTTCTAGGCTTAAGGAATTCTGTTTTGCCACCCTTAGAGAAGTGACATTAATTTCCAAAGACAAAACCGCATCTTGGCCGTAAGTCAGCCGATATGGAGTTGTGCCCGTGGCTGTTGACTTGGAATTCCTTATGGCCCATAAAGCCTCATCCAGAGTTAAATGCCATTTTCTAGACTTGTCTTCTAAATTCTTCTTGATCAGGTCCACAATAATCTTGTTGGTTGCCTCGGCTTGTCCATTGGCCTGTGCATAATATGGGGATGAATGTATCAACTTAATCCCAAACTGCTGAGCAAAGGCAACCACCTTATCTCCAGTGAACATGGTTCCCTGATCCGTAGTAATAGTCTCTGGAATCCCAAACCTGTATATGATCTGGTGTTGAATGAATCGGATAACATCATCTTGATGTACCTTGACCATCGGCTGAGCTTCCACCCACTTAGTGAAGTAATCGGTTGCCACAATAATGAAATTGTGTCCCTTAGAAGATGGTGGATGGATTTTGCCGATCAAATCCATGGACCAGCCTCTAAATGGCCAAGGCTTCACCACTGGATGCATCAATTCGGCTGGTACCCTTTGAATGGGACCATGCAACTGGCATTCTTCGCATCCTTTGGCATATTGAAAGCAATCGGCTGTGATGGTAGGCCAATAATAACCATGGCGGTAAATCAACCATTTCATAACTGGCCCAGCCCTATGCGAGCCGCATATGCCTTCGTGAACTTCACCCATAATCCTTAGGGCTTCATTTTTATCTATGCACTTCAACAGTACCCCATTCATGCTTCTCTTATATAATTCATCATCAAGAAGCACATACCTTAGAACTCGTCTCTTAACTTTGGGGTTAGTGCACTTAGAAGGATCTTGTAAGTACTCGATCAGCTCGTTCCTCCATGACTCGACTTGGTCTGCGACCATCACCTCGGCTGGTGATTCGTCGTACTCTAAAGTCAGCAACGAGTTCCTATATCCGGAGGCCTCTTGGGCCAGATCGTTCGCCTCCATATTATCTCCTCTAGGGATGTATGACACTTTCGCATCAATAAACTGGTGAATCAATCTGTCAGCCGTTGCATAACGCGCCAACAGATTTGGGTTGTTGCACCCATATTCTTTGGTTAGTTGTCTGACCACCAACTGGGAGTCGCCCTTTACATGAATGTACTCGGCGCCTATCATGGCTAACAACTTTAACCCTATGATCATGGCATCGTATTCGGCTTGGTTATTAGTTAAATCTGGGTTTAGCCGATACGCAAACCTCCACATCTTCCCATCTGGGTTGGTAATTGTTACTCCGGCCCCGACTCCTTTCTGGGTTTTGGACCCATCAAAAGTTAGGACCCAAGGCAACAAGTTTATGCAAGTAATTGGGGGTACCCAAGGATCATCAACTTCCACGCAGGGATGTTCTGCCAAGAAATCGGCTAGTGCCTGACCCTTGACAGCCCTTAGTGGGACGTATTTCAACGCGAAGGCAGTGAGCTTAATGGCCCACTTCATCAAACGACCTTGTAAGACAGGCCTATTAAGCAAGTACCTAACAATGTCAATTTTGCACAAAACTAATATTTCATGTGGCATTAAATAATACTCAAGTTTTGTACAAGCGTAAAACAAAGATAGGCACAACTTCTCCAATGGAGTATATCTGGTCTCAGCATCATTGAGACTTCGGCTAAGGTAGTACACTGCTCTTTCAGTTCCATCTTCAGCATCCTGCGCTAACAGGCAGCCGATAGACTCTTCAGCGGCTGCAATGTAAAGTTTCAAAGGCTTCCCTGGCATGGGGGGCACCAAAACTGGTGGACTAGCTAAAGCCTTCTTTATTTGTCCAAAGGCCTCTTGCTGTTCAGGACCCCACACCATCTCCTCAGCATTCTTGAGCTTCAACAAAGGGGAAAACGCCTTCATCTTACCAGCCGAGTTAGCTATAAATCTTCTCAAGAAGTTGATTTTACCCAGCAGGCTCTGTAACTCCTTTTTGTTCCTGGGTGGTCTAGCCTTCATCACCGCCTTGTCTTTGTTTTGGTCTATTTCAATGCCCTTTTGATGCACCAAGAAACCGAGGAAGTTGCCAGCCGATACACCAAACATGCACTTTGCAGGATTCATCTTCAAATTATGGATCCTCATCCTCTGTAAGGCCTGTTCCAGATCAGCTAAGTGGGCTTTGAAGTCTTTGGATTTTACCACCACATCATCTATGTATACTTCCATAGTTTTGCCGATTAGATCATGGAAGATAGCGTTCATTGCTCTCTGGTAGGTGGCCCCAGCATTCTTCAAGCCGAATGGCATTACTAACCATTCATAAATTCCCAATGCCCCTGGGCACCTGAATGCAGTCTTGTGAGTATCCTCCTCGGCTACAAGTATCTGATTATAGCCCGAGTACCCGTCCATGAAGGTTAAAATACCATGAGTGGCAGCTGCATCGACTAACATGTCTGCCACAGGCATCACATATTCGTCCTTTGGAGTGGCTAAATTCAAGTTTCTATAATCAATGCAAACTCGAATCTTGCCATTCTTTTTCTTGACAGGTACTATGTTGGCTAACCATTCTACATACCTGGCTGTTCTGATGAACCCTGCCTTGAGTAAACGCTCGATTTCCGCTTTGATTTGTGTTATCAGCTGAGGATGGTATCTTCTAGGTGGCTGCTTATGTGGTTTGAATCCCTCCTTGATCGGTAGCCTATGCTCCACCAATTCTCGTGCTAGCCCAGGCATCTCATGATAATCCCATGCAAAGCAGTCTTTATATTTTTTCAGCAGGGCTACCATCTCTTCCTTATCCTTTTCCCCCAGCAATCCGCTGATTTGCGTTAGCCGAGGCTCTTCTGGAGTTCCTAAATTGAGGTCCTCCAAGGGGTCTTGTGATTCGAAGGTTGGCAAAGGCCTCCGAATAGGTGATTCAAACTCCATCGGCAACTCCGTGACCTCGTCTGCCGATGTGAGGCCATCGCCTTGTTGTTTGTCTATCAGCCAGGACTCAGCTACGTGAGATTCAATCCTGAAAGCCTCTAGCCGGTCCCATAAGTCCTGCACCACTTGGGTGTCTTTAAACATGTCAAACCTCTGTGGTTAGCCGTGGTTCAGCTAATTGCTCAATTTTGAACCCCTGGGGTGTCAAGTTACAAGATTCACAGGATCCTTCCTCGTATTCCTTAATAACAGCTATGGGAGCCACAGAAGGAGAGTAGAACAAGGCTTCTAGATTTTGTACCTCGGCTGGGAATGGATTGTCATCAGCTGGGACTATCTCAATTTTATCCCCTTCCCAAAAAATGAGCTTCTGATGCATGGTGGAAGGTAAGCATTGACTGGTGTGAATCCAATCTCTCCCTAGCAGGACTGCATAAGACGGTTTGCCATCAATCACAAAGAAAGCCGACTTGATACTCTTGGGGCCGACTGTAATCTCGGCTATCAAGATTCCTAAGGTAGATGAAGCCTCTCCCATGAAGCTAGCCATTTTCATGTTAGTTGGGATCAGGTCTTCTTCAGACTTGTTCAGACTCCTCAGGGTGGCCATTATCAACGAATACTCGACTGAAGGCCTTGCCATTGATGTGGGCTCTTACATACAGGGGCTTCAAGTGCTTCATCATGTCTTCGGTTGGCCTACCAAATATAGTACCCAAAGCATCTTTTGCCGTGTCATCGGCTAAAGTTGCCCATTCTGCTTCTTCCACACATACGTCTCCTTCTAAGTATTCAATCTGAGGGTAACCGGCCCAGAACTCACTTGGGATCAGACTAACCACCTCGATGGTAGCCATCAGTCCGGCTTCACTCTCATCTGAGAGATAATCCAAAATTGAATCTTCTCGGTAATCAGGCTCTAGGATCGGCTCGTCATCATCATTTAAGCAGTTCGTGTATACGGGAATATGCCCTTCCTCTTCATCAGGTTCCCCTTTTCCTTTTTCAGGCTGCCCGATGTCTACCTCGGCAACCGAGATTGCCACTGGGACCCCTTTGGTTTGATCGGTTTCAACTTTGTCGGGCTCCAAACCGCAAGGTCCAAAAGCCCTGTCAATGGCTTCTGTCACTTTAGCCTCTGGGATCTCCTTCTTATCGGCTGCTTTGGCATCGGCTATCATTTGCAAGGTTTGTTTCATTCTTTGCAAGGATCTAGCCCTCTGCAGCCTTCTCTTTTGAGTTCTAGTCAGTGTGACTGGTTTGAACTCTTTCTTCTTCGGAGGTTGATTAACCACCCACTTCCCTTCTTTGACATTTGCAGCTGGCTTGATCATTCTCTGTGGTTTGAGTTCATCATCATTCCTCACGGTTATGTGAAGAGAGGACATTCCCCCTTCGACATTGAATTCCGCCACTCTCCTTTTAGACTTTGGGAGAGGTTCCTCAGTGATCCTGGGCATACTCGGCTGGGTTTCAGCTGAGATTCCCAGTTGAGTTTGCCCCCCCAGTCTCCGGGGCATGCTGGACTCTCTCGGTCTTTGCTTGCATTTTGTGGTACTGGCTGATCAACTCGTTAGTCAAACGTCCGGGTTTGGGAGGTTTACCATGGAATCGGCTCGAAGATGGCTGGCCCCCAGCGTTTTTTGGTAACACTGGTGGGTTTCCCAATCTGTCGAACACAGATCCCCTAGTGACCTCTTGGTTTCTTTTGGACTCTTCTTTGGGCATCCAAACACTCCTGATAGATTGTTTCCCTCTTGTTGGCCTGGGCTGATCAGGCCCTGAGAAAGACACCATGGCCATGGTTATAGCTGGGAATGGATTGGTGTCGACTGACATCTCGGCTATGCTCTTATCGGCTAACTTGAATCTGCCCTCCTTGATAGCCTTCTGTATGGCCTTCCTGAAAACTACACAATTAGCTGTAGAATGGTTATATGAGTTGTGCCACTTACAGTATTTCTTATTTATCAATTCTTCAGGAGGTGGAATCCGATGCCCGTCTAGCAGCCGAATTTGCTTGTCCTTGAGCAAGTAGTCGAAAATCTGGTCTGCCTTGGTTATGTCAAAGGAGTACCCTGCCCTATCCTCTGTTGATTCAGTTTCTTTGGCTTTAGCGGCCTTCAATGCTGGGCAGGAATAGCTCTTCCCTTTGACTATTTCGGCTACCATCATATCAGCCGTAAGGTCAGCCGTTTCGGAGTCAGATTCCTCTGCCTCTATAATAGAGACTAGATGGGGACCCTTTCCTCGACTAGCCCTTCGTTTTTCCTTTTCCTGGATATATTGCTCAACTCGGATAGCCCTCTCTGCTAGCTGATTCAAATCTGTGCAGGCTTGTCCTACCAACTTCTCCTTCAGCTGTGGGTGCATGTTGTTAATCACCATGGAGGTGTATTACATTTGAGGATTTGCCGCATGAACATTTCCCTGCTTTCTTTCTGAATCTTTCAATATAATCAGCAACCGACTCATCAACTTGCTGCCTGAGACTAGTTAAGTCGGTTACCGTTACTTGGGGTTGCGGCCAGTAAAACCTATCATGGAAACACCTCTCCATGTCAGCCCAATTTTGTACTGAATTTGGAGGCAAGGAGGAGTACCAGGTGAACGTTGTTCCAGTGAGTGACAATGGGAAGAGCTGAAGCTTGTGATACTCATTCTGGCTGTTTTCACCGCACTGGGATGTTAAACGTCCTATGTGTTCCACGGTAGACTTACCATCTTCCCCTGAGAATATGGTGAAATCTGGGGTTTTGAATCACCTAGGGAGAGGAACCATCCGATCCACCCATTCAGGGTACGGTTTCCTGTAAACAGGACGGTCCAACGGCTTTAACTGTACCCCGAAGTACTTCTTGATGGTATTTGCAATCATTTCAGGGTCTATCAAATGAGAGGCTCCCTGCCGATTATCTTGTGGATTCGGCTGGGGCGCACACTGACCCATTGGTCTCCAGGGGGAAGCCTGTTGGAACGAATTCTGAAGGTTGAAGGTATTTGGTGGAACATTGGCTAGAGGTGGATTAGAAGTGTTGGTGTAAGCCCTAGAGGCCAATGTTTTTCCTTTGGACTTATATTTTGTATCATGTAGTTTATTTATTATATGAGGCATTTTCAATTATTATGTTTGTTTCAACGTAATAAAGTCCTTGAGTAAAAGTTCGTTTTCAATAGAACATCGAGTAGACGACTCGGTGGTGAGATACTAAAGAACTTACTCTAAATATCCGTAGTCGAGTATTATTATTATTAAGGACAATAATAATGCATCAAGACTATTATGTGGGTGGACTGATAACCTCATCTCATAGGTTATAGATATGAGATATCAAGTCACCACATAGGTACACGTTAGGGTAATTGTGTCTTTGGATTGACCGCCATGAGAATACTACATAGTGTGTTATGTAAGTGTCATGAGTTATTCTCATAGTGATAGTGGTGTATGCCACCTCGGACTGAAACCACTATGGTCCCTACATGAGGAGTTGAGTGTTTTATTGCCGCCAAACATTGTGCATGTAATGGACAATTATAAAGTCGGTCATTGGGCACTCAACGAGTCATGCAAAGAGACATGAGTGACCTAGATGGGATTTGCCCCTCCTACATAACAGACTAATATCTATGGGCCCCTTGATAGAGTATGATCGTAAAATGCATGGCGTCTTTGAAATAAGTCAATATGAAATATTGATCTTATTTGTTGTTACTAAGTCTACTCGGGCATCAAGGAATATAAAATTGAACTAAACAAGGGTGACACATACTATGCCTTGTGTTCAATATAGATATAAGGAGCAAAAGGGTAATTATACACATGATCATTATCACGTAAAGGTTACGTCACAACAAAGACATTCTCGTTACTTGGGTAGCGGTGATGTATTGCTAGACACCGCTCACTTGTTTATAATATTAAATAGTGATTTAATATTATTGCCAACGTTACGGGAACTACAGGTCACACACATGAGAACAAAGCTAATGGGAGATTAAATAAATGAGTGAGACTCATTTTATTAGTGGTGCATTCTTACGATGCACCAGTAGCGAGTCAAGAAAGCGCAGAACACGATAAGTTACGGTGCGCTAAGAGCACCAGTAAGCTACGGTGTGCTAGGTCGATCTTAAGTGAAGTCTATAAATAGACTCGTTAAGGCGAAGTCTGAACTGGAAAAACCTAGCCGTTCCAAAGATCGTGACTTGCATCGTGGATCGGTTCGTCGTCGGCTAGCACCGTGACGGAGACCGCTCCCATTCGAAGGTTGTTCGTGTGGACTACGTGAGGCGTTGTTTTACGTGCGGCGCTGCGTGCTCGATTCCAATTTTAAATGCGCAAACGATCTGCGCTACAAGAGGTAATTCATATAACCCTGAGTCATGACCATTCGCAAGGATCCATGGAAGGGAAAGTTTAAATTTCCGCTGCGTTTTTAAACTCTGTTATTGCGCTATTTCCCTACAAGAAGTCCATTGCTGCTCTGGACCATACTCCCCAAAACCTCCGACCTGAGTCCCTGGAACAGCCGATGCATTCTGGGGTAGAGGTGGAACAGTATTCCATGTCTGCTCTCCCCCATAGTTGCCAGCCGTTCGTAGTATATTTGAACTTACTGGAGGGTATGGCGTGGGGACTGGTTGCGGTTGGTAGAATGGTGGATTGTTAACATTCCAATCCCCAGATAGCTTCCCTAAACCATAACCAGGGGCCATCGGCTGCCAATTCGGCTGTCCATATGAATTCGCCTGCACGGTAGGGCCATGCGTTGGAGCACACGACATTACTGGCGGCAAACCGATATGTCCGACCGTGTTACTTGGCCTTCGGGCCATGTTGATCTGCCCATACTGCAGATTCGCTTGATCAGGTGGCATCACTTGCCCCCCAGCATGAGGTGGTACCCATGCATTCTGCTGATCTCCGTACGTCTGGGTTGGTGGTCCTACCGGCAGTGGTATGGGCTGTGTTTGAAGAGGCCCATTTTGAACCACATTCGGCTGAGGTTGCCAAGCCTGACCGCCTTGTGCATGCTGGGTTTGCTCGTTCCCCCTTGCCAACGCAGAACTAGCTGAGTGTTCACCTTGCTGTCCTCAGCTGCTCTCCATGTCCCTCGCCTGCTGAACCTCGTTATGCACCATGGGTCTGACAATGTCTGCCAACTGCCTTGACACTTGGTACATAAGGTCACGAATTCCCATGTCAATCTGCTGCCTGATGAAAGAAGTGGTCATGACCACTGGGGCCTCAGTATGCTCTGGGTTGTTCATTTCTGCAGAGGCTGGTGCGGAGACTGGGATGTCTTCAACCGCTATGGGCATGCCCAAGGTGTATGATGGCTCGTTGTTCTTGCGTGGCGGGGTTCTTTTGGGATTCAAACTCGACTCCATGTTGTTGTTGAGTTTCTTTCCGGACCTCAGGTTCATACGCCAAGCGTGATCCTGCCCTGGAGAATCAAACCTGTCCTTCAATTCACCTATGGTCCCACTGGGCGTGCCAAACTTGTTTGCGTGGAAAAATCAGCCGAGGGATTCGGCTAACGTCCAGCCAACAAATTGATTCCTGTTAAGCAATTACACCGAGGACGGAACTCTGATCCTCGGGTATGGGTTCCCCAACTACTCCAGAAAGCGTTGAGTGGGGTGAATCTACGCTATGCTAAGGCTAAGACTAAGAAACATGGAATCGGCTAAGATAAAATGCTGTAAAAAGCTGATAAATTGCATAAGAAATAGCTGTTTGATTGATTTCGTGTGTCCTTTCCATTTCTCAGCGTAGGTATATATATACAAAAAGGAAAACAAAACTGTAACCACCCCCTATCGGCCATTATGCGTTCCACACGTTCATGGCTGACCACGAGCAGTCGTGGGTGTCCCTCAACTGCTTCTTCATGCGTATCGTGGGTTAACCGCTCTCCCATCGGCTGGGCAAACGATTTATCACGTGTTAAATGCGTTGGAGACTTTCAACGGCTAGCTTTGGTCATTTTAGCGCCAAAGTACATGATTTTCACATATCTAGCCCTTGGTCGAGCTTCAAAGCTCTATATTAATTAAAGATAGCTCAGCCGATGTGTCCATAATGATCGGGTATTTCCTTTATCCACATCGACTATACTCTTTAATAATCGGCTGACCTCATGATGCTCCCTGGGCTTCTGGAATTTTCCTTTCTATCCTCGGTTCAGTGGGACCAATTTTCGGCTACCAATCCGATCGGCTTATCCCACGCATCGGCTGTTCCCTTCATCGGCTGTTCCCTTCATCGGTTGTGGCTGATATTTCTGGTGATAACAGATTTTAATTTGTTTCAAAATTAATTTGAATCTTGGTAAAGAATTTTGCATGAAAAATACTTTCTTGAATACTTCTCAAAAAAAATCCTTGGTGGTGGCCAACGTATAAGGCACATATAGAATACAAATCAATCAAAATCCCTATTTGATTGTAAAATTTTGTTAAATTTCAAGTTAACAAAATTACGGTTTGTATGGTATAAACATATAAAATTAAATTATCAAAGCACATACTATAGAGTAACCATAATCTTTACCTAATGTAGGCTCTGTGATGCCAATTATTGTAAAGATCTATCAAGTGGATGCGAGAATATAACATGCTCAATCAATCATATATGTAAAGAAATAACGTTAGATTTGTGTACGAGATATGAGTCAATTTATCTTCACACCATAACAATGTGAGTGAAACATTGAGAGAGAACCAGGTTTTAAAAAAACTAGGGATAAGAAAAGACTACCCTCTATCATATTGATTTGACAGTCTATATTAATCATCTAATGGAGTAACGATCAAATAACCTACGGGATGAGAGTAGTGTTCTTTCATCGAGTATCAATAGAACACAAATCCAATACAAGTTCTACCAATTGGTTAGATGCTATAATAATAACTATTGATCATAAGTAATATATCAACAATTAAAGAATAATTTCTAATAATTTGTTGGTAACTATCGAGGGCCCAAGCCCTTGAGTAATTACCGATGGTGTGGCCTTCGGTAACCGTCCAAAAATTACAATGATAATTTTTTTTAAATTATCGTAAATATTGAGGCCTATATCTGTCGGTAATTACCGAGGGCTTTGGTAGTCGGTAACAGTCTTAGCAGTATAATAAATTTTATTAAAAAACATATCGGTAATTACCTAGGGCGTAGCCGTCGGTACCCATCCTAGAATTACAATAATTATTTTTTAAAATTATCGTAAATATCGAGGACTTTGGTCATAGGCAACGGTCTTAGGAGGAAATCCCGGTTAACGTAGGGAATCCTGTGACTGTATTTACACGACCAATTGAAAGAAGCAACTAGGTGTTGGCCAAATAACAAATTAACAATTGTTTTTATTAGTTATCGGTACTAACAATTAATATAGATTAATTATTTTAGTAATATGACAATATATACAGTGTAATCAATAGACAAATATGAATATTCACCAAAAAAAAAGACTAATATGAATGAATACAAGGCTTTCCCAATAAGAATATCATTAAATAAAAATAATAAATTTTGTTTAACTTAAAAGAAAAGTTTTAGCTTAATTGTTAAAGCAATTATTGTGTAATTAAAATAAAATGTCATAGATGATCAAGTTACGAAATCAGCCTTGATCTATAGATGTCCCTGGCATGTCTTTTCTGTTTAATAAAATGTTAAATATTACCCACATATATTATTTAAGTTGATCATAAATATCAATTTCACTACGAATTGTCAAACATTTTTTTTTTATATATGTTACCTTGCCATTCCTCCATGTAATAGATACCTGGTAGCTAGGAGCTCATCTCAATTTATGCAAGCGATAGCTCCAAAGGAACGAAGATAGATTCAATTAATTGGTGGCGGTGATGATCTGGGACATATTCAATGACTAGTGTCGGATTGTGGAGAGGGAAAGGAATAGGTGGAAGCAAAATGCAAGGACACCACTTGGGGCACCTACCTACCATGGCCGGGTCTGCCTCGTTTGGTTTGCTAGGCTAATGGTGGGAACCTACAACATGAAGAAAAAAAGGTAACTAGTATTAAATTTTATTGTGGGTGGGCCTGGGCCCATTCCTCTGAACCCATAGTTAGGTGAACTGTGTTTGTCTCTTATGTGTTCCCGACGTTACGTGCCAAGTGTCGTTCTCAAATTGCAGGGAAGATTTCACGTGATTAATCCCTTCCATAATATATGTTACAATTGACCAAATCATACAATTTAAAAAAAGTAATAAATAAAAAAAAATGATAATTTTACCAAATTAATCTCATTAACTATTGATGTATTAACTATTGTCATAAATACAAAGTGGAGTACTTGAGAGTATAATTGACAAACAAGTATTTAATTTTGTATTAAAAAGTGAAAGTGACATATATTTTGGGACAATTATTTTTGACAAATATGACATATATTATCTGACGGAGAGAGTATTACATTAGATACTTGCCAAATGCAGTTGTCTCGTGGGGCACAGTGTCCGACAAGAGGTTGAATGTGGTGTCATATTAGAGATGCTAAGGTGGTTGTCCCACAAGGCCAAGACTTACTTCCCCTCGTTATCTTTCCAGTGACGGATTTAGAAGTCTATGGGATAGGGGGCTGAAATTTTTTCTATCGGACACGCGCTGAAATTTTTTTCCATACATTTGGTTTAAGATTTTTTTTTTGTTTTCAATTTATACTTTTTAAATAATTATATTGAAGCACATACTTACGAAATAGAAGTGACGGACAAAAAAAAATATAGTCATTGTGGAAAGTTTCTGGACTTGTGCAAAATTATTTGTTGTCATTGTGCGATTGTGTTTTAAATTTAAATTATTTGATTTGATCAAGCAATTGATTTAATTTAATATGACGTGTAAGGTTACCAAACTATAGAACAAGATTATCGAACTTCAGCGTATAAACAATAACTGAGCCATGAGCCCATTCATCTTATCACCTAGGACAAAACAAAAAAAAAACAAAGGGAGGGAGGGGCTTCAGCCCACGTATGCCCTCCCTTGTATCCGTCTCTGCATCTTTCCATGTCCGACCTTTTAATTTTTAGCTCCATTGATTGGACCAAGTTAAATCTCTCCGGTCCATATTATAAACAACAGAGGATATTTTATTTGGTCTAAAATATAAGAAACATTCACCGATTTCTAAATATATTAAATGTTAGTTTCCTATTATGTCCTTATTTGTTTGAGTGGTTGATAATAAATGCAGTCAGTGGAATTTGTGTTTATTAATTAGCCGTTGTTTTTTAATAGGGGTATATTTGAAAAGAAAATTAAATATTTAGAAGAATTCAATGAAATTAGCCTATTTTAATGCTTCTGCTTGGTCTGTATGATTTATGTCTTTGTTGCTTATAATATGAACCAAAGGGAGTATATTGGACTTATAAAAAAAAGGGAGTATATTGGAAGATTTTTCATTACTATAATTGCATTAGGTTTTAAATTTTCCCGGGAGCTTTGGCTTTTAACCATTACTGATTCTCCTTCGCGGATTTGAGAGATGGTTTGCAGGGATGTCTCAGCTTTGTTCATGGCAGATTTGGGGTGAATTTGGCTCTCGCGGAACAATATAGGGCTTGTTTGATACACTTTTTAAAAACAGTTTTTCTGTTTTTTAAAATAGACAAAGGAAAAATTTTGTTCTTGTTAAATTTTTAAAAATAGAAAATTGATTCTAAAATGTGTAATCAAACAGCCCATGGTTTTCGGTGACCAAAATTGGGAGGTGAGTTTGTTGATCGAAATGTAAAGTTATCTCATGATGAGTTTGTCTCAATATCCTTTCCTCCCAAGATCGTGGCTCTTAGGCGAGAGGCTTATGGCGAGTTGGGTGACATCGCTAGAGGGTTGGATCAGGGTCAACATTGATGGCAGTTGCTTGAGGAATTCAACAACTATGGGGTCTAGTGGTCTCTTAAGGTCCGCTAAGGGGGGACTAGATTGTTGGCTTCATGAGTTGTGAATGTGATTGCAATGCTTTACTGGAAGAACCATGGCATTCGCCACAGTCTAGCTCTCTCATATGAGCTTGGTTATAGAAGGGCTATAAGTGAACCTGATTTACATGATGCTGTTAATTTGATCCTAGACAAAGGCCTTCATAAAGTTCCATGTGTTTGTCGATGTGCTTGTCAAGCTCATGTCCTTTCTTGACAAGGACTAGGATTTGCAAATTGTTCACGCTTTTCGTGAAGTGAATTCTTATGCAGATTTCTTAGCTAAAGAAGGGGCTCATTCTACCTCTGCTTTGTAGACCTGGTTCACCCCTTGCTGGTGTGGGGTCCCTTTTGTTGAGGGATGCTATAGGGTTTCAGCCTTCCTAGGCTCCCTCTTTTTCTTTGGTTCCTTTTAATTTTTTTTCGTATGTACTTCACCAAAAAAATACCATCGTTTAAATTTAGATAAAATACAAAAATTATACGTGTGCCCTCTCTTCAGCTTTCTTGCTAAGACTAGGGATGGCAAAAATATCAGCACTCATATATACCGACATGGATTACCCGCAATAGTATTTGAGGGGCTATGTAACCTTCGACTGACCTTCTTGCTAAGATCGACGTACTTCGCTCGTTTGGCCGAGTGCTCCTCGACTGAGTGTATATTTGGGCCATCACAATGATGAACGACAAATACTCTTGGTTGTCTCACTACTGACCGACCTTCAGACCGAGCCTTTGAAAATATGTGCCTTTTAAGCGAGAATATCTGTAGCTATGGCCTAAAGTCCTTCAACAATCGGGTGCTGCAGCAAGTGCCACAGCATCCACTACAACGATTAGGGCAAACTGCGGCGGTTTTGAAGGCATTCTGCGGCACGAAATACCCATGTATGCGGTTCGGCAACCGCTGCAGTTATCAGTGTCGGGACGTCATTTCGTGGCGGTTATAACCAACTGCTAGTATAACCGCCGCAAATTACCTGATGCTTTTAGCGCCGGCGCTAATATCCCCAAAAAATTAAAAAAATGTAGGGGGCGGCTAAGAACCACCGCAATGTTCCAAAAAATTAAAAAAAAAAAAAGGGCCGGTTTTGAACCGTCGCAATGTTCCAAAAAAAAAATATAGAGGCAATTTGAACAGCCGCAATGAGTCAAAAAATAAAATAAAAAATTGGAAATAAAAAAAATCAATGCAATTCTTCTGTAGCTCTCATATATCCTGTATTTATAACTATATTTTGTTATTTTATGCATTGTTGATCCTGTCCCTTTAAGAAGGCATCTAATAGAATTTGATAAATAATAGTAATTGCACAAGATCCTCGTGCTGTGATTTTCAGCTTGGGCTCCAACACCATCAAATAGAAACGGATAGCTGAGATTTGGTAACAAAACTTGGAGCCAACTCCAGAATTCATCCATCTATGAATTCTAGGCTTTTTAGCTCTTTAATTTTTCTCTATGCATTGATGCATGCCTGAATTCCTTCCGGTGTTTTTCCTTTGGCTTCTGGAACTAATTTTGCTATGAAAAGAATAGTTAAAAGGGAACATCCAGCATACAAAAACAAAGTACCTGGCCAAAAAAATAATTTAAATATTTTACCAATTTATAAGATCAGATGAATGAGATAATAAGATTGCTAATTAAATAACTGTGCTTGTTTAATGTGGTGCAGAACTTTAGAATTGATTAATTGAGATATAAACCTTAATCTATGGAGAAAATATGATTATTAAAAACTTGCCTTGAGAAAGAAAGCAATTCCAGTAATAAAGCAGCCTAAAAATGTTCCACTTGCTGAAGCCTACATACATATAAGCATTTCTATTAGGCATAAAAACTCTTATTCCCCCTTACTTTTTAATGGTATTATCAAAAAAATTTAAATGCTTGAAAATAGAATTACCATTATAAGTAGTCTTCTTCCAGACTTATCCATCAAAATGGCTCCCAATACAGTAAATGGAACCTGTCATTCATTTTTTTAACATATGAGGTTCAATTAAAAAGGTGCAGTTATATGACAATTTATAAATGTCCGAGAAATCCATACAAAATGGATCAACTACCTGCATACAGGCATATGCTATGGTACCAATTTTTGCTGAAGAAAGTCCTGTAAATCAAGGTATAGGTCAACTATTAAACACAGCATTATATGAACTATTATGAAGCTATATACAAATACTATCCGCTTGTTTTGATTCAAGAAAGTATGAGTGCTATCAAAAAAGAGGAAAAGAGAGAGAGTACTTGTCTTTCAGTATGAAGAAATAAGCATATCAGGATCTGGTTAAACGCTGTAAACTTGCACACCGCATAGTTTTGGGAGACACAACACATGTACAGCTGCAACACCCATGTTGCCTTTATCCTAACATAGTAACATCTGGAATGGACCACGCATGAGCAAGATGCTAAAGGTCAGACTATCAGTAATTATTCAGTATACTGAAAGGCTTACGCATTCTCAAAGCAATCCATAGAAGTTGAGGCAAAAACAAACAATGCCATATTATGTGTACATTTTCGTAAAAACAGTGTGTGTGAAATATACTGAAAGGCTTACGCATTCTCAAAGCAATCCATAGAAGTTGAGGCAAAAACAAACAATGCCATATTATGTGTACCTTTTCGTAAAAACAGTTTGTGTGAAATAGCACTACTCTAAATGAAAATAGCCTTGAATTAACATGCAAGCATATATTTTGCAGAATGTATAATAACATAACAAGTGAAGACCACCTCACAACTATAGTTCTAAAATAATGAGTTGATTTCAGCATTTCATTGGTACCCAACGCACAACACAGCAGCAATGCACCATATGTAACATACTCCATTTTAGTTTCATACACGGGTGTTATGCTGGGGAAAAATCCAGTCAAACTTGCAACAATAGTTCATCAAAATGCAAAACTATACTCCACAAACAACAATGTGACAATGAGATGAAGGGTTCTATATCAACACCCCAACAAGAAAAAGTTGATCAAATAAACCATTATGCTTTATAAAAAAGCAAGCAAGCAAAGCAAGAATTAAAATTCTTTTTTTTCAATGATGTGAATATTGTCTTTCATTGAATAAAATTGATCTGCTTTACTAATCAAAGACACAAAGAAAATCATGATCTATTCATAGTACATGACACAAAGAAAATCATGATCTATTCATAGTACATGATTCCTATTTAAATGTTGTATGTTATGAATGACAAATGTTATAATGAGCACATAAATTGAACATGAATAGTTAAGACCACAGTTTAGATACTTACAGTTGAAATTGCAGGCGTTCGAAGGAGATACCAGTTTAGCTTGAAGCTTTAACAGCATCTCGTCTGCTTTGGTATGCAATTCCTTCCTTTTGCGATCTTCGCTTCCCGTAAAAATCTTCGTTTCAAAGACTAAAGAACAATATCCACCATAAGATTCAAGCTTAACATAGAAACCTCATCCATCAAAAGATTCAAATCATCGAAAATTACATTAGAAAAAAGGAAACTCACAGAATCAAATGTACAAGTGAGATTGGAAAACATTATCCTTGGTCCTCCCAAATTTACACAGACCAAACTCTTTTCAGGACATATATCAAACACTCAGTAGATTCAAAACCCAATGCTCAATTTCACACTACACATGCTCTGTTTCTCACTAAAAACTCTAAAAGAAAGCAAAAAACAAAACAAAACCCACAACAACGACATATCTGAATCCAATCCAAAACCTAAACAGATCTAAACACAATAAACAACAACGATTTTTACCCAAAAAAAAAACCAAACCCTAGATCAAATTTTAAAAATCCAAAAAGATATCTATGCAAAAATAAGAAGAAAGAAAGAAAGAAAGAAAGTGATTCAAAATCAGATCTATTTAAGCAGAAGAAATCCAACCTTGAAAACTAATAGACATAAAAGAATTCAGAATCAGATCTATTTTCCACTGCCGCCGGCCTCTCAACAACGCTCCATGGTCATTCCCCCTTGGCCCCTGCCTTCGTGCCGCTGCGAGTAGCGCTCTGTCGCTCTCTTGCGACCTCCCAAAGATGGGAAAAATTAGCGTCTCAACTCACAAAGGTTAAGGTTACGATCGTTGAGTGAGAATCGAAATTGAAGGGGAAAGAAAGCCATACCTAAAGAAAGAAGCAAAGAAGACGAACGAGAGAGAGAGGGGACGCATCGCAAATAAGAGTTGCAGAGAGAGAGGAGACGCCGCAAATGAGGTGAAGTGAAGTTGGGGCTTTACAAATTAGGGTATCGGGGAATAATTCACCACGAACCGCCGCTAATTTTCAGTCACCCGCCGCGAGTTCTCTTTTTTTAATTTCACCCGCCGCAAGAAGCCACAAACCGCCGTAAATTTCAAGTATCTAAAGGTGGTTAAAGAGAATCGCTGTGGAAACCGCCGCCGCTGTTACACCGGCGGCGGTTCATGCCCAACCGCCGCCGGTGTCCATTTTTCTTATAGTGATCTATTCTGTTTTGTGAACCATGACAGTTTAGTTAGTTATAGATTCTGTTATGCAGTTAGTTGGTTATAACAGAATTACCTCTTCTCATTTGTTCAAGTGACACTTATATATAAGTGGGGCTTGAGTTATTGTTTTGTAATCGAATTCAGTGAGTGCAAACACCTTTATTCAATCTGTGAGAAGAGTGAAAAGAGTTGCTATAGCAACCAATCTGTAACTTCAAGGTTCATAGTGAATTTCAGTTTCTTCCCTGCCCATGGATATAGCCCTACACTGGGGCGAACCACATTAATTCCTTGTGTTCCTTGTTCTGCTTTTCTTCTTTTCTGCTTTTGTATTCTTTTGGTTTTGTGGGGTTTATCTGGATTCAGTTTAACAAACTGGTATCTAGAGCTTCTTTAGAGATCCTCGGCTTCTGCATCTGTTCGTGGAGTCTTCCACGATTTTCTCTGATTTTTGAAGATCTTTGATCTGTCTCTGGTGGTGGAGTGCCTCTCCACCCACTCAATTCCTCAGTTCCTGCAAACTTGGCTTCTGTTTTGTGGAGATTTTCTCTGGTTCTCTGATCAAGAAGATGGCGAACACAATCAAGATTGATAAATTCAATGGAAAGAACAGTTTCAATCTTTGGCACATTAAGATGCGTGCACTGCTCAAAGAACAAAGTGCTTGGGCTCCTCTATTGGGTCAAATGGGCAAAGCCGCCGAAGATGCCGCTGCGCTTCAAGAGGAGAAAGCTCATTCTTTGATTCTCCTTTCCTTATCTGATGAAGTGTTGTATGAAGTTGCTGATGAAGAAACAGCTGCAAGCTTGTGGTTGAAATTGGAAAAGCTCTATATGACAAAATCCTTGTGCAACAAGTTACTGCTGAAGAAACGTTTTATTCGGCCTCAAGATGAAAGAAGCTACCAAATTGAAGGAACGCCTTGATGAATTAAATTCTATCTTGTTGGAATTACGCGACATAGATGTAAAAATGGATGATGAGGACACAGCCATGGCTCTACTGGCTTCTTTACCACCATCTTATAAGAACTTTGTTAGTTCTATAAGTGTTTGGAAAGAAAGCATCACTGTGGAAGAGGTCAAATGCAGTATGTTTTCAAGAGAGCTCATAATCAAGGCATCAGTGAATCCTGAAGAAACTTCTACATCCGGTTTGATTGTCGCCAATTCTCAGAAACCTCAGTTCAAGCCAAAGGAGAAGGGAAAGAAGAAGAAGAAGACATCAGTCAATCCGAAAGATATATGCAATTATTGTAAGGAATCAGGACATTGGAAGAAAGATTGTCCCAAGAAGAAAAATAAAGATTCGGTGGCAGACAAAGTCCAATCAAGTTCCATATTCGATTCTGCATCAGATTCTGATCTAGCCCTGTCTATTGATGAGTCACAGCATCAATATGATCAATGGATCCTAGATTCAGGATGTTCCCACAGGGACTGGTTTGTCACATATGATGAGAAATCTTCAGGGAATGTGCTAATAGGGAATAATGTGCCTTGTAAAATAGTTGGAGTAGGTTCTATACGAATTAAGATGCATGATGATATTGTTAGAACCTTAACCAATGTTAGGCATGTCCCAGATTTGAAAAGAAATCTCATTTCTGTTGGGGCCTGGATTCAAAGGGGTACAAATGTATTATGGAAGATGGTATCATGAAGATTAAGAAGAATGATAAGTTGGTTGTGATGCAAGGGACAAAACACAAGAACTTGTATTTTCTTCAAGGCTCCACAGTGATAGGCACGACACAGTGGCCTCCAAAACTGAAGATAGGCCTTCTGATAAACTTTGTATATGGCACATGCGCCTAGGCCATATTGGTGAAAAGGGTTTATAAACCCTTAGCAAGCAAGGACTCATTGGAACAAAGAAGATTGAGCCCTTGAAATTCTGTGAGCATTGTGCTCTTGGTAAACAACACAGGCTAAAGTTTCCAAAAGCACAACACATCACCAAGTCCACTTTGGATTACATTCATGCTGATTATTGGGGACCCTCTAAGATTCCATCCCTAGGTGGAACAAGGAATTTTCTCTCCATCATTGATGACTACTCTAGAATGACTTGGATCTTCATGATGAAACATAAATCTGAAGCATTCAATCATTTCTGTAACGCCCCGACTCTAATTGAAAAATTACCTGAGTGATTAACTAAAATTAAAGCTAAACATAAAAAATTTCGCTTTACATAATACACCATAAAGGTAATTCCTTTTTGAAAAAAGCTAGACATTGGCTAAATAAATTCTTTGATCACATCAAGCATTATAACAAAAGGTTAATAATAAAAGACATTAATCAAAACTACAAGTAAATTGAAGACATTTCAAATACTCATAATAAATGACTCCAATATTTGGACTACAAACTATCAATTCAAACATATACTAACTCATACATTAGAAGACCAAACTTGACTCTTACATAAAACTTAACGAATTAAAAGACGACTCATGATCTGGTATCAACTCGAAAAATATCACCGTGAAGGCAAGACCGAGCACTTCTTCATGGTCTAACTTCTTCGTTGTGCTTGTACCAGAAAACAACGCCCCAAATATGTGAGTTTACAAAACTCAGTAACATAGAATTGAAACTTTAAACATTACCGTTGTTTTCAGCCATACGTGGTGTGCTACGTATGGAAAACTCCTCTCCTCAAATCATACTATTATGTTAAACATAATTGAGGCATTTAAGCTAGAACACTCTTTCCATACAAACATAAACATATTTGCAAGACCATTAAGCATAAGAACATATAGTTCATCTCCTCATAACTTGCTACATCCAAAAAAATGAATGAGACATAAATGCAATACAACTTAACTAAGAACATATAGTTCTTCTTTACTTTGTGCTTAGCACATCTTAGCTAGTCCCTTGATGGTTAACTTGATTTTAACCGGGAATCTATGTTATTGGGTTTTTTCATAGGCTTTGTTCCTTAGACCCTAATCAACATAACTTACGATATGATGGTTAGACGTCATTAATCCCCCAAGTGGCGTCCCACGAGGCTAACCATGTCGTTCTTTCCTCTTATGAGGAATCTTGCTTGTCTTTTAAGTGTCTTAATCTTAACTTATGCATCATCAATGCATACACATAATGAAATGAATATGTAATTCAATCATTCATAAGCAACATTTGTAATATACTTGTACTATGGCATAAAGTTTGCGAATACAATATCCATTCCTACGCAACATCATTCTTTTATGTCATTCAAAACATTTTGTTAGGTTGAATAAGGGATTGATTGGAAATGTGAAAGCTTAAGAATCTTTAATTAATACTACTCTTTATTAGGTTCAAAGGATGTGAAAATTGTGGTTATGAAAATCCTAGAACATAACTTTTATGAGATTTCAAGAACTGGTTTCAGAAAACTCAAAATTCTGTAGAAAACAGTGCAGTGAATCGATTCACAGTGCAGTGAATCGATTCACTACTTATGCAGAATTCGATTCATAGTGCTGTGAATCGATTCACACATTCCCAATTCGATTCACATAACCAAATTGGGGCTTGAGAGCCTTTTGTGAATCGATTCATAGCCCTGTAAATCGATTCAGGCAGAGAACAATGCAGAAAAACATACTTTTAATAACTCAGCAACATTTGCAACACCAACAACAACCCAATCAACTCCCACGAATCACTTCCAAGTACTTCCAATCAAACATTACTCATACTACTTTTAAAAATCAACTCATTTCATAACTTTTATGAATCCAAATGAAAACACATAAGGAAACCATTACTCAAGAATTTGAAAGAAACACTAACAGGCAACTTCAAATCCCAAACTCCAATTTTATCAAAAACCAGAATCCATAACTCAAATCACAACAAGCATGCATTATTTAGGAAAATGACCTCATTGTCATTCCTATCTAGGGACTTATGGTTTCCCCTAACTTGAGATTGAAGAAACTAACATAATCATTAACACTTCATTCCTATTGGAGCTCTGTCGAGTTCACAATGGACAAACATTACACAAATGTTTGTGGGGGGTTGGGGGCAGTCATCCAACCCTTAACCAAACCCACTCAAATATCTCAACTTCTACTCATTAGATATTAAAAGTCAGGAATTAAAACTATTAACCCTAGCACACCCTAAGAGAGGTTTTAAATTAGGGGATTCTATGTTACATTAGGGCTTTGATGTAATTAGGGCTAAATCCCCAATTTCTAGGGCTTGAGTCTTTATCCTTTAAGCTTGCTCCTTCCACCACCATTGAAGCCTAGATTCTTGATCCTTCTTCTTCCCTTCGGGCGCTCTCTCTTTCTCCCGGTTCTCAGCCTCTCTCTCGTTCTCTGTTTCTCTCTCTCTCTCGTTGTCTTCCTTCCCCTGCTTCTCCGACGCACCGCCGCACCTCAGGCCGCACCGCCGCACGTCCTTCTTCCTACTTCTTCCTTCTCAATGCTCCCTTACTCCTCTTCCCCTCCTCTTCTCTTTTCTTCTTTTCTCTTTTTCTTCCTTTCTTTCTTTTCCTTCTTTCTTTCTTTCCCTTTCTTTTTTTTTTTTGATGCACAATGGCAGCACCCCCCTTTTCTTTTCTTTTTTTAAATTCCTACTTTCTAACCACACCCCATTTTCTAAATAATACACCCCTCCTTTTATTAATTCTCACAATACAATTGCTTAGGGGTTGGGTCTTTTAATTTGGGTCTTCCAAAATTAGCCCCTTTTAATACTAAAGTAAACAACATTAGTCTAGCTTAACCCTTGAGAAAAATTACCATTTTACCACTTGGGCTTAACTTTGGGTCAATTTACTAGATTAAAACTATTCTTCTAGGCCATTAACCCCTTTAATTCCTTTGGGTCTCTAATTACTAAGCTTAGAAAAAGTTGGGGTGTTTCATTACTCCCCACCTTTTTGGAATTTTGTCCCCAAAATTCGCCGTTCCTTCTTATCTTATCCTTCTGTAGGATTGGTTCTCGGAACTTCCGTGGTGAATTCCAATTCTACGCCTCACCAAATAGGTAAACTTCTTTCCTTATTCTAGGTCTATCCAAGGTTACTTCTATTCTTCCTAAGGATAGTACGCTTATCACTAACTATACTTGGCAGGGAACGAAATACATCTTCTTTCATTAAAACATCCTAAGTTTACCCAAGGTGTAATGGACAAGGTTCCTTCAACTAGAGGCCTCCGTCTGTCACATTACTCATATGACGCCTTTTTTGTAACACCCTGGATTACAATTGCCAAGCGTATTACTCATAGGACTTACTTCCCCTAAGGTGTAACACCCTTGTAGGCTTGTCACTTGGAATAAACTATCACATACGTTGAAAAAATTTCATTTACAACATTCACTCAAGTGTTATAAATGGAATTTTTTTTCCTTAAGTACCTTTTCCCTAAACTTATGGAATCAGTACTCATCTCTTATCACACTATTCTTAATCTTATTATAGACCTCGTCTAAGCAATTAGAAATTCTAAGGTTAATTAACTCCTGCAAGGTATGCATTGGTTAGACTGATCTGATTCACACTAATCAGTTACAAATTAGGCTTCAACCGAGTGACAAGTCTCATTCGGTTGGAAACAGGGTTTGTAAATGGCTAGATGGAATCACATCAAACACTACTTAACGAATTACTCGCAATAATTAAAAAACCTTAGGTCTCCACCAATTAAACCATGCCCATAACACTACGCTCTTAGTTGGAATTGTCCTGGTTTCTCTCTTCAACTTGATAGATTAATTCCTCTGTTTGGTTCAATTGGAAATAAACCGGAAATCCATGCAGCTATAACTGATTTCCACATGGACCGACGTGTTTGTCGCCGGGTTTAATAACCAATGGACCAACTAGCATTAAAAAATAAATTTTTAAGACTCTTGGGAATAATCTATCTCACTTATCTTAAACTACTTTAATACTCATCCTAAATCATTGAAGACCCCAAAAGGAATTAATCTCTACAAAGAAGCCAATTGTCCGGAGAATTTGGTGATTCCATCAACCGATCACTGACTAGGTCTCATTCCAAGTAAAGTCCTTATTTGGTCAAGACAAAGTCTGTGATTGGTTAAGTGAAGTCACTTCATGTACTGGTCAATTGGATCGAGTATAAACATTAATAACTTTGGATTCCCATTGATTTAGCTTTTCTTAAAACTCTTATAGTTCAAAGACTATGATCTAATCCTCTTCCTTAGGCTAGTTATTCCACTATAGTCACTGTACCTAGAAGACTTAGGGTTTTTCTTCCTCACTAGAGCTTGATCAACTTCTAGGTTCCCTACTACAACTTAGGCTTTGGAGAGTGTGGCCTATGTCATCTTGCCTATTATCCTTACCCCTAACTACTAAGAACATTATGACTCACTTAGGGCTTATCATAGAATTCCAACCAATCTAGGATCCATTTATAATGGTTTAGGCTAAACAAACTTGATGAATTAGCAAGTGTTGGAAACCTAATCGATTATAAACGCCCATCCTAATTGATCAAAACCATACAACTAAGAACCTTTACTTATCAATTCTATTTGTCATTGAACTGAGTAGACATAACAAAAGAATTGATAATGAGTGCTAGACCACTATAGACTCAAACTCAATATATCCAAAATGACCTTCACATTTCCTACTTCAAAAGTGCCACCCAACCAAACTTATTAGGCTCATAAAATCTAAGTAAATATGGAAATCCCAACTTCATCATCTTACTAAACATCTTATACACGCGGTATGGCACTGACCATTTCGGATTAATAACCCCTATCTCGACTCTCAAATATGGGTAAGGAATACAAAAGTACTCACTCACGAATATTTGCTAGCCAAAAACACACATCATTTCAAAATCCCCTCCGTGGAGAGAACAATGAAGGAAATCTAAAACATATGCTGGTGTGGGGTTGAGGACAGCAATTCACCCTTTTCCACCTAAAAGGACCCGACATTTCAAGCATCAAAGCATAATAGAAAAATATTCAAACATGCATCTATCAATCACAAGTGTTGAAATCTTACCACACCACGTGAAACTTAACATCACAGAATCAAACATCATAAAGTCAAATATTATGACAAAGCCTTATAATTTCATATAAAAGAAATTCCTATGATTGAATTGTGGGTATTTACTGATACTAAAACATTCTTATCTTACTCAAAGGCCCCAGTACCTCCAAGAGCATCCTATAATACCCTTGTTGGTTCCACGACTACTTTGATCATTTAATCGATCATGCTATGACTCTTGTAATGAACTTCCAATAGTAGTAGAGTTTAACGTGGCCAACTAAACTCACTGTGGCCAGGTGTACATCCGTGGACTTGGGCAGGCTAGAGTGGCTTCGAATTCACGACCTAAACTACCATTAGACGATCATTAAGGAATTCTAAAACTATATATATATATAAGGAAGTCTCGCAAAACAAGAACAGACTTGGACCATTCTCTGCTAGTCTTCAATCCCTTCATTCCTTAGACAAATCCTTGAGGTGGCCTGCCCCAATAATTCGTAAAAAGAACATAGAGAAATCGGATTCACAGACACAACAGACACTTCCTAACCAGATCACTTCTAGACACACATAACTCACAGTCCGATAAGATCGAACTGCTCTGATACCATAATGTAACGTCCCGACTCTAACTGGAGAATTACCTGAGTGATTAACTGAAATTAAAGCTAAACTTAAAAAAATTCGCTTTACATAATGCACCATAAAGGTAATTCTTTTTGAAAGACTTTGTCTAAATAAATTCTTTGATCACGTCAAGCATTATAACACAAGGTTAATAATAAAAGACATTAATCAAAACTACAACCAAATTGAAGACATTTCAAAGACTCATAATAAATGACTCCAATATTTGGACTACAAACTATCAATTCAAACCTATAATAGCTCATACATTAGAAGACCAAACTTGACTCTTACATAAAACTTAAAGCATTAAAAGACGACTCGTGATCCGGTATCAACTCGAAAAGTCTCGCCGCAAAGGCAAGACCGAGCACTTCTTTATGCTCTAACTTCTTCGTTGTGCTTGTACCTGAAAACAACGCCCCAAATATGTGAGTTTACAAAACTCAGTAACATAGAATTGAAACTTTAAACATTAACGTTGTTTTCAGCCATACGTGATGTGCTACGTATGGAAAACTCCTCTCCTCAAATCATACTATTATGTTAAACATAATTGAGGCATTTAAGTTAGAACACTCTTTCCATAAAAACATAAACATTTTTGCAAGACCATTAAGCATAAGAACATATAGTTCATCTCCTCATAACTTGCTATATCCAAGAAAATGAATGAGAGATAAATGCAATGCAACTTAACTAAGAACATATAGTTCTTCTTTACTTTGTGCTTAGCACATCTTAGCTATTCCCTTGATGGTTAACTTGATTATTAACCGGGAATTTATGTTACTGGGTTTGGTCACAGATTTTGTTCCCTAGACCCTAATCAATATAACTTAAGATATGGTGGTTAGACGTCATTAACCCCCCAAGTGGCGTCTCACGTACCGTTCTCTCCTCTTATGAGGAATCTTGCTTGTCTTTTAAGTGTCTTAATCTTAACTTATGCATCATCAACGCATACACATAATGAAATGAATATGCAATTCAATCATTCACAAGCAACTTTTGTAATATACTTATACTATGGCATAAAGTATGCGAATACAATATCCATTCCTACGCAACATCATTCTTTTATGTCATTCAAAACATTTTGTTAGGTTGAATAAGGGATTGATTGGAAATGTGGAAGCTTAAGAATCTTTAATTAATACTACTCTTTATTGGGTTCAAAGGATGTGAAAATTGTGGTTATGAAAATCCTAGAACATAACTTTTATGAGATTTCAAGAACCAGTTTCAAAAAACTCAAAATTTTGCAGAAAACAGAGAGTGAATCGATTCACAGTGCAGTGAATCGATTCACTTCTTAAGCAGAATTCGATTCACAGTGCTGTGAATCGATTCACACATTCCCAATTCGATTCACAGAGCCAAACTGGGGCTCTGGAGCCTTTTGTGAATCGATTCATAGCCCTGTAAATCGATTCAGGCAGAGAACAATGCAGAAAAACACACTTTAATAACTCAACAATATTTCCAACACCAACAACAACCCAATCAACTCCCACTAATAGCTTCCAAGCACTTCCAATCAAACCCTATTCATACTACTTTTAAAAATCAACTCATTTCACAACTTTTATGAATCCAAATGAAAACACATAAGGAAACCATTACTCAAGAATTTGAAAGAAACACTAACAGGCAACTTCAAATCCCTAACTCCGATTTTATCAAAAACCAGAATCCATAACTCAAATCACAACAAGCATGCATTATTTAGGAAAATGACCTCATTGTCATTCCTATCAGGGGACTTATAGTTTCCCCCAACTTAACATTGAAGAAACTCACATAATCATTAATACTTCATTCCGATTGGAGCTCTGTAGAGTCTACAATGGACAAACATCACACAAATGTTTGTGGGGGGTTGGGGGCTGCCATCCAACCCTTAACCAAACCCACTCAAATATCTCAACTTCTACTCATTAGATATTAAAAGTCAGGAATTAAAACAATTAACCCTAGCACACCCTAAGAGAGGTTTTAAATTAGGGGATTCTATGTTACCTTAAGGCTTTGATGAAATTGGGGCTAAATCCCCAATTTATAGGGCTTGAATCTTCATCCTTCAAGCTTGCTCCTTTCACCACCATTGAAGCCTAGATTCTTGATCCTTCTTCTTCCCTTCAAGCTCTCTCTCTTTTTCTCGGTTCTCATCCTCTCTCTCTTTCTCTGTTTCTCTCTCCTGCGATGTGTCTATCTTTCTTGCCGTCTTCCTTCCTCTGTTTCTCCGGTGCACCGCCGCACCGCACGCCCTTCTTCCATCTTCTTCCTTCCCAGCGCCCCGTTCCTCCTCTTCCTCTCCTCTTCTCTTTTCTTTTTTTCTCTTTTTCTTCCTTTCTTTCTTTTCCTTCTTTCTTTCTTTCCCTTTCTTTTTTTCTTTTGATGCACGATGGCAACACCCCCCCTTTTCTTTTCTTTTTTTAAACTCCTACTTTCTAACCACACCCCCTTTTCTAAATAATACACCCCTCCTTTTATTAATTCTCAAAATACAATTACTTAGGGGTTGGGTCTTTTAATTTAGGTCTTCTAAAATTAGCCCCTTTTAATACTAAATTAAACAATATTAGTCTAGCTTAATCCTTGGGAAAAATTACCATTTTACCCCTTAGGCTTAACTTTGGGTCAATTTACTAGATTAAAACTATTCTTCTAGGCCATTAGCCCCTTTAATTCCTTAGGGTTTCTAATTACTAAGCTTAGGGAAAGTTGGGATGTTACAATTTCAAGCATTGGAAAATTCTGACTGAGAATCAAACAGGAAAAAGGGTTAAGAGACTTAGAACAGATAATGGGTTGGAATTTTGCTCAGATGAGTTCAAGGAATTCTGTAAAGAAGAAGGGATTGCTAGGCAATATACTGTAAGAAACACTCCTTAACAAAATGGTATAGCTGAAAGAATGAATAGGACCTTGCTTGAAAAGGCTTGGTGCTTACTGTCACATTTTGGTTTAAAGAAATTTTTCTGGGCAGAAGCTATGAGTACAACATGTTATCTTATTAATAGAACTCCATCCTCAGCCATTGATTTCAAGACACCAATTGAAGTATGGATTCAAAGACCTGCTGATTATTCAATGCTTAAAATTTTTGGATTTACTGCATACTATCATGTTAATGAAGGGAAACTTGAACCAAAAGCTAGAAAGAGAATTTTTGTGGGATATGGTGATGGTGTAAAAGGCTTTAGAATCTGGTCACCAGCTGAAAGGAATGTCATTCTGAGCAGAGATGTCAATTTTGATGAATCATCTATGCTGAATTTGAAGGCTGAGAGAGAAGGTTTGGAAGATGCTATGGAAGCTTCCAAGCAGGTGGAGTCTGAAAGCTCAACTACAAGTGATCAAGACACTATAGAAAGACCTATAGAATCTGTTCCATCAAGCAACACTCAAGCTGTTACCAGAAAGTCTCAGAGAAATATCAAACCTCCTGACAAATTTGGTTTTGAAGACATGCTGTCTTATGCGCTGCAATCTGCTGAAGAAATTGACTCTATAGAGCCTGCAACTTATAGAGAAGTTGTCACCAGTGCTGAATCAAATCACTGGATACTGCAATGCATGAAGAAATCGAATCCCTACACAAAAATGAAATTTGGCAACTAGTGAGAAAACCTGAAGGAAGGAGAATTGTTTGTTGTAAATGGGTTTTCAAGAAGACTGTGAAGCAATGAATCCATCAAGTTTAAAGCAAGTCTAGTGGCAAAGGAGTTCAGTCAGAAAGAAGGAATCGATTATAATGAAATTTTCTCACCTGTGGTAAGATACACATCAATCCGGGTTCTGCTTACTCTTGTAACCTCTCTGGACATGGAATTGGAACAACTTGATGTCAAGACTGCTTTCTTACATGGAGAATTGGAGGAAGACATATACATGAAACAACCAGAGGGATTTGAAGACCAAGAAGGAGAGGAACTGGTAAGCAAACTCAAGAAATCTCTTTATGGATTGAAGCAATCAACTAGACAATGGTATAAGAGATTTGACTAATTCATGATCAGCCATGGATACAAAAGGAGTCCCGATGATTCCTGTGTTTATCATAACAAGGTGGAGAATGTTCCTACATTTATCTTCCACTCTAAGTAGATGATATGCTTATTGCATCTCAAAATAAGGCTGAAATTAACAAACTCAAGAAGCTTCTCAGTTCTGAGTTTGCTATGAAGAATTTGGGGCCTGCTGGAAAAATTCTTGGAATGGAGATCTACAGAGATAGAGGACAGAAGAAGCTGTTTCTACATCAAAGGAGTTATATTGAAAAAATTCTGAATAAGTTTGGAATGGTTTCTGCAAAACCAGTCAGCACTCGATTGACTACTAACATTCGAGTTTCTGATGCATTTGTGAAGCAGTCAGATTTTGAAAAGGAACATATGGCTAAAATCCCTTATGTTAGTGTTGTAGGTAGCCTCATGTACGTTATGGCATGTACTAGGCCAGACCTAGCACAAGCAATCAGTGTTATCAGCAGGCACATGGGAAAACCAGCTAAGGAGCATTGCTAGCTGTGAAGAGAATTTTCAGATACCTAAAAGGGACTATTGATGTTGGTTTCATTTATGGAAATTATACAACATGCAATCTAGCTGGTTATTCAGATTCAGATTATGCAGCTGATCTTAACTCTAGAAGATCAACCATAGGATCACTTCACGTCACATAGAGCGTCGCCGTTTCACGTTGTTACCAACACGGTTCTGGGTACCAACGCTTGGACCCAATGACGCCGACCCTCAGACCCGCAGTATCAACACTTAACACAGAATCGAATTGTTATTCAAATAAACATGTAGAATCACTACACATATCTCATATATACAGATCACTCATAACATCGTATATATCACATATATACCTAATCGGGTTTTCGCAATCATCATACAAAATATAATTTAAAAAACGAACAAATTCATAATCTAACATTAGCATACAAGAACGCATGTCATACATACATACATACATACATGTAATCACAGAAAACAGAATCATGGTTTCGCAAGTGGCTCTAATACCACTAAAGGGAAATCGCGCATATAATTAGCTCTTGTAGCGCAGACCCTTGCAGATGAGAACTGGAAATGATCACGAACGTTGTACAGCTGACAATGCCTCTACGTAGTCCACACGAACAGCCTTCGAATGGGAGCAGCCACCGTCTACAGTACTACCTGATGAACGGAACTGACAGTCACGACGAATACAAGGTCTCTCTATACGGGTAGGGTAAAATTCTGTGAATGGACTACAGCTTAAGTGTTCTATTTATAGAACCACTTAAGACTAACCTTGCGCACCGTAGCTTACTGTGTAGTGCGTTACTCTTGACTTACGCTAGTGCATCATAAGAGCACACCACTGAATAAAATGAGTCTTACTCATTTATCTTTAATCTCCCATTAATCTGTTCTTACGTGTGTGACCCTGTAGGTTCCCGTAACATTGGCAATAATATTAAATCACTATTTAATATTATAAACAGAGAGCGGTGCCAAGCAACACATCATTGCTACCCAAGTAACGTGAATGCCAGTGATTTGACGTAACCTTTCCGTGATAATGATCATGTGTATAATTACCCTTTTGCCCTTATATCTATATTGAACACAAGGCATAGTATGTGTCACCCTTGTATAGTTCAACATTATATTCCTTGATATCCAAGCAGACTTAGTAACAACAAATAGGATCAATATCTCATATTGACTTATTTCAGCATGGCCATGCATGTTACAGTCATACTCTATCATGGGGCCCACAGGTATTACTCCTGCTATGAAGGAGGGGCAAATCCCATCTAGGGCACTCATGTCCCTCTGCATGACTCGTGGAGTGCCCAGTTAACCGACTTTATAATTGTCCTGTTACAGACAATGTTTGACGGCAATAAAACACTTAACTCCTCATGTAGGGACCATAGTGGTTTAGGTCAAAGGGTGGCATACACCACTATCACTATGAGAATAACTTATGACACTTACATAACACACTATGTAGTATTCTCATGGCGGGTCAATCTAGTACACAATTACCCTAATGTGTACCTATGCGATGACTTGATATCTAATATCTATAACCTATGAGACAAGGTTATCAGTCCACTCACATAATAGTCTTGATGTATTATTATTGCCCTTAATAATAATACTCGACTACGGGTGTTTAAGAGTAAAGTTCTATAGTATCTCACAACCAAGTCGTCCACTCGATATTCTATTAAAATCGAACTTTTACTCAAGGGTTTTATTACGTTAAAACAAACATAATAATTGAAATGCCTCATATTA
Source organism: Calophaca sinica (assembly GCA_037113605.1). Taxonomy (NCBI): domain Eukaryota; kingdom Viridiplantae; phylum Streptophyta; class Magnoliopsida; order Fabales; family Fabaceae; genus Calophaca; species Calophaca sinica. The sequence goes on along the minus strand of CM073735.1, from coordinate 101,183,073 downwards.
TAGATAAATAACATGATAAAAATTCTAAGTTCAAATGAAAAACATTGGCCTCTAGGGCTTACACCAACAATCTCCCACTAGCACTAGAGCCAATTAGGCATGTACCAAATACCCATAGATCTAGTATGACCATCATGCTTCTGTTGAGTAAGAGGCTTTGTAAGTGGGTCAGTAACATTGTCAAGTGTTGGTACTCTGCATATCTTCACATCTCCTCTATCGATAATCTCTCGAATGAGATGGAAGCACCTAAGTATGTGTTTGGATCGCTTGTGAGATCTAGGTTCCTTAGCTTGTGCAATGGCACCACTGTTGTCACAATACAGATAATGGGGTCCACAATGCTAGAAACTGTACCAAGTTCAGTAATGAACTTCTTGATCCAAACAACCTCCTTTGCTGCATTGGAAGCAGCAATATACTCGGCCTCTGTAGTAGAATCAGCGACTGTTTCCAGCTTTGAACTCTTCCAGCTCACAGTGCCACCATTTAGGCAAAACACATAACCAGATTGTGATCTAGAATCATCTTTATCTATCTGGAAACTAGCATCGGTGTAACCTATTACAGCGAGCTCTTCCTAACCTCCATATACCAAGAATGAATCATTAGTTCTTCTTAAGTACTTAGGGATGTTCTTGACAGCAACCTAATGACCATCACTGGGATCAGACTGGTACCTACTCGTTGTGCTCAAGGCATACAAGACATCTGGTTGAGTACACAACATGGCATACATGATAGATCCAATTGCAGATGCATATGGAATATTATTCATGCGATCCCTTTCTTCTTGTGTCGAAGGGGATTGTGCCTTTGATAGGCATACGCCATGGGTCATAGGCAGGAATCCTTTCTTGGAATCATGCATATTAAAGTGTCTCAAGACTTTGTCTATGTATGTACTCTGACTCAGGCCAAGCAATCTTTGCGATCTATCGCTATAGATCCTGATTCCTAATATGTAGGTAGCTTCACCCAAATCTTTCATAGAAAAGCAATTCCCTAACCAAGTCTTAACTTGTTGCAAAGTAGGGATGTCGTTTCCGATGAGTAATATGTCATCCACATATAACACTAGGAATACAACTATGCTCCCACTAACCTTCTTGTAAACACAAGGTTCATCTTCATTTTTTATGAATCCAAACTGTCTTACAGTTTCATCAAAATGAAGATTCCAACTTCTGGAAGCTTGCTTCAATCCATAGATTAATCGTTGTAACTTGCATACTTTCTTGGCATCATCTGAAATGTCAAAGCCTTCAGGTTGTGTCATTTACACATCCTCAAGGAGATTTCCATTAAGGAAAGCAGTCTTGACATCCATTTGCCATATTTCATAGTCATGGTATGCAGCGATGGCAGGTATAATCCAAACAGACTTAAGCATCGCAACTGGTGAAAAAGTTTCATCATAGTCTACACCAAGAATTTGCTTGAAACCCTTAGCAACCAGTCGTGCCTTATAGGTATGAACCTTACCATCCATGTCAGTCTTCTTTTTGAAGACCCACTTGCACTCTATGGGAGTAACCCCTTCAGGTGGCTCTACCAAGGTCCATACCTGGTTAGTGTACATGGAATCCATCTCAGATTTCATGGCCTCAAGCCACTTCTCAGATTTAGGGCCAGTAATGGCCTCCTGGTAAGTCACAGGCTCATCTTGATCCATGAGAAATACATCACCCTGCTGAGTCATGAGAAATCTATATCTCTCGGGTTAGTGACGTATCCTGCTTGACCTAGCTGGCCTTGTGTTACTTGAGCAGGCTGTTCTATGACAACATCTTGTGCAGCCTGCTCTTGTTCCTCCATAGGTGTGTCGCTACTCTGTGATGCTTGAATTTCTTCAAGTTCTACTTTCCTCCCACTGATTCCTTTGGAAATGAATTCCCTTTCTAGGAATACACCAGTTCGAGCGACAAACACTTTGCGCTCAGAAGGATTGTAAAAGTAGTATCCCTTGGTTTATTTTTCCCTTGGTTTATTTAGGATACCCCACAAAGAAGCATTTATCAGATTTGGGCTCAAGCTTAGTGGAAACCTGTCATTTCATATATACTTCACAACCCCAAATCTTCATGAAAGACATACTGGGTTTCTTGCCAGTCCATATCTCATATGGTGTCTTTTCTACTATTTTGGATGTAACACGGTTAAGTGTGAAAGCTGCAGTTAATAGAGCATGTCCCCAGAAGGAATTCAGAAGATCCGCATGACTCATCATAAATCGTACCATGTTCAACAAGGTTCGGTTTCTCCTTTCAGAAACACCATTCCATTGTGATGTTCCAGGAGGGGTGAGTTGGGATAGGATCCCACACTCTTTCAGATGATCATCAAATTCTAGGCTCAAATATTCACCACCTTAATCTGACCGAAGGGTTTTAATATTCTTACCTAGTAGGTTTTGTACTTCATTCTTGAATTCTTTGAACTTTTCAAAGGATTCTGATTTGTGTTTCATGAGATATACAAATTCATATCTACTATAATCATCAGTAAATGTGATGAAGTACTGAAACCCTCCTCTGGCTGATGTGTTTAGTGGTCCACATACATCAGTATGTATGAGGCCCAAAAGATTACTAGCCCTTTCACCTTTTCCTGTGAATGGGGTTTTTGTCATCTTTCCTAATAAACAAGATTCACATGTCTCAAATGATTTATAATCAAAAGAGTCCAAGAATCCATCTTTATGGAGTTTGGAAATATGCTTCCCATTTATGTGGCCTAAATGACAATGCCAAAGATAAGTCGGATTCAACTAGTTTGGTTTTATCCTTTTGGTATCAATGTTATAAATGGGCGTTTAGAGATCAAGGACATAAAGTCCATTACTCATTTGTGCACTAGCATAGAAAATATCATTTAAATAAATAGAGCAATATTTGTCCTTTATTATAAATGAAAAACCAAACTTGTCCAAACAAGAAACGAATTGCAGGCACAAAATAACAGTTCTCTAGTTGAATAATAAGCCCACTGGGCAAAGTCAACATATAAGTTCCCACAGCTAAAGCAGCAACCTTTGCTCCATTGCCAACTCGTAGATCAACTTTGCCCTTTGCCAATGGTCTACTCCTTTTGAGTTCCTGCACATTAGTACAAATGTGAGTCCCACATCCAGTATCTAATACCCATGATGCAGAAGTAGATAAATTGACTTCTATAGCAAAAATACCTGAGGTGGAAGTCTCACTTCCCTTCTTCTTTTCTTCCAGGTACTTTGGGCAGTTCCTCTTCCAATGTCCTGTCTTACCGAAGTGGAAGCAATTGCCCTCTTTACCCACACCGCCCTTAGGCTTCAAATCATAAGTGGCAGGTTTAGGCTTGTTAATTTCCTTGCCCTTGCCCTTATACTTGTTTATGGGCTTCTTGAACTGCTTCTTGCCCTTTCCACCATTGACCATCAAAATGGCCTTCCCTTTTCCTTTGTTTATGTTATGTTTAGTAGTTCTCAACATGCTCAACAGTTCTGGCTTTTCAGTGAACATTTCACATTGCATAGAGCAGTGTCGCCTCGTCGTGACCGTGAACACTTCACGTCACATAGAGCGTCGTCGTTTCACGTTGTTACAAACACAGTTTTGGGTACCAACGCTTGGACCCAATGATGCCGACCCTCAGACCCGCAGTATCAACACTTGACATAGAATCGAATTGTTATTCAAAAAAACATGCAGAATCACTATGTTGGTGTAAGCCCTAAAGGCCAATGTTTTTCCTTTGGACTTATATTTTGTATCATGTAGTTTATTTATTATATGAGGCATTTTCAATTATTATGTTTGTTTCAACGTAATAAAGTCCTTGAGTAAAAGTTCGTTTTCAATAGAACATCGAGTAGACGACTCGGTTGTGAGATACTAAAGAACTTACTCTAAATATCCGTAGTCGAGTATTATTATTATTAAGGACAATAATAATGCATCAAGACTATTATGTGGGTGGACTGATAACCTCATCTCACAGGTTATAGATATGAGATATCAAGTCACCACATAGGTACACGTTAGGGTAATTGTGTACTGGATTGACCCGCCATGAGAATACTACATAGTGTGTTATGTAAGTGTCATGAGTTATTCTCATAGTGATAGTGGTGTATGCCACCCTCAGACCTGAAACCACTATGGTCCCTACATGAGGAGTTGAGTGTTTTATTGCCGTCAAACATTGTGCAGCAATGTGACAATTATAAAGTCGGTCAACTGGGCACTCAACGAGTCATGCAAAGAGACATGAGTGACCTAGACGGATTTGCCCTCCTACATAATAGGAGTAATATCCTGTGGGGCCCTTGATAGAGTATGATCAGAAATGCATGGCCATGCTGAAATAAGTCAATATGAGATATTGATCTTATTTGTTGTTACTAAGTCTACTCGGGCATCGAGAATATAATATTGAACTATACAAGGGTGACACATACTATGCCTTGTGTTCAATATAGATATAAGGGCAAAAGGGTAATTATACACATGATCATTATCACGGAAAGGTTACGCCACAACATCGACATTCTCGTTACTTGGGTAGCGATGATGTATTGCTAGACACCGCTCACCGCTTATAATATTAAATAGTGATTTAATATTATTGCCAACGTTACGGGAACCTCATGTGGTCACACATGAGAACAAAGCTAATGGGAGATTAAATAAATGAGTGAGACTCATTTTATTCGGTGGTGCATTCTTACGATGCACCAGCGAGAGTCAAGAAAGACGCAGAACACGATAAGTTACGGTCTACCGAGAGCACACGGTAAGCTTACGGTGCGCTAGGTCGGCTTTAAGTGAAGTCTATAAATAGACTCGTTAAGATCAAGTCAATACACGGAATTAAAACCCTAGCCGTTCCAAAGATCGTGACTTGCATCGTGGATCGTTCCAGACGTCGCCTAGCACCGTGATTTTAGACCGCTCCCATTCGAAGGTTGTTCGTGTGGACTACGTAGAGGCGTTGTTTTACGTATGCGGCGCCGTGCTCGATTCCAATTTTTCGCCTGGCAAACGATCTGCGCTACAAGAGGTAATTCATATAACCCTGAGTCATGACCATTCGCAAGGATCCATGGAAGGGAAAGTTTAAATTTCCGCTGCGTTTTTAATCTCTGTTATTGCGTTATTTCCCTACACACTATACATATCTCATATATACAGATCATTCATAACCTCGTATATATCACATATATACCTAATTGGGTTTTCGTAATCATCATACAAAATATAATTTTAAAAACGAACAGATTCATAATCTAATGTTAGCATACAAGAACGCATGTCATACATACATACATGTAATCACAGAAAACCGAATCATGGTTTTGCAAGTGGCTCTGATACCATTGAAAGGAAATCGCGCATACAATCAGATAAAACGCAGCGAAAAAATTAAAATTTCCCTTCCAAGGATCCTTGCGAATGATCATGATTCAGGGATTATATGAGTTACCTCTTGTAGCGCAGACCCTTGTAGATGAGAATTGGAGATGATCACGAACATTGTACAGTTGACAACGCCTCTACGTAGTCCACACGAACAGCCTTCGAATGGGAGCAGCCTCCGTCTATAGTGCTAGCTAACGAACGGAATCGACATTCACGACAAACACAAGGTCTCTCTATACGGGTAGGGTAAAACTCTGTGAATGGACTTCAGCTTAAGTGTTCTATTTATAGAACCACTTAAGACTAACCTAGCGCACCGTAGCTTACCGTATGCTGTGCTACTCTTGACTTACGTTGGTGCATCATAAGAGCACACCACTGAATAAAATGAGTCTTACTCATTTATCTTTAATCTCCAATTAATCTGTTCTTACGTGTGTGACCCTGTAGGTTCCCGTAACGTTGGCAATAATATTAAATCACTATTTAATATTATAAACAGAGAGCAGTGTCTAGCAACACATCAATGCTATCCAAGTAACGTGAATGCCAGTGATTTGACGTAACCTTTCCGTGATAATGATCATGTGTATAATTACTCTTTTGCCCTTATATCTATATTGAACACAAGGCATAGTATGTGTCACCCATGTATAGTTCAACATTATATTCCTTGATACCCAAGTAGACTTAGTAACAACAAATAAGATCAATATCTCATATTGACTTATTTCAGCATGGCCATGCATTTTACAGTCATACTCTGACAAGGGGCCCACAGGTATAACTCCTGCTATGTAGGAGGGGCAAATCCCATCTAGGCCACTCATGTCCCTCTGCATGACTCGTGGAGTGCCCAGTTAACCGACTTTATAATTGCCCTGTTACAGACAATGTTTGACAGAAATAAAACAATGTAGGGACCATAGTGGTTTCAGGTCAAAGGGTGGCATACACCACTATCACTATGAGAATAACTTATGACACTTACATATACTATGTAGTAATCTTATGGCGGGTCAATCCAGTACACAATTACCCTAATGTCTACCGATGCGGTTACTTGATATCTTATATCTATAACCTGTGAGATAAGATTATCAATCCACTCACATAATAGTCTTGATGTATTATTATTGCCCTTAATAATAATACTCGACTACGGATGTTTAAGAGTAATGTTCTATAGTATCTCACAACTGAGTCGTCCACTCGATGTTCTATTAAAATCGAACTTTTACTCAAGGGCTTTATTATGTTAAAACAAACATAATAATTGAAATGCCTCATATTATAGATAAATAGCATGATACAAATTCTAAGTTCAAATAAAAAACATTGGACTCTAGGGCTTACACCAACAGGGATACCACTTCATCAGAACTGAACAGAGAATCAAGGTCCAGAAGATTGATACCAAAGAGAATCCTACTGACATGTTTACTAAACCAGTTCCTAGGAGCAAGTTCATGCATTGCTTGGATTTGCTCAATGTTGATAGTTGGAAGTAACATTGGTGAAATGGCAGTAGAAGGGAGAGACTGAGTTCGTTTTCATTGAAGGTTTTAGTCCAAGGTGGAGATTTGTAGCTATGGCCTAAAGTCCTTCAACAATCGGGTGCTGTAGCAGGTGCCACAGCATCTATTCTGTTTTGTGAACCATGACAGCTTAGTTAGTTATAGATTTTGTTATGCAGTTAGTTGGTTATAATAGAATTACCTCTTCTCATTTGTTCAAGTGACACTTATATATAAGTGGGGCTTAAGTTAGTGTTTTGTAATTGAATTGAATGAGTGCAAACACCTTTGTATTCAATCTGTAACTTCAAGGTTCATAGTGAATTTCAGTTTTTTCCCTGCCCGTGTATGTAGCCCTACACTGGAGTGAACCACGTTAATTCCTTGTGTTCCTTGTTCTGTTTTTCTTCTTTTATGCTTTTGCATTCTTTCGATTTTATATGGTTTATCTGGATTCAGTTTAAAAATATCTTTCCTATTGATTACAGTTAGCGAATTTAGGAAATGTTTCCCCAGTTATGTCGCCAGTGTCACCAATACCTCAAGACTCCTTCCATAACATTAACAGAGGATATAATAAGTTCAAATATGCTAAAGTTAGAGGCATTAGGTAGGTTACAACTTCTAGAGGCTTGGCTGAATCTTTAGGGATCACGTTGGTACTTGGGTTCGACGTGGCTTCCACCTTTCGTGTCGTTCACTTGGCGCCCACTATGGAACCAATGATAAAACAATTCCGGCAGCCACCATTATTTAAACTTGCAACTTTTTTGTTTTTCTTCTTTTGACGAAACAATGGTTCTCATTCGTAATAGAGCTTCTAACTTCAAGAACAACGACAGCAACAATCCTATTCTCCAATAGTTAATAGAGGTGGTGGGACGAATTCAACAGTAGAACAAAGACCAGTTGCGATGAAGTTAGCATATTGAAAACAAGAACAGGAATTATTGCAACAACTCGCTGCATTAAAGGGCCAATGAAAATAGGGAGGATGGAGAAAGGTCGACCTTGATGGGTCTTCAATCGTTGTCAGAGCAGATTCAGAGGGTGGAGGTTCCCCCAAGCTTCAAGGAACCTACCATTGACACATTTGACAGAATAAAGGACCCTCTCGGTAATTTAGAAGTATTTAAGATGCATATGTTCATTAATGCAGGAGATGACACAATTAGTTGCGATGTTTGCTAGTACATTGAATGATACAATATTGAAGTAGTTTCCTAGGCTTATTTTTCGGTCGGCACAAACTTTGATAACATTTATATGAAGTTTGTAGCACAGTTAGTTAGGAACTAGAGTAAGCAGCAGGATGTAGCGGATCAAAGGCCTTCCTCAAGGGCTTATGCCAAGGCCAGTTTAGCGATTCTTTGATCCCGAAAAAGAATGTGAGTGTAAAAAGAGTCCAACAACCGCTGACAGATGGATAAGTCACAGAAAACTCAAAATCGAGTTATACGTACTGGTATAAAAAGGAGTGATGTTGCAGATTGTCTCCATGAAATGATGTTGTGCACCTAGGGAGTCGCTTGAGAGGAGAAAGTAGGATGACGACTTTATCTCCCAAATGTAGGAAGGGCTCAAATATTGAAATAGGTCATCCTTATGAGGTTAGTGAAATACAAGAAAACACATGAGGGGGGATTGAATTGTCTTTTAAAATCTTTTCGCAAAGCTTTTTCAAAACACGCTAATTAAGACAGACATTGAGTTGTAAGACTCAATCTGTGTTGTCATTAGCGCATACGCACAATTTCAATCAGGCGCAGACATAACTCTATCATCTGAAGGTCTTATAAATCTTTTCACAAGATAAAGAGAAAGACTTCTTAGCAAATACAATTTGCAAATATCTTTTCATAGAATTCTATTGGAAGCATATTTAAGAACTAGTATAAAAAAGTGTAAGAAATAACTTTGTGTTAGTATAAAATACTAACTTTAACCAAACGCAAGATGACTTAACGTCTAGAGGTTTTAAATATTTTTATAAGATAATAACAAGACCTTTTTAATGAAATCAAATCCCTAGTTAGTAAAATAGATTATGAAAATAACATAAAGAATATAGAGAAAAAGAGATTGACACAGAGTATTTTTATACTAGTTCACTATCAACATAATAGCTACATCTAGTCCTTTCAACCTTGAAGGATTTCCACTATAACCAGAACTGATTACAAACGTGTTTGTATTTACTGCCAACCTGGCTATACAACACAACATCTTAAGACGACACAAGACTATGTGCATTTAAAAGAAACAAACTTTACTCGGCTAACCTTGTGAGTACTTTTCTCACAAGCATCTTAAGACAACACAAATCTAAGTGCCTCTTAAGGAACAACCTTTACTTGACCAACCTTGTGAATACTTTTCCTACCTCAGCTGGCTGTAATACAAAAGCATCTTAAAACAGCCACAAGATCTTTGTGCCTTCTACGAAAGGGCCTTCACATCCATCCTCATGTATATCTTTTGTCAACCTAGCTTTACACACAAGTATCTTAAACACCACACAACAGACTCTTATGCCTGCTAAGGGGTCAGCCTTTACTTGGCTTCATTGTGATTACAAAGAACAGTCATAAACATCAACTTTCAACATGAAAGAGTGTCTAGACCAAATACACTAAATCACAAATAAAGTGGATACAAAATTTAAGTACAAATGTTTACACATAACTCTTTAAAAAGGATATTGAAATTATGTTTGTGTTCTTCTAGATGACTTTCATTAAGAGGATATGTATGATAAGGTCATGATGGAGTGGTGAGTATATGATATGATCAAAGCCTCTGCTTCTTAAAACTTTCGTGCCACTTCCACACCTTCTTCTTCAGTCTTCTGGAATATATAGCCAAAGTTATATTTGTTGATGCTTGGCTTCTTCCCGTTGTGAGATAGGTTTGGATCTTCAAAGATATTGTAGAAAATGATTTATCTGTTGGCCTTATATTCTTCCTATTGTGACATGGTCTTTAGAATGCATAGGGTTGAATGATAATATTTCCATAGACTTGTTAGAGCAGTGGCTAGCCTTTACAGATGCAGGCTTCTTTATAGAGTAGGTGTACTGATTTTGAATAGATGTACTATTCTCTGTACCACTTGCTTCTCATTTTTCCTTTGTTTTTCCTTTGAACAACATAGGTGAATATAAAAGTATTTTGTATATTGCCAAAAACGAGGAAGCTTTATATCTCGGAGTACTCAATCTTAAAAGAGTTGTTGATCTATTCTTTAGTTGAATCTTTTTGTATTCCTCAATTCCAGTGCGAACAAACGCAAATATGGCTTTACTGCATTCTTCACTTGGACATGTCATTCTTAAGATTTATGGAACTTTTCTATAAGACGTAAGCTTATTCTCAAGTGACCAGATGCTCATGAAGTCTTGTTTGCGGTAGATGATATTTTGATTCCGCTTTGCTTCATTCTTCTTATCTTCCCGTAATCTTCCAATGTGAGGATATATTAAAGAGTACATCAACTCTTTATATTTTCCTCAATAAATATAGCCCATGATTATGTACATCAAAAGTTTTGATATGACTTAAATATTTTGTGGTGCTGTAGAAGATTTTTTTTGGATGCACTCCTTATGTTCTAGATGCAGATAGTAGCTATACTCATGTACTTATGAGAATATATCTTTTAGCTAGATCTTATCTGCCAGACACAACCTCTTTTGTAGGTAGATATTCCATGTGATGGTCCTGAAGTTTACATCAGCGTATCATAAGACACATATACATGTATCACGACATATAGCATAGTCAGACACATTTCATCCTTTGATCAGACACAACAGTTGATTTGATAATACGCATGTGTTAAACCTGACTTAGGCCTTGAGCTTTTTTCTCTCTTTATTTGTAACTCTCTTTTATAGTGGTATTTGTCTTGGGAGTATAGCTCAGACTTTCTTTAGTGATCATTGTCTTTGGGCGTAACAACATACATGCAACATTCAGATGCATATTTGGATTAGCCTTTAGACACATCTTCATAATGTCTGGATAAGATATCGTTGAGCACTTGCATATCCGTTTCAGACGCTAGATAGCATAATCTTCTTTTAGTGCTTTTGCTCTTTCTTCCAGTTTGTTTACGTTAGTAAGACTTCCCTGCACACTTAGCAAACTTGTTAAAAACTCATAAGGTTAATTGTTCATTCTTATGACATCTTTGTTATCATCAAAACTATAAGAGTGTCAGATGAAGTTGTTCATTTTACTTTAAGAATCTCCCTCCTTTTTATGATGACAAACACATGAATAATATGATTAATTTATCTTATACCTTTCACTATTTAAAAGCTCTCCCTGAGTAAAAGCTCTAGAGTTTTAAATAGTTTATAAAACATAAAGGGTAGTCTATGAGAGAAGGGAGGATAGGACAGATGAGGGGAAGACCATGAGAAATCAAATAGAGAAATGATGCTTACCATTACAAGAGTGTTTGCTGGTGGAGGAGTAACGAGCTCTACTTGGAAAATATATGCTCTGCCTGTTATGGCCATTCATTGTAGAGTAAATGTTGTTAGTCCTCGATGACACCCATCACTAGACTTCACCAGCAAAGATTTTGAGGGAAATTAAGCCACATGAAGATGACCGGGTGGGGGTCACGATGACAATGGTTGGTTGATTTCAAAATAATGCAAATTTTAGTTGATCAGGGAAGCTCGATAACGTGTTATACTAGAATTGTTAAGATTCACCACAAAAGAATTCTATCTGTCTATTCATTCATCAGGACCACAATATATATACACATTACTCTATCTGTTACAAACCTATAGACCATAGGAATTCCAGCCACTAATCACACCTATAATCAAGCTAAGACTAACGGATGACCTTTACACTCCTAAGTATAAAGTAACAATAACAGCCAATAACAACAATAAATATCAATAATATCTCAATAATCCCAATACCCCCCTCAAGTTGGAGCGTGAAGATTATCTCGAATGCCCAACTTGCGAAGGAGGAACTCAAATTGTGCTTTTCCCAAGGCCTTTATAAAAATGTCCGCTAGTTGTATAGATGTAGGAACATACAGGGGACAAATAATTCCAGCCATCACCGCATCACGAACAAAGTGACAATCAGCTTCAATATGCTTTGTTCGTTCATGAAACACAGGATTTTGAGCTATATGCAACGCTGATTGACTATCACAATATAATCGCATCCCTTTGGAATGACTAACTCCCAAATCACCAAGTAATCAAGCTGAGCCATTTTAACTCACATGTAGTCACCGCCATAGAGCGATACTCAGCCTCTGTAGAAGAACGAGAGACGGTTGGCTATTTCTTAGTTTTCCAAGACACCGGAGAAAGACCAAGTAACACCACCCATCCAGTCAAAGAACGTCTCGTAAGGGGACAACTCGCCCAATCCGAGTCACACCATCCCTCCAGATTCAATTCACTATCAGATCGAAGTAGAATACCTTGCCCCGGATGTTTCTTCAAATATCTAACAACCCTTAAGGCTGCCTCCCAATGCTCTTCACGAGGTTGCTGCATAAACTGAGACAAAATGTGTACAGAATAAGCAAGATCGGGTCTAGTCACAGACAAATAAATCAACCGCCCGATAAGTCTGCGATAGGGTTCTGGATCTTCAAGTGGCGTACCAGAAACCAATGCTAGCTTATGGTGTTGTTCCATTGGAAAATCCGCAGGCTTGGCACCTAATAAACCTGTTTCCTCAATAATTTCCAACGCATATTTTCGCTGGCATAGATAAATCCCCTCAGGATTACGAGCTACCTCCAGCCCCAAAAAATATTTTAAGACTCCCAAATCCTTCATATGAAAGCATGCACCTAAGTAAGCTTTAAAAATTTTCAGGGCTGCAATATCATTCCCTGCAATAATCAAGTCATCCACATAAACTAGCACGTTGATCTGTATTTCTCCTTTGTGCAAAGTAAAGAGTGAGTAATCTGAATAGGATTGAACAAATCCATATCGCATCAATGCCGTGACCAACTTAGCAAACCAACAACGAGGAGCTTGTTTTAAACCGTACAACGACTTTTTCAACCTGCAAACCAGATTTGGGTCGGTGTTTTTAAAACCTGGAGGAACTTTCATATACACCTCCTCTTCCAAGTCACCATGGAGAAAGGCGTTGTGCACATCCATTTGATGTACTTCCCACTTTTTAATTGCTGCCACTGCCAAGAAGGTACGAACAGTCACCATTTTTGCCACCGGGGCAAATGTCTCATCATAGTCTATTCCCTCTATCTGATGGTGTTCGAATACAACAAGTCTTGCTTTCAATCGTTCTATGCTCCCATCTGAGTGATGTTTTATTTTGTATACCCATTTACTTCCGAGTGCTTTCTTCCCGGGTGGCAGTTTCTCCATAACCCATGTCTCATTGTCTTCCAAGGCTCGTATCTCGTTGCGCATTGCATCACGCCAACCAGAATCCTTTACGGCTTCTTTAAAATTCTTAGGTTCTTTCCCTGCTGTCACAGCTGCAACAAAATTTCGATGTCTAACAGAAAATCGTTCACAAGATACAAAGTAAGTAATAGGGTAAGGAGTACCTGAGGCATGTTGTTGGGCAGATGAACTTTCCGAGGACTTTACTTTTCGGATCGTATGAGTGACAAAATCCTTGTATCTTGTATTCGGAATTTTGCTTCTCATCCCCCTTCCCATCTCAGGTGCCACGATTTCCTCCCTCCCAGTAGCCACCTCTGGCTCTCTGGGCTCCACATCATCCTCTTGCATCACCACAACACCAGCCCCATCAACTTCTTGTGTGGGTGCTGCCTCACAATTTACACCACCGACACATACTCCCTCATCTTGCCACGCAGCGGCTCCATTCTGATCCCACGCAATCCCCCTGGAGCTGCGTCTGCTCATTGTCTTGCAAGGCCACGGATGCACCCCCTCCTCCAAATGATGCATCATAAGTCTCCCAACAAATATCATCAGCAATATACTCAATATCAGAATTAATGGGAGGAGTAAAATGAGTTGTGGCGTGTTGCACAGCAAATGGAAATTCATGTTCATAAAATTTCACATCTCTAGAGACAAAGTATTCTTTGGATTCCAAATCATACAATTTCCATCCCTTTTTCCCATAGGGATACCCCACAAATATGCACTTGCGACTTCTACTTGCAAACTTATCCCCGTCACGTCGTTGATTATGGGCATAACATAAGCAACCAAAAATCTTCATGTTATCAAATTTAGGGACTTTACCAAATAATTTTTCATAAGGTGTCTTATAATTCAGCACACTAGACGGTGTTCGATTAATCAAATAACACGCTGCCAACACACATTCACCCCAAAATTGCATGGGTAAATGACCCTGAAATCTAAGTGCCCGTGCCACATTCATAATATGCTGATGTTTTCTTTCAACTCTCCCATTTTGTTGTGGAGTACCCACACACGACGTCTCGAACACAATCCCATTCTTAAAAAAATAATCACGTAGACAATTAAATTCGGTGCCATTGTCACTGCGTACTTTCTTTATTTTCTTATCAAATTGTCTATCAACAAATGCCACAAAATTCAGAAACATAGTCTCAATCTCAGTCTTATTGCATAACAAATAAACCCAAACGGCACGCGAATAATCGTCAACAATTGTCAAGTAATATTGCGCCCCACACGACGAACGAGTTCGATAAGATCCCCATAAGTCACAATGAACTAATTCAAACAAACTCCCTGCATTATTCTCACTTAATGGAAAACTATCCCTATGCTGCTTGGCACGAGGACAAACATCACAAGGTCTATTATTCTTGCTTCTACTAAACTGACTTACATGAGGGATGAACTTTAACACCTTTTCCGACGGATGACCCAAACGTTTATGCCACAAATCCATTGTCGAATCCCCCTCCACCATCAAGGCATGCACCTTTGGAACACCCCGAAAAAAGTAAAGTCCATCGATCCGTTCACCTGCTCTAATCAACGTCCTCGTCGTCCGGGCCTGTATTACACACAATGCATTAGTAACTTGAACGATACAATTGGAGTCATCGATTAGTTGTGTTACAGAAATTAAGTTGCAAGTTAATTGAGGCACAAAAAGAACATTATTGAGCCGCAATCCACCATCCAAAATCACACTGCCCTCCTTTATAGCAGTCGCATCTTTCCCATCCGGCAAGCCCACCGGTGTGTTTGTAATCTTTTTCACATTAATCAGACAAGAAAAATTTCCTGTCACATGGTGTGAGGCTCCCGTGTCAATAATCCAAGAAATGTCATTCTTACCGTGGAGGCGATCCTTGGTTTTGGAAATAGTCAAAGCATCAAGAATTTGCTGCCACTGTGCTGGAGTAATTGCTGATATACCTGCTGCCTCACTTGAGTGCGGTGGTGCATGAGACTGTCCACCATTACCACCGCTGCTACTGCTGCTTGTTGTGGCTTTGTTGGCGCGCACAGGTGCGATGGAGGTGCCCCTGCCACGCCTCCGAGCGGCTGCCAGTGCCTCTACCTCATCGCGCCGCCACACGACCCGGTCCACGTCCACCACGAGGACGGTCCCCCCACCACTCGGGGAATCCATGAAGCTGAAAACACGAGCTTTCGTCGTGTCCTGCTCTGTTGCAGTGAGTACAGAATTTGTCAGAATTGTCCACAAGTTTAGATTTACCTCGCCCATCGGGTGTAACTTTGAAAGCCATGACATTGTCACGGTTCTGATGAATTGAAGACTCTCCTCGCAGCAACCTTTCATCTTGTATGACTCGCTGATATGCTTGATCAATGTTTGGTAACGGATCTTGAGAAAGCAAATTTGAGCGAATCGTTGCGTAAGCCCCATCAAGGCCCATAAGAAAATGATGCAGATAGTCTTCGGCACGCAAATCAATCACTTGTTTGTTGATATCACAGGTACAACCTCCACATTTGCAAGTCGGCTTTTTGACATAAGTCACAAGTTCGTCCCATATACGAGACAGACGGCCAAAGTAGGCAGACACCTCTTCACCTTTGCCTTGCTTGCATTCTCCTAGAGATGCCTTTAATTGGCATATACGAGTCCCATTCACAACGCAAAAGCGCTGCTTGAGATGTGTCCACAAGGATTGCGCATCATCATAATAAGAAAGAGTAGAACGCAGTGATGGCTCGATAGTGTTGAGCAACCACGCTATGAGCATCGACTGCACTGCGGTCCAGTCCTCCAATTTCTCAGGTGTCGTTGGTTTTGGGATTGTCCCTTCCACAAAACCGTATTTTCTCTTTGCTTGCAACGAGGTTCGAATTGCCCTTGCCCATTCATCATAATTCAGGCCACACAATTGTATTGGTGTAATCACGTTGCCGGGATTGTCATTGGAGCCGAGAAAAAAAATCAAGTTCACCTTCTTCTTGCCATTACCACTGTTGTCATCAACTTTCTTCTCGCCATTACCACTGTTCTCACCCATAATCTCTTATGGTGCTTGATCTGTGTGTGAGAATACTAGTGGTCGATCTCGACCGATCTTACTAGTGGACGACCTCGACCGATACCGATCTTAATAGTGGTCGACCTCGACCGATCTCGACAAGTCGATCTCGACAATACTAGTGGTCGATCTCGACCGATCTTACTAGTGGTCGACCTCGACCGATACCGATCTTACTAGTGGTCGACCTCGACCGATCTCGACAAGTCGATCTCGACAACTACTATTCTCACAATCTGGAAGAAAAAATACGTGTTTAATTTTCCCTAGGATATTCCCTAGCTCTTGATACCATGTTAAGATTCACCACAAAAGAATTCTATCTGTCTATTCATTCATCAGGACCACAATATATATACACATTACTCTATCTGTTACAAACCTATAGACCATAGGAATTCCAGCCACTAATCACACCTATAATCAAGCTAAGACTAACGGATGACCTTTACACTCCTAAGTATAAAGTAACAATAACAGCCAATAACAACAATAAATATCAATAATATCTCAATAATCCCAATAAGAATTCTTTCATGAAGCTTGACCTACGTACCAAAAGGCATGTTTTAGTATATTTTAGGAGCATTTGAGATTTCTTAGGTAAGCATGCGAAAGTGAGGGGCTATGTTGACTTACTCATGCACTAAGTTTGGAGAGGGAAGCCAGGAGAAAATGATTCAGGTGAAGTACATGGTCATTGATGCAATTTCTTCCTATAATATTATTATAGGGCGACCAATATTTAATTCTCTGGGAGCGATTGTCTCAAGCCTGCATCTTTGCATGAAGTATCCATTGGACTACGGAATGGTT
Organism: Calophaca sinica; assembly: GCA_037113605.1. Taxonomy (NCBI): domain Eukaryota; kingdom Viridiplantae; phylum Streptophyta; class Magnoliopsida; order Fabales; family Fabaceae; genus Calophaca; species Calophaca sinica. Next base: position 101,165,863 of record CM073735.1, on the reverse strand, counting down.
AGGGTGTTGAGCGTGGAACGCCAATTGGTAAGGAAGTTTGGGGGAAGAGAAGAAAAAGATGATCAAGGAGGAGAAAAAAAACATTGTCAATTAAACTTTATTAGGGAGGCAAAATACCCAATGTGGTTATGGTGAAAAAATAAAGTGGAAAATGGATGATGTGTGCTGAATCGTCAAATTATGAATTTATTGAGGTGTAACTTGGGACATTTTCTTTTTCTTAATTGCATATTTTATGATGAGAATTGATCAATTTTCCTATATTTTCATAGGTTTGCCTTCTTGAGAAGGAAACATAAATTTTTCATTAATTTATGGTCAAAACAAGAAGAAAAATGAAGATTTTGAGCGAAATATAAAGAAGGAGAATGATTGGAGTCTTAGAGGCCGGGAAGTAAGCATTTTTGAGATTTTCAATATTGACAAAGAAAGGTGTAAGTAAGAATCATATCTTGAGTTCCACTCATCAAATTGAGATAATCTTGGTCTTGTTGAAAATCTGAAAGAAATATATGCAACTTTCATACAGAACCCAAGACCTGAATCAATCTGTATATTGTCGACACTCCAATTTGCCCATTCTTATGGGGTATTTTTTGTACTAAAACATGTCATTTTGCATCATTTAAAGTATAAAAGTACTCACTTATGTCCTATTTTGCAGAAATATCACAAAGACGATTGGAGCAAAAGATGCGAAAATGGACAAAAAACAGACATGTTTTGGAGATTTTTTGGCATTTTTGGACAAGTGGTATGGCCTGACATCTTTTCCGTACGGCCGTACCTAGCCAAGCTCGGCAGTAATTAAGGGCGTATCACACGGTCAGTACGGCCTGGTGCCGAAGAAGAAATCCAGTACGCACTACAAGAAATTTGCGGTTTAGTGTCGGTTGCCATCACCCAACGTTATCCCTAGAGATTGGGCTTTGACACGCTATTTCCCGTCGATTAAAAATTTGGATTCCCGTCGGTTATCAACCGACGCTATGTGAAATTTCCAATTCGCGGTTAACCACTTCCCCAATTTTCGTTTCCCGCAAAGTGTTCCCTCAAATCCCTGATTCTTATTTTCGATTTTCGACTCCAGAGCCTCAAACCCTCTTTTCCAAAATGGTGTGACCCGTGAGCACCCCGTCGGAGCTCTCCTCTTCGTCGTCGTCGCCATAGCCTCATTCTCCAACCACCACTGAGTCCTCCAAGACCCACCCACTGCCAAAGTCGCGACCCACCTTCTTCCAGAATCGCGACCACGCTGTCGTATTGCGCTGTCGTGCCAAAGTCACGTCACACTGCGCCATTGCTTGGTAAGTTCTTTCTCTCCTTTTCCTCGCAATCTGAGGCGAGCTCCTTATCCCATTAGGTTGATTGATTGCTGACTTTTTTGCTCTTAGATTTGCTCCCTGTGGTCTAATTGAGAACTGTGTGAGGTGGTGCAGAGCTTTTGGGTCGTTGAGCAAGAAGAGGAGAACTGTCTTTGGGTCTTTGAGGTAATATAACATGTCCTTTTGATTATTTAATTTTATCATTTTTTTCTTATTAAAAACACTGTATGTCAACTGCAATGTGTGTGTGTGTGTATGTGAACTATGAAATTGTTTATGTTAAATGATTTTGTTTGTCACTTGTTCCTTAATGTCTTTGAGGTTTGATGTTTCCCTTATCAACATATACTAACTTGCTCTGTCTTCCAATGATACCGACCCTGCAGAGCATAACTTAGTGATGTTAGTTTATGAACTTTTTTCTTTAAGATTATATCTTCTATTATACTTGACCTCTAATTTTTTTTTTCCCAACTTACAAGATCAGATAACCATTGCAATTTCTAGTTCTCTTGATTTGCTTTTGAATACGATTTAGGTACAGTCCAGGAGTATTTTCATCTGGTTCTCTTTAACTCTAATTCAATTTTTAATAATGTATGCTTTGCTAAGCTGCCTAGTACCCATACACAACCCACGCTAGTGCTAAAGGTTGCATGGGTTTCCATTTTCATTCCATCATTCCAAGATCTTAAGATCAGCTGTATTTTTTTTTCCTATATCGTATGATCATTTTCATTATCTGTGATTGCTTTTTTTTTCTCTTTTTATTGATATTGATTTAAGAAATCATTGAGAAAGTGTTTCAATCTACTGATTCGCAGTGCTATTTCCCTCTGTTCTTCTAGGTTTCATGTACCGTAGTGAAGGGAAAAATACCCCTTGGTTGATATAATTAGCCAATACCCCTCTGTTCTTCCTTGCGTGACTATAATCAGCGCAAGCTTTGGTTACTGACAGTATTTGATTGATTATGTTGCATTAGTTCTATATGCCCAAGTGCTCTCTTTATAATTATATACAGGCTGCAATGATTTATTTATAGGCTGTAATGATTTATTTATAGGCATTTGAAACTTTTCTTCTTAATTTTGTGTGTCCAGTTTTGTAGGGGAGGCTGGACAATATCTTGCTTGCCGTTGGGCATGTGTGATCCTCGACTATTTGCAATTGCAAAGGAAAAATATGAATTCCTAGATGTCAGAATGTCATGATTATGCTTCTTGTAATGCCAGTGGAGCTGCATTTTTCCACTTAACCGCATTAATGGCAACATGAAACAGAATTTTTTTTTTTTTAAAAAAAAGGGTATAGCGGCAGTTGACAACCACCACCAATAATTTTTTTTAAATATTTTTTTACTTGCCGTCGGTTAAAACCGCTACTAAATGCGGCAGCAAAAATTATACACGACTCAATGGAAAATAAAATGGTTGGATAGCGGCGGTTATAACCGACGCGAAGTGCTAATTCCGACTGTTGTCAAACACCGACGCAAAGTTGCTTAGCGTCGCCAGATTTGTCGTCGGTTCAAAGGTCGATGGAAATGAGGAATAGTGGCGGTTATAACCAACACTAAACCACATTTTTAACCGACGCTAAATCCCGGTTTTCTTGTAGTGACGGTAGTACCCAAGGCAGTATGACCGTACACAATTGATATTAGGTGGTGTCGAGTGCAAAACTACGGGCTAGCGTCACAACTCAAGTTTGATACGGCCGTGTATAAACTCAATACGGTCGTACCCAGTCCCAAATCGCCCAGATTTAAAACCAGTTGACCTAATTCGCTGTCTAGCTTATAAATAGGCACTCTTAGCCCTCTTTCAATGACTTTTGCTGATTTCAAGATTGAAGAACCTCTGGAGCTCTTGTCCAATCTTGGTGTGCCGTCAGAGCTTGGGAGAACTGCGAAGAACAAGTGGGAGGACCGTCAACATACCGAAAGGGTGTACCGGTTCCATTTAGTTATGTCTTTATTATGTCTTTTTGGGGTTTTTGCTTGGTTTTATGCTATTCTAGCTTATTGAGAAATACTATGAGTAGCTAATTCCATCACTAGGCGTAATGGGAAATATTTTATGATGTTCTTGATATTTATTTAATTACTATTATGAATTTCCTATTATCTTGGTAAGTGTGTTAGTCTTAGCATGCTTAATCTCATAGGATCTGGCCAGTCCTTAATAAATTAGTTAATTGTAGGCAATCGTACCGCAATTAGTTTATGGAATTCTAGGATTAACTAAATTCGCTAATTATGTCGGATCAACAATAATTGCTTATTTCCAATCAATCATTAAATTGGTAAACTCATTGTCTCTTAATGTTCTTTCTTTTAATTGCCTTGCATGATCATTGGAGGTAGTTCTAGGGAGAAGATTGTTGGCATTACAAGATCATTGGGTGTTAATAGCATAAGAGTGGGTGATTGGCTTTCAATTAGGAAGTATAGTTCATAATAATTGTTTAATAAATTCCACGACTAGTATTAGTAAACTCGGTTCCCTTAGGTTCTCCCTATTTGATCTCTCCTTAGTTTCGCGTTATTACTTTGATATAATTATTTACAATTCAATTGTCTTGCTCTCAAAACCATTACTTTCGATAGTCTAAATAGCATAGAATCTTTATTACTGTTAGAAAGCATATTTAACATGTGTTTATTATAGAGTTAATACGTGCTGATAGTTAGGGATATAGTTATACAAATCAAGGATTTGATTTGATTCTTTGTAATTATTATAAGATTGTATTCTCTGATTGTAAATAGAGACTGTGTGATCACATAAGACACACAACATTCCAATACAACTTTAACAATTACGTTAGTACTCGCGCATTCTTTGTGGGTTCGACATTCGGAATCTTAAATATACTTACGAGTTACGATCAGGTGCACTTGCTTGAGCCGCAACATATGTAGGTGAAAATTCGAATGCAATTTGGAGATGTGTTGTCGGTGCTAGTGATGACAATTTAACCTTTTCATGATGTTTCAGCCATACCTGAAAATATAGATGTCTAAATTAGGTGAAACCAATGCTATTGGAAAGATAACATTTAGATCATCAACTTTCATGAAGAAGCTGGATTGCTTTTTAAATGTTAAGAGGGTCAACGAGTGTTGCAACAAGTTCAAATAGGTGCAAGAAGAGTTGCTTCAAATAGGTGCAAGAAGAGTTGCACGGTCGTGCCAAATTCTGTGCAATCATGAGTTCAAATAGGTGCAAGAATAGTTGCATGGTCATGCCAAATTCTGTGCAGTCATGTCGTCCGTGGCTACCAAATTTGCCATTTTAAAATTAAAAACACGTGAATTCGTAGATCATAGGTACGACTTTTAATTTATTTATTTTTTTAATATGGAAAGTTGTGCACACCATCCACGAGTTTGCACTAAAAAATAAAAAATAATAATAAAAAGCAACAAAGTCGTGGATGATACCGACAACTTTTTCAAAAATATTAAAAATAGAAGTCGAGGATCTCAAACCCCACTTTGCTATTAATTAAAATAATCAATAGGAGAAGTCGTGGATCCCAACCACGACTTAACCCTAATTAGTAATAAAAAAAATTTACACCAAACCAATAATTACTTAGTTAAACTACACTAATTGGGTAAAAAAAAACCTCAATTCACCTACTTTTCATTTAACTGGCTAGTAGAGATCGCAAAAATACCAATATCGGTGGATACCTAGATGGATTACCCACAATGGATAATAAATGTATGCCTATTGGATGGCGGTGAAGATCAGAGTACTCGCCCCAAGGATACTCACATATGCATGCTAATTATTTTTTTTACTAAATATATAATATATACTATAATATTTTTTGTCTTTTTCGGATGAGATAATCTTTATTTTCTTCACTATTTCATATATTTCAATGGATGAACTAATAATAATAATAATAATAATAATAATAATAATAATAATAATAATAATAAAATTTAAATATATATAATATATTATACAATGTGAATATAATATGTTACTATGTTATAGAGTATGATATTATTTTATTCTTTTTAATGTTAAATCTGTAAATACTTAAGGATATCTGTGGATACCCTTTACCTGATACCTGCCCCCACTCCGCCCCATTGCCATCCCTACTGGCTTGTCTGATTTGGTTTTTACTACTACGATTGTCATGGATTTGAGTAAAAGAAACCAAGCTTGGAGATTGTAGAAAGACTCATCGATTTAAATTTTGCTTTTAAGTAGGAAGGTTAACAAGGAGAACAGAATGAGTCGGGTCTAAATTGTCCCTACTCGGATTTTATCTAAAGGCCTTGTACTTAGGCACAAACTTATATTTAGTATCCATATCTACATAATGGGCATCTATGTAAACACGAACTTTTTTTTTTTTCTTTAATATGTTTTTTTACAAATTATTAAAATAAAAACACTATTTCAATTTTAAATATTACTATGAAAAACTGAAAAAACCAAGAAATTGACAAATAGTTTAACATCTATCTCAATTTTAAAAGTTTTAAAAGTCATCTAAATCATGATTATAAAACATAATAAATGTAAATATTTATACAAATATAAGTTAAATTAAACTTTTTTTGTGTGTGTATAATTGTCCACAATTAGACTCAAACTCATTTAGGTCAAAACCTCACTATAGTAGATAACTTTTATGGATACCTATTTGATTTGAGTTCAATTGTTATATGTTTTGTCCCAGTTCTCCATTAAGTGGGCTAGTGTTAGGGGATTTCCTCCAACAGTCGAGAATGTGGCTTCCTACGGTTCGATGAAGTTGAATGTGGCAGGGTGAGTACCTTCAAAGGCACCCCGACGTCAAGTCAGTAAGATGTTTAGCTATGACTAAGAGAATGGAATAGTACGCATACATCGACGTTAAGTGCAAGTGCTCTTTTATGAATAGCGAGTCGTGGTCTAGTCTTTTTGTCTCTACATGGTTGAGGTCTCATCTCGCCAGAGGGTGTTCCTTCATTTGGGGAGCATATCTTTTGTCCTCGCGATACGCCGCCTGCCTGGCTTGACGCGGTCTGCACGAGGTAGTTGAGGCTCAGGTTCCTATTGTCCCTAAGGGTACTATTTATCCTTAGGGCCATATTATCCACACCCCCTAACTTTTTACCACACCCCCACATTTATGCCATTTGACCAAAATATCCCTAAAAAAAATACCAAAACTCATCCATGTCTCGTAACTACGAATTTATGGTAAGAATAAAATTTTTCTTTACCGTAAATTCGTATTTACAGTATGCATATTTTGAAAAATATATACCATAAATTCTTATTTACGGTAAATATTTTTTTTTTGAAAAAAAATAATGTGCCGACAAATTTACGGTATTCAATAAATTCATTGGTACCTAGTGTTAAAAAATTATGTACTGTAAATTCAAATTTACGGTACATAATTTTATTAAATTTTGTGTACCGTAAATTGCTAATTTACGGTATGTAGTTTTAAAAAAATGGGAACAATAAATTACCAATTTACAGTACATACTTTTAAGACTTGTGTATCGTAAATTGGTAATTTACGGTATCCAGTTTTTTAAAATAGGCATATCGTAAACTACCAATTTATGGTATACAAGTTTTAAAAGTATGTACCGTAAAATGGTAATTTACGGTATGATATTTTTTTTAATTTGTTTCATTATTTGTTTCATTATGGTATACCTTTTTTTCCCTTGACTACTTGCTTCTCTTTCATCGATGTATTGTTTTTTTTTTTTGACAACATCAAAATTAATTCATCTCATTATCAATAATTGGTCGAATACAATGTAGAATATCAATGAAATATTGGGAGCGAGCATAACATGTTGCCACCCTTGCTAAAGCATGAGCAACTCCATTAGCCTGTCTCCTTGAAAACTCTAAACAAGAGTTTGGTAAAAAAGATAAAAGATGTCTACATTCAGACACTATAGCATTAAAATTAGAGACATATTATTTCACTTGATACACACTATCAACAACCCTTTTAAAGTCCAATTCAAAGATCAAGTTTTGCAGCTGCAGATCTCTCACCCAATGCAAGGCTTCAAGTAGTCCACTAGCCTCCCCTTCATCAATAGAAAGATTTGAAGCGAACCAACAAGTACGAGCTAATAAGAAGCATCCTTCTGCATCTCTTAAGCACATCCCTAGCCCAACTCTACCATCAGGAGAAGAAAAAGATGCATCTATGTTGCATTTAAGCATTCCAACTGGTGGTTTACTCCATCTAACATTGATATGCGTATGTTGTACTGTCTCAGGGGTTCCCACTTTTGCTTGAGCACTCTGCCATTCCTCCAAAATATATCCAGCTCGAGTCACAATTTGCAGAGTTGATACTTCAGTGTGTTCCCAGTGCTTGATATTTCTGCTTTTCCATATGCTCCAAAGGATCATTGCCCAAAGCTTGCTGCGAGTTTCATCTAAATGCTGCAGAATCTGAAAAACAAGATCAGTAACACCAGTAGCTTGATACAATTCTTGTTGAATTGCACTCCAGAGACCGGCCCTTTCCCAACAAAGGATACTCTTGGGACAATTGAAGAACAGGTGCCAATTGTTTTCAACTTCTCTGTCGCAAAGAACACATGACATAGGTGTAGGGAAATCATGCAACAAACACAGATTAAACACAGCAGAAAAAATTAAAATTTCCCTTCCAAGGATCCTTGTGGATGAGCATGATTCAAGGATTATGTAATTTACCTCTTGTAGTGCAGACCTTTGATGACGAAAGCTGGAGATGAACACGAAGTTGTACGGCTGACAACCTCTCTATGTAATCCACACGAACAGACCTCGAATAGGAGCGGCCACCGTCCACAGTGCTAGGTAGCCGAAACGAGCCGTGATCTCAATGCGGACATAGGTCGTATGCGGCTGAGGTATCACTTCCATGTCAGGACTTCAGCTTAAGTGTTCTATTTATAGAACCACCTATGACTGACCTAGTGCACTGTACCTTATCGTGTGCTGCGTTTCTTGACTTACGCTGGTGCGTTATAAGAGCATACCACTGAATAAAATGAGTCTTACTTATTTATCTTTAATATCCCATTAATCTGTTCTCACGTGTGTGACCCTGTAGGTTCTCGCAACGTTGGCAATAATATTAAATCACTATTTAATATTATAAACAGAGAGCGGTGTCTAGCAACACATCACTGCTACCCAAGTAACAAGAATGTCAGTAATTTGACGTAACCTTTATGTGATAATGATCATGTGTATAATTACCCTTATACCCATATATCTATACTGAACACAAGGCATAGTATGTGTCACCCTTGTACAGTTCAACATTATATTCCTTGATGCCCAAGCAGACTTAGTAACAACAAATAAGATCAATATATCATATTGACTCATTTCAGCATGGTCATGCGTTTTACAGTCAAAATCTATCAAGGGGCCCATAGATATTACTCCTTCTATGTAGAGGGGTAAATTTCATCTAGGTCACTCATGTCCCTCTGCATGACTAGTGGAGTGCCCAGTAACCGATTTTATAATTGTCCTGTTACAGACAATGTTTGACGGTAATAAAACACTCAACTCCTCATGTAGGGACCATAGTGGTTTCAGGTCGAAGGGTGGCATACACCACTATCACTATGAGAATAACTTATGACACTTACATAACGCACTATGTAGTATTCTCATGGTGGGTCAATCCAGTACACAATTACCATAATGCGTACCTATGGGGTGACTGAATATCTCATATCTATAACGTGTGAGATGTGGTCATCAGTCCACACACATAATAGTCTTAATGTATTATTATTGCCCTTAATAATAATAATAATACTCGACTACGGGTGTTGAAGAGTAAAGTTCTATAATATCTCATAACCGAATCGTCAACTCGATGTTCTATTAAAATCAAGCTTTTACTCAAGGGCTTCATTACGTTAAAATAAACATAATAACTGAAATGCCTCATATCATAGATAATAACATGATACAAATTCTAAGTTCAAAGGAAAACATTAGCCTTTAGGGCTTACATCAACAATAGGGCAATGGACACCCCTGTCCTAAAGCCTCCAACGATTCGAGATGACGTTCCTACACAACCGCCATATCAGATTCTTGACTCGCGGTGGCACACGCAAACTCCAGATCCAGTTCCAATCACCCTGTAATTTGAGGTTAGAAGTGTCAAGAATGGATTCCATACAGTGCCTGTACGCAGACTTTACGTTGTAGACGCCATTTTTGTTCCTTTCCAAATACGGTGATCTGATTTCACCGATGAGAACAATGGGACTCGAAGAACCTTTGCGGCATTTGTACGAGAGAAGATCGAAGAAAGAATGTTGGGATCCTATTCTTTTCTATCAACCAGAATAAGATCTCTAACACAGAGGTGATACTCCTCCAAGTTGGGTTCTGAAGATGGACTTAGTCGTTCACCATCACACAACCACGGTTCTGCCCAAACACTAATACCTTCACCTGACCCAATACTCCAACTTCTCTTAATAAAATTCTAGAGCTCCAAATGCTACACCAAGCATAACTAAGATTATGGCCCACCTTTGTTCCTAAAAAATCTCCCCTCGAAAAATATCTAGCATTGTACAACTGGGTAACTAGAGCATCCGGATTAGTGAGCAATTTCCACCCTTGCTTACCAAGCATAGCCAAGTTGAAAGCTTGTAAATTCTTAAAACCCATACCACCATTTACCTTATGCATGGATAACTTGTCCCAAGAAAGCCAGGGAATACCACTTGTTTGTCTTCCACTTCTACCCCACCAAAATGAATTGATCATTTTTTCTATCTCGTCTCCAAGAGATGGAGGAAGTAGAAAAATGCTCATAACATAAGATGGAATAGATTGAAGCACCGATTTAATTAAAACTTTGCATCCTGCTCTTGAAAGACTTTTACCACTCCATGAATTTATTTTCAGCCAAATTCGTTCCTTGATAAATCTGAAAGTGTCCTTCTTACTCCTTCCAATCATAGACAGAAGTCCTAAATATTTGCCAGTACCCAAGCAAATATTAACTCCCATAATAGTAGCCAAATTCCCATTCAGCTCCTGAGGAACATTTCTGCTACAATAAATTTCTGATTTTTGAAAGTTAATTGATTGTCCTGGCGCTGCTTCATAAGTGTTGAGAATATGCTTCATCACTTGAGTCTCTCTTTCCATTGCCCTAAAAAAATGAAACAATCATCTGCAAAAAGCGAATGCTTAATAATAGGAGCATTTCGGCAAATACTAATTCCATGAATATCCCTCATCTCTCCACCTGATTAATAAGTGATGTGAGCCCTTCTGCACAAAAAATAAACAAATATGGTGATAGTGTATCACCCTAACGCAGGCTTCTTCCTGGCTCAATTGGGCCAACAAGCTCATGATTAACTATCACCGATGTATTGTTGTTATAATTCTAAAAAAGTGAGACAATATTATTTTAATTGATCATTTCCTTTATAGACCGTGTGTAGTGTTCAGTTTGTGGTGGTCCCAATGTCACTGTTACGTGTATAGGGTGTGCTAATTTCATAGCTTAGTTGTGCAAATGGGAAAGCCTACTTTAGCCTACTTTAACCATTTCATTACTGGCATGTGGTTAACAATTCATGTTGAATACCGTAAGTTTGGTATTTACGGTACGTTATTTTTTAAAAAAAAAAATTTACCGTAAATACGAATTTACAGTATATATTTTTCAAAATATGTATACCTTAAATTCATATTTACAGTAAAGAAAAATTTTATTCTTAACGTAAATTCGTATTTATGGGAGATGCGTGAGTTTTGATATTTTTAGGGGTATTTTAGTCAAATAGCATAAATGTGGGGGTGTGAATAGTATGGGCCTTATCCTTATCTTATTTCTGGGAGAGCTCCTAGTATGGGGTCCTTTTAATAGGCCCCACTCGGGGTCCTTCGTTACGTCTGGGCTCATTGGCTCGAGCACTTTGTGGCCCAGTATAGTCTTTCTCGATTATTATCCGTAGTTTTGAAAGATAAATATGTGTTGCGATGCATTTTTGTCATTGTGTGCATATACTTTTTTCCCAAAAAAATTAATTTCCCGTTAAAAATAATCATGATGGAAGATTTTAACTACCCACGTTTCACCACGATTATGTTGTTTTATTTTACACCCACATATAAATATAGTTTTTTTATTCGGGGTCCAGCCTAATTAGGCCTTTGACCCAAGTGGTCCTACCAAAGTATTCCCACACAGTTCGGTTCTTTGGACCGCCGATGGTACTAATCTTCGATTTTGGGGTTTAGTCATAACTTAAGTTTTTCTCTTCCTCAAAAATGCGTTCTGTGGGAATCGAACCGAGGTCTTTTCTCCACAAACTCAGCACTGCTTACTAACTGAGCCACACCCATTGGGTGACCCACGTATAAATATAGTGAAGCATCTTATTTTTATCCGCAAAGTTATTCAGTTCAAATTTCAAAAAATATGTAAGGTCATTATATCACCAAATTTAGTTTACTTTCCTTTCAATAAAAGCTACAGAGAAGTCAAAACACATCCATCCATCGGGAGGGGAAATCAAAAGACCTTTCTTTTTTTTTTTATAGTCAACACCTTGTTTTTTTGGTCAAGAGTACCCTGCTTTTACATGTTTTTTTTTCCCTGACAACCTAGCTTTCACACGCTGGAATCTCGATCAAAGACAGCAAGAAGGGGACCAGCCTAGTTGGATTAGAGGTGTCAACATGGCCTATATAGGCCAGCCCAATCCTAAACCATATGGGTTGGGGCCAAAAAGCCCATAGGGCCAAACTGCTCACTAGCGTAAAAGTGCATAGGGCCAAAAATTTCACAAAGCCCTGTGAGCTAGGGCCAGCCCATGGGCCTTAATATTTTTTTATATATGGAAAAACTTTTGGCCCATCCTTGGGGCCAGCCCATAGAGTGGGCTGATTGGCCCACTTTTTTTATATATTGGCCCACAAAGGCCTAGGTTTAATTAACTTTTTCAAAAATAAAGGCTGAAGAAGTAATAAAGAGATTGAATACTTGTTTAATAAAAAATCATGCGTCACTTAAAATCATCGGTAATTAAATTTGGAGTGTTAATTATTATATTAATTAACTTTTTCAAAAATTAAGATTTTCAAAAATTAAGATCAAAGAAGTAATAAAGAGATTGAGTACTTTTTCTTTTTCTTTATTTCTTCTTCATGAAAAAAGTGAAAAGATAGAGTTGTTCAATAAAAATTGAAAAGGGATACTCAAAAGATCCAATAGCATCTTCTTGAACTCAAAATTCTTGAGCATGCTTTGAACATTAATTAAAACTGAGTAAACATGTTATTCAACTTTTTACAATTAACTAAAACTAGTATAAATCTAAATTAATTGGCTTTTAGAGAAGAAGCACACTTTTCTAAAAAGAAGCCATTAATTGGCTACATTACAAGCCTACAACTAATGTAAAAAGAAGACAAGCTGAACGGATATATCATTTAATTCTAAGATAGAATAAAAATTTCTATCTCACAATACAATTATTTCTTAAAGGCTATATAAGTACAAGAACCTTCAAAGAATCAATGTTAGAACAACGAACAATTTTCTAGGCTCCGTATTTGCTTCTAACATTCTTTAATCTTTGATTCTTTCGGTGCTCATAGTATTATCCTCTCTATGAGAGTTAAGAACGAAAACACCTTAGCATTAACTTTTTATATCCTCAACGTTGAGAGTTATTTAGTTGTAGCCCACAAACACTTATTTCTTTGTTTGTAAGTTGTTCTAAGCCTAGTGAAGGTTTTATTATGGAATGCTCAAGTGAAATGTTGTGTTAAGAACTGCTTACATATAGCCAAGTGAAGGCTATAGTAAATACATATATAAACAGTTGTTGGTTAGTGGAAAATCCTTCAGACGAAGGGATTGGACGTAACTCTCAGGTTGAAGGTGAACCAGGATATATTGTGTTAAACTCTTTATTTATTATATTTATTATTTGAGTTAAACTAACTAATATATACGTCAACCTGTCTAGGAGTTGGATCATGGGACTTTGGCGAAGGCTTGGGTCTCCTGGCTCCTAGACTAGAGGGCACCGCGTGAGGCTGGCTTCACAGAGCAGTGAACATCTCCGACTCCTGACAGTGGAGGAATCACAGGCTACTGCACTTCCTGCCTACAATGCCCAGTGAGCCTAGCCCCTTTGAACCATCACTATTTTAGTTCCTACGTGGTGTCATGTAATTCATCAAACATCCGATAATGAGTTCTGCAATTCCTCTATGAAAATTAGTATGTGCTATTTATTCTACGTTGCTTGTAAAACTTAGTATTAGATAACACTATAACAAAAGCAGAACATCTCCAGCTCCTGACAATAGAGAGATCACAGGCTGCAGCACTTCCTACCTACAATGCCCGGTGAGCCTAGCCCCTTTGATTATGTTAGCTATTTATCTTCTTTTTAGAAATGTGTGAGATTTGAGAATTTGGCAACTACCTTTTTATTTTTGTTTCCATATGACGGCAGCCTCCTTTATTTTGTAGAGACATAAACAGCTAGAACAAAAAACAAGGGAGGCTGAACGGTCCTGTATTTCTCCACACTTCACAATCTGGACCATTATTGTTGCACATGATATTAAACTCAGGTTGGTTACAGCATGGTCCAGAGAATATTTGGTCCTTCATGGACCATTTATTTCTTTACCCATCGTAATACTTATTATGATAATTTTTAAATTTCGGAAAAAAATTATTTATATTTAATTACATTACATTATAATTATAATCTTATAGTAAGAAAAACAATTAGTATACAAGTTCCGCAAATGAAAGTGAGGCATTGGAAGCTTTTCTCAGAAGAGCCTTGTCAAATCATTCATACTTTGATCGGGCCTTTTGTCGAACACCTGGGTTATTATTGTTGGGAAGAAATGGCGAGGGAAAGGGGAAAACTGAAGCCAAGTGGACATTAATATCTTTGCATAAATACTAACTTCGTTTTGTTTTTTCTCTTTCTTTTCTGACTTTTGTATTCATCCAAAGGAGAGTATTTTTCATTGTTGTTTATCTCCATTTACTCTTCATCCAAAGAATTAATATAATCCATCCTCTTTATTTTTCTTCCTTCCTCTCAATTTCTTCGTGTATCCAAATGAAGTCGTGATATACATATCACTACATTTTCTTTCTCCCTTTTCACTTCCCTGCATATCCTCTGTCCCACGAAAATCCAAATGATTGTGTACTACCTTCCTAGTTCCCTCATTTGTATTAGAGTACAAATAATTTTTAAATGATTTCACCCCAAAAAATTCTATATGAAAACAGTGTCATTATTAATTGAAAATTGAAGATAATATTAAGTAGAAAAATTAGTGTAAATTTTGAATTTTTAAGTCTTAGATATTTAAAATTTTTAGCGTAAATTTAGACATCATATTCACGAATGGTTTTTTTTTTATAAGCAAATGTTAGTTGTTAGTAAGTTATGTTAGTAGCCAGGATTTGAACCCTAGACCTCCTTCCTCCAACTCCTTCAAATGTCCCAACTCAATCACTTGAGCTACATCTTGGGGACTATATTCACGAATGGTTGATCACGGCCATTAATACCCCGATTTCGCTCTTTGGTGCACAATAGAAGAAACAGATAACCTACCGAGCATTTTCCCATCTAATTTTGAGTTCAATTTAAAGGATCACAAGATTGTTTATAAACACTTACTTTGTAACTTAATTTTGAGTTCACACTTGGGTCACAAGCTGGCGCAACCCAACTCGGCATTCTGACAAGTCTGTTAGAGTGCTTATAAACACTTACTTTGTCATATTCTAACCGATGTGGGACTTAATTGATCCAAGATTGTTTAGTCTAAAGTTGGTACACCTGTTGATGTTTATTCCAGGGTTCATTTGAAAAATAAGAGAACAACTTGGTCATTGAGGAAGGTTCCCTCAGTTACTTTGAGGAAGCAAAATATTATGAAAGACCGGGCAGCATAGTAACATCTGAACCAAACAGTGAATCTTAACAAAAATCGCCAACCATCAATCATATTACAAATCAGATATATGACTGCCTACCAAAAGCCAATGTCTAACCAATCCAATGCAGCCTTTTTCCGTACTACTATAATAGGAATCAAATAATCCATAGTTACAATTTCCTTCTGTACATGTGACATAATCTATACAAATTAAACTAACAATGAATAGCATTGAAAGTGTTCATGGTAAAAGGAAATTGAGAGAAAAAAGAGAGATCTCTTAATCACACAATCAAAATTCATATTGAAAATACAAAGAGTGATCCAATACAAGATGTGCTTATATAGCACTATAATTCATATGTCAAGAGACATGTATAAAACATGCAGCAGCAAACAGACTACCATGGGAAATTAATTATTTCTTGTGTATTCAGGCAAAAAGCAAAGTTCTGCACCTATTGAATTCACTACAAGAATTGCAGCCATTACTGGGGGCCAAAAGCCCTCGCTAACACTGAAAAGCCCTAGCTAACGATGGATTTACCAAGGGCCCACCGAGGGCCCACTGTCCGTAGGTTAATCGCCCATCGGTAACTGATACCGAGGGCCTTTGGCCGTAGGTAACGTAGCGCAGTTAGCGAGGGCTTGTGGCAGCAAGTAAATTAGTGCAGTTAGCGAGGGTCAGGCCATAGGTAAACAGAGAAGATATTTTAATACTGGGTAGAACTACCTTGGGCCTTTGGCCGCAGGTAAGCATCTGATTTTTTTTTTATCGTTACCATGGGCCTTTGACCCTTGGTAATCTAAGCAATTTTTAAAAAAAAATAGTGCGAATGCAGAACCAGGGACGACCAGGAACGAAACGTTTCTGCAAAATGTGAACAAAAAATGCTACCCAGAACTTCAAAACTTCAAACATAATCTCATAAATTGAACAATTTTTCCCATGAAAAACAAAAATAAAATACTACTATACTAAATAAAATGCTACTACGCTAAAGATATTTTGAAAGATTGTTCCATATATAACCCTCACATTAACAAACAGAAAAAATAAATATGGAGATGGAAGTAAAAATAAATATTGGTTTGAATTTATAAATCTGAGAGGTGGAAGAAACAGAAAAAATAAAAGTCAACTTTTTTTCTGTGAGGGATGAAGATGGAGATGTTGCAGATGATATTTGATGGAGGGGGTGCAGCGCTGTTGTAGAACGAGAGAATGAAGAGTGAATAATAAGACTGAGAAGAGAGCAAAATGGGGAGGGGGTGCAGCACTGTTGTAGAACACAGATAAGAAAGTGAGGATAAAGGGAGAGACGAAGCGCGAGGGGGAAGGGGGGTTGAAGATAAAAATAGAAGTTTGGAAAGTGAATGAGTTGTTGGAACCTAAACGATTGAGAAGTTTAGACCCTCATTAATTTTGATGATAACAAAATATTCACAAGAGAACAATTTATGTTCTAACAATTCTTGAAGTGTGCAGATACTAATATTACATATAATTCTAAGCCACTCAAGCAGAAGGAAGAAATTCTCAAGAGAAGGATACACTCCATGTGTCAGCATCCGGATCATCTGAGTGAGCATCTGGAATTATCTCTTTATGACACTAGGCTTATCCATTTGCTTCGAGCGTCCGATCTTCCAATTCTGAGCGAGCATCTGAACTTCATTTCAAATCACGTGTTGGTCACGTAGTTGCTCTTCCTCTCAGAAGTTTCTGGAACGGATTTCAAAATTGATCTTGAGCGCTAAAATTGTTGTACGAGGTATCAAAGGTGACACCTTTAGCTAAAAGACAATAATCGTACAAGCAATTGTGAAAAGCAAGGTAGTACGAAAACGGTAATATGTACTACTGGGATATTCTCTGGAAAGGAAGAAAGAGACAGCTTTTTGAATTTACCTCACTCAATGGAAAGGAGCCATTTTTACCGTAACGGTAATATCCTTTGGAACTCCTATATATACCTTGTAACACCCCGATTTCGGAGCGCTACTGTGCAACCCAATCTAATGCTGAAAACATTTAATGCTTGTATGCTTTCGGTTAAAGAGTACTCTTATGTATTTCGCAATGGAAAAACATGAGTAATTTTTTTTTTCTTTTTCATATTCTTTCCTTTGAAACCCTTTTCAAAATGAGACATAGAGTACTACAGTTTTCTAAAAGATGTCAATTCAAACTTTTGCAATTATCAGAGTATAATGCATCACAAATAATACTTCACATAACATAATCATTTCGCACTAAGGCGAGGTTCTCTGAAAAGAGTAATTACGAAACAATCAATACAAAATCCTAAGCTAAGTGGTGACAACTATAACTCTTCTTGAGAAACATTCAAGAAGATCAAACACGAAGTACTCAGAGGAATCTTCCTCCACCGCTCAATCTTCAATGCTCCTAAAAGACGGTCGCAACATACCGAACTCCATCTGGAAGTGACATCCATAAGGACATCCAATCCAACTACAGTGCAAGGGTAAATCCTTTGTCCACGAGTTTATCATAGGCTATGTCGCATGCAAACAATATATACATATATAATACAACAACACGCTTTTATATACATATACATACTTAATAGACCGCACACAATCAGCATGGTATATCAAGCATTGCATGTGAGCAAACAAAACAACCAATGATCAACAATCAAGTCACTACAATATCAACCATTACATGTGAGCAGCAAGTCTATCAACGATAAGTGATCAAGTCATCACAATATCCAATTATTGCATGTAAGCAGGCAAATCTATCAACAGATAAGTGATCAATTCATCACAATATCCAATTCATCAAACAATTCATCACATATCATAAATGCGGTTAGCTATGCATGTCA
This sequence comes from Calophaca sinica, assembly GCA_037113605.1. NCBI lineage: Eukaryota > Viridiplantae > Streptophyta > Magnoliopsida > Fabales > Fabaceae > Calophaca > Calophaca sinica. The sequence goes on along the minus strand of CM073735.1, from coordinate 101,147,701 downwards.
ATGCAGTATGGCTAGTTTGTGTATACACCTGCAGCCTTAAACAAGGTCAACAGAGACGAGGAACTTTATTTCCCAACGTCCAAATCAACTCCCCTACCAAGGGTATTGCCACAAAGGCTTGCCACACAAACTTAACTAAATTAGAACTAAAACTTAGTCCTAATGCCCCTAGGGCAGCCACGGCTTAGGCATCCTAAAGCCTAGGAATTACTTGACTTAATCCCTAATTGGTGCTATCTAGCCATATGCCAAGGTACATATTCAAACCATGCAAGTTTTGAAACTTTTTCAAAAGCTAAGCACTTAGAAAATATCAAAACCCAAAACTTACCAATTGGAATAGTGTTTTACCAAATGAATAGTGTTTTTCCAAACTTAAACCACTTTTTAAAACATTAAAACATGTTATAAAATTCTAGAAACAATTTCCTTATTGTTGTGAAACAATTCTCAAAACATAACACAATTCTTTTCCCAAAAATTAAACCTCTATGAAAGATTTTGCTAAACCAAGTCTCTACCCACTTTTCACAACATATTTTAGGCCTAAACAAATTTAGTATCATGTTCCAAAACACCATAAGGCCCACGGTTTAAAGCTTCAAAAACAACTCCAAAGTTTCAAGCTATTAACTTCTAAGTCATTACAAATTTTGTTCAATCAAAACTTCTTATCAAAACCAACTTATTTACCACTTTAATACAATTAAAAACATGTTCAAACCCACTCAAATCATGCCTAAAAGTTACTGTTTTGATGGCCCTAAAACAGCCCCAAAAATCCATTTGTTTCAAACAATTTTTCAAAGCTCCACACATAGAAATCTTTATAGCTTTAAAGTTCTAACCAAAACCAACTTCTTAAACACTTTAATCACTTTGAAAACAATTTAAAACATCCCCTAAACCATGCTTAGGATCCACGGTTCCAGCCCCTACAAAATCCCCAAATTATTTTCACAAAACTTGTTAAACATGCATATTGACTAGTTTCCAAACTAATCAAGTATAACCCATCAAAGAACTAACTTTAAATCAACAAAATCAAACCAAAATAACCTTGAACAGCCCCTAATTTCGTTCAGCCCCAAAACCTAGGGTTTCCCAAAATTTCAATTACCAAAAACAAGCTTAATCATTGAAGGAAACAAAGGGCTAAAAGACTAGTCATGCATATCTTGCTAAATCTAACACCTTTTAGCAAAAACAACTCCTAAAACCAACCAAACCCATTCATGAGACTCAAGAGAGGAAAAGGAATGGATATGAAGCTTACCAAACAAGGAGATGATGGTTAATCAAGGGTTAGGAAGAATGGATGGAAGATTGAAGCTTAAACAACAAATTCCTTCAAGAATCAAAACCAAAATTGTGAGAAACAACTCTTGGACCATGAAAGCTCATCCATGGCCGCCATGGAGAAGGGAAAAAGAATTAGAAATCTTACCCACAAGGATGGTGGTGATCGAATCAAGGAGGAAGAAGAAAGGAACATGTTTTCCTACTAAATCTCTAATCTTTCTTCAAGAACACCACTTTCTCTCTCAAGAATTTTTCTCTCCAAGCTTTCTACAATGGAGGAATGAAATGAATCTGGTCTTGGCTGTGTGGGAGAGCCACGAAATTGGAGGGATAAGGATGGAAACAAATTGTTCATTTAGTTCCAACTTAACCAATTAGTTACTAACTAACTAAGTTAACTACCTACAAATTACTAATTAACCAATCATAATAAAACACATGCCATGGAAGGTTCTAAAGGTCCATATTCATCTCCCCTAGCACATGTGCAGCTGCCATACATCCCCCTTGGCCACAGGTTTCGTTTCGTCACGTTTTCGCGCGTTCTCGCTCAATCGGGTGCACGACGTTACGCGTATATTAGGTTTTAATAATAAAAACTCCAAAAATATTTCTAATTATAACCCCACACCCAAAAATCACAAATATTCCTCGTGGCATAAGAAAAGTATCTATGTATCTCGTTTTCTCGAAATGCGAACCAAAACGTCGCAATTAAGCGATCTCTGCCATAGAAAATACACTAAATATTTTCTGATGCCCAAAAATTCTAGAAAAATTACAATAAATCCTAAATATTGGAAAATGCTAAGATCTCAAAATTTATAAAATTTGGATCACGTTTGGGCATGTTTCAGTTAGAAACACACACAATAGCCTATCTACGGCAGAATTCAACAGAATTCTCGCAGCGTAATAAAAACTGTAAATTAGTGAGGATCACTAATTTCAATTTCTCTTATCATATAGATATTATTCAATCAATAAAATTATCAAAACAAACTCATTAAAATAATAGTCATATTAAATATGACATAAAACAGATAATTAATACAATAACTAAACCATCAAAAATCAAACTATGACTTGAAAATATTTATTAAATCCTGAAAATTATTTCTCATACAATAAAATAATTTTCCTCAATCAAATGGCCATTTTTCACATTTTTCAGGATTAATTCATATTAAAAACAGTATACGTCTACACTGTCTGTTAATCTGAATTAACTACTAAAACAGTAAATTGTTTACAATAAATCTTGGTAGTTCTTCGTACTTTTAACAAATCATTTGAGGTCATGACTCTCTATGATTTATTTTCAAGTAGTTGGAACTACAAAATAATTTTCATAAAAATTGGGATGTTACATTACCACTCTCCTTAAAAAAAATTTCGTCCCCGAAAATTAACTTATAAACCAAAACAAAACCAAAATGATGAAAAGTCATAACTTAATACTAAACATATCATAAGTATGAACTTTGAAATTCAATACAACATAATAATTATTACACTCAAACAATCACACACAAAGCATACATTTTATTCATATATCCTTACCGAAGTAAGGCACTAAATCAATTAACTTAAAGTCTACAAATACAATACTCCGCATCCATGTCGAAGAAGTCCTCATGAATGACGCTTTATTCCAATCTACGATCACGAACACAATCACGAACACGTACAGTCACGAACACGTACAGTCACGAACATAGCCACGACGACACTGGGTTACGGCTACATGCTCACATCAACGAAACTCTAAAACCTTCCAGGAACCCGCGGTTTGGAATCATGAAGACAGAGAAGGATTGCCACGATTAACAACCACAGAATCACTAACAACATTATTACATTCAGAAATGTGAGAGGATCCATCACAAAAATCATCCTAAGGCTCGCGGTTTGCAGGAGAAACAAGAAGATGAAGGTTTGGTTTTTCTCACACTAAAACTCACCACACTTCAAACTAAGAATGAAAACAAACTCCTCTCCCCTTATATATAAGTGTGGTTGGCCAATGGTCAAAGAAAATAAGATAACTCACAAGAAAAGATAAGGAAGGAATCTTATGATTACTCTCCACTAAAACCAACACCAATAATAGACTCACATCCCCCCTTGTTAATGAGACGAAACAAGCAAGAAAGAAAGGAAGGAAAAGTGACCCCTACCCAAAATTCTATCAAGCCATCAATGTGTTTAGGAATTTAAGACAAGGTGGGATAGGATTTTGCAAAGACGTCTAACTAATGATCATGACATCATACTCCCACTAACAACTCTCACCTACTCCAAAATGCTCTCTTGAATTAGCCCCACGATCTTGGCGTCGTTCTAATTTGCTATGTCGGGAGGGTCGCGTAACTGGATTGCTTGATTGACGACAATCATGTAAATTAAATTATCAAAAGAAATTTAACTCAACGCGATCTAAAAATATTCGCGTATAAGAAATACGCTCACAAAATAAGCACATTAATAATTTCACGAATAATCAAAACAACATATATCATAATACCAAAATATAATAAAAATTTGGATTTTGGAATCTAATATAATACTAAAATACGTCACAGAGTTAAAACACTTATGTGGTCTATATTTAGAACCACGCGCACACCATAATACATATAATACGATAATTATAGCGTCACCTATGGATAATCTCTCTCGTAAATCTCGGCCCGCTCAGCTCCATTGTGTCGCATTTCCTGAGATGAAGTCTTCAGATGATGAGTTCTCTGATCTACTTGGGGTGTAGACACGTCCCTTAGTGGTTGGTCTTGTAGTTTCAACATTGTCGACAATAGAATCAGCTCGTGGTGCTTTGCAGTCTCTGGACAGATGTCCCAATTCCTTGCAGTTAAAGCATAATCTTCCCTTGGTTGGTTACTGTTACCGTTGTGCTCCTCATCTTCACCGTTGAAGTAGTGCGTCTTCGGCTATTGATACTTGTGATTCCCTCTTCTGTTTATCATGTAGACATATCCTTCAGTAGTTGGGCATGCAACCTTCGCAGCATCCACATCTGGCAATTGATAGTCCTTAGAAATATGTCCTGGCTACTTGCGATCCAAAGATAGTCGGTCCTTCGATGAGTATTCTTCAGCTAACTGTTTCTTGCTTCCACATTAATGACAGTTCCACTTCAACTCCTGGTCATTCTCAATAGCCTACGCCATAAGATGATCCTGATTGCGGTGATTTCCCTGAGGATAGAAATAAGGTGCTTCTTGTTGATGTCTTCCTCTCTGTCCTTTGCCCTGATAATCTGGCTTAACTGACCCTCCAATAGCTCCCTCCTTCGTTTGTTGTCTTGGCCAATCGTGTTAATTCTCCACGGCGATCTGTTGTGCGACAGTAGTTGCTATCCAGACTATCACTCGAATTACGTGATTAACGTCTAACTTACAAGCTCTAGAGAGACTTGTTCGTCCCGAAGGCATCGAATTTCTACGAAGTAAACTAACCAAAATCCCCACAACAAATTCAATCATCTAAGATGATCGCACACAATTTCACACAATATCACACCTGTTTCAACTAGGAAACTTCACAGACAATCACAAACAAGATTCACATAACCTAGGCATAACAAACTTATACCCGACAATTCCCAACAATCTAGGCCAGCTTAGACAAAGCGGTCCGGCTAGAACTGAATCAGCTCGATACCACTTAATGTAACACCCGATTTCGAGCGCCATCATGCAACCCAATCTAATGCTGAAAACATTTAATGCTTGTATGCTTTCGGTTAAAGAGTACTCTTATGTATTTCGTAATGGAAAAACAGGAGTAATTTTTTTTTTCTTTTTCATATTCTTTCCTTTGAAACCCTTTTTCAAAATGAGACATAGAGTACTACGCTTTTCTAAATGATGTCAATTCAAACTTTTGCAATTATCAGTATAATGCATCACAAATAATACTTCACATAACATAATCATTTCGCACTAAGGCGAGGTTCTCTGAAAGAGTAATTACGAAACAATCAATACAAAATCCTAAGCTAAATTTGGTGACAACTATAACTCTTCTTGAGAAACAAATTTCAAAGAAGATCAAACATGAAGTACTCAGAGGAATCTTCCTCCACCGCTCAATCTTCAATGCTCCTAAAAGACGGCCGCAATAGCCACCGAACTCCATCTGGAAGTGACATCCATAAGGACATCCAATCCAACAACGATTGCAAGGGTAAATCCTTTGTCCACGAAGTTTATCATAGGCTATGTCGCATGCAAACAATATATACATATATAATACAACAACACGCTTTTATATACATATACATACTTAATAGACCGCACACAATCGGCATGGTATATCAAGCATTGCATGTGAGCAAACAAAACAACCAATGATCAACAATCAAGTCACTACAATATCAACCATTACATGTGGCGAGTAAGTCTATCAACGGATAAGTGATCAAGTCATCACAATATCCAATTATTGCATGTAAGCGAGCAAATCTATCAACAGAATAAGTGATCAATTCATCACAATATCCAATTCATCAAACAATTCATCACATATCATAAATGCGGTTAGCTATGCATGTCAATGCGGATGGCTAGTTTGTGTATACACTGCGACCTTAAACAAGGTCAACAGAGATGAGGAACTTTATTTCCCAACGCCCAAATCAACTCCCTACCAAGGGTATTGCCACAAAGGCTTGCCACACATTAGGCTTTACGCCACACGGGCATGCGGTGACAACTCGTCCTTTTGAAGTCCTGAAGACAATCAAACGCTCAAGTGTCGATGCTCAATGGTCGATATACATCCAAACAAATTCAACAACATGGCATGCTCACCGTAGGGAGCGCGAGTAATGTTTTAATTAATCAATGCGGATCGACGACACCTCAACTCACTCACTCTACTTAGTGAATTTTCATGCTTCCAATTCTTATATTACCTAGGTGAGGTTGTACCAAAATAAATCACTCATTTAGCTTTGGGTCATTGGAACCCGAGTTTCATCAAATTCTTTATCTAGGATGGTTCCATTTCTACTTATCTATAAGCTTAGGCTAGTCATACTATGGCTCTCATGCTTATTTTTAAGCCAAAATACCTTTAACAATTACTTAGAGTGCAAACACAGGACACAAAGTCCGGGTGTTCAATTGCGAGCAGCTAGTCTTAATCTCGGTCGTAACTCTAGGCACGTAATGCGGAACACTAGGCTCAACTTTTAGGTTAAGGTACTAGGCACGCCATACGGAACACTAGGTCCAATCCTTAATCAAGAAAAAGCGCACGCATAGCGGGGATAAGTCGGCCACGGGACACATAGTCCATATGCTCAATAGGAACACTAGGTTCCCTATGTTTTGATCTTTGAAAAAAAAACTCCATCTTTCCACTCTCTTTCTCTATTCTTATTTCACTCCTCTGTATCTGGAACTAGTTTTTAGTTCTAGGTCGTTGAACCCTAGTTGTGTTAAATAACACCTTTGGAAGAATTCAGGAAAGAGAGGTGGTGCGAACACTCTTAATTACCAAGTCTTTCCTAGCCAGAATTTCCCAGGCGCATCATTTAACTCAACCGTTTTCGCAAATCGTACTATTTATTTCAACTTCTTTTTTTTTCTACTATCGTTCCATTGAAATTTCCTTGCAAGCTTTAGCTAGTTATACTAAAACCCTCACGCTTACTTTTAACTCAAATGCCCTTAACAATTTGCTTACGAAATCAGAATTCGGCTTGTGGAATCGCATCAGATTTACCGATGTAAATCGTCAACCAATAGCAGTCGATCAACGCATTATTAATTAATCCATCATCAACAACAATATTTTCATATTCCAAGTCAATACCAAATTCCATTTAAATCCTACTTGATTCATGGAAAACAACATCAATCATAATGCCTCACAGGGCCAAAGACATGCTACAGCATTTCATACAACACCTAACAATTCAGTAGGCTACAACATGCTACATACTTCCATCAATTTCAAGTCCAATCAAATTAATCCAACATGGTTTAAGTCACACAATAATATTCAGTCTTGCCACACAGGGCCAAATCAATACATAATAATTCATGCTACAACATCTCAACAACACATAGTAATACTACAAGTACTACAACACAATTTAATCAAACATCAAGTCAACCAACACACAAGACGAAAAGCCCAAACTCATTATATAAGAATTTCCCTTACCTTGGGCGCTTTAACAATCCAAGCAAGGTAATCCGAAATAATCGTCAAGTCGCACTTCGCACGCGTACCTTAAGCACGAACCTTAACAACACAAACTTAACTAAATTAGAACTAAAACTTAGTCCTAATGCCCCTAGGGCAGCCACGGCTTAGGCATCCTAAAGCCTAGGAATTACTTGACTTAATCCCTAATTGGTGATATCTAGCCATATGCCAAGGTACATATTCAAACCATGCAAGTTTTGAAACTTTTTCAAAAGCTAAGCACTTAGAAAATATCAAAACCCAAAACTTACCAATTGGAATAGTGTTTTACCAAATGAATAGTGTTTTTCCAAACTTAAACCACTTTTTAAAACATTAAAACATGTTATAAAATTCTAGAAACAATTTCCTTATTGTTGTGAAACAATTCTCAAAACATAACACAATTCTTTTCCCAAAAATTAAACCTCTATGAAAGATTTTGCTAAACCAAGTCTCTACCCACTTTTCACAACATATTTTAGGCCTAAACAAATTTAGTATCATGTTCCAAAACACCATAAGGCCCACGGTTTAAAGCTTCAAAAACAACTCCAAAGTTTCAAGCTATTAACTTCTAAGTCATTACAAATTTTGTTCAATCAAAACTTCTTATCAAAACCAACTTATTTACCACTTTAATACAATTAAAAACATGTTCAAACCCACTCAAATCATGCCTAAAAGTTACTGTTTTGATGGCCCTAAACAGCCCCAAAAATCCATTTGTTTCAAACAATTTTTCAAAGCTCCACACATAGAAATCTTTATAGCTTTAAAGTTCTAACCAAAACCAACTTCTTAAACACTTTAATCACTTTGAAAACAATTTAAAACATCCCCTAAACCATGCTTAGGATCCACGGTTCCAGCCCCTACAAAATCCCCAAATTATTTTCACAAAACTTGTTAAACATGCATATTGACTAGTTTCCAAACTAATCAAGTATAACCCATCAAAGATCTAACTTTAAATCAACAAAATCAAACCAAAATAACCTTGAACAGCCCCTAATTTCGTTCAGCCCCAAAACCTAGGGTTTCCCAAAATTTCAATTACCAAAAACAAGCTTAATCATTGAAGGAAACAAAGGGCTAAAAGACTAGTCATGCATATCTAGCTAAATCTAACACCTTTTAGCAAAAACAACTCCTAAAACCAACCAAACCCATTCATGAGACTCAAGAGAGGAAAAGGAATGGATAAGAAGCTTACCAAACAAGGAGATGATGGTTAATCAAGGGTTAGGAAGAATGGATGGAAGATTGAAGCTTAAACAACAAATTCCTTCAAGAATCGAAACCAAAATTGTGAGAAACAACTCTTGGACCATGAAAGCTCATCCATGGCAGCCATGGAGAAGGGAAAAAGAATTATAAATCTTACCCACAAGGATGGTGGTGATCGAATCAAGGAGGAAGAAGAAAGGAACATGTTTTCCTACTAAATCTCTAATCTTTCTTCAAGAACACCACTTTCTCTCTCAAGAATTTTTCTCTCCAAGCTTTCTACAATGGAGGAATGAAATGAATCTGGTCTTGGCTGTGTGGGAGAGCCACGAAATTGGAGGGATAAGGATGGAAACAAATTGTTCATTTAGTTCCAACTTAACCAATTAGTTACTAACTAACTAAGTTAACTACCTACAAATTACTAATTAACCAATCATAATAAAACACATGCCATGGAAGGTTCTAAAGGTCCATATTCATCTCCCCTAGCACATGTGCAGCTGCCATACATCCCCTTGGCCCACGAGGTTTCGTTTAAATCACGTTTTGTGCGTTCTCGCTCAATCGGGTGCACGACGTTACGCGTATATTAGGTTTTAATAATAAAAACTCCAAAAATATTTCTAATTATAACCCCACACCCAAAAATCACAAATATTCCTCGTGGCATAAGAAAAGTATCTATGTATCTCGTTTTCTCGAAATTGAAACGTCGCAATTAGGCAGTCTCTGGCCATAGAAAATACACTAAATATTTTCTGATGCCCAAAAATTCTAGAAACATTACAATAAATCCTAAATATTGGAAAATGCTAAGATCTCAAATTTTATAAAATTTGGATCACGTTTGGGCATGTTTCAGTTAGAAACACACACAATAGCCTATCTACGGCAGAATTCAACAGAATTCTCGCAGCGTAATAAAAACTGTAAATTAGTGAGGATCACTAATTTCAATTTCTCTTATCATATAGATATTATTCAATCAATAAAATTATCAAAACAAACTCATTAAAATAATAGTCATATTAAATATGACATAAAACAGATAATTAATACAATAACTAAACCATCAAAAATCAAACTATGACTTGAAAATATTTATTAAATCCTGAAAATTATTTCTCATACAATAAAATAATTTTCCTCAATCAAATGGCCATTTTTCACATTTTTCAGGATTAATTCATATTAAAAACAGTATACGTCTACACTGTCTGTTAATCTGAATTAACTACTAAAACAGTAAATTGTTTACAATAAATCTTGGTAGTTCTTCATACTTTTAACAAATCATTTGAGGTCATGACTCTCTATGATTTATTTTCAAGTAGTTGGAACTACAAAATAATTTTCATAAAAATTGGGATGTTACATACCTCATGGTATCCATTGAAGAAACAGCTGATATACTGCCGAAACACTGCTGGAAAGCTGCCAAAACTATACAAGAGTATATTGCCTTATTTGCTAAGAACAAGCTCTGATTGATATACACTACAAAGAGTCAATACTCTGAAAGCACTGCTTCTGTGAGCAATCAAGTTTCGCGCTAAGTCTCTGGACTACAAGAACTGAACTCAATCAGGCCCTTTCTTTTAGAAAGCATTTCTATATTGAGCTTAACTTTTTATCCTCTCTGTGAGAGTTATTTTTACTTGTATTCAACTTACTTGTAAAAGTTGTTTTTGGCCTAGTTAATTTGTTCCCTCAAAGGCTCATTGTCTTGAGTCGTTTTGAGAAGTTGAGAGTATTGTCAAGGTTGTGACAAAGAGAATACTCTTGAGGAAATTGTAATCAGATTGATTATAGTGGAAAATCCCTCAGGAACGAAGGGACTAGACGTAGCTACCAGTTTGGTAGTGAACTAGTATAAATCTCTGTGTCTCTTGCTTTACTGCTTTCTATTCATTTCTATCTTGCTGTGTTAAAAACAAATTTTCATAAACTGCTTTTCCAGCGTCCGGTTTATTTTCAGCGTCCGATAAACAAACAGTTTTGAAAAACTTGTGTTCTAAGTGTTTCTAACTTAAAGTTTGCGAAAAGTTTTCAACACAATTCAACCCCCTTCTTGTGTTCACGTTCATGAGTGAGTGAGATCAAATATTGAGAGAGTGAGAGATATTAATGAGAGAGTCTGAAAATGAAAATGGACGAGGCCCTGTTTGCATTTTTTTAAATCACTTTTTTTACCGTGGGCCTTTAGCCCTCTCTAAAAAAGTCATCATTACTGTGGGCCTTTGGCCCTCGCTAATTGGCAGAGAAAACGAAGAAAATGAAGTTGCAGTACCGTGGGCCTTAGGCCCTCGCTAATGGGCAGAGAAATCTATGGGGCGGGTACTGTGGGCCACAGACCCTCGCTAATGGGGGCAGGTAAAACGAAGCAATTACCATGGGCCACAGGCCCTCGCTAATTGTCAGCATATTTTTTCCTACGTCCCAGGCCCTCGGTACTGAAAAAATTACCTACCACAACGAAGCCCTTGCTAATAGTCCGCAGATAAATCAGCAAATTCTTGTAGTGATTCAAAGTGATAAGATTACTATCATATAATTTTACCCTAATATCAAGACAAGGCCCTTACGTGTTGTTTCTCTTTATAGGTCATTTTGGCCATTGTTACAGATTAAATAATACAGTATATGGTTGTTTGAAGTTTAAAATGCGGTTTCTCTGGCATTCATGCAATGATTTAAGACCCACCTGTAGTTTCTTTACTGCAAGCAAGTCCCTAGGCCTTGCTTCTGAGACATATATCCATAAATTCTAGATCGATTTCAGAAGCAACCCAAAATCCCAATCCCAAAATCCCAACCCACGAGAATTCCTATTCCCAACCCAAAATCCATATCGATTTCAGATTCAAACTTTATAAGTGGTAAATCCACTGTTTGTTCCAGATTCAAACATCAGTGAACGAGATCGATTTCACAAACCCAGTTGTAAAAATAAAGTGAGCTTTCAGAAAGGACTTACAGAGAAGGGGTTGACTTCTTCTTCATCGTAGCGACCGGCCCTTTGAGGTACTTGCAAGAGAAAATAAGAAGAAGTGTAGTGACGCTTCCACTTTCGTCTATCCAATCTTGAATCAGGTTTGTGAAGTCTCAGAAATGAATTAGGATTCATCGAAGAAGCAAAAGCATGCGATTTTGATTAGGGTTCGTCGAAGAAGCAGAAGCGTGCGATTTTGATTAGCGTTCGTCGAAGAAGCAGAAGTGTGCGATTCGTCGAAGAAGAAGAAGGTGAGGTCCTATTGCGATTTAGGGTTCGATTTGTGAAAGTTAAAAAAAAAAAAAGAACCAATCAAGGGAGAAAAAAATTAATGGGAGCTGACCCACCAAACCTTGGCCCTAACCCACTAATAATTTTTATTTTATGGGCTGGGCTGAAACCAACCCACTTAATATGAGGCTCTAAATTTAAGGGGCTTAATGGGGGGCCAAGTGGGCTGGCCCCATGGGCTAGGGCCAAACTGATAGCTCTAGTTGGACTAATGGCAGCTGTGCTTTAGGGCCTCTTATCTGGCCATTAATTTTCGCCCCCTTAATTGCTACAAACCCCCCCAATATTTTTTTGTAAATGCCCCTAGTTAGATGTACACTTCCGAACGTGTTTAACACATAATGGTGGGTTTAGCAGCGTCCGAATGTACGCATCCGGATGTGTGTTGCTGTGGTCCAGATGCGCATATCCGGACGTTGGTTATTTAGTTTTTTTATAATTTCAAATAATTAAAATTAGTTTTTTACACGAATAATTAAAATTAGTTGGTTATTTTGTTTTTTGTTTTAAAATTTCCACCTCATTGTAGTTAGTTAATTTTTTTACCGGTTTTTTAAATTAAATTTTCACAGCTTGCAATTGAAAAATAATAAATAAATTATCAAGCTAAATAAAATATAACCCAAATAAATTATTATGTTAAATAATTACAAAATCATTCAAAATAGGTCCAAAATAAATACATATGTAACAAAACAACACAGTCAATAGAGGTCAGTACGTTGACTGTGACCTCTTTCTCTGGTCATTGTGTTGACCGTGACTTGCTCCTCTAATAGGTCCAAGGTCGGTTGATAACCTCCAATGCCTGTTGTATACTATCCCAAAATGGGGTTCCTTGTTGTATCTCCCCTCTGGCTACGATGCCCAGCATAATATCCTTAACACTCGACAACCTCGCCTGCAAAGATCAACATAAAAATTATAAATAATGTCATTTACTGTTTAAAATAGTATAAGTTAATGTTGACTTACCATCGCAGGATGCACCGTGCTAGAGCTGGCCTCTAGCAAGTCATCAGCAGTCACTGGGCACTCAGCTGGCATCAGTGGGTCCCCCTCAGCCAAAGGTATCAAGTAGGGAAGTGACATCCACCTAAACCAGGCCATGTAGTCCGGAGCACATTCCCACGCCTGTTGTGGCTCAGACAAGTGCACCAGATCGTAACTCGTAATAATAGTGGAGTATATTTAAGACTCCGAATGTTGAACCCACAAGGAATGCGCGAGTACCAGGGTAATAAAGACCTTAAGTCCTCTAAGTTATTGAAATAATTGGATTGGGATTAAACAGAAAAACTAAGGAAAATTAGAACAAAGCTTTAAATCTCAAATATTAGAGCAAGATTGAATAGGAGAAACCTAGGGGAACCGGGTTCACTAATACTAGATCCTGAATCTATTTCCTTGCTATTATGAATTGTATTTCCTTACTGAAAGCCAACCACTCACTCTAAATTACTAAGAACTACCTAGTTTGTAATAGTCTTCCTCCTAACTAATTACTCCGTTTGGTCGTAGAAGGTAATTAAAGGAAAAAGGTTAAGAACAGGCGAATTTGTTAATCTAATAACCGATTGGAAATAAGCAATAACCTATCCGACATATAAAGCGAATTCTGTTGATCCTAGAGTTCCACTAATTAATTATGATCATGTTACCACAATTAAATAATTTATTAAGGATTAGCTACTTCATATGAGATTAAGCATGCTAAGATCAACACATTCATAAAGATAATAAGGAATTCATAAAAACAATTAAATAGATATCAAGAACATTGTAAAAGATCCCCCATCACCCCTAGTGATGGAATTAGCTACTCATATTGTTTTGCAACAAAATAAAATAGAATAAATCCAAGCATAAACTCCTAAAAGACATGATTAAATAGAACCGGGACACCCTTTCGGTAAGACGGTGATCCTCTCGTTTGTTCCTCATGTCCTCACGAACTCTGGCAGCAATTCAGAATTGACAGGAAGCTCCAATGATTCAAGATTCACTCTAATATCACGGTGTTTATGAATAACTCTAAAAAAGGGGCTCTTGACTTGAGAATTCATCAAAGATTCTCAGCATGGGCTAAGAGGGTCTATTTATAGTGTTGGATGCGGATTAGGTCATCTGGCTTTCAAATCTGCATATTCTGGGATGGGGTACGACTGTACCGAATACATACACGGTGGTACCGAGCTTTGCTTGTGACGTTGGCTCGTACCTATGCGTGGTGCATCCCTGACAACAACTGTATACGACCGTACTGGACTTTTTCATCGGCGCCAGGTGGTACTGACCAAGGGGGTACGCCCTTAGTGAATTTCTGTCTTAGGTACGGGCGTACTGAAGGACTATCAGGCCGTACCGCTCGTCCAGTAGTGCTAAAACTCTTCAAAACTTTCCAGTTTTTGGTCATTTCTCGTATTTTTTGCTCTGAGTGGTGTTTTTATGATAATTCTGTAAAATAAGACATAAATGAGTACCTTCATGCTTTGAATAGTGCAAAATGATATGTTTAAGTACTAAAAATGTCATATAAAAGTAGACAAATTGGTGTGTTAACACATCCCCACACTTGAGCTTTGTTTGTGTAACGACCCGTTTCCGGACCGCTACCGAGCTCAACATACCGAGCTCGAGTTACCGAGCTCAATACACCGAGCTCAACTAAACCTGCATGCGACGCGTTTTAAAACGAAACTCTTGTGCCTTTTAAAGTACGGTCTATATTTTTTTTTTATAAAACAAGCTCGTGCACATCAGAGTATCTGACTTTTGAAACATGGTGCAACTAAGACACAAGGCTTAAATTCTAATAAAACATACATGCATAACATACATATATACCACTCGAAATAACAATGTATACAAAATACAGAGTAATAAATGTATAAAGAAATACACCTAAGGTATGACGACTTTAAGATAGCAATCATACCCTGGGGGTACTCCCGGCAGACACCCACGCAGGGGGGCTGCTCCAAAAGTAAACCGCCAGTCTACCCTGTAACAACAAAACATAACCGGCCCAACTGGTCACGACCTCTGAACACAAAAGAAAAACAAAGCAAATCACGACAAGTAGAGGTCGTCGCTCGGGTCCTCGTCGAGCTCCTCCTCGCCATCATCTGCTGTCGAGTTCCCTGCGCCCTCGACATCGCCTGGGTAACCGTCATGGATTGAAGGCACCACGGGAAAGGGTCAACTTCTCAACAATTCCAAATAAACACGGCATGAAGAAATAAGCAACACAATAATGTATATCAATCACCACACGTGACTCGACCTTCTCACTCTAGACTCGACTCAACTCGCAATCCATTTCTCTCGACTCGACAATTTTTCCGGAATGCACACGCCGTACCGTATGTCGGAAGGTCCAGCCAAAGCCTTGGGATCTTCGCTCTCCCTAGGACAGTCAACTCAGGTCCCATAGCGTGGCGACGTCTAGTCAATCTCCCGTAAACAAAAGGGGACCTAGCACCCTTAGTTATCCGGGTCACGGCTCAAAAACGTCATAACGACTCGCCTAGCTCGCTCACTCGATGAACAATTAGCGCGTCACGATATTCAAAGAGTTATACACAAGATATTCAACCGCATGTCAAATAAAAAGAGCAAGCTCGACATGAAGAAACGCAATTCAACATGCAATACACAATTCACAGCATATATTCAATCACATATTAAATACATGCAAAAACCCAATCATATCACAACATTTCATGCTCGACACAGATCAAGGAATCCATACATAGTGATATAACAATAAAAATCCTAGAATGTTTAGAAGTGTCCTTACGCACAAAACATAAACACGTAAAATATGAAGTGCCCTTACCGAACTCCAATTTAATGCTGCTCGACAACGACCTCGACACGGCTGTCTTCAAACGAGCTCGACAACAACTTCTCTTACTCGATCTCGACACGTACGCTTCTTAGTCGACCCCGACACGCATAGTTCGATCCGATCCCATCGCTCCCACGTCCTTGGGTTCGCTCTCCCGTACACCTCGATTCGGAAATCACACGATCTCGGGAGTCAGACTTCCTAATACAAACACAACTTAGTTCGATCTATGGGTTCTAATAACACTTAGCTCTCATAACCCCAATCTTAACTACAACCTAGTAAATATTAAAACTCAAGAACTTAAATATATTTTTCCTCTAACACAAAGTTAGGGTTTTCGATCAAAAGTTCATGAAAGAGGTTATCTGATACTACAACAGATAAATCGACAACAACAACAACCAGAAGCAACAAACAACAAACTAAAACAAGAAAACGAAACAAACCAAATAGGGAGGGTTTTTAGGCACTGCCTATTGCAGAAAACAGAGAAAGAAATTTGTTTTACAAGCTCAAATAATCGGTTAGAAAGGTCGGTCATGTCATGAAGAAGAAAACCCATCAATATGAGATGATTTGGAAGCATAAAAACTAGCTAAAATGGAAAGAAGAAATGGCGCTAAACAGTAGCATGAAGGAAGAGAAAATCTGTTTTTCATACCTCAAATGATGGTCGAGATGGTGAGATATAGGTCGAGAAGATGATGAGGAACAAGATTGATGAAGAGAGTTTACGCAGAAGCTCGATGGAACTCAAGGTTCTTCGATGGAAGTTTTTGGGGAGGAAGAGGAACTCAGAGAAGAAAGGAAGAAGAAAGAAGAAAAGAGAAAGTGAGGTTTGTGAGAGCTGATCGAATATACAGCTGGTGAGGGAAGGGCATTATCGTAACTACTGCTATGAGATGCTAATCCCATCAATCAATCTACCCATCTAATCTCTCCTCTCTCATGATTACCCTCTACTCTATAGGTACAGATCTAGACACAGCGACGAGACTGCAAGCCGACAATATAAATATTACAAACAATAGTCATTAGCGCTAAATAACGTTCGTAAAGATACGAGTGATATCATCTCGACACGATGTCGACTAGGGTGCTCGTGCAAGCGCACAAGGCTCTAACACGAGTTCGGGCACGCGGCCTCCTCAGTTCGACATGCGACCTCCTCAGCTCGGTGCGCGATCTCAGCAGCTAATGCACGCGATCTCCTCAGCTCAGCAGCTAGTGCACGCGGTCTCCTCAACTCGGCATATGACCTCGGCACACGATCTTGGCACGGGATCTCGACACGAGGTCTTGGTACGAGGTCTCGATACGACGTCCTAATACGAGGTCGATCTCGTCCTCAGGTGTTACAATCTCTCCCTCTAAAAAAATTTCGTCCTCGAAATTGCAAATAAGATTCTTACCTCGGAAGAGTTCAGGGTACTGAGTCTTCATCTTCTCCTCCAACTCCCAAGTCGCATCTCCCGTCTTCTGATCCCACACAACTTTGACAAGTTGAATCTCTTTGTTCATAGAATCGCTTGGCTTTCTGGTCAACGATCCTTCACGTGATGCTTCGAGGGATAAGTCGTCCCTTAGTTGTATCACATCCGGTTCGATGACATGAGAGGGGTCGGAAATATACTTCCGCAATTGTGAGACGTGGAAGACGTCGTGAATGTTCGACAAGAAGGGTGGCAAGGCAATCTGATATGCCACCGACCGATCTGACGAAGAATTTGGTAAGGTCCAATAAATTTAGGGGTAAGTTTCTTGGACTTGATCGCTCGACCAACTCCAGTAGTGGGGTGACTCTAAGAAATACATGTTCTCCTTCTTCGAACTCGAGTGGTCGACGTCGTTGGTCTGCATAACTCTTCTGTCGACTTTGAGACGTTCGCATCCTATCTCTGATCAAACGGATCTTCTCCGTGGTCTGCTGGATCATATCTGGTCCCACAACGTAACGCCGCCATTCCTGGTACCAACAAAGAGGCGTCGACATTTACGTCCATACAAGTGCTTCAAAAGGTGCCATTCCAATACTCGCATGAAAGTCGTTATTGTAGGTGAACTCCACCAATGGTAAGACGTCGTCCCAACTTCCTCGGTGATCTAAGGTACACGCCGCAACAAATCTTCAAGCGATTGGATCGTTCTCTCGGTCGACCGTCGATGCAGGGATGATATGCCGAGCTAAGCCTGAGCTCGGTTCCCATCGCTTCTTGCAATTCCCTCCAAAATGAGGCGTGAACTTCGGATCTCTGGTCCGACACGATCGAAGAGGGTATTCCATGAAGTCGTACTATCTCCGCGATGTAGATCTCGGTCAGCTTTTCCACGTTGTATGTCGACCTCCTTTGGTAAGAAATGAGCGGATTTGGTCAATCGGTCGACAATCACCCAAATCGAATCATTCTTCTTCTGCGTCTTGACAAACCTACAACGAAATCCATGGAAATACTATCCCATTTCCATCTTTGGTACGTCAGCGATTGTAGCATTCCCGCAGGTCGTTGGTGTTCCACCTTCGCTTTCGACCACGTTAAACACGGTTACGTGCTCGACCACTTGCTTCTTCATTCCTGACCACCAAAAATGCTTCTTCAAGTCTTGATACATCTT
Organism: Calophaca sinica; assembly: GCA_037113605.1. Classification (NCBI taxonomy): domain Eukaryota; kingdom Viridiplantae; phylum Streptophyta; class Magnoliopsida; order Fabales; family Fabaceae; genus Calophaca; species Calophaca sinica. The sequence goes on along the minus strand of CM073735.1, from coordinate 101,129,192 downwards.
CGTAACTCCTGGATGAATACTAAAGTTGCTCTTATGCGCCGTCAAGTATTAACTTTCTCACTCGGCTCGTTAGGTACACACACTCGGCCATTGCATCTTAAGATGTCGTCGCTCGACTTGGAATTCGTCGCCTTCCACTTGCGCTATCAATCAACCTTCTCTTGCGAGGAGCTCGTCATGAACTTGTGGGTCTCGGATCTCGCCCAACAATCTGTTAGAAATGGTAAGCATACCAAATCTCACTTCCCGTGAAACTTTGACACTCAACTTCAAGTCTCTAACTTCTCGAGCATCTCCAACTCTTTGATCATCATTGAGGAAACTAGAACGCTCTTCCCGCCAATGCATCCGCTACTACGTTAGCCTTACCGGATGGTATTCCAACGTAAAGTCGTAGTCCTTGAGAAATTCGTCCATCTACGCCGACGCATGTTGAGCTCTTTCTGGTCGAACAGTACTTCAAGCTCTTGTGATCGCCGAAAACAAGAAGAGTGCTCCCATAAAGGTAGTGTCTCCATATCTTCAACGCCAAAAACTACTGCTGCCGGCTCAAGTCGTGAGTAGGGTAGTTTCTCTCGTGAATCTTAAGTCGTCTTGAAACATACGCGACCACCTTCCGATGTTGCATCAAAGACACATCCCAATCCCCGGTGTGACGCATCACAATACACCTCGTAAGGCTCTTACGGTCAGCAAAATCAACACGGGCGCTGTCGTCAAGAGCTCCTTCAGTCTTTGAAAACTGGTTTCACACTCCTCGGTCCAGGCAAAAGGTTGATCCTTCCTCGTAAGCCGTGTAAGAGGCGCGACAATCTTCGAGAAACCTTCAATGAATCTTCGATAATAGCCTGCTAAGCCAACAAAACTTCTGACCTCGGTAACCGTCTTCGGCTGTTCCCACGCTAGCACAGCTTCAATCTTAGTTGGATCCACAGCTATCCCTTCTTTGGAAATCACGTGACCAAGAAAATTCACCTCTTCGAGCCAAAATTCACACTTCGACAGGTTGGCATAGAGTTGCTTCTCTCGTAATATCTGCAGTACTCGACGTAAGTGTTCTTCGTGCTCTTCTCGGTTCCTCGAGTAGATCAATATGTCGTCGATGAACACTACAACAAACTGATCCAAAAACGAATGGAAAATCCTATTCATGTAATCCATAAACACAGCTGGCGCATTTGTCACTCCAAACGGCATCACCAAGTACTCGTAGTGACCATACCTAGTCCTGAAAGCTGTTTTGGGGACATCTTCCTCCTTCACGCGAATCTGATGATAGCCCGACTTCAAGTCTATCTTGGAGAAGATCGCCGCTCCACGAAGTTGATCCATCAAGTCGTCAATACGAGGTAACGGATAACGGTTCTTCACAGTAACCTTGTTGAGCTCGCGATAGTCCACGCACAGCCTTGATCGTCCATCCTTCTTCTTAACCAACAACACCGAGCTCCCCACGGTGACACGCTTCGGTCGTATGAATTGCTTTGACTCCAAGTGTTCGATCCGGGACTTCGCTCATTCATCTCGGCAGAGACTTCCAGACGGCGCTTTGGAGATCGGCCCCTGTCCTGGAATCAGGTCGATGGAGAACTTCGACCTCTGACTGGTGGTAACCCTGGCACGTCTTCGGGAAAAACGTCCTCAAAGTCACACACCACTGGAACATTCTTCACTTCGATCTGCTGGAAAACTTCCGAACTAGCCAGATACATGTATTCCCTAGTTCCTTCTTTCAAAGAAACTCCGATACGTTCAGCAGAAAGATAATGGGAGACTCCAAGGTCTGGGAAAATTACAGTTTTACGGGCACAGTCCAAGAGGACATGGTGGTGTGACAACCAATCCATCCCGAGGATGACATCTAAGCCCTTAAGAGGCAAACAAACCAAATTGACCACAAACTTTCTACTCTGAATAACCACTACACAATTAAGACATGCAGTGTTTGTGACTAAGGTTTTAGCAGCTGGGGTTGTAACTACCAATTTGAATGGTAAAGCGATCTGATAAGTTCAAATGGTTCACACAATCAGAAGAAATAAAGGAATGGGTTGCACCCGAATCAAAGAGGACGGATAAGGATTTACCCTCGATCTCACATTCACCTTGAATAAGATCATCAGCTTGCTCTGCTTCCTCGCCACTCATGCAGAAGACTCTGCCTTTAGCCACCTGACGCTTCCCTTTGGCCTTTGCCGCAAGCATTGTCGGTTCAGCTTTAGGTGTAGGACAATCCTTGGCAAAATGCCCTGGCCTCTTGCAGTTGAAACATACCTCCTCCTTCTGAGTGCAGTTACTCGCATAGTGTCCTGGCCTTCCACAACAATAGCAAGTCACCTCGGCACCGGTCTGACCTCCGCTTCTCGCTCCCTGGGTCATCGGACGATCATCGCCCTCTATTGTTGTTCCCCGAGGTCTGGCCGTAAGGCTTCTTCTGCAGCTTGTTTCCCTTTCGTGTAAACCTCTCGCCCCACTGACTCGGGTCTCACCGGTCCGCCTACAACAGTCTTCTTCTTGTGGCTTCTTACTCCTTCTACCTCGACACAGCGATCTATCAGCTCTTGGAGGTTTCGAATCCTCAATGATACCACTGACTTCTGGATATCAAATCTCAGACCTCGTTGGAATCTCTCACTTAACCATCTTTGGTCAGCTCGATCACGGAATGGACTGAAATACCTCGCCAGTGACTCGAACTTGGCCGCATACTCGGACACTGTCATACCGCCTTGCTGCAATTGAAGAAACTCTTGCTCCTTCTCGGCTCGTGCAGTATCTGGGAAGTACTTGTCCAAGAACCTTTCACGGAAAAGCTCCCAGGTTATCTCGCGACGTTCTGCTATAAATGTTTGCTTCACTCCCTTCCACCAGTACTCTGCATCTCCTAGCAGTAAGTAGGTGGCGTAGTCTACCTTCACGTTGTTTGGGCAATGGAGTGCCTCGAAGATCTTCTCGATCTCTTGCATCCAAAGATCAGCTTTATCTGGATTTGGCTCACCATAGAACTTCGGTGGATCATGCTTCCTAAAGTCTGCCAATCCTCTCGCCTCAGCACTCCGCTCTGCTCATTCTTTGTCTTTGTAAGTTTTGCTGAGTTAACGCTGCCGTCTGTTGAGCCATCGCGTTAGCCTGTTGAGTTGCAGCAGCTGATTGCTGAGCCATGGCTGCCGCCATCTCGGTCATAGCTTGAATTGCTCGTTCCATGTTGACGTTCTCGGTTGCAGCTGTCGTATCCCTACGAGGTGGCATTAGATTCCACAAAGTTCAAAACCCTGTCAGAATCTCACAACAAGGATGTGTTAAAAGACACTGCTTCAATCAAGAAACAGTTCAAACAATTTTTCAAGCAATAAGTGCTTCACTTAATCAAACAGCAATCAACATAGTGCAACCATGTACCCGACACACATATCCCGACACAGTGACCAGTCCAAAATTCCTATGCACAGCTCGGTCAGAACCGAACTGCTCTGATACCAACAATGTAACGACCCGTTTCCGGACCGCTACCGAGCTCAACATACCAAGCTCGAGTTACCGAGCTCAATACACCGAGCTCAACTAAACCTGCATGCGACGCGTTTTAAAATGAAACTCTTGTGCCTTTTAAAGTACGGTCTATATTTTTTTTTTATAAAACAAGCTCGTGCACATCAGAGTATCTACAGCTTTTCGAAACATGGTGCAACTAAGACACAAGGCTTAAATTCTAATAAAACATACATGCATAACATACATATATACCACTCGAAATAACAATGTATACAAAATACAGAGTAATAAATGTATAAAGAAATACACCTAAGGTATGACGACTTTAAGAGAGCAATCATACCCTGGGGGTACTCCCGGCAGACACCCACGCAGGGGGGCTGCTCCAAAAGTAAACCGCCAGTCTACCCTGTAACAACAAAACATAACCGGCCCAACTGGTCACGACCTCTGAACACAAAAGAAAAACAAAGCAAATCACGACAAGTAGAGGTCGTCGCTCGGGTCCTCGTCGAGCTCCTCCTCGCCATCATCTGCTGTCGAGGTCCCTGCGCCTCGACATCGCTCGGGTAACCGCTATGGACTGAAGGCACCACGGGAAAGGGTCAACTTCTCAACAATTCCAAATAAACACGGCATGAAGAAATAAGCAACACAATAATGTATATCAATCACCACACGTGACTCGACCTTCTCACTCTAGACTCGACTCAACTCGCAATCCATTTCTCTCGACTCGACAATTTTTCCGAATGCACACGCTGCATCAGATGTCGGAAGGTCCAGAAGCCTTGGGATCTTCGCTCTCCCTAGGACGATCAACTCAGTCCCATAGCGTGGCGACGTCTAGTCAATCTCCCAGTAAACAAAAGGGGACCTAGCACCCTTAGTTATCCGGTCACGGCTCAAAACGTCATAACGACTCGCTTAGCTCGCTCACTCGATGAACAATTAAGCCGTGATACGATATTCAAAGAGTTATACACAAGATATTCAACCGCATGTCAAATAAAAAGAGCAAGCTCGACATGAAAAAACGCAATTCAACATGCAATACACAATTCACAGCATATATTCAATCACATATTAAATAAATGCAAAAACCCAATCATAACACAACATTTCATGCTCGACACAGATCAAGGAATCCACACATAGTGATATAACAATAAAAATCCTAGAATGTTTAGAAGTGTCCTTACGCACAAAGCATAAACACGTAAAATATGAAGTGCCCTTACCGAACTCCAAGTTAATGCTGCTCGACAACGACCTCGACACGGCTGTCTTCAAACGAGCTCGACAACGACTTCTCTTACTCGATCTCGACACGTACGGTTCTTAGTCGACCTCGACACGTACAGTTCTCGATCTGGATCCTACTGCTCCCACGTCCTTGGGTTCGCTCTCCCGTACACCTCGATTCGGAAATCACACGATCTCGGGAGTCAGACTTCCTAATACAAACACAACTTAGTTCGATCTATGGGTTCTAATAACACTTAGCTCTCATAACCCCAATCTTAACTACAACCCAGTAAATATTAAAACTCAAGAACTTAAATATATTTTTCCTCTAACATAAAGTTAGGGTTTTCGATCAAAAGTTCATGAAAGAGGTTATCTGATACTACAACAGATAAATCGACAACAACAACAACCAGAAGCAACAAACAACAAACTAAAACAAGAAAACGAAACAAACCAAATAGGGAGGTTTTTTGGGCACTGCCTATTGCAGAAAACAGAGAAAGAAATTTGTTTTACAAGCTCAAATAATCGGTTAGAAAGGTCGGTCATGTCATGAAGAAGAAAACCCATCAATATGAGATGATTTGGAAGCATAAAAGCTAGCTAAAATGGAAAGAAGAAATGGCGCTAAACAGTAGCATGAAGGAAGAGAAAATCTGTTTTTCATACCTCAAATGATGGTCGAGATGGTGAGATATAGGTCGAGAAGATGATGAGGAACAAGATTGATGAAGAGAGTTTACGCAGGCTTCGATGGAACTCAAGGTTCTTCGATGGAAGTTTTTGGGAGGAAGAGGAACTCGTAGAAGAAAGGAAGAAGAAAGAAGAAAAGAAAGTGAGGTTTGTGAGAGCTGATCGAATATACAGCTGGTGAGGGAAGGGCATTATCGTAACTACTGCTATGAGATGCTAATCCCATCAATCAATCTACCCATCTAATCTCTCCTCTCTCATGATTACCCTCTACTCTATAGGTACAGATCTAGACACAGCGACGAGACTGCAAGCCGACAATATAAATATTACAAACAATAGTCATTAGCGCTAAATAACGTTCGTAAAGATACGAGTGATATCATCTCGACACGATGTCGACTAGGGTGCTCGTGCAAGCGCACAAGGCTCTAACACGAGTTCGGGCACGCGGCCTCCTCAGTTCGACATGCGACCTCCTCAGCTCGGTGCGCGATCTCAGCAGCTAATGCACGCGATCTCCTCAGCTCAGCAGCTAGTGCACGCGGTCTCCTCAACTCGGCATATGACCTCGGCACACGATCTTGGCACGGGATCTCGACACGAGGTCTTGGTACGAGGTCTCGATATGACGTCCTAATACGAGGTCGATCTCGTCCTCAGGTGTTACAGTTTGCCCTCTAGCAAATTACTTGGGTAACTATAGTAAGAGAAACTATTTTCATTGTTTAGGAACAAAAACATAAGTATGACAACAAAGTGATATCACAAAACATGTCAATAAATAGAATGCCCAATTAGAGGTATAAGTTCAAATAAGCCAATAATATGTGATTTTTAAGTCACACTCTCACCAATCTCAAAGTGTTTATAGGCATAGTCATTAACACTCAGATTTTTCAATTGAAGTGACATTACCATAGGCTTGTACAACGACCAAAACTCTACTATTAGCATCTATTTATCATGCAAAAGAGGAATGAGGGTCTTTCATTGGTTGCAATGGGCCAAGGTAATAATGTTAGGTATGATAAATGAAGAAAAAGGTCATGCAAAGGGTTAAAAACAAATTAACCAAAACAAGCATCCTATTTTTTTTTCACTTTAAAGAGCAGGCAAGAATCCTAAATTTTTCGATCAATACTTTTTTGCAATTTCTAAAGGCATTAGCAAGATAAACAATTATAATTTTTTTTCTTTTCAGTGCTTTTTCTTTTCTTTTCCTTTCCTCCCTTCATGCATTTATACAGCAATCAAACATTTTTTTAAGAACTAGGAGGGGAAATAAATGCCAAGCCTTCTTTTTGTAAACATATAAAAGAGATTCATAACATTATTCTTTTGATTTTTTGCCACTAATTGCTCTTAAAGAAAATTTTTCTAAGGTTGCCTTCGCAGAAAGTAATCAATAGTAATAAGAAGGGTACTAAAGAAATTAAATAAAGTACTTTTAGGCACAAAAGTGGGCAACTAGTGGTACAATGTACTTAAAATAGCAGTGGTCTGAAAAATTCCTAAAAATTGCCCTTTCCAAATTCACATGAAAATAAACTCATATTCGCTTTGTAATAGTCTCAGCACAAGTTCTAGAATGCACATTCATAGAAAAATATCACTCAAACAAAGAAAAGAAGCAAAAGCATGATGTGGCCTCTTGTTTCAGGCTCAATTCTCACATTTAGTAGCTTACAAAGAAAGTTAAGACTCATAGAACTACAATACTAATTTTTCATCAAATTCCAATATTAGCAATGAATTAGTTCAATCATATATTGTTAGGAAAGAAAATTTTTTGTAGCCCCTAAATCAACAAAAAATTAAAGTTCCTTTATAATTATAAGTGGTAAGCATAGCCAAGTAATAAGCATATATAAAATTCCCTCCCCACACTTATTTCTCGCAGTGCCCCTACTACGACTAAGTTAAAGCAAGCACAAGAAGATAAAAGAAAATGAAATAAGTGCTATATTAAATAAAGGTGGAAAGAGACTCCCCTTTGGAAAAGAAAATTATCACGAGCAAATTGCGGGGGAATTTGATACTTCTTTGCTAATATCCACAGCTGCATTGAGTGACTTGAAGACTAAGAATCAAAATGGAAAAGTTAAAATTATTAAAAATTAAAATTACTAAAAATAAATGATAAATAGTTAAATAAAAGTCGACAGGTTGCCTCCTGTAAAGCGCTTGTTTAACATCACGAGCCTGACGTGTTGCTTTTTGTTAAGTAGTTGGGAGTTGCAGTGATATGGCATATGTTTCCCTTGGCATTCCTGCAACATAGATCTTAGCTCATTGTCCGTTCACCTTAAAGATTGTACCATTTTTAGCAACCACTTCTATTGTTCCATAGGGAAAGACTTATATTATTTCATAGGGACCTGACCATCGGGATTTGAGTTTTCCTGGAAATAGTCAAAGTCGAGAGTTATAGATTACTACTTTATCTCCAATTTGAAAACTTCTCTTTTGGATGTGCTGGTCATGCAACTTTTTAGTACGCTCTTTGTACAATTTCGCATTTTCATAAGCTTCTAGCCAAAATTCATCAATTTCATTGAGTTGCAACAACCGTTGTTCACCTGCAGCCTACATATCAAAATTTAAAAATTTGGTAGCCTAATAAGCTTTGTGCTCTAATTAGACAGGGAGATGACAAGCTTTTCCAAACACTAGCCTATATGGTGACATTTCTATAGGGGTCTTGAAAGCAGTTCTGTATGCCCATAGTACATCGTCAAGTTTTAAAGACCAATCCTTTCGTGAAGCATTAACAGTCTTTTCTAGGATTTTCTTAATTTCCCTATTAGATATTTCTACTTGGCCACTGGTTTGTGGGTGGTAAGGTGTAGCTACTCTATGGTTGAATCCATATTTTGTTAAGAGGTTGTCTAATTGCTTATTACAAAAATGACTGCCGCCATCACTAATTATTGCTCTAGGAGTTCCAAATCTAGTAAAAATATTCTTTTTCAAAAATCTAACCACTCTTTTAGCGTCGTTAGTCGGTAATGCTACTGCTTCTACCCACTTGGAGACATAATCTATTGCCACTAAAATATACATGTTATTAGACTTAGGAAATGGTCCCATGAAATCTATGCCCCAGACATCAAAAAGTTTGCAATATAAAATATTATTCAGAGGCATTTCTTGTTTCCTAGAGATATTTCTGCTTCATTGGCAAGGATCACAAGCCTTAACAAATTTATAAGCATCCTTAAACAAGGTAGGCCAGAAAAAACCGTATTGTAAGATTTTATGAGCTGTTCATGTGGGACCATAATGACCTCCTACTTCTCTAGAGTGGCAGTGCTCTAACATAGATTGATATTATATTTCTGGAATACATCTCCGGATTATTCTGTCAGCACATATCTTAAATAAATAAGGTTCATCCCAGAAATAATGTTTAATATCATAGAAGAATTTCTTACGCTGAGCATATGTTAAATTGGGTGGAAGCACCTTACCGGCCAAATAGTTAACATAATCGGCATACCATGGTGCCGTAGAAATAGCATATAGATGCTCTTCTGAAAAGGTCTCTTGAATTTGCTCTCTTTCAGGTGGTCTGACTGCTGGGTCTATCCTTGAAAGGTGATCTGCGATGACATTGTCTACACCCCACTTATCTCTGATTTCGATGTCAAATTCTTGAAGCAGTAGAATCCATCTGATTAATCTTGGTTTTGCATCTTGTTTGGCAAGTAAATGTCTAATAGCAGAGTGGTCAGTATAAATTACGATTTTAGACATAACTAAGTAAGAACGAAATTTATCAACTGCAAATATAACCGCTAGTAGTTCCTTCTCAGTAGTAGTGTAGTTTTGCTGCGCTTCGTCCAATGTCCTACTAGCATAAAGATAGTATGAAATTTTTTTTCTTTCCTTTGTCCCAACACCGCACCAACTGCGACATCACTAGCATCACACATTAACTCAAATGGAAATTACCAATCGGGTGCTATCACAACAGGAGCATTTATTAATAGAGATTTTAAAGTTCAAAAGCTTTTAGGCATGCCTCAGAGAATTCAAAGGGTACATCTTTCACTAAAATATTCAAAAGTGGTTTTGTAATTTGTGAAAAATCTTTGTTAAATCTTCTATAAAAGTCAGCATGTCCTAAGAAACTTCTAATAGCTCTAACTGAGTTCGGAGGTGGTAGTTTTGAAATAACTTCAATTTTAGCTGGATCAACTTCAATGCCTTTTTGAGAAATCTTGTGTCCTAGCACTATGCATTCCAAAATCATAAACTGACATTTTTCCCAATTTAGAACTAAATTCGTTTCTATGCATCTTTTTAGCACAAGATCTAAATTATGCAGACAGACATCAAATGTGGATCCATAAATAGAAATACCATCCATAAATATTTCGATGCAATTTTCTAAGATATCAGAAAAAATAGCCATCATGCATCTTTGAAATGTGGGAGGGGCATTGCATAAACCAAATGGCATTCTTCTATATGCAAATGTCCCATAGGGGCATGTAAAAGTAGTTTTTCTTGATCTTTCCCAGCTACAGGGATTTGCATATAACCAGAATAACCATTTAGACAGCAATAAAATTCATGGCCAGATAATTTTTCAAGCATTTGATCAATAAAAGGGAGAGGGAAGTGATCTTTCCTGGTGGCCTCATTCAATTTTCTGTAATCAATACACATATGCCAACCAGTCACTTTCCTTACTGCAATTAACTCTTTTTGCTCATTTTCCATAACTGTGGTTCCTCCCTTTTTAGGAACTACCTGCACAGGGCTCACCCAATGACTATCAAAAATATGATAGATAATATTAGCATCAAGTAATTTAATAACCTTCTGTTTGACAACTTCCTTCAGATTTGGGTTGAGTTTTCGTTGAGGTTGCACTTTTGGTTTATGATTTGTCTCCATATAAATCCCATGGGAACAAATTGTGGGGTTGATTCCTTTTATGTCATGAATGCTCCACCAAAATGCTTCTTTGTTCTCCCGCAGAACTCTTAAAAGCTTTTCCTCCATTGTATCTGTTAAAGAAGATGAAATTATAACTGGTAAGGACTATGGTGGATGTAAAAATATGTATTTAAGATTAGCGGGTAATGGTTTTAATTCTAGCTCTGGTGTTTCTTCTAGAGATGATTTGACTGCAATATTTTTGGGTTTATCTAGTCTTTAAAATCGCTGCACCCCGTTTCATGCCTGCTTCCAGTGCCAGAACTTCCTCTTTAATTCCCTCTTCATCTGCAATAGTTTCTTTGCTGCAAATTAGAATTTTTTCTAAAGGGTCTGTAAGTAAGTATACCTGCGAATCAGAAGATATTAGTACAGTTTCTGCTAAGGTATCTATATAATTGCAAGATTGGGAACTAGGTCTTTTTAAAGAATCAAACATGCTAAAGACAATGCTGAAGACAACTTCTTCGTCGTCAAGCCTTAATGTAAGCTTTCCTTGGTAGACATCAATAACTGTTTTTTCGATTGCTAAAAGCGGTCTTCCCAACAAAAGTGGCACTTCCTTATCCTCCTCCATGTCTAGAACTACGAAGTCAGCCGAAAAATTAATTTTTTCTGTTTTCACCAAGACATCATCAATTATCCCCTTTGGGTGCACTACAGACCTGTCTGTCAGTTGTAATTGAAGTCTTGTGGGCCTGACCTCTTTCAAACCAAGCCGATGAAAAATAGATAAAGGCATTAAGTTTATGCTAGAGCCGAGATCACAAAGAGCTTTTTCAAAATAAGAATTTCCAATTGTGCATAGTATTGTAAAACTCCCTGGGTCCTTCATTTTAGGAGGTAACTTTCTCGAGATTACGGCTGAGCATTCCTCGCTTAATCTAATTGTGGATAATTCCTCTAACTTTTTCTTATTGGCCAAGATATCCTTCAAGAATTTGGCATATTTGGCCATCTAAGAAATAGCTTCCACGAACGGTATGTTGATAGTCAGCTGCTTCAGGACTTCTAAAATTTTTTCAAATTGGGGGTCCTGGAAGTCATTCTTCAACCTCTGTGGGAATGGTATATTGGGAATTGTGTCAGGTGGATTAACGGGTACTGTCGACTATTCTTGCTCAGGTTTCTTGCTTCCTATATCTCTTTCTTCGGTCTGAGTAAGTGGTTTTTCTTGGGGTTGAGTTGATGTAGCCTTTCCTTTACTCTTCTCAGATGGTCCTGCGAGTACTGTTCCTCCCCTTGTAGTTATCAAATTAGATTGCACTTCTTGGATAGGTGTTTTCTCCTTTGACTTAGACACATAGTTTATCAAGATGGCTAACTGCTCCGCCAATTGTTTCTGACTTTTCGCATTGGTCATTACCAGTTTCTCTAGACGCTTAAATCTCTCGTCAAGTGCTTTCATGCATCCTTGAATTGCTTCGAGATGACTAGGATTTTGCTTTCGTTGGGCTTGAAACTGTAAATATGAGTTCCCTTGATTTCTCCACACTGGGTTATTGTTGTTTGAGTAGGAACTAATCTGAGTCTCGGTGCCTATATAGTTAACTTTTGCAATTGGGTCTTGTTTTGTTGTAGGCTTCCGAGTGAGATTGTTCCATATGTAGGCCTAGTGTGAGCATGAGATGCTAGCAAGGCTTCAAATTTTTCATTAAGTACGTCCACTTTGGCTTCTAAAGATAAGTGAGCCTGCTTCCCATGGTTTTCAAATTCCAGATCAACTTGTGTATTTTCGAATGACCATTGAGCATTATTCTAAGCCATCTCTTCAATGATTTCTAGAGTCTCAAATGGTGTTCTTATTCCCAAAGATCCTCCACATGCAGCATCTATAACGGCTCTTCTCTGTGCATTTAGCCCATTATAGGCAATGTGAACCAGTTGCCATGTGGCAAATTCCTTGTGGGGAAAACTTCTGAGTAGTTCTTGAAAGCGTTCCCAAGCTTCATGCATTGGCTCTAATTCAGATTGTTTGAAGCTAATTATTTTAGCTCTTATCTCTGCAAATTTGGCTAAAGAGAGATATTTAGGGAGGAATTTGCTCTTCAGATCTTCCCAAGTGGTAATTGAGTTTGGTGCTAAACAATCTAGCCAAACTTGAGCTTTTCCCTGCAATGAGAATGGAAACAATGTTAGTTTAATAGCTTCAGCTGGAACTCCATTATACTAAACAGTGCTAAGTATTCTTCGCAATTTCTTGAGGTGGGCATGTGGGTCTTCTGAAGGTAGCCCCAAAAATTGTACTGCGGACACCAGCGACATTAAAGCATGATTGAACTCAAAGTTACGCCGCCTGATGGCTGGGCCGTTTAGGCTGTCCTGAATGTTGACAGTAGGAGAAAAGTACTCTTCGAGAGTGAGCTCTTCTTCCATTGTGGTGCCTGATTTCAAGAAAAGCAATTAATTTAAAATAACAAAATAAATATAAAAGAGTAAGACAGAAAACAATAAAATACTTAAAGTAATTAAGATCTCATTAAGCCAATATCGCTAAACACTCCCCGGCAACGGTGCCAAAAACTTGTTGCGGCTCAGGCAAGTGCACTTGATCGTAACTCGTAATAATAGTGGAGTATATTTAAGACTTCGAATGTCAAACCCACAAGGAATGCGCGAGTACCAGTGTAATAAAGACCTTAAGTCCTCCAAGTTATCGAAATAATTGGATTGGGATTAAACAGAAAAACTAAGAAAAATTAGAATAAAGCTTTAAATCTCATATATTAGAGCAAGATTAAATAGGAGAAACCTAGGAAAACCGGGTTCACTAATACTAGATCCTGAATCTATTTCCTTGCTATTATGAATTGTATTTCCTTACTGAAAGCCAACCACTCACTCTAAATTACTAAGAACAACCTAGTTTGTAATAGCGTTCCTCCTAATTAATTACTCCGTTTGGTCCTAGAAGGTAATTAAAGGAAAGAGCATTAAGAACAGGTGAATTTGTTAATCTAATAACCGATTGGAAACAAGCAATAACCTATCCAGCATATAAAGCGAGTTCTGTTGATCCTAGAGTTCCACTAATTAATTATGATCCTGTTACCACAATTAACTAATTTATTAAGGATTAGCTCCTTCCTATGAGATTAAGCATGCTAAGATCAACACATTCATAAGGATAATAAGGAATTCATAAAAGCAATTAAATAGATATCAAGAACATCGTAAAAGATCCCCCATCACCCTTAGTGACGGAATTAGCTACTCATGTTGTTTTGCAACAAAATAAAATAGAATAAATCCAAGCATAAACTCCTAAAAGACATGATTTAATAGAACGGAAACACCCTTTCGGTAAGACGGTGATCCTCTCGTTTGTTCCTCATGTCCTCACGAACTCTGGCAGCAATTAAGAATTGATAGAAAGCTCCAATGATTCAAGATTCACTCCAATATCACGGTGTTTGTGAATAACTCTAAAAAATGGGCTCTTAACTTGAGAAGTCGTCAAAAGGTTCTCAGCATAGGCTAAGAGGATCTATTTATAGTGTTGGATGCGGATTAGGTCATCTGGCTTTCAAATCTGCACATTCTGGGACAGGGTATGGTCGTACTAGATACATACACGATCGTACCGAACTTTGCTTGTGACGTTGGCCCGTACTTATGCGTGGTGCATCCCTGGCAACAACTGTGTACGGCCGTACTGCCTTTGGCACGGCCGTACTGGACTTTTTAATCGGCGCCAGGTGGTACTGACCAAGGGGGTACGCCCCTACTGAATTTCTATCTTAGGTACGGCCATCAAGGAAGAATTTGTCGGCATCACTCGTCGATAGTGCTAAAACTCTCCAAAACTTGCCAGTTTTTTGTCCTTTCTCGTATCTTTCGCTCTGAGTGGTGTCTTTATGATAATTATGCAAAATAGGACATAAATGAGTACCTTCATGCTTTGACTAGTGCAAAATGATATGTTTAAGTACTAAAAATGCCCTATAAAAGTAGACAAATTGGTGTGTTAACAATGCCTTGGTCACGCGATCACCTCGGAGCTCCTCAGGAAACAAATGTTGCTAGTATGCGAGGTATGCAACATCTATCTCTGGCCGTGGCATCATCGACAGGGGCAACTCGGCAGGATCCCGTGAGATGGTATACACGAACCCAAATTGACGCAAGACCCGCTCAGGTTGGTGTGGGCCTCTAACCCTGCTGTCGCACCTGATCCAACCAGTGTACCAGTAAATCTCCTGAATGTCTCCTCATGCCACCTTTATACAAATGCTGGCAGGAGACCATGAGCTATGGTGCTGTAGCTGGTACACACGAGAGGCTCCAGCCTGGATTATACGATAACCTACCTCAGCCACTCGTACTCGACACCTTTCGGAATATCTGGTACCTTTCGACTGTGGCCGATAAACTTCAGCACATCACGCCCCTACAAAACACACAAATTTGTATCAAATATTAAATTAAAATATATATTCATCAAATTAAAGTATATTCATCACATGTACTAAAAACTAAAATAAATTAAATATACTTACATTTCCAATCCATATGGGGACTTCCACGTGGTCTGCAAAGGACGCTAGAAGAGACACACCTTACGGGCCCCCGGATATGATGCAGGTGGTGCATCCTCCTATGTAGCAGGTGGGGGAACCTTTGTTACTGCAACTGGCAACTCACATTAAACCTCTGCTGCCACCACCTGCGTAGGCATCGACACCTCCTACCCATTTGCCTCAGCCTCAGCACGTGCATATGCCTCTGCCTCTACCCGTGCACGTGTCTTTGCCTCTGCCCGTGGAAGTACTGTTTCTCCTTGCGGGCTGCTGCGGTAGGCTGCCTGGGCCTACCTTCGCCTCCGTGACCAGAACCCTCTCCTTGCTCCATAGCTGCAAAACAAAAATTGAGATTTCATAATCCATTAAGCAATTAGAATCAGCAATCAGAACTCATAATCCAATACTTCTATAATCTGGAAGCACGCAATCGGACATAGGTTTTAGCCAATATTGGCATAATCCAGCTGTGTGCATTCAGACACATGTTTAGTCAAAAATTGAGCGTGACCGGATGAGTGCATCCAGACGTATACAATTATGTTTTCTGGATGTACGCATTCGGACAAGACTAGAAACCCCAGAATCGTAAAACACAAAAACGAATGAAAAAGGAAATGGAAAAAAGAGTGAGGGAAAGAAAATACCTTGTGATTTTGTTGAAATTGAAGTGAAATGAGTATTGAGAAGGAGAAATGAAGAGGATACCGTGAGAGAGTTATGAGGGAGTTGCTTGATTTTGAGTGAGGGAGAAAGGAGAAATAAAGGAGAAGAGGGAAGGGTTTTTTAAATTTTGATTCGAGGTTTTCCGGATTGGTTCTTCCAGATAAATCCTGTCCGGATGCGCTTTTCCAAATTTTTTGTAGCAATTGGCGAGCACCCTCTTTTCCGAAATTGGAAAAAAAAAAGATACGTGGGGTATTGTAGCAATTGGGGGGCAAAAGTAGCGCCCTTCTTATCTATGCTGCATGCACTCCTCCAAAATTTAAAGGGAATTATTAAAGACACTCGAGTTTTGTTAGTATACACCCTTTGTCATGTTTTCGTTTTTTTTTCCAAAATACCCATATCTGTAAATCTATTTATGGACGTGATAAATTCATGTCGTAAGTTAGTTAGCCTTCCGTACAGTCATTTTCAAATAATTTATAACCTCCGAAAATATACTTATGGAAAAAATGCAAGTGATTCTAGAAATATATTTACAGTCACATTCTTGTTTGTCTCTATAAGTTTATTTTCAGAAGCGTCCAATTACATTTCAGAAATGTATTTCTGGAGGTTATAAATATCTCAATTTTTTTTTACTAATACGCAACCTAATGTGTCAGCGCCAACCTATGTGTCAGTAAATGAATGGATAAGATTGCACTGGCACTTTGAACGGTTGAGATCACACCAACACTTGTATAAATAGAAGTGATCTGAAACACCCCACCTCAAAGTTCCTTTATCTTCTTTCCTTCACTCACCTTCGTTATAAACATGAGTTCCAGACTTGTGTATCACAATAATCAAATTACAACAACGAATAAATGGATCACATTTGAATGTAATGTCGCTAAAATATTTTGGGTAAATGAAGGTGCCACACTCGATGCCTTAAAGATTTTTTTTTTTGAATAATGTTAGAGTGGATATACTGCAAGGGTGGCTGTTACCTATTATCAGAGCTCTAAAACTTGAAGATGAGGAAACGAGGAAAAGATGTTCTTTGTCTTCTTCGAGTATGCTAGCCCCGGGTTGATGAGTTATACGCGGATCTGGTCGGAACCAATGAGAAGATAATTGCTTGCATGAGGAAACCAATGTATATCGACGAAATCATTGCCAGTTTGGCTGAACCAAGTCAACAACCAGTTTTGATGACCACACCATCACCATCTTGACACAATCATGATCTGTATTTTAAATACATTTAAGTTTGCTTTAATTTTAAGGTTGTTGTATTTTTAATCCATCTAATTGATTAATGTATTAGATATGTGTATTGATCAAAAAAAATATTACGTGTACGTACATAAACAAAAAGTAATTACAAAATAGTGTGCATACATAAATATTGTGCGTATATCCAAAAATAATTACAAAATAAAACTAAAAATGAAAAAAAAGTGGTCACTACGTCTGCACCGATCGTATCCTCTTCCTCCTCCTCTGATAAGTGAAAGTGGAGGGCTTCCTCGCCTCCCATATCAGGACCTGAAGTGCCAACCAGACAGAGGCCCCCTCCGACACATCCCCATTGTCTAGGATACCTTGCAAGCCATCATGAAACATCGTGATCCTCGCCTTCAAACAGTAACTTAACATATTAAATAAACATTAACATGGAAAGTTATTTTCTGGCGTGTCTACTACGCGGGAATTAGCAGCATCCTTTATTGTGGCCACTATGGTGGTGGCCCTGGGTGGGTCCCCTCAACTACTGATAGAAGGTGCATCCTTTATTTTGCTCGTGTTTGCACTCAACTCTTAATCTAAGAGGATATACAATTATAATATGTGTCCTAAGCTAAAGCACCCTAAGAGTGGATATGAAATCAGCTTGGGCTTTTTCTTCTGGTTGTGACGGTCTTCTGAGCTTGAGCTTCAACATCTTAAATTCGATTATTTAGCAATCATTGTTTCCGTGATGATGACTCTCATTGAGAGGATTTATATCATTTACTTCATCATCTCTTTCTTTCTCAACTCTGGGCAACGTTGTTCTTCAGCAACAACTTTAACAACTCTTTTTTTCATCTCTTTGGCTGTTCTTTAGTAGCATCAGCTGCAGTTGGTCCATCACTTGCTTCAGTTGAGTTCTTCAGTATTTATAGTCGTTGACAATTTAAAATGTTATCGATAAGACTTGAGATTTATTTCTCTGAGAAATACGTTTGTTGTTATGTCCTGTAGTGATTTTCGTACTGACACACTTTAAACAATTGTCTTTGTACAGAAAAGTGATTTTGCTTTCCAACGGCTATCCCATGTTAGTTGGCAATATTTGAATATAAGTTCATTTTTCCCTTTGTCCTTTAATAAGTCTTCCTGGTCTTCAAGAATCAAAGCAGACAATTGTCCTTTCCTTTTGTCAGATAGTAGTACAGTCACTACCCTGAATAATCGGTCAGACGCGAGTTTGTCTTTTCTTCATTGTAGGCATGTACCAGATCCGTAGTTAGAAACTTGTCTTTATGTCAATCAGATAGACAAGGACTCTTGAATAAGCTTGTACCACTAGGACTTCTTTAAACAATGTCTTCATCAGACATTTCCATATGTCTATATTTCTTCAATTCAGCTTCTTTGTTTTTCGTCTTTATAATCTCGTGATGGATAGATTGAAAGTTTCCTTTAGCTTCTTAGATTAGACATAGGGATTCTTTCAATATTCTATTTTCAGACAGCTAAGATACTTTGCTTCTTTATAGCTCATATTCTGACATGTGATGATTTGTTGATATAGTGGAGTGATTGATATTCTCAGGTTGATTTAGGTTGATTTATTGAAGTGGAGATCTTCTTGTTGTAATCTTCAGTTGATTGTTGTTATTGACGAGGTCTTCTTCGTTGTTGTCTTCAAGTTGATTGTTGTTGTTGGACGTTCTTCTTGTTCGTTGGTGTTAGGTATTCTTGTTACATCATCTTTGATGTATCTTGATCATCTAGTTCAAACACTACCATTTAATGTTCTGATTCTGAACTAGGTCTTCAAGTTCATTTAGAACAATTTCAGATACTACCATTTAGCGTACTGATTTTGAACTAGGTCTTCAAGTTCATCTAGAACAAATTCAGACACTACCATTTAGTGTACTAATTTTGAACTAGGTCTTCATGAGTTCTTCTAAGTCAGATGCAATTGTTGAAGTATTGCTTCTGATGTAGAGTTGTCTGATTTGTTGTTGTTGACTTTCAGACAAGGCTTCATTTCTTCAGTATTTAGCTTCAGACTTCTTCATGTTGAACTTTAGACGTGTTGTTGATCTTCAGCTATCTTCATGTTGTTTTATTTCTATCTTTAGAAATAAATTATGTTCTGTTAACGTATTTAGTTGGTTTCAACAGGTTTTCCTGCACACATAGCAAACTTGTTAAATACTGTTAAGATTAAGTGTTCATCTTATTTCAGATGTCTTTGTTATCATCAAAACTATAAGACTGTCGCTTGGGTGGTGAGAAAACGATTTCACGAGGAACAGTTCGAAGACGGCCACGAGGAGGTCTGCTCGGCCTTGCGGGTAGTTCCCAGTAGGGTGTCTTACGTAAAGACAGGGCACTGTTGAGGTGTCTCATTCATACACTAGATCATCTTAACTAGGCCCAGTCTATATCTCTGGATGTTGAGGGCACTCTCATTCGCTCACCTAGAGAGGAAAATGATCTTGAAGACTTCGATTGAGTAGTTGTTAAGTTCGTGTTAGCTAGTTGCCGACGTAGAACTGCCGATTTATTGGCATTGACCAACGAGACCTTTTTTGTTTTTACGATGTTTGATTATAGTTGACGCAACATGTTATTTTACTTATGTAGTATTTCTTTTCATATTGAATAGGATTCTTCACCCTTCTATGATTTGTGGCTACTTGTACACTTCGTGTACGGATAGATTGTGAGATCGCAGGTGATAGCGTGGACGTGGACGCTGAAGAGTAGACTATACGTTGCTGCTTAGCCTTGGATTTATTTAAGCTTTATGTTTATTATTATTATTCCTATGTAAATTAAGGGTTAAGCACTGAGACGTGATATCGGGGATTATGGTTTTTATTTCCACAAATTATTTTCATGTTTTAGTCTGCAGACGTATTTTAGTACGATTGATGTGAACCATTATTTTGTTAAAAGTTTTTATAAACTTCGTATTTTTATTAATTCTTGTATGCTCTTCTAAGTATTTTTCGTACGACGAGGTAGTGGGTGTCACAGGTTCAGCCGAATGACATGAGTTGTAAGCTAGTTAGCCCATCACACGACTAGCTAAGATCAGTGAGGTCTTAATTTGTTATGTTTTTGATTTTATTACCCTATAGTATAATCTAATGTATTTTTAAATGATTTCTTATTGTTTATTAATCTTCTTCTCACAGGAAATAATTGCTATTTGGTGTGTCTAAAATCTAAATTTATTGTTTTCAAGTATTTCGTTGATCAATGGATCAATTTGACATGCACTTAGATATCAAAGTTCAGAGTACATTTTATTTAACAAATTGCTCGGCTTTTTGAAAAAGTAGACATATTTTTCAATATTGTTTTTTGTGGACGGTGCTGGTCGCATTTCATTTGGCGTAAGTTTATGTTATTGAAATTAAATTCACTTGTTAATTGTATTTACTATACAACTCTAACTTTCATTTAATATTATTGCAGGAAGAAGTTGCCTGACGGCCTGAGCATGAGTATCAGTTAAAGGTTGTCTTCAACAGAAAGGGCTCGAAGCTTCTTTCTAATATGCTTTTGGAGGAAAGGAAGAAGGGCAAACACCCAACTTGGATAGGTGAGAGTGCTTGGACAGATCTTACTATTAAGTGGGAGGCTCCTTCTGCTAAGGGAGGAGCTGTCCATACAAGTGGATCCATATCCATCACTAAGCATGCCAGATGGATGGTACGTCATTAATGTTAAATGCTTGATTACTTATTTGAACTCATAAAATCATTGTTATGTCACGCTAACATTTTACATATGTTTCTTTTATGTTTAAAGGCTTAAGAGTTTGGTAGAGAACCCACGGTGGATGAGGTCTTCTTAAAGACTCACCAAAAGAAGAATGACTCTTCTTGGGTGGACAACAGAGCCAAGGAGACATATGTAAGTGTAATTATTGCATTTGTTGTTTATTTCAAATTGTTGTAACAAAATTGTAATGTAACCAA
Organism: Calophaca sinica; assembly: GCA_037113605.1. Lineage (NCBI taxonomy): Eukaryota > Viridiplantae > Streptophyta > Magnoliopsida > Fabales > Fabaceae > Calophaca > Calophaca sinica. The sequence goes on along the minus strand of CM073735.1, from coordinate 101,108,419 downwards.
GTTTTACGTTATTTTCTTTTAAGCAGGAAGCATTTTAGGAGAAGTTGCAGCGGGCCTCTTAGCGAGAGGAGGCATCTGGTAGTGGCTCCCAGGAGGTTGACCCCGCGACTCGATTGGACTTGTGGGTCGAATCTGCAGGGGAAGACTCGGGGATGTCTATATGGTGCTGGAGACTTGTCCTCCCGTTATAGGCCAGGGGTCTCCTCTCTCACCCAGGGGCCTCGTGCATCTACAGGCAGTAGTCAGGTCCCGGCTCAGTACTCTGCAGAGATGGCCGCACAGTTAGCGGCTGTTGAGGCTCGAGCAAGGGCGATAGAGGAGGAGGCTAGGGAGGCACGAGAGGCAATTCGGCTGGCAGAGGAGCGTTCACAACACCAGGTTCAACAGGCAGAGCAACGCGCTGCAGACTTCTAAAGGCAGTTGAGGGAGTTAGCGGATAGTGTTGCTGCCATCCAGGCCCAGTCCACCTGTTGTCCTCGCCATCCGGACTATAAGGAGGATGATTCTAATGGTGAGGACCATCAGATGTTGATTTTTTTTACATTTATTAACACGTTAGTATTTATTTTCTATGAATATTGTGTTTTATATTGTTTTGACACTTGTATTTATAATGAGTCTTTGTTGAATATTGTGTTCTATGGTGAATACTTTTTTTGCATTCACAGCACCATGTTCAGCAGGCAGAGCAGCGCGCTGCAGACTTCCAGAAGCAGTTGAGGGAGTTAGCGGATAATGTTGTTGCCATCCAAGCCCAGTCCACTTGTCGTCCTCACCATCCGGACTATGAGGAGGATGAGTCTGATGGCGAGGACCATTAGATGTTGATTGTTTTTTATGTTTATTGACACTTTAGTATTTATTTTCTATGAATATTGTGTTTTATATTGTTTCGACACTTGTATTTATAATGAGTCTTTGTTGAATATTGTGTTCTATGGTGAATACTTTTTTTGTATGACCTTTGAGGTTTTTGTTGATTAGTTTTAAATTTGTTAGTGTTTGTGTTGGTGTTATACAGGTATTTGGATAATACTATTATAAAAAAATTAAAAAAAATTATACATTAAGCCATCAAAAAGCCATCGAAAAAAATTAAGCCGTCAGTAAATTATGGATAAATCACAATCCTGAAGCCGTCAAAAAGCCATCGAAAATATTACCGACGGCTACACCGTCGACAGGTCACTCAGAAATACCAATACCCAAAGGCCGTCAATAAGCCATCAATAACTTTACTGACGGCTAAGCCGTCGTAATGTCCGACACCACTCACAGTCGCTAGGCCGTTGATAACGTTACCGGCGGTCAAGCTTTCGGTATTCATATGAATTACTGACGACTTCTTAGTGGCTGTCGCTAACTTTACCGACAAAAGAAATTTCCACGGTGTTGAATCTGGCTGCATCCTTTCTCTCATTCTGTTGGGCTCTCGAGTTGGGCCTCTTGCTAGAGTGTTAGGCCTTTGCTCATGTTTATTTCTCTCATGTATCAAGCTGTTAGTTGGTTATTTTTGTTGATTAACAGCCTAACTACCTATATATATCCTTGTAGTGTAGTTAGTTGAGTGAGTTAGTTCACAATCTGTTTCTGTGTGAATCAACTGAGAGATCAAGTGAGTGAATCCTCTGTAATCTTGCAAACACATAGTGGATTTCTGTTTCTCCTCTGCCCGTGGATTTAACTCTCACACTGAGAGTGAACCACGTTACATGCTGTGTGTTTCTTCTTGATCCCTTTCAATTTGTTTTACTGTTTCATTGGTGTTCTTTCGGTTTTCTGCGTTTTATCGGGCTAGCTTGGTATGCAAGCAATCCTTACAAGTGGTATCTAGAGCTCAGTCAGATCAACCGCGGCTTCCACCTCCGTCTCTGGTTCTCTGGTGACTCGTTGTTCCGCATTTGTTCACGGTGGTTCTTGAACCATCGCTCTGTTCTATTTGTTTATGTGTTGTTGCCCGATTCCATTCAAGAAGATGACAAGTTCTATCAAGATTGAAAAGTTCAACGGTAGGAACAGCTTCAATCTCTGGCGCATTAAGATGCGTGCCTTGCTCAAGGAACAAGGGGTGTGGGCTCCTCTTTCTGGTGTCAACGGAAAGGCTGCAAAGGAAAGTGCCTCGCAACATGAAGAAAAGGCACATTCCTTGATTCTCCTCTCCCTATCTGATGAAGTTCTTTATGAGGTAGCTAATGAAAACACAGCTGCGAGTTTATGGTTGAAGCTGGAAAAACTCTACATGACAAAGTATTTGTCCAACAAATTGCTCCTCAAGAAACGGTTATTTGGCCTCCGAATGAAAGAAGGTACTAAGCTGAAACCCCATCTTGATGAATTAAATTCAATCCTGCTTGAACTCCGTGACACTGATGTGAAGATGGATGATGAAGATGTTGCTTTGATTCTGTTAACCTCTTTGCCACCATCTTATGAAAATTTTGTGAGTTCTATAAGTGTTGGAAGAGAATCCATCACATTGGAAGAAGTCAAGTCAAGCCTGTTCTCGAGAGAATTGAGAATGCAGTCTTCCCTACCCCCTGAGGACAACACTGCTTCTGGTTTAGTGGTCTCAAATGCCCCTAAGCCTCAGAATAAGCAGAAGGGGAAAGGGAAGGATAAGAAGAAGAACAATGTCAAGGTTAACCCAAAAGATATTTGCAATTATTGCAAAGAACCTGGGCATTGGAAGAAAGATTGTCCAAAGAAGAAGAAGAAAGATTCTATAGCAGCCACTGTCCAGTGTGAATCTTCCTCAGAATCTGATCTTGCTCTTGCTATTATTGAAAATCTGCATCAACCTAATCAGTGGGTCCTTGATTCCGGTTGCTCCCATCACATGAGTCCCAATAGGGACTGTTTTGCTATTTATGAGGTGAAGTCTGTGGGAAATGTCCTCATGGGGAATAATGCTTCAAGCAAAACAGTTGGCACTGGTTCTATACTCATCAAGATGCATGATGGAGTAGTTAGAACCTTGACAAATGTGAGGCATGTACCCGATCTGAAAAGAAACCTCATTTCAGTTGGTTCTTTGGATTCTAAAGGCTACACCTGCTCAGTTGAAGGTGGAGTCATGATGATAAAAGGGAAGCATGATTTGGTTGTTCTTCAAGGGACAAAAGGGAAAAATTTGTTCATTCTACAAGGCTTTACTGTTATAGGGTCTGCTACTGCTGCTGAAATCGGTTCCAATGACAAGACATCAGAAGATATCACTCTATGGCACATGAGATTGGGCCACATGAGTGAGAAGGGAATGAAAATTCTCCACAGCCAGGGTCTAATTGGAAATCAGAAGCTGGAGTCTCTCAATTTCTGTGAGCACTGTGTTTATGGTAAACAACATAGGCTCAAATTCCCTAAAGCTAAGCACACCACCAAAGACACTCTTGATTACCTACATGCTGATTGTTGGGGCCCTTCTAAAGTCCCATCTTTGGGTGGAGCAAGGTATTTTCTATCCATTATAGATGATTATTCTAGAATGACTTGGATTTTCTTTATGAAACACAAGTCAGATGCTTTCACTAAATTCAGACAATCGAAGATTCTAGTTGAAAACCAAGCTGGAAGGAAAGTGAAACAATGAGGGTGACAATGGATTAGAATTTTGTTCAAGAATTCAAGAAATTTTGTGCAGATGAGGGAATTGCTAGGCATTACACTTTGTAAATACCCCACAAAGCAGAACGGGTAAATGAGAGAATGAATAGGACTTTGCTTGAAAAGGCTAGGTGCCTCCTCTCTAATTCAGGCCTGAGCAAGTCCTTCTGGGCAGAGGCCATTAGCACTGCTTGTTACCTTGCTAATAGGTCTCCTTCTACTCCTCTTGAATACAAAACTCCTATAGAAGTCTGGACCAACAAACCTGCAGACTACACAAAGTTAAAGATTTTTGGCTGCCCTGCCTTCTATCATGTTTCTAAGGGCAAGCTTGAGCCAAGGGCCAAGAAAGGGACTTTTGTAGGGTATGGTGAGGGAGTTAAGGGGTTTAGAATTTGGTCTCCATCAGAAAACAAAGTGATTGTTAGTAGGGATGTTACTTTTGATGAGAAATCCTTATTAAATCATGGTGCAAAGCATTTTGTTTCATAAAAGGATCTGGAATCTCAGAACCTATTGGAAACCGATCTCCCTGTAATTAGTGAATCAGAAAGGGCTGCTGCAGACTCTAAAAATGAAGAGATCACAGAACCTACGTCCATTGAGATTGAACCAACAGTCCAAGCTGAAGCAGAAACCAGAAAATCTCAAAGGAATTCCAAGCCTCTAGTCAGATATGGATTTGAAGACATGAACTCATATGCTTTTCAAGCAGCTGAGGAAGTTGATTCTGCTGAACCTGCTAGCTATTCAGAAGCCATCACTTGTCCAGAATCAAGTCAATGGATCATTGCCATGAATGAAGAAATGGAGTCACTGTAGAAAAATAAAACATGGCAGTTGGTCAACTTACCAAGGGGCAGAAAGGTGGTCAGTTGCAAGTGGTTATTCAAGAAGAAACCTGGAATCTCTGAAGGGGATGCCATCAAGTACAAGGCTAGACTTGTAGCAAGAGGATTCAGTCAAAGAGAGGGTATAGACTACATTGAAATATTCTCACCTGTGGTGAGACACACTTCCATTAGAGTGCTTCTTGCTCTTGTGACAAATCTAGACATGGAGCTTGAGCAATTAGATGTCAAGACAGCCTTCCTTCATGGAGACCTTGAAGAAGACATCTATATGTCTCAACCCGAGGGGTTTGAAGAACAAGGTAAAGAAGAACTTGTATGCAAGCTGATAAAGTCCCTCTATGGATTGAAACAATCCCGAAGGCAATGGTATAGAAGATTTGATCAATTCATGATTTCAAATGGTTATAAAAGAAGCCTATATGATTCTTGTGTTTATCATAGCAAGGTGGAGGATGGTTCCTATATCTATCAACTTCTCTATGTAGATGATATGCTGATAGCAAGGTTATAAAAGAAGCCTATATGATTCTTGTGTTTATCATAGCAAGGTGGAGGATGGTTCCTATATCTATCAACTTCTCTATGTAGATGATATGCTGATAGCTTCCAAAAGCCTTACAGGAATTCAGAAATTGAAGACCACTCTTAATTCTGAATTTGATATGAAAGACCTAGGAGCAACTAAGAGGATCCTAGGCATTGAAATCTATAGAGACAGATTGCACAAGAAATTATTTCTATGTCAGAAAGGTTACATTCTGAAGGTCTTAAACAGATTTGGTATGACTAATGCCAAGTCTGTGAGCACACCTTTGGCCTCCAATATTCGAATTTCAGAAGCTGTGGGTCAATTTGAAGCAGAAGTGGAATACATGTCCAAAGTTCTATATGCCAATGCAGTGGGAAACTTGATGTATGCAATGGTTTGCTCAAGGCCCGATTTGGCTCAATCTGTTAGTGTTGTTAGCAGATACATGGGGAGACCTGGGAAAGATCACTGGCAAGCAGCGAAGAGAATTCTCAGGTATCGTAAAGGTACCATTAACATTGGCCTTGTCTATGGTAACAACACCTCCTGCATCTTGACTGGTTTCTCTGATTCAGACTATGCTGCTGACATTGATGCTAGAAGATCTCTCACAGGGTATGCCTTTACCATTGGAGGATGCTTGGTTAGTTGGAAGGCTACACTCCAACCTACTGTTGCTTTATCCACCACAGAGGCCGAATATATGGCTCTCATTGAAGCTGCTAAGGAAGGCATCTGACTCAAGGGTCTCATCAGTGACCTTGGGTTTCCTCAAGACAAGACTGTTATCTACTGTGATAGCTTAAGTGCTAACTGTTTAGCTAAAGGCTAGGTGCATCATGATCGAACAAAGCACATAGATGTTCGATATCATTTCATTAGAACTGAAAAGAGGATCAACATTCAGAAGATTGGCACTAAAGATAATCTTGCAGATATGTTCACCAAACCGGTTCAGAAAAGCAAATTCATGCATTGCTTGGATTTGCTAAATGTTGATACTTGGAAATAGCACTGGTAATATGGCAGTAGAAGGGAGAAACCGAAGCTGAAACTCTAAGATTAAGGACTGAAGCCAAGGTGGAGATTTGTTGAATCTGGCTGCATCCTTTCTCTCATTCTGTTGGGCTCTCGAGTTGGGCCTCTTGCTAGAGTGTTGGGCCTTTGCTCATGTTTATTTCTCTCATGTATCAAGCTGTTAGTTGGTTATTTTTGTTGATTAACAGCCTAACTATCTATCTATCTATATATATATATATATATATATATCCTTGTAGTGTAGTTAGTTGAGTGAGTTAGTTCACAATCTGTTTCTGTGTGAATCAACTGAGAGAACAAGTGAGTGAATCCTCTGTAATCTTGCAAACACATAGTGGATTTCTGTTTCTCCTCTGCCCGTGGATGTAACTCTCACACTGAGAGTGAACCACGTTACATGCTGTGTGTTTCTTCTTGATCCCTTTCAATTTGTTTTACTGTTTCATTGGTGTTCTTTCGGTTTTCTGCGTTTTATCGGGCTAGCTTGGTATGCAAGCAATCCTTACACACGGTCCCATGGCCGTCGGTAATCATGAATTACCGATGGCTTATGGTGGCTGTCGGTAATGACGAGAAGTCTTGTAGTGTTCAAAGAAGGGAAATTATGTGGATTTATTTGGAAAAAAAATAAGAAAATAATACCAAGCCTTAAATATAGGGGAAGCGGTTTTGGATTAGATCAAACAAGGAAAAGAGCTGTTGAAAGCTCTTGTTGCGCGACATTCACAGGGAAACACGTTGTGTTCTGGGAAATTTGTGACATGGTTAGTGGGATGCTGCCCCAGTTAGTCGATTTTAGGAGTTTGTTAATGACTACACTTGTTAGCCACTTGGAGTTACAGTTATTGGTTAAAAATGTGGCAGATACGAGTAGAGCCGATTTTGCACTATAAATAGGCAATGTACAAATCATTTGAGAAACACAATCAATCAAATAACTCATTTTACCTCTGGCCAATTTATCTTTATCACATTAATCTTTACTTTACTTTATGCATTCTTAGTTGTAGTTTTTCTCATTCGTCTCTTACTTAACGCTCTTTGGAGTAGTTAAAGAACTTATAGCTAAGAGACATAGTCACTTTCTGGCAATTGACCAAGTGGGATCATTGTTGAGTTATCCACATCGACAATTTCATACAGCATCGCTTATTAAAAAAAGAATGCAAAAGCAACCCTTCGCTAATAAATTATCAATTTGCAATTAAATTAGCTCCCTTAAATCCAAAAATATATCAACCCAAATTGACTGAGAAGGGGTCAAATTGACGACCCCAATAATACTAATGTAAAATGCATGAAACTGCAAGACTATGGAACAATGCATATGCACACTTGCATTATGGAAAGGGGATGGACGGAATGTAACAAATGTTACAATTAGTCTTATTACATAAATATCAGCTGATTTTTTTTTTATGGAATACTTTCGTGCTTGGAACTTTATTTGAAAAATTTGAGTATTATAATTTAAAATAGCTATCAACTTGTGGTTCCCCGTGAAACTAAAGATAGGCAATGATCAACCAAGCTGCTGAGTAACTGAATGGGGTGTGATGGGGCTAAAATCAGACAGCAAGAGAGGAACCGTGGAGAAGGCACTGAAGGAAGGTGGCAGCAAGTGGTCTATCGCAAAAATCTTCGAAGGATACGCGGAGCAAGCAGAGGAGCAAGGAATAGGCAACAGAGAAGCTTTGGAAGGAAAGGAGCAATACCGGAGAAAAGGGTGTACACCTTATTCATAGATAATATTCACCAGAGTTTTGTCAACAGAGACCTCAGAACCATTTTCCAGAAGACAGGAAGAGTGGAAGACATTTTCATATCAAGGAAAAAAAGATCCCACAGTGATAGGAGATTTGGATTCGTTCGCTTTGTAGAAAAGGGATTGGCAATAGAGGCAATACAGAGACTAGATGAGAGATTGATTGAAGGAGCACAATTGAAAGTCAAATGGGCAAGATTTGAAAAGCAACAGGAATCGAAACAGAGAACAACTCGGAATGAGACAACTACACGCGCACGCATGGAAATAATAAGGAAAATCAACCGGCACCCTTTCATTGGAGAAACAGATTCAGAGATCATAGGTCCTATCAAAATGTTATCGTGCAATCAAAGAAGATGGTGAATACTGGGGAGGAGGCTACAAGGCCTGAGAACACTACAAGAGGAAATAGATTAATGTATATTGAGCCACAACTCAGAGTAATAGAGGGAGAAGCATGTAAAGAAAACTAGAAATGGTTGGAGCAGAGTCTAATTGTGGAGACAAAATGCCCCATGGTCGTAGATGAAATCTCACGAATGATGGATAAGTGGCAACTACCAATTCAAAAAGTAAGGGACATGGGTAGCTTCAAGTTCATTGTGAGCCTGAAATCAACAAATGACGCAGTAGCAACATTAGAACGGATTGAGAAAAACGTAGAAAACAGGTGTGTTTCAGTTCGTAGATGGATAGAGGAAGAAGAGTAAGAAAAGATGTGTATGGCTAGAATTCTTTGGTATACCCCCACATGCTTGGAGTAGGAAGAACATGGAGAAAATTGTGGAGCAGATTGGCTCAATAACATGGGTGGAACCATCATCGAAAGAAGGTTTATCTATGGAGGCAGCAAAGGTTCTGGTTCAAATAGACCTCATGCCTTTCATAGTAAATCATCTCAAGCTCAAGATTGAAGGAGCAAGTTATGAATTTTCATACGTGAATTGGAACAGCCTATTAGAATTATTCCTAGTTTCTTTTGTGTTGAGCAAAGGGATGTGGAACATGCATATTTTCGAGTAGCAGAAGCGGCAATGGAGGTGGAAACTGAAGAGTCACAAGGAACAAAGGCAATACAGGAAGATGATGACGTGGCAGCATAGGAGAATTCCACTCCAAATGAAAGGGTATTCTTGATGCAGCGCATGACCGAAGAGTATTAATGAATTGTGATGATGTATCTCACTTGCCACCTAAGGACTATGAATCGGTTAAGTTTTTGGAGATGGCTTTAAGAGGAGCATGGGAGATAATGGAAGAGGAGAAAACGCCTAATAAAAACAGCCACAACAACAGTAAGTTATGATTTGGATCAGGAAATAGAAGTGATTCAACAATGGGCCAACACAACAAATGGGCCTCCGGGTTTCTCAAATGATGACCCAACAAAGCATATGGATCACCAAGAGGAGACTAGTATAGTGGGTCAAGCCCAAAATCCCAGAAATAGAAAGACCCACCGTAAAACAAATGTGGGGAAAAGGAATTCAAAAACAACTTCGAAGAAGCAGAGGAAAGCTCCGCAGGTGGCATCTTCGGGTAAACTAGATAGCTCAAATGATGAATCAATGGAGGAACCTGACGAAGCGGCAAAGACATGGAAAATTGGAAAGTAATTGGGCTTAATTTCAACTAATGATGAAGAAGCTATCCAATGCAGCTACGCAGAAGCAATAGAAGAAAAACCATGTACAAGGCGACACAAATGGCGCAGTAGTCGTCATCAAAGGTAATTGGTGGTGGAATAGCCCTCAAATTCGGCAAAGGGGGGTGTCAAGGTCTGGAGCACAATTGACAATGGAGTGCAATCTTGAGGCTAAAGCATTGGGAGAAACATTGATGGGTGGACTGGTTTTGAATTAGCAAACTTTAATGCAGGGAGAGGCATAATGAAATTGCTGATTATGGTTTAATTTCTTTTGGTTCCGCCAGAATGCTTTTTTTGATGAATCTTGTTAGGATGCCTTAATTAACCTTGATGGGCATGCACTAAAGTTCTCATAATGAATGAAGGTGTGGATAGGCTGTGTGAGCATGGAGTTTTGTTAGATACAGACATGATACTCTATTACGGTCTCAGGTGGGGGCTCTAGCAAAATTGGAGAGTGTGGTGTCCAATAAAGAAACTCAAAGGAAAGTGAAGAGAACGATAAAGACTTGTTGATGCTACAAATTATGCAGACTTGGTGCTACTCTTTGAACATGTTGAAGGTGTTTTGGCTGCAAGTGATATTGGAGTCCTTGTACTTAGTTGGAACTGGTGGACTTGAAGAAGTAACAGTGGCCATAAATTTGCATGGCTGTCCTGTGTGTGTCTGAAGGGTGCTGTTATGATCCTGTCCCAGTCATGATGGCAAGCTCTCTAGCGATAGGTGCATGTGGTGCTGGTGTGCTTTTTTGTTCTGGTGTTTTCTTGTAAGGGAGTATATGAATGTAGATGTGTTATGATGTGGGTGCGTCAGTTTTATTGGCTGTTTAGATGGTAAGGAGTGCTATCTAGTTATGTTATCAGGTGTTGAGTTAGTGGGGATGCATAATAATAGGTGTGTTACATGTATTGGGGAGAACAATTGCTTTGTATTTTGTTTCCTCATCTAGCTTCGAGCAAATGATAGAGTGATGTTCTTCATCCCTTCCTAGAAGGTAGGGAGGATTACACTGTGATGCTCTAGCTAGATGCTATTAATAAAATTCATTTACTTATACAAAAAAATCATCAGATTAAACCAAAAAAATTAGATATTGGAGTTGTCCCTGCTATTTATTTGGAGACGGTCACGGAAGGGAACTTCATACTTCGGTCACTATAACGACTGTAACACCCCGATTTTCGAAGCGTTACTGATCTAATATAACCTTTAAGAGTTAAAATACTTTTGGTGAAAATACTCCGCTTGCATGGTTTTTGCAAAATGTGGTCTATATTTTTTTTTTCAAACTTCTTTTCAAAATAGCAATCAGAGTATTGCAGCGTTTTTCAAAACATGATGTACAACAAGTAACACAATAACCATGCAAATAAATATAAATAAACATTCGCACGAAAAAGATCCAAGTTTTTGAAAATACAAGATACAAAATACAACTCGAAAGGAATACACCAGAGACAGCTATAACTGGTCAATCCTACAGTGCTTACTATGTCCTACAGTAAGTCTAATCAACTATGACTTCAATGAAGGTAGTGGGATGGGGTCCTCCACTGCATTGCTTGCCGACCTCAAATGAATACTACTCTCCAGCTTACACCATCATCTGGATTGACATCCATGAGAATGCCCGAATAGAAAGGGTCATCTTCCCAAACAAACATCTAATAGCAACAGGATATATGCAAATCATATCATATTAACACAGTATAATTTAACGCAAGCCGCATCATGGCATCAAACACTCAACAATCAGCACAATAAGGATGCACCACAAATCCCTATTAGTTAGTCTATATGTCAATGCACATGATTCCGAAATATCGCCACGCCACCCTCGCAAAAGTATTTCCCCACAGGGATACATGTTCAGTACCACACAAGGATTTACCTGAAACATGCCACCCGTTTGTTTCTCTTCACTGTCGATATGTACTCATATCTAGGTTAGGGCTCAACGCACGATAGCTCGACACTAGGCTCGCGCAGATACCTAAGTCGGCATCGATGTATGCATAGCAATGCACCACCACAGTTAGCCACCGCAACTGGATCACTCACGCAGAGTGTCTGAGAAATTCAACTTATGCTCTAAACTTCTTCCGTTTAGAACCCCATACCATCGTCTCGGAATCTCACTTGGTATCCCTAACTCCTCTTTCTTTGAAAATTCCTACTAGTTGCAAAAATGTCGATATTTAGAAATTCCACTATTATTCAAAAATAATCATTTTAATTATTCTAACACTCACTTTATTCTTTTAAGAAAAAGTGGTTAATCCATTACTAAAGATTTTTAGAAAAATCTACATTAAGTCTCTCATTGATTTTACATAAAAATCCTCTTAGGTTTTTATTCCAAAATCTTTAATAATCTCAACGACTTAGTTCATCACCCATTTTTTTTTCTCGGTAATCTCTTATTACCTACCAATTATTGAACATACATACACATAATATATTCAATAATCATAACACAACAACAACAACTACTCAATTCACCAAAACATAACCATATAATAATCATAATCACAGCCACCATCACAACTTTGCAAGAAACATCATCACCATCTCAAAAATACCATATCATCATCAACTCAAGAATTCCACACAGAACATAACACATACAAAGAAAGAAATTGGAAGATGCCCTGACCTCAAACGCTTTCCTTCCACGTTAAGCTCCACCTAGACGTATCCACGATTTTCGTGACATCGATCTATTCCACGCACGCACAAATGTTCAAATCTCCTTTTTCGTCAATAGTCACAACTAATCATTCCGAGAACACCAAATCACAAACACATTGGCAAGTAATCTAAGTTTGTTTTAATAATCAAATACTTAACTGTACTTTTGGTTTAAAATCTTTTACTCTTTGTAAACTCATTTTTCAAATCATAAGGTATATCACACGTTCAAAATAAAACAATTTGCTTTTTCTTAAATAGAATATTATTCGAAATACTTACTAAAAATCTACAATTTAAAATAATAATAATAATAATAATAATAATAATAATAATAATAAATTCCAAAGATATTCCACATATTAGTAATTAGGTTTTCTAAAACATCCTTTCGTTCTTAAATGTATTTTCGAAGAAATAAATCCAATTTTACGAAATATTACTAGTATTTTCCCATGCTACAAACTAACTCAATCTATTTGAATTCCAAACTTATCTCTTCGCTACACCTCTAAATTGTTGACAAGTGACTCCAAACACAAGAGGGGGGTGAATTGTGTGTGAACGGTGCTTTCAAAAACTTTTGGAGAAATAAGTGCTAATTATGAGTTGGGGAAATATTAATGTGAAATAGATAAATCACTTGAAGAATAAATTGCAAACGAGTTAAAAATAAAGTAAATAGTAAGATATAAATAACAATAAAATAAAGTAAAATTTAATTGGTGAAAAGTAGAGATAAGGAGTAAAAAGCACACAACAAATTATCCAGGTTCGGCCACCTAACACCCCTGTGGCCTACGTCCCCGTCCCCAAAGCAAACCACTATGGGATTTTCACTAAGACACTAGCTTTTAAATCGAGTTCACTAGAAACCTTTACAACTCTAAACTGAGCAATATGTTCAAGAGATATCACCTCTCTATGAACACCTTGGGATTCCTACCCAAAAATAAATGATTTTCACAAATAAAATGAGACGAAAAAGATACACTCAATAGTGCAGATATAACAAATTGAAGCTCAAATAATACAACTCAAATTTTGTAGAATAAAAAGACTCTCAGAAAATTGTGCTCAAATAAGTGGGAGTGATGAAAAATATTTGTGAGTTTTGGCACAAAAATTAAGCAACTGCGTTGTTGTATTTTCACAAGGCTCACATTTGTGTTTATATAGGCAATGGAAGAGCGTCATATGTAACAAGATTTGTCCGTTGAAGATTTGACCGTTGTAGGATGATTATTAAAAGGATTTGTCGTTGCAGCATTTAAAAAAAGATTTGTCTGTTGCGTCGATTTGTCCGTTGCGTTTTGAATATGAAAGAATTGAAAACTCGGAGCGGCTCGGCATCGACCTCTCGAACGGCTCGGACGACCTCACGAAAGGCTCGGCGAGCGACCTCGCCACCGCGGCTCGGCAGGCGACCTCGACCGCGGCTCGGCAAAGACCTCGGCACCGGCTCTGCATCGACCTCCTCATCGGCTCGGTCCTCATGGCTCGATGCAGCGACCTCATCGGCTCGACCACGAGACCTCGATGCAGCGACCTCATCTCGACCACGGATCATCGGCTCATCACGCGACCTCGGTACGACCTCGATTCGACATCGACTTCCTCGAGCTCAACATCAGGCTTCCTCCTCATTTCGACATCCGATTTCCTCGAGCTCGACATCAGGCTTCCTCGGCTCATTTCGACATCAGGCCACGAGATATGCATGTCAAAATATTTTGTGCGTGTGTGATTTAATTTTAATTGAGAGCTTTTTATTACTACTTACAAATTGTCTTAATAAAGATAAATAAATACCCAAAACCCAAAGACTTGAGAAACTATCATTCTTGATACGCGTCTTTGTATTCTTTTTCCACTTTTTGCACGGTTGACTATTTGCAAAGCTCCCTTTTGTCAATCATCAAAATCATCCTGTCAAGGCATGTATTCACAGACTCCCCCTTTTTGATGATGGCAAACATCTCATGGAGGGAATTTAGTAAAATATAATCATGATATAGCAATGAGATATAAGCATGGTTTTTCAATAAAAGATATCAGAGTTTAAGCACAATATTTAGAAAAACTCCCCCTCACAATAGGCAATACTTAAAAGATCACTCCCCCTGAATCATGCATTCATGTAACTCTCCCCCTTTTGGCAACATCAAAAAGCGGGAAAGACAAATAAAGCAAGGCATATATTCACGATTAAACAAACATATTTTGATAGTTACGTGATACCAAGCTTGGTGTGTGACAGATGAGTTGGTTGGACATGATTAGCTAGTTGCATAAGACAAATGCGTCACCCACTCATTATTCCGTACTTAAAGAAAATGGAAGGGGAAAAGACCTGCATAAACTCGTTAGCACACTCAAACGCCCAAGTTAGAATTTATTCAAAAAGAAAATGCAATCACAAAAATACTCAATGCATGATTGATCTAAAATTCCTAACTCGGTTCTTATAAAAAGAAGTTTTCTTTAGGCAAAGGATAAGTAGAAATATGTGCGAGTTGTTTAGATGTTTACCCAAACTCAATCACACAATCTCCTTTTTGAACATGATCTCTAATAAAATGGTGCCTAATCTCTATGTGTTTGGTCCGGGAGTGATAAACCGGGTTTTTCGTGAGGTTTATGGCACTAGTATTGTCGCACTTAATTGGAGCAGTTTTGATTAATCCCATAATCATTCAACCGTTGTTTCATCCAAATAATTTGTGCACAACAACCGCTCAGCGTATTCGCTTCAAAGAAGGGACAAAGCCACACCGGCTTGTTTCTTACTATGCCATGAAACCAAAGCATTCCCAGTAAGTGACATGTCCCACTAGTGCTTTTTCGGTCCATTTTGCAACCCGCAAAATCCGAATCCGAGTACCCAATAAGTGTGCACGGCACCTTTGGGGTACCATAAACCCATGGTTTGTGTGCGGTGAGATATCTCATGATGCGTTTACCTGCTCAGAGATGTGATTCCTTAGGATTTGCTTGAAAACGTGCACACATACAAACACTAGACATAATATCCGGACGACTAGCGGTGAGATAGAGAAGAGATCCTATCATACCTCTATACTTACTTACTTGCCCGACTTACCACCTTCATCTTTGTCAAGATAGCATGATGTGCTCATGGGAGTTGAGATTTCTTTGGCGTTGCTCATTCCAAATCTTTTAAGCAACTCCTTGCAATATTTGGATTGATTTATAAAAATTCCTTCTTTTGTTTGTTTGATTTGAAGACCAAGGAAGTAGTTGAGCTCTCCCATCATGGACATTTCAAACTCACTTTGCATGATTTTGGAAAAATCTTCACACAAAGACTCATTAGTAGCACCAAAGATGATATCGTCAACATAAATTTGAACAAGTAAAATGTCATGATTTTTGTGTTTAATGAAAAGAGTGGTATCAACTTTTCCTCTTTCAAAACCTTTTTCAAGTAAATATTTGCTCAACCTCTCGTACCAAGCTCTCGGAGCTTGTTTTAAACCATATAAAGCCTTTTTCAATTTGAAAACATGATTTGGAAATTCAAAATTTTCAAAACCGGGGGGTTGATCAACATATACTTCTTCTTGAATAAAACCATTTAGAAATGCACTTTTAACATCCATTTGAAAAAGTTTGAAATCCATGATGCATGCAAATGCGAGAAGCATGCGAATAGCTTCTAATCTAGCCACGGGTGCATAGGTTTCATCGAAATCTATGCCCTCTTGTTAGTTATAGCCTTTTGTAACAAGTCTAGCTTTATTTCTAACAATGATACCGTTTTCATCAAGCTTGTTGCGAAAGACCCATTTGGTCCCAATGACTAGGTGATCTTTAGGCCTAGGGACAAGTTCCCAAACATCATTTCTCTCAAATTGATTTAATTCCTCTTGCATAGCAAAGGTCCAATGCTCATCAAAGATGGCTTCATTGACGTCATTTGGTTCAATTTGAGAGACAAAGGCCATATGATGACATGCATGATTAAGAGAGTTTCGAGTCGTTACCCCTTTTGAGATATCACCTATTATGTTGTCAAGAGGATGGTTCTTTGAGACTCTCCATTCCTTTGGAAGATTTGAGTGAGAGAGTTCTTGAGAGGGTTGAGGCAAGGACTCTTGATCCTCCTTTTGAACTTTTGATCTCTCTTGTTCCTCTAAATAGGTATCTCCAAATACTTCGCAAGATCATCAACACTTTCTTCTCAAGATTTGGGGTTAGATTCATCAAAAGAAACATGCACTTCTTCAACAGTCCAAGTTCTTTTATTAAAAATTAGCTTTACTAGAAGTGGAATATCCAAGAAATAAACCTTCATCGCTTTAGCATCAAATTTACCAAGGTTATTCTTACCATTGTTTAGGACAAAACACTTGCATCCGAAAACGTGAAGGTGGGAAATGTTGGGCTTCCTTCCTTTGTAGAGTTCATACGGTGTTTGCTTAAGGATCGGCCTTATAAGAACTCGATTCATCACATAGCAAGCGGTGCTCACGGCATCTGCCCAAAAGTACTTAGGAAGGTTAGTCTCATTGAGCATCGTCCTCGCTAGCTCTTCAAGAGACCGATTTTTCCTTTCAACCACTCCATTTTGGTGCGGAGTTCTTGGATGCGAAATGTTGTGATCAATGGCATTTTCTGCAAAATGCTTCAAATGCTTCATTCTCAAATTCCTCACCATGATCACTTCGAATGGAAGCAATGTTAAGTCCCTTCTCATTTTGTATAACCTTTGCAAGTTTTCGAAAAGCATTAAAAGCATCATTTTTGTGAGAAATAAATAAAGTCCATGTATAGCGAGAATAGTCGTCCACAATAACAAGAGCATAGTAATTGCCACCAAAGCTTTTAGTTCTAGAAGGGCCAAATAAATCCATATGTAAAAGTTGTAAAGGCCGGTTTGTAGAAACAATATTTTTAGATTTGAAAGATGCCTTTACTTGTTTTCCTTTTTGACATGCATCACAAAGTTTATCTTTTTCAAAACGAAGCTTTGGTAAGCCAATTACTAAGTCCTATCGAACTAACTTATTAAGATGATCCATGTGAATATGAGCCATTCTCCTATGCCATAGCCAAGATTCATCCTCTTTACTAATAAGACAACATGCATCATTTGAAGGTATTTTATCTAAATCAAGCATATAGATATTTCCAATTCTAGGTCCAATTACAATAACATTTTCATTTATAGAATCCATGACCATGCATTTTGAAGAATCGAAAACCACTTTGTTTCCTTTATCACAAAGTTGACTAATGCTTAGCAAATTATGCTTCAAACCATCCACATACAAAACATTTTAAATAGTGGGATTAGGACTCTTACCAATAGAACCAGTCCCAAGAATTTTACCTTTGTTGTTGTCACCATACCGGACATAACCACTATTCTTAGGTACCAATGAGGAGAACTTGCTTTTGTCTCCTGTCATGTGCTTTGAACAGCCGCTATCAAGATACCAATTTAAGTCCTTGGCTTTCAAGCACACCTAGAACAACAAATCATATTTTAACCTTTGGTACCCAAACCATCTTGGGTCCATATGAGTTAGTCTTGGGCAAGGTGCCCTTTGGAATCCACATCTTTTTGCCAACTACATTTTTATTCTTTCTAATATTGCAAATAGAGGCAGTGTGACCATTTCTACCACAAGTGAAAGCATTTAATGAAAGGACTACTTGAGGGTTTGTTGTGATTGAAGAGTTTAAAAGATTTTTCATGAATTTTTGGATGATAACCTAAACCACTTTTCTAAAAGTACCTTTTGGTTTCCTAAAATAATGTTTAGATTATCTCTTCCCATTGTAAATTTTGCAAGAGTGTTATTTAAATCCTCAACCTTATTTTTCAAAACACTACACTCATTGCATTTTAAAACTTCATCTTTTTATTTTCACAAGATATGGGAGGAGAAGTTTCAATCACAAAGAACTTGTTTTTCTTTAAGAATCTCTATCTCTTTGTTTAAAATTTCAATTTTTGATACAAGAGAAAAGATGGTTTTCTTAGAAGAAAGAACAATTTTCCAAGTTTAATCGTTTCATTATTGAATTCTTCACAAGCGACAAGTAATTCATCATAAGTTAAAGAAGAGTCGGGATCATAAAATTTACCTCATCTTCATCATGATTTGCCATTAGACTAAGGTGAGCCTCTTCATTTTGATTCATCGAAGAATCCATATCATTATCATCCCAGGCAATGTAAGCTCTTCTTCCCTTGAATCCTTTGGTGGTTTCTTTTGAAATTTCTCATTCCTCGTTTGGTTTTGAGGACAATCGGGTTTTATGTGACCTTTCTTTCCACACTTGTAGCGGTAGGATTAAAAGAAGTTGTTTCATCACTTTTCTTTTGAGAGCTTGGGAACTTACCTTTGTTTACGAGTCTCATGAACCTTTTGAATTTGCGAACCTTTAGACTCATGTTTTCCTCATTATTTTCATCTTCAAGGAAATCACATTCGTCATCGTCAGTTTCCTCAATGCTTGCTTTGAGGCGAGCCCTTTCTTTTTCTTATCAGCTTCTTCGCTTTCCATGAGACGATTTAGTTCAATTTCATGTTCCTGCAATTTTCCAAACAAAGTAGCCAAGGTCATAGAAGATATGGCTCTAGATTCAGCTATAGCAGTGACCTTGGGTTGCCAATTCTGTTTAGACATCTAAGAACTTTGTTAATCAAATCTTCATTCTTCAAGACTTTCCCAAGAGCTCTGAGATGGTTTATTATATGGATGAACCTTTTTTGCATATCTTGTATGTTTTCACTTGGTTTCATCCTAAATAACTCATACTCATGGGTTAATGTGTTCATTCGAGCCCTCTTGACCTCGGTAGTACCTTCATGGGTCAATAGAAGGGTGTCCCACATTTCTTTAGCAGTCTTGCAATTTGAGACCCTATAGAACTCATCATAGCTTAAAGAAGAAGTGATGATGTTCTTAGCCTTCAAATTGTATTGGACCTTTTTCTTATCATCTTCGGTCCAAAGTGATCTTGGTTTGTCTACCACTGCATCATTAATTGATTGAGTGGGGACAAATGGACCATTTTCCACAAAGATCCCAAATATCAAGATCAACACCCTCAAGAAAGATTTGCATTCTATCCTTCCAATAACCATACCCCTCACCATTGAAAAATGGGGTCTGTTCATGGAAGTTCCTCGTAATTGTTTGAAGTCATTCTCTTGAGACTGGTTAAGTCCTTTATACAAGATTCTAGCTCGATGCCACTTGTTGACAAGTGACTCCAAACACAAGAGGGGAGTGAATTGTGTGTGAACGGTGCTTTCAAAAACTTTTGGAGAAATAAGTGCTAATTATGAGTTATGGAAATATTAATGTGAAATAGATAAATCACTTGAAGAATAAATTGCAAACGAGTTAAAAATAAAGTAAATAGTAAGATATAAATAACAATAAAATAAAGTACGTAAATTTAATTGGTGAAAAGTAGAGAGATAAGGAGTAAAAAGCACACAACAAATTATCCAGGTTCGCCACCTAACACCCCCTGGCCTCGTCCCCGTCCCCAAAGCAAACCACTATGGGATTTTCACTAAGACACTAGCTTTTAAATCAGTTCACTAGAAACCTTTACAACTCTAAACTGTAGCAATACGTTCAAGAGATATCACCTCTATGAACACCTTGGGATTCCTACCCAAAAATAAATGATTTTCACAAATAAAATGAGACGAAAAAGATACACTCAATAGTGCGGATATAACAAATTGAAGCTCAAATAATACAACTCAAATTTTGTAGAATAAAAAGACTCTCGAGAAAATTGTGCTCAAATAAGTGTGAGTGATGAAAAATATTTGTGAGTTTTTGGCACAAAAATTAAGCAACTGCGTTGTTGTATTTTACAAGGCTCACGATTTGTGTTTATATAGGCAATGGAAGAGCGTCATATGTAACAAGATTTGTCCGTTGAAGATTTGACCGTTGCGGGATGATTATTAAAAGGATTTGTCGTTCAGGCATTTAAAAAAGATTTGTCCGTTCGTCGATTTGTCAGTTGCGTTTTGAATATGAAAGAATTGAAAACTTCGGAGGCGGCTCGACATCGACCTCGAAGAGCGGCTCGGCGGGCGACCTCTGAAGACGGCTCGGCGACGACCTCGCCACACGGCTCGACCAGGCGACCTCGACCGCGGCTCGGCAAAGACCTCGGCACCACTCTGCGTATGACCTCCTCATCGGCTCGGTCCTCATAGCTCGATGCAGCGACCTCATCGGCTCGACCACGAGACCTCGATGCAGCGACCTCATCACCGACACGGATCATCACTCATCACGCGACCTCGATGCGCGACCTCGATTCGACATCGACTTCCTCGAGCTCAACATCCGACTTCCTCCTCACCGACATCCGATTTCCTCGAGCTCGACATCCGACTTCCTCATTTCGACATCAGGCCACGAGATATGCATGTCAAAATATTTTGTGCGTGTGTGATTTAATTTTAATTGAGAGCTTTTTATTACTACTTACAAATTGTCTTAATAAAGATAAATAAATACCCAAAACCCAAAGACTTGAGAAACTATCATTCTTGATACGCGTCTTGGTATTCTTTTCCACTTTTTGCACGGTTGACTATTTGCAAAGCTCCCTTTTGTCAATCATCAAAATCATCCTGTC
Organism: Calophaca sinica; assembly: GCA_037113605.1. Taxonomy (NCBI): domain Eukaryota; kingdom Viridiplantae; phylum Streptophyta; class Magnoliopsida; order Fabales; family Fabaceae; genus Calophaca; species Calophaca sinica. Next base: position 101,087,634 of record CM073735.1, on the reverse strand, counting down.
AAGGCATGTATTCACATAAATTCTAGTCACTTAGGACAAATCCATCAATATTCTACAACCCTCTAAATTTCCTATTTGAATCAACTTAGCCTTCAACTAAGGTCTCACATAACTCATAATCTTTTCATGTCTTTAAAAAGTACCACATTCCAATCTAACTGACTTAGTCCAAATCTAGAACTAAGTCTGCAATGCATAGAGACTTTCTCCTCCCGTTTCTCTCCTAGGGTTTCCGTGGAGGCGATCAACCTAGGCTTTCCTGGCTTCCTCACCCTTATTGGGACTAAATCCCTAGTTCTTCTAGGTTCCAATCTTCGATCTTAACTGTCCTTAAGTCTCTAGAAGCGTCTGCAGTATGGAAAAATGGAAGAAAGTGGAGCTGTTAATGGAAGAGGAAGAAGGGATTACGGTGGACGACGAAGACAAAATCGAAGCGGACATCTTCCAGTGCACATTAGTTGGGAAGCTGTGATCCGATTGCTCTTACAATGTCAAAGCTTTCAAACAAACAATAGTTCAATCATGGCATCTCAAAAATCCAGTGGAAGTTCGAGATCTCCTAAAAAACCTCTACCTGTTCCGTTTCACGACAAAGAAGGAGATAGAAAATGTGCTTAGGAGTGGGCCATGGAGCTTCGACCGAAACCTGAAAAGGGTGTCAGGCGCGGAGCAGCCATCAGAAATAGAGATGCACACAGTACCGTTTGGGCCGAGGGTCTATGATTTACCCTTGAATCTGAGATCGGAGTCAATGGCAAAGTGTTTAGGGAACACCATTGGGGTGTTTGAAGAGATGGACCAGAAAGATAGCAACAGGATGGGTAGATTCACGAGGATAAAGGTTGCTCTGGACCTCAGAAAGCCTCTGAAACGTGGCACCATCATCCGCTACCAAGGTAAGAATTTATGGGTCTTCTTTAAATATTAGAGACTGCCGATATTCTATTATGTTTGTGGAAAAATTGGACATCAGATAAAGGATTGTGAGGAGAATAATATGGACGATGGGGAAGGTTATGAAGGCATTGAAGAGAAAGAATTGCCCTTTGGGCCATCCCTAAGGGCATCACCACTTCCAAAGACAACTGGTGAACCCCGACGAGAGAGCAGCTCTGGCACATGCAATAAAAGTCTCTTTGTAAGCACATGCAGTAGCAAAATAATGGCATTAGCAGGACAAGAAGGAATAGAAGGTGATGTAGAGGTGGGCCAAGTGAGAGGGAAAAGACGCCTAAAGAAACAGATAAAAGGGGAGCAGAAGAGGGCAAAGGAAATGCAGTTCATGAGATTGAGAGGGTAGCAGAATCACTGGGTACAGTGTCGATATCCATAAATAATGAAGAGAACAAGGAAAAAACTACCAAGCCTGCTCACAAGGGCCGCAAATGGCAGAGTCTGAAGAACAGAAGGAGTCCTGCAGATGTAAAGCAGTCCCTGTCAAAATTGGGAAAGAGACAACTATTTGATGTGGAAATATCTAAAGGAGATCTAGAAATGGTTAAAAGGGGAGGAAAGAAGAGACATCAAAAGGTGGAAGTAGAAAATGACTTGCAGCAAGAGGCGGTGCTGGGAGACCAGCACTGCCTAGACCAATGAAGACCTTAAGCTGGAACTACAGGGGTTTGGGGAATCCCTATGCAGTTCGGGCCTTGCAAAGGCTCATCCGAATAGAAAATCCCCAACTGGTTTTTCTGATGGAAACCAGGCTGAAGAAGGAGGAAATGGACATAATCAAAGGGAGATGTGGCTTGTAACGACCCGTTTCCGGACCGCTACCGAGCTCAATATACCGAGCTCGAGTTACCGAGCTCAACACACCGAGCTCAACATAAACCTATATGAGATGTGTTTTAAAAACAAAACTCTTGTGCCTTTTAAAAATCGATATATTTTTATAAAACCAACTCGTGCACATCAGAGTAATTCTGACTTTTGAAACATGGTGCAACTAAGACACAAGACTTAAATTCTAATAAAACATACATGCATAACATACACATATATATATCACTTCAAAATAATAATGTATACAAAATACGAGTAGCAAATGTGCAAAGAAAATACACCTAAGATGCGACAACTTCAAAAAAGCAATCATACCACAGGGTACTTAGGCCGAACTCCCACGAGAAATTGCTCCAAAGTAAGACCACCCGATCTACCTGTAACAACAAAACAACACCTTTGCCCCTGGTCACGACCTCGAACACAAAGAAAAACAAATGCAGTCCTCGGAAAACAAATATCCAACAAATAAACAATCACGGCGAGATAAGTGCGTCACTCGGGTCCTCGTCGAGCTCCTCCTCGGCATCGTCTCACCGCCGAGTTCCTGCGCCCCGACATCGCACAGGTAGCGAGTCATGGATTGAAGGCACCACGGGAAAGAGTCGACTTCTCAACAATTCAAGATAAGCTCGACGCCATAAAAATATAAGCAAGCGACAAGTATAACATTCATAAGCGTGACTCGACCATCTCACTCTAAACTCGACACAACTCGCGAATCCATTTTCTCTCGACTCGACAATTTTTCCGGAATGCACCTGCCGTACCGTATGTCGGAAGAAGTCCAGCGAAGCCTTGGGATCCTCGCTGCTCCCACTAGAATGATCGGCCAACTTTCGGGTCCCGTAAGCGTGGCGGCGTCTGGTCAATCTCCAGTAAACAAAAAGGGGACCTAGCGCCCTCGGTTATCGGGTCACGACTCAACGTCATCGACTCACTAGCTCGCTCACTCGATGAACAATTAGCGATCACGATATTCAAAGAGTTAAACACAAAATATTCAACGCATGTCAAATAAAAAGAGCAAGCTCGACGCGGAAGAAACGCAATTCAACATGCAATACACAATTCCACGACATATATTCAATCACATATTAAATACATGCAAAAACTCAATCATATCACAACATTTCAAGCTCGACACAAATCGGAAATCCATACACAATAACATAACCACGTAGAATATGAAATGCCCTTATGCTAGCATACTCTGAAAGTATTAATGTGAAAGCGCCCTTCAGAACTTCGAAGTTAATCTTTGCTCGACAACGACCTCGACACAAATTTTGTCTTCAAAGAGCTCGACAAGCGACTTCTCTTACTCGATCTACGACACGGTTGTCTTCAGCGAACTGCGACAACGACTTCACGCATCCCCGAAAATCCTCAATCGACCTCGACACGTCACGAGTTCTCGATGGATTAGCTAACCTGCGTCCTTGGATTCGCTTTCCCGTACACCTCGATTCGGAAATCACTCGATCTCGGGAATCAGACTTCCTAAAACAAACACAACTTAGATCGATCCATGGGTTCTAATACATCTAGCTCTCTCTTCCCCAAACTCAACCACAACCCAGAAAAATATAAAACTCAAGAACTGAAAGATATTTTTCCTCTAACACAAAGTTAGGGATTTCGATCAAAATTTCATGAAAAAGTTATCTGATGCTTCAACAGATAGATCGACAACAACAATAACTTTACAACTTGAATGAAAAACAAGAAATCGAAAGCGAACCAAAAATGGAGGTTTCTGGGCACTGAGTACGAAATCGAGAGAAAGAAATTTGTTTTACAAGTCGATTAATCGGTTAGAAAGATAGGTAATATCGTGAAGAAGAAAACCCATCAATTTGACATGATTTGGAATCATAAAACTGGTTAAAAATGGAAGAAGAATTAGCGCTAAACAGTAGCACGAAGAAGATAAAAATCTGTTCTTCATACCTCAATGGTGATGGTCGATCAGACGAGATATGGGTCGAGAAGATGATGATAAACAAAATTGATGAAGAAAGCTTGTGCAGAATCTCGATGGAACTCACGGTTTCGTCGATGGAAGTTTTTTTTTTGAAGAAAACAACGAAACACAGAGCAGAAGGAAGGAAGAAGAAAGAAGAAAAGAGAAATGAGTGTTTGAGGGAAAATCGATCGTGAATACAGCTGGAAGGGCATAATCGTAACTCCAGCTATAAGATGCCAATCCCAATAATCATCTACCCGTTTAATCGTTCCTCTCATAATTACCCTCTACTCTGTCGGTCAACGGCAAGCCGACAATGTAATAATTACAAACAATATAATAATAACGCTGAATAACGTTCGAAAGAATACGAGGTGTCATCTCGACACGATGTCGACAAGAGTGCTCGTCTCTGCAAGCGTCTGGGTTCTAACACGAGTTCGTGAATGCGGTCTCTCGGCTCGACTTGCGTCCTCATCGGCTCGATGCAGCGACTTCATCAACTCAACACGCGACCTCCTCATTTCGGCCTAGTGCACGTGGTCTCATCAGCTCGACAAATGATCTCGGCAAACGATCTAGTCATGGGATCTCGACACAAGGTCTTGGTCGAGGTCTCGATACGTCGTCCTAATACGATGTCGATCTCGTCCTCAGGTGTTACATGGCTTTAATTCATGTTTGGCAGTTGCTTGTAGTGGAAATGGAAGAGAGAGGTCAGGGGGAATTGCACTGTTATGGAATGACCAGCTTGATCTGACCATCAAATCCTATTCTCTGAATCATATATGTGGTTGGTGTGAAGATGAGGAGGAAGGAAACCAATGGTTTTTCTCGGGGATATATGGTTACCCGGAGGAATCGAATAAAAAGAAAAAATGGCAGCTTATGAAGGATATAGCAAATCAAGCAAGAGATAAGTGGTTGTGTTTGGGGGACTTAAATGATATTCTTGCACAAGATGAAAAAGTGGGTGGATTACCTCGCAGCAACACTCAACTTTCTATGGGGAGAGAGACCGTGGAGGAGTGTGGGCTTATAGATCTTGGATATGAAGGATACCGCTTCACATGGTCCAATGGACGACTGGGTGAAGATAACATCCAATGCCTCCTAGACAGGGCAATGGGCACTGAACCTTTGCTAAACCAGTTTTCTCCAATCCGAGTAGTGCACCTCCCAAGATTCGGGTCTGATCACGCAGCTCTAATGGTAATTTTGAAGCATTTGCACACAAAAGTAATAGAAGGAAAGTCCATTTATTCTGGTTTGAGGAATATTGGACAAAAGATGAGAGATGTGAAGAATTGATAAGGAGATCTTGGCAAAATTCCAATCTGCAGTGTGTTAAGAAGCTGGGATCACTCAAATTACTGGATCAGTGTTTTGCTGAATATAGAACAGGTGCTATCAAAAAAGGAATCCTGCAAATAGAGAAAAAACTTAAAGATGAGAAACTATGGTCAGAATCTGAAGAAGGAATCAGGATGTTCAAAGAGCTTAAAAGAAGACATGCAGAGTTACTTAAAATAGAAGAAACTCTTTGGAGACAAAGGAGTAGAGCGATGTGGTTGAAGGATGGAGATAAAAATACGAAGTTTTTTCATGGAAAAGCAAGCCAACGAAGACAAGTAAATGAGATTAAAAAACTGAAAGGGGAAGATGGAGTGTGGAGGAGAGGGGAGGAACAGGTGGAAAATTTGTTGATTCATCATGTTGCTGAACTGTTCTCAACCTCATGCCCTACCGACATAGAAAGCACTTGTGATGTTGTTAGAGGGAAAGTTTCTGAAGACAATAAAGCTTGGTGTGCAAAGCCATTCACAGAAGAAGAAATTAAGGAAGCTGTCCAGCAAATGCACCCATTAAAAGCTCTAGGCCCGGATGGATTACCCTTTCTTTTTTACCAGAAGTATTGGCACATAGTTAGGAGGGATATTCAGTCATTAGTGTTGGGAATTTTAAATGAAAACTTATCTCCAGAAGCCATCAATAAGACGTTCATTATGCTTATTCCAAAACGGAAAAACCCGTCCACCCCAAAGGAGTACAGACCCATAAGCTTATGCAATGTTGTGATGAAGATAGCCACAAAAACTATTGCTAACAGAATTAAGCAGGTCCTCCCTGATGTGATAGATCCTGAACAAAGCGCATTTGTCCAAGGAAGACTAATTACAGATAATGCGCTCATTGCGATGGAATGCTTCCACTGGCTTAAGAAAAAGAAGAAAAGGAAGAAAGGAATGATGGCTCTAAAGCTAGATATGTGTAAAGCTTACGACCGGATTGAGTGGCCTTTTGTGCAAGCTGTCGTAAATACTATAGGCTTTCCAAAGAAGCTAATCAACACTATTATGAGGTGCATTTCCACAGTTTCCTACCAGATTCTCATTAACGGTCAGCCTAGTAAAAGCTTTACCCCTGAAAGGGGGATCAGGCAAGGCAACCCTCTATCCCCATATATTTTTATCTTATGTGCTGATGTTCTTTCTGGTTTATTACACAGGGAGGCAAAAAACAGCACAATCCATGGAGTCAGAATAGCGAGAAGAGCACCCCAGATATCTCATCTTCAATTTGCCGATGATAGCCTCCTATTTGCTCGGGCCAACCAATCAGAGGCAAACACCATGCTTAAGGTCCTTTTCGCTTACCAACGGGAGTCTGGACAGGTGGTCAACATGGACAAATCTGAGGCATCTTTCAGTCGAAATGTGCTTGATGAAGACAAAGACATGATCTGCAACATGATGGGAGTTATGACAGTGATGTCTCATTCACGATATTTGGGCCTCCCGGTCATCTTTGGGAGATCCAAAAAAGTTATCTTCTCCTTTGTCATTGACTGGGTCTGGAAGAAACTGAAGGGGTGGAAGGAAAAATGCCTATCCAGAGGGGGGAAGGAAGTGTTGATTAAATCAGTAGCCCAGGCAATTCCTAATTACATTATGAGATGCTATAAACTCCCAGAGGGCTGTTGTAAGGTAATTGAAGCAATGTTGGCAAGGTTTTGGTGGGGATCAAAGGATGGGAGCCGCAAAGTGCATTGGATGAGTTGGGAAAATTATCAAGATCAAAGAAAAAAGGGGGGCATAGGTTTTAGAGGTTTCAACGACTTTAACAAAGCAGTGTTAAAAAAGGGGGCATTAGTAAGCAATGTTGGAGAATGGCCACCGAAGCAAATTCTCTTATGGGGCGTATTTTCAAAAGCAGATACCACCCTAGATGCTCGTTCATGGAAGTTGGTACCGGTTATATTCCAAGCTACGCTTGGCGGAGCATCCTCAGTGCCCGCGAGGTTGTAGAAAAGGGGTCCAGATGGGTGGTTGGAAATGGGGAGAAGATCCGGATTTGGAAAGACAAGTGGATTCCAAACCAAGCAGAATTTAAAGTATGGAGCCCGGTTAAGATCCTAGATGAAAATGCTAAAGTCTGTGAGTTAATTGACATTGAGACAAAGCAGAGGAAAAGAGACTTGATTTTTGCATGCTTTAACAGTTATGAGGCACAACAGATTGTTAGTTTGCCCATCTCTTTTAGGCTCCCCCAAGACCAATTGATTTGGCACTGGGAGAGGCAGGGAAACTACTCGGTCCGGAGTGCCTATCATCTTTTATGTGAGGAAAGATTTAACAAGCAACCGGGACCTTCTAATACCGCGGATCAGAACTTGTGGAGAGAAATCTGGCGTGTTCCTCTCCCCACAAAAATCAGAAACTTCTTATGGAGAGTGGCCAGGAATGTTGTCCCAACCAGACACAATCTGAGCAGAAAAGGTATAAAGGTAGAAATGCTTTACCCTCTATGTCATACAGCTGTGGAAAAAATTGAACACATATTTATGCAATGTTAATTGACTAAGTTAGTATGGTTCTCTTCACATTTGGGTGTCCATGGGCCTGAGCATACTTATATGAACCAATGGATGCTATACTGGTTGACTAGTACTGATCTGTATGCCTCTCAATTATTTTGTGTAATACTCTGGAAATTGTGGAATGCTAGAAACATGTTGATATTTAAAAACAAAGCCTTTGATCCCATATCCATTGCAACAGAAGCTACTGATTTTGTGCAGGAATTCAACAAGGAGAATCCAGGAAAGAGCACACAGCATATACAACACCCCCAGCTTGGCTGGAGGCCCCCTACAGAGAACTGGATTAAAATAAATGTGGATGCTGGATGTTTTCAAGAGGGTTGTACGAGTTGGGGAATGTTAGCTAGGAACCACTTGGGTGAGGTGTTGTTAGCTGCATGCAAAAAAGAGGACTAACAGGGTAATCATTCAAACTGATGCTGAGATGGTTGTTAAATGTATTTATCAGAAGTCACACTTGGCTGTGTTAGATCCTGTAATTCTAGATTGTAGAGTTTTGGTGTCTCAACTTCAAGAATGTGTAATGTGTCATGTTAAGAGACAATTGAATGTAGCTGCACATAGTATGGTTAGAGTCGCAAAAGATGTTGGCTCAGGTTTTTGGCTGGGGAGTGCCCCAAGTCAGATTCAAAATGTTCTTTGTAATGATCGATGCCTAAGTTAATGACAACGGTATTTTCCCTTCAAAAAAAGACTTAGTCCAAATTTTGCACTTCTTTACACTTATCTTAAACTTTTATCTATTCTCGAGTCCTTCAGAAATATCTTTGATATAAATCCTTTAACCAACATATCTCAAACTCATCCCTAATCTAAGATCTAAAGCTCACTTTATTTAAAATACCATCCATGAATTTTGAAACTTCAAGCATACTACTTAAATCAAAAGCTTAATACTAAAATCTATTATACGTATTTCTAAAATAACTTCTTTACGTCACTGAAGTTCATAATTTAGTCCACTCCTAATTATCTCCAATCCACTATTAAACTATAGTCCAAAAGTTAAAATCAGAACTCCAAGCCTTCAATTGTACTAATACACGTCCCCAAACATAACTAGAACCAATCCATATTCATCAAGGTTCTCAATGTAGACTTTATCGTGCCCTTTAAACAAAATTAAAATTCCTACGCAGGGTGCTTAGCCGCAAATCCGAATTTAACATTTACAGATTCTCAATCCACATCAATCTTAACTATTTAACTTTGGGACCGCTTCAATATCCAAAATTCCTAAGGTTTCCATCAAATCCAACTCACATTAAACTTAACAAAATAAATGTTTAACAAGTGTTTTACTTAAAAGAAACCATACGCATTTGTAATGTCAGAGTTTATAACCAATACATTAAGAATCGTCACATTGAGTAAAAAAGCAATTTTCTCAACAACTTAAGGTACTCAACATACAAAATTTTCACAAATCCTTTTGTAAAACAATGTTACTTTTAAAATCTAAGTCCCACAAAATTCCACAATTTTTGATCCAAGGTTGTAAAGTTCCTGCCCTTGAAGATTTTCTCATTTGTCTTCAAAAATTCAAAGTTTCTCTCGTCGCGGTGATTTGAACCCAAAACTTCAAAACAGTCTCTCTGTCTTCTGTTCACAAATTCGGTCATTACTCCCAATTAGCCATCCATGAGAAATTCAATGGTTGACACGAAAACAGTGATGACAATAGAAGTTAGGAATCAGAGTTCAAGGTACAACCAAATTTTCAACAACAGATTTGATCTTGAAGAGGAAAGGAATTAGAGACTTAGGGTTTTTAGTGAAAGAAAATGGGTAAAAACCGAAATCTGAGAAAGAAAGAGGAAGAAACTCACCATGGAAGAAGAAGGAGAAGGAGTGGTCGTAGTTCAAACTCCAGAGCGGTGGCAGGGAACTCCGACGCGGTGGTCGCCGGCAAAGGGTGCTCCAATCCAGATTCTGGGCATAGGGTTTTGTTGCGGACTTAATGGAGAAGAGATTAATCGGTTTCATTTTTCCAACAGAGACTCGTGGTGGCCAGAATCTCACAAGAACAGTGGCGGTTTAGGTTTTTTATTTTTGCTCTGTTTCACAAAACGAGTTGGGGGCTCTTGTAGGAGATGAAGAGAGGATCACGATAGTGGTCTTGGCTTTCTGAAATATGGCCTGTGGTGGCTGAAAAATTGCCTTGAAATCGGCGGTGAGGGTTTTTCCGATCGATCTGTTTTGCTCCGATCGTGGTTCTGCTTGCGGGGTTTTCGTCGCGGATGGTGAGAGGAAGAAGATGACCATTTTGGTTTCTCTGTTGGTGGTCCACAGTGGCCAAAAACAAGCTCCAAGGCTGCGGTTAGGGTTTCAATTTGGTCCCTATTTTGTGCAATCTTGATATGGGTTTTGTAGAAAATGAAGAGAGGAGGAGAGTGGTGGTGGTTTCGTGGCCAACAGGGGCCAGACGAGGGCGAGGCGACTGCTGGAAGTGGGGAGGCGGCGGTGGTTCCATGGGAGAAAGAGAGAATGGAGCTTCTCATTCTTATCTTAGGGTTTCAGAAAAGATAAAAAGTGAGTGAGGGAGAGAGAACTGGTCGCGTGGATTAGAGGCAATGAGGGGGTGCATTCAGAAATAACAGGGATGCAGGAAGAAAGTGAAAAGGCCATGGTCATTAGAAAAGGGGGTGTGCGCAATAAAATAGGGGTATACGCAGAAGTTTGTCACAAATTTTATTTTGGGTCAAATAAAAATATCCCCAAGCCTAAAACTTGCATTCATCTTATTTTTTAAAAATACTCTCATCATAAAAACTCTTTTATAAAATATTCTAAATATGAAAACTATATTTTCTTTCCCAACATATTAATAACATATACTGCTAATTTATTCATCCCTAATCTAAGATCTAAAGCTCACTTTATTTAAAATACCATCCATGAATTTTGAACCTTCAAGCATTCTACTTAAATCAAAAGCTTAATACTAAAATCTATTATACGTATTTCTAAAATAACTTCTTTACGTCACTGAAGTTTGTTATTTAGTCCACTCCTAATTATCTCCAATCCACTATTAACCTATAGTCCAAAATTAGTTAAAATCAGAACTCCAAGCATTCAATTGTACTAATACACGTCCCCAAACACAACTAGAACCAATCCATATTCATCAAGGTTCTCAATGTAGACTTTATCGCGCCCTTTAAACAAAATTAACACCCCTACGCATGGTGCTTAGCCGCAAATCCGAATTTAACATTTACAGATTCTCAATCCACATCAATCTTAACTATTTAACTTTGGGACCACTTCAATATCCAAAATTCCTAAGGTTTCCATCAAATCCAACTCACATTAAACTTAACAAAATAAATGTTTAAGAAGGGTTTTACTTAAAAGAAACCATACACATTTGTAACGTCAGAGTTTATAACCAATACATTAAGAATCGTCACATCGAGTAAAAATGCAATTTTCTCAACAACTTAAGGTACTCAACATACAAAATTTTCACAAATCATTTTGTGAAACAATTTTACTTTTAAAATCTAAGTCCCACAAAATTCAACAATTTTTGATCCAAGGTTGTAAAGTTCCTGCCCTTGAAGATTTTCTCATTTGCCTTCAAAAATTCAAAGTTTCTCCCGTCGCGGTGATTTGAACCCAAAACTTCAAAACAGTCTCTCTGTCTTCTGTTCACAAATTTGGTCATTACTCCCAATTAGCCATCCATGAGAAATTCAATGGTTGACTTGAAAACAGTGATGACAATAGAAGTTACGAAGCAGAGTTCAAGGTACAACCAAATTTTCAACAACAGATTTGATCTTGAAGAGGAAAGGAATTTGAGACTTAGGGTTTTTAGTGAAAGAAAATGGGGAAAAACCGAAATCTGAGAAAGAAAGAGGAAGAAACTCACCATGGAAGAAGAAGGAGAAGGAGTGGCCGTAGTTCAAACTCTAGAGCGGTGGCAGGGAACTCCGACGCGGTGGTCGCCGGCAAAGGGTGCTCCAATCCAGATACTGGGCATAGGGTTTTGTTGCGGACTTAATGGAGAAGAGATTAATCGGTTTCATTTTTCCAACAGAGACTCGTGGTGGCCAGAATCTCACAAGAACAGTGGCGGTTTAGGTTTTTTATTTTTGCTCCGTTTCACAAAACGAGTTGGGGGCTCTTGTAGGAGATGAAGAGAGGATCACGATGGTGCTCTTCGCTTTCTGAAACATGGCCTGTGGTGGCTGAAAAATTTCCATGAAATCGGCGGTGAGGGTTTTTCCGATCTACTCTGTTTTGCTCCGATCGTGGTTCTGCTTGCGGGGTTTTCGTCGCGGACGGTGAGAGGATGAAGATGACCAGTTTGGTTTCTCTGTTGGTGACCCACAGTGGCCGAAAACAAGCTCCAAGGCTACGGTTAAGGTTTCAATTTGGTCCCTGTTTTGTGAAATCTTGATATGGGTTTTGTAGAGAATGAAGAGAGGAGGAGAGTGGTGGTGGTTTCGTGGCCAACGGGGGCCAGACGAGGGCGAGGGGATTGCTGGAAGTGGGGAGGCGGCAGTGGTTCCATGGGAGAGAGAGAGAATGGAGCTTCTCATTCTTATCTTAGGGTTTCAGAAAAGATAAAAAGTGAGTGAGGGAGAGAGAACTGGTCGCGCGCATTAGAGGCAATGAGGGGGTGCATTAAGAAATAACAGGGATGCTGGAAGTAAGTGAAAAGGCCATGGTCATTAGAAAAGGGGGTGTGCGCAATAAAATAGGGGTCAACGCAGAAGTTTGTCACAAATTTTATTTTGGGTCAAATAAAAATATCCCCAAGCCTAAAACTTGCATTCATCTTATTTTTTAAAAATACTCTCATCATAAAAACTCTTTTATAAAATATTCTAAATATGAAAACTATATTTTCTTTCCAAACATATTAATAAAATATACTGCTAATTTATTCATCCCTAATCTAAGATCTAAAGCTCACTTTATTTAAAATACCATCCATGAATTTTGAACCTTCAAGAATTCTACTTAAATCAAAAGCTTAATACTAAAATCTATTATACGTATTTCTAAAATAACTTCTTTACGTCACTGAAGTTCATTATTTAGTCCACTCCTAATTATCTCCAATCCGCTATTAACCTATAGTCCAAAATTAGTTAAAATCAGAACTCCAAGCCTTCAATTGTACTAATATACGTCCCCAAACACAACTAGAACCAATCCATATTCATCAAGGTTCTCAATGTAGACTTTATCGCGCCCTTTAAACAAAATTAACACTCCTACGCATGGTGCTTAGCCGCAAATCCGAATTTAACATTTACAGATTCTCAATCCACATCAATCTTAACTATTTAACTTTGGGACCACTTCAATATCCAAAATTCCTAAGGTTTCCATCAAATCCAACTCACATTAAACTTAACAAAATAAATGTTTAACAAGGGTTTTACTTAAAAGAAACCATACGCATTTGTAACGTCAGAGTTTATAACCAATACATTAAGAATCGTCACATCGAGTAAAAATGCAATTTTCTCAACAACTTAAGGTACTTAACATACAAAATTTTCACAAATCCTTTTGTGAAACAATTTTACTTTTAAAATCTAAGTCCCACAAAATTCAACAATTTTTGTTCCAAGGTTGTAAAGTTCCTGCCCTTGAAGATTTTCTCATTTGTCTTCAAAAATTCAAAGTTTCTCCCGTCACGGTGTTTTGAACCCAAAACTTCAAAACAGACTCTCTGTCTTCTGTTCACAAATTCGGTCATTACTCCCAATTAGCCATCCATGAGAAATTCAATGGTTGACAAGAAAACAGTGATGACAATAGAAGTTAGGAATCAGAGTTCAAGGTACAACCAAATTTTCAACAACAGATTTGATCTTGAAGAGGAAAGGAATTAGAGACTTAGGGTTTTTAGTGAAATAAAATGGGGAAAAACCGAAATCTGAGAAAGAAAGAGGAAGAAACTCACCATGGAAGAAGAAGGAGAAGGAGTGGCCGTAGTTCAAACTCCAGAGCGGTGGCAGGGAACTCCGACGCGATGGTCGCCTGCAAAGGGTGCTCCAATCCAGATTCTGGGCATAGGGTTTTGTTGCGGACTTAATGGAGAAGAGATTAATCGGTTTCATTTTTCCAACAGAGACTCGTGGTGGCCAGAATCTCACAAGAACAGTGGCGGTTTAGGTTTTTTATTTTTGCTCCGTTTCACAAAACGAGTTGGGGGCTCTTGTAGGAGATGAAGAGAGGATCACGATGGTGGTCTTGGCTTTCTGAAACATGGCCTGTGGTGGCTGAAAAATTGCCTTGAAATCGGCGGTGAGGGTTTTTCCGATCTACTCTGTTTTACTCCGATCGTGGTTCTGCTTGCGGGGTTTTCGTCGCGGACGGTGAGAGGAAGAAGATGACCATTTTGGTTTCTCTGTTGGTGGCCCACATTGGCCGAAAACAAGCTCCAAGGCTGCGGTTAGGGTTTCGATTTGGTCCCTGTTTTGTGCAATCTTGATATGGGTTTTGTAGAGAATGAAGAGAGGAGGAGAGTGGTGGTGGTTTCGTGGCCAACGGGGGCCAGACGAGGGCGAGGCGACTGCTGGAAGTGGGGAGGCGGCGGTTGTTCCTTGGGAGAGATAGAGAATGGAGCTTCTCATTCTTATGTTAGGGTTTCAGAAAAGACAAAAAGTGATTGAGGGAGAGAGAACTAGTCGCGTGGATTAGTGGCAATGAGGGGGTGCATTCAGAAATAACGGGGGTGCAGGAAGTAAGTGAAAAGGCCATGGTCATTAGAAAAGGGGGTGTGCGCAAAAAATAGGGGTATACGCAGAAGTTTGTCACAAATTTTATTTTGGGTCAAATAAAAATATCCCCAAGCCTAAAACTTGCATTCATCTTGTTTTAAAAAAAATACTCTCATCGTAAAAACTCTTTCATAAAATATTCTAAATATGAAAACTATATTTTCTTTCCCAACATATTAGTAACATATACTGCTACTTTATTCATCCCTAATCAAAGATCTAAAGCTCACTTTATTTAAAATACCATCCATGAATTTTGAACCTTCAAGCATTCTACTTAAATCAAAAGCTTAATACTAAAATCTATTATACGTATTTCTAAAATAACTTCTTTACGTCACTGAAGTTCATTATTTAGTCCACTCCTAATTATCTCCAATCCACTATTAACCTATTGTCCAAAAGTTAAAATCAGAACTCCAATCCTTCAATTGTACTAATACACGTCCCCAAACACAACTAGAACCAATCCATATTCATCAAGGTTCTCAATGTAGACTTTATCGCACCCTTTAAACAAAATTAACACTCCTACGCATGGTGCTTAGCCACAAATCCGAATTTAACATTTACAGATTCTCAATCCACATCAATCTTAACTATTTAACTTTGGGACCACTTCAATATCCAAAATTCCTAAGGTTTCCATCAAATCCAACTCACATTAAACTTAACAAAATAAATGTTTAACAAGGGTTTTACTTAAAAGAAACCATACGCATTTGTAACGTCAGAGTTTATAACCAATACATTAAGAATCGTCACATCGAGTAAAAATGCAATTTTCTCAACAACTTAAGGTACTCAACATACAAAATTTTCACAAATCCTTTTGTAAAACAATTTTACTTTTAAAATCTAAGTCCCACAAAATTCAACAATTTTTTATCCAAGGTTGTAAAGTTCCTGCCCTTGAAGATTTTCTCATTTGTCTTGAAAAATTCAAAGTTTCTCCCGTCGCGGTGATTTGAACCCAAAACTTCAAAACAGTCTCTCGGTCTTCTGTTCACAAATTCGGTCATTACTCCCAATTAGCCATCCATGAGAAATTCAATGGTTGACATGAAAACAGTGATGACAATAGAAGTTAGGAATCAGAGTTCAAGGTACAACCAAATTTTCAACAACAGATTTGATCTTGAAGAGGAAAGGAATTAGAGATTTAGGGTTTTTAGTGAAAGAAAATAGGAAAAACCTAAATCTGAGAAAGAAAGAGGAAAAAACTCACCAAGGAAGAGGAAGGAGAAGGAGTGGCCGTAGTTCAAACTCCAGAGCAGTGGCAGGGAACTCTGCCGCGGTGGTCGCCGGCAAAGGGTGCTCCAATCCAGATTCTGGGCATAGGGTTTTGTTGCGGACTTAATGGAGAAGAGATTAATCGGTTTCATTTTTCCAACAGAGACTCATGGTGGCCAGAATCTCACAAGAACAGTGGCGGTTTAGGTTTCTCATTTTTGCTCCGTTTCACAAAACGAGTTGGGGGCTCTTGTAGGAGATGAAGAGAGGATCACGATGGTGGTCTTGGCTTTCTGAAACATGGCCTGTGGTGGCTGAAAAATTGCCTTGAAATCGGCGGTGAGGGTTTTTTCGATCTACTCTGTTTTGCTCCGATCGTGGTTTTGCTTCCGGGGTTTTCGTCGCGGACGGTGAGAGGAAGAAGATGACCAATTTGGTTTCTCTGTTGGTGGCCCACAGTGGCCGAAAACAAGCTCCAAGGCTGCGGTTAGGGTTTCGATTTGGTCCCTGTTTTGTGCAATCTTGATATGGGTTTTGTAGAGAATGATGAGAGGAGGAGAGTGGTGGTGGTTTCGTGGCCAACGGGGGCCTGACGAGGGCGAGGCGACTGCTGGAAGTGGGGAGGCGGCGATGGTTCCATGGGAGAGAGAGAGAGAATGGAGCTTCTCATTCTTATCTTAGGTGTGACAACCACCTTAAAATTTAAATGGAGCCGCCACCAATATTTTATTTTTATAGGAAACATTGGAAAACCTAATTTTGAACATTTTTGAATTTAATAAAAGAAAGAAGGTCTTTGTACCAAGTTTGGGTTCGGGAGTTGGTTACGCTTAAGGAAGGTGTTAGCACCCTTACAACGCCCGTTGAGAAACGGTACCCTTTTAATTATTTTAAAAAGTTTTGTTTGCCTTAAATAATTAATTCCCTTTATTAAATTTATAAGATAATAAGAAAAAGGAACAACAAAAATTATTTTAAAAAAGAACCCTTTTGTTGTATTTATTATTATAGAAATATAGACTGAAGATTTGAATTATTTCCACAAGTTATTAATTTATTTAAAAAAACTTAAATGAAGAAACAAAATTCAAAAACTTATTTTTGCTTTTATATCCCTTATCAATCTTTTATTCATTTATGATTATTTATGAAATAAAAAAGTAATATTACGGATAAGTCCTTGGTTTGGGTCCGGCCCCTTTGGAAGACCAAACCAAACCCAAAAATTTCAATTTTACTTTCAAGTCCTATTTTAATATGACAATTGCAAATTGATCCCTTTTATCACATATTTACAATTCAGTCCTTTATATTATATTTACAGTTTAGTCCCTATTTAGGGTTTGGCCCCGTTGGAAGGCCAAACCCTAAACCTAGTTGCAGTCCTAATCATGGGGACCAGCAGAAACAACAACGACAATCACGGCAACCCATCAACAACAACTATAGCAATAACAATGCTGATAAAAGTTTACAGTAAAAATGACAGCAGATTGAATAATATAGACATATAGATCTCAGTCCAACGTACAAGTCATGATAAAAAAGAAAAAAAGAAGAATGAGAAAAGGAAGAAGAAGATAAAAACCTGGATCTTAGCTTTCCAGAAAACCAACAAATAGAAGAAGAAAAAAAGGGCCTAAAACTAAAAATTTAGGTTTCAATGTTTGGGGGGGGGTCTCACGGATCTTGCTGGGTCCTGCTCCTCCTTCTTCTACCCCTCTGTCTCTCTGTCTCTTTCTTTTTCTCGTTCGGGTTCTCTTGTTTTTCCAGGGTCTGGTCTTTTTTCATGCGTCTTGTCTCCCTTTTTATAGCCTCTTCATTCCTCTTCAAGACCTGCAAATTAAAAGAGGAAAGAAAATCAGTGTTGATTTTAAAACAAAAATAATAAAAGGAGGAAGAGAGAAACTTCCCTTTTGGAGATCTGAATCTCTGATTGAGAGATTTGAGGGTAGGTTGAGGCCGCGGCCTAGGGTTAGGGTTAGGAAGAGAATGGAGGCGTGGGAACTAGGGTTGGAGAGAAGGAAGAGAGGAATGAGGGCAGCTGCGGCTAGGGTTCTGGAGTGGAGAAGATTGGGGCGAAGATGGAGGGTGAGTATTGGGCCGCGTGGTTGATGGATGATGAGGGGCTGAGAGACGGCGTGAGGGAGTTAGGGTTAGAAGAAAGGGCGTCGCGGCACCGCGGAAGGTTCGAGAGAGAGGGACGCAGCGAAGGAGACGAGGGTGAGGGGAAAGTGTGATCTGGATTGTGAAGGGAATGGCTTTTAGGTTAAAGGGATGATGGACTGCGTGCGTGGAAGGAAGGAAAGGTTGAAGGGTTTGGTTTTTTTTGGGTTAAGAAAATGGGCCGTGCGCGTGTGGTTGGGCCAAGTGGGTTAGCTTGAGAGGCAGGGGCGTGCGCAAGAAGAAAAGGGGGTGTGCATAGCAGGCAGAGGAGCAAAGGCGCAGGCGTGAGGATGAGGCTGTTGGGTTGGGCTGCTATTAGCACCACCCAGTTTTATTTTTGGCACCCCCACTTTCTTTTAAAAATATAAAATCCTTTTTTCTCTTTTTATTCATTCTTTTCTTTTCTTTCTTTCTTCTCTTTTACAATCTCCAAAAAGTTAAAATAAATAATAAAATAAAATAAAAAGGCCGGACAAAATTAGGGTACTACAGCTACCCCTCCTTAATTACATTTTACTCGAAGGTCTTCGTGCATTCGTTGTAAAATGTAATTAAGGATAAAGGACTCTGATTTTGTCGGCAATAAGTGGTTTGAGATTGCGAGATTGGCTCCCGACTTTGGTGGTTTGGGATTGCGAGATTGGCTCCCGCCTTTGGTGGTTTGGGATTGCTGGATTGGCTACCGACTTTGCTTTGGAATTCTAGGTCTGGTTCCTAATGAATTCCTGGTAAGACATAGGTTTGGTTCCTAACTCTTACAAAATTAGTGAGAGATTCTAGGTTCGATTCCTAGTGAATTCTCGTTAAGGCATAGGTTCGGTTCCTAGCTCTTACAAAATTGGCTGGAGATTCCAGGTTTGGTTTCCTGGTGAACTCCTAGTAAGGCATAGTTATGACTAGCTCTTACAATTCTTGTTGGAGATTCCAGGTTCGGTTTCCTGGTGAATTCCTAGTAAGGCCTAGTTATGGCTAGCTCTCACAAAATTGATCGGAGATTCCAGGTTCGGTTTCCTGGTGAATTCCTAGTAAGGCATAGTTATGACTAGCTCTTACAAAATTGGTTGGAGATTCCAGGTTCGGTTTCCTGGTGAATTCCTAGTAAGGCCTAGTTATGACTAGCTCTTACAAAATTGGTCGGATATTCCAGGTTCGGTTTCCTGGTGAATTCCTAGTAAGGCCTAGTTATGACTAGCTCTTACAAAATTGGTCGGAGATTCCAGGTTCGGTTTCCTGGTGAATTCCTAGTAAGGCCTAGTTATGACTAGCTCTTACAAAATTGGTCGGAGATTCCAGGTTCGGTTTCCTGGTGAATTCCTAGTAAGGCCTAGTTATGACTAGCTCTTACAAAATTAGTCGACCTAGTTATGACTAGCTCTCACAAAATTGGTCGGAGATTCCAGGTTCGGTTTCCTGGTGAATTCCTAGTAAGGCCTAGTTATGACTAGCCCTTACAAAATTGGTCGGAGATTCCAGGTTCGGTTTCCTGGTGAATTCCTAGTAAGGCATAGTTATGACTAGCTCTTACAAAATTGGTTTTGAATAGTTCTCTACTTAAGGAAGGTCTGGGTGTGAGTTCCTACGTCACTCAACACGAGTTCGGGTCAGACCCCCAGCAAAAGAGAAATGAGTTTCTAACTCATGGTTGATTTTAGTAATACAAGTAATGACTCTTTGAATAATGCAAGCGCTATTTCCTTGTATTAATCATGCATGAATGCAGCGAATGTCATGTTATGCATGAATGTTGTGTTATTATGGGGGAGCATTGTATTTCCGACACCTTTCCAAGCCCTTCTTGATAATTAGCCAGAGGTCCTTTCTATTGGCGACTTCGGAGCTAGTCAGCTTGGCCCTTTGTAATGTGCATGGCGCTGATGGTTCTGCATTTTGGTGGTACGTCCTGCTAAATTCCTCTCCTTGACGGGAAAATGCTAGATCCCCTGGATCCTTTCAAAATTTTCAGTAGTTATGAAATGCTTTTATGTTTTGATCTGCACATGTTTATTTTTAGCATGAATTTCTTTTAGAAAGAAAACGCAAGTTGATAAAATCCCAAGTTGAGTTCAGGAGAGATAGGAATAAGCATCCTATTGTGCCAATAGCATTCAATAAGCGATGTGGATAAGAATGAATTTCCATTATTATGGGAAAATATTACAAGTAGGATAAGTTTGTTTTCGCTAGATAGGAACTGGTAAGCAAAGTTAAATCCGCTAATAATCCTTTTGAAAACAAATTGTGCTGCCCTTCCGCGATCCAGACTCTGACGGCCTTCTTGATCACCCTCATAAAATTACATTTGTTCTGCTCTTGCCTGTTTTGCTACTGTGGGTCAGGTTCTAGTTCTGACTACCCTTGATGTATTTGGCTTGGATTTTGCTTAGGCCGCTCTTTGCGAGTTTTTGACCTAACAGGTTACCCTAAATTACCTTTGTAGGTTTTCAATTTAGCATTTTTATTGGACCCTAACTTTTGCCTAGGTCGCCCTTTCGGGTTTTCGACCTACCGGGTCGCTCTAATTTTTGCCTAGGCCGCCCTTTCGGGTTTTCAACCTAGCGAGCTATTTTTTTTTTGTGGGGCGTCCTCCTAGACATAGTACTTTTTGACCGCATCCGAATTCACTGGTAGCGGTAGATCATGTCCCTCCATATCTGCGAGGATGAGGCCTCCTCCTGAGAATGCCTTTTTCACCACATATGGACCTTCATAATTTGGGGTCCATTTTCCGCGTTGGTCTTTCTGAATAGGTAGAATCTTTTTCAAAACCAATTCCCCTTCTGTAAATTCTCGATGATGCACCTTCTTTTCATATGCTCTTTTGAGCCTCTTTTGATATAATTGTCCGTGACATATTGCCTCCAACCTTTTCCCTTCGATGAGATTCAGCTGGTCATAACGGGTCTGGACCCATTCGGCTTCTTCGAGCTTGGTTTCCATGACTACCCTTAGAGAAGGGATCTCTACTTCTATGGGTAATACTGCTTCCATTCCGTATACTAGGGAGAACGGAGTTGCCCCTGTGGAAGTGCGTACGGAAGTTCGGTATCCGTGTAAAGCAAAAGGGAGCATCTCATGCCAATCCTTGTAAGTTAACACCATTTTTTGGATAATCTTTTTGATATTCTTGTTGGCTGCTTCTACCGCCCCGTTCATCTTAGGGCGATAAGGGGAAGAATTGTGATGATGGATTTTGAAGTCATCACACAATTCTTTCATCATTTTATTGTTCAGGTTGGTCCCATTGTCCGTGATGATTTTCCTTGGCAGACCATACCGACAAATTATTTCCTTCTTGATGAATTTGACGACTACATTGCGAGTCACATTGGCATAGGAGATTGCTTTGACCCACTTTGTGAAGTAATCAATGGCCACGAGGATGAAGCGGTGTCCATTAGAGGCTTTCGGCTCAATCATTCCTATGACATCCAAACCCCACATGGAAAAATGCCAGGGTGCACTGAGGACGTTTAAGGAAGTTGGAGGCACGTGAATATTATCAGCATAAGTCTGACACTTATGACATTTCCTCACATGTTTGATGCAATCACCTTCCATTGAAAGCCAATAATATCCTGCTCTGAGAATCTTTTTAGCCATTGCGTACCCATTGGCATGGGTCCCGAAGGAACCTTCGTGGACGTCATCGATAATTCGTCTTGCTTCTGCGGAATCAACGCACTGGAGGAGTACCATGTCGTGATTTCTTTTGTAGAGCACGTCACCATTCAGAAAGAAACCCATAGCGAGCCTCCTCAAAGTTCTTTTGTCATTTTCTGAGGCGCCCAACGGATATTCTTTGTTCTTGAGGTAGCATTTAATGTCATGGTACCATGGCTTTCCATCTGGTTCATCCTCTATCAACTGGCAATAAGCGGGGCTTGCACGGCTCTCCATCATGATGAGAGGCATTTCTTTATCATTGTTTATCCGAAACATGGATGACAATGTGGCTAGTGCATCGGCTAACTGATTACTGTAACGACCCGTTTCCGGACCGCTACCGAGCTCAATATACCGAGCTCGAGTTACCGAGCTCAACACACCGAGCTCAACTAAACCTGTATGAGATGTGTTTTAAAACAAAACTCTTGTGCCTTTTAAAAAGTACGGTCTATTTTTTTTTTATAAAACCAGCTCGTGCACATCAGAGTAATTACAGCTTTTCGAAACATGGTGCAACTAAGACACAAGACATAAATTCTAATAAAACATACATGCATAACATACATATATATATCACTCGAAATAATAATGTATACAAAATACAGAGTAGTAAATGTACAAAGAAAATACACCTAAGGTATGACGACTTCAAAAGAGCAATCATACCCTGGGGGTACTTCCGGAAGACACCCACGCAGGGGGCTGCTCCAAAAGTAAGACCACCAGTCTACCCTGAAACGACAAAACAACACTGCCCAAACTGGTCACGACATACTACTCCAAAAGAAAAACCAGGTACAGTCATAAAAAAAAAACATCCATCACACATAAACAATCACGACAAGTAGAGGTCGTCACTCGGGTCCTCGTCGAGCTCCTCCTCGGCATCATCTGGCCGCCGAAGTTCCTGCACCCTCGACATCGCCTGGGTAACCGCCATGGATTGAAGGCACCACGGAAAGTGGTCAACTTCTCAACAATACAAGATAACACGGCATAAAGAAATAAGCAACACAATAATGTATCTCAATCACCACACGTGACTCGACCATCTCACTCTAGACTCGACTCGACTCTTATTCTGGAATATCGTCACAGTCCATCCCCAAACCGACGTAATAGGTAAACGGCAGTCCATCCCCAAATAAATTCCATGCATTAATCAGCAGGTCCATCCCCAAACTGATAATGCTACAACGCCTAGCCAATCCACCATAAACAAAAAGGGGACCTAGCACCCTCAGTTATCTGGGTCCGGCTCAAAAACGGCATACGATTCCCTAGCTCTCTCACTCGATGATTAGCTCGCCGCATGTCAAAGAGTAACACAACTTACTTGATCACATATCAAATAAAGAGAGCATGCTTAACATGAAGAAAACCCAATTTAATCATTTAAGCAATAAAACATTCTGCATGAAGACACGCAATTCGACAGCAATTCACAATTCACAACATATATTCAATCACATATCAAATACATGCAAAAACCCAATCATATCACAACATTCCAAGCTCGACACCAATCAAGGAGTCCATACAGAAATATAACAATAAAAATAAAGTCTTAATAATGTCTAAAAGTTGCCCTTACCGAACTCCAAGCTAATCTTTGCCGATAACGACCTCGACACGGTGTCTTCAAATGAGCTCGACAACGACTTCTCTTACTCGATCTCGACACGGTGTCTTCAACGAGCTCGACAACGACTTCGACATCGCGTCAGCCCTCAATCGACCTCGACATCGCACACTTCTCGATCGACCTCGACACGCATGATTCTCGATCCGATCCCACCGCTTCCACGTCCTCGGGTTCGCTCTCCCGCACACCTCGATTGAAATCACACGATCTCGAATCGACTTCCTAAAACAAGCACAACTTAGTTCGATCTATGGGTTCTAATACACTTAGCTCTCATCCCAAACTTA
This sequence comes from Calophaca sinica, assembly GCA_037113605.1. NCBI lineage: Eukaryota > Viridiplantae > Streptophyta > Magnoliopsida > Fabales > Fabaceae > Calophaca > Calophaca sinica. Next base: position 101,064,248 of record CM073735.1, on the reverse strand, counting down.
ACCACAACCCGTAAAAATATAAAAACTCAAGAACTTAAATATATTTTTCCTCTAACACAAAGTTAGGGTTTTCGATCAAAAGTTCATGAAAAAGGCTATCTGATGCCACAACAGATAGATCGACAACAACAACAACCAGAAGCAACAAACGAAAACAAGAAATCGAAACAAACCAAAAATGGAGGGTTTCTGGGCACTGCCGATTGCAGAAAAACAGAGGAAGAAAATTTGTTTTTCAAGCTCAAATAATCGGTTAGAAAGATAGGTAATATCGTGAAAAAGAAAACCCATCAATTTGACATGATTTGGAAGCATAAAAACTAGCTAAAATGGAAGGAAGAAGTAGCGCTAAACAGTAGCACGAAGGAAGAGAAAATCTGTTTTTCCTTACCTCAGATGATGGTCGAGATGGTGAGATATAGGTCGAGAAGATGATGAGGAACAAGATTGATGAAGAAAATTTGTGCAGAGTCTCGATGGAACTCAAGGTTTCTTCGATGGAGATTTTGGAGAAAAACAAGGAACTCAGAGCAGAAGGAAGGAAGAAGAAAGAAGAAAAGAGAAATGAGTATCTGAGGGAACCGGTCGTGGTATACAGCTGGTGAGAGAAGGGGTATAATCGTAACTTCAGCTATAAGATGCCAATCCCATCAATCAATCTACCCGTCTAATCGCTACTCTCTCATAATTACCCTCTACTCTATCGGTCAAAGATCTAGACACAGCGACGAGAACGGCAAGCCGACAATATAATTATTACAACCAATATAATAATAACGCTGAATAACGTTCGTAAGAATACGAGTGTCATCTCGACACGATGTCGACTAGGGTGCTCGTGCAAGCGCACAAGGCTCTAACACGAGTTCGTGCACGCGGCCTCCTCAGTTCGATACGCGACCTCCTCAGCTCGGTACGCGACTTCATCAACTCGACACGCGATCTCCTCAGCTCAGCAGCTAGTGCACGCAGTCTCCTCAGCTCGGCAAATGACCTCGGCAAAGGATCTTGGCACGGGATCTCGACACAAGATCTCGACGCGAGGTCTCGATACGTCGTCCTAAGACGATGTCGATCTCGTCCTCAGGTGTTACAATCTCTCCCTCTAAAAAAATTTCGTCCTCGAAATTGCAAATAAGATTCTTACCTAGGAAAAGTTCAGGGTACTGAGTCTTCATCTTCTCCTCCAGCTCCCAAGTCGCATCTCCCGTCTTCTGATCCCACACAACTTTGACAAGTTGAATCTCTTTGTTCCGCGAATCGCTTGGCTTTCCGATCAACGATCCTTCTTGGTGATGCTTCAAAAGATAAGTCATCCTTCGCTTGAATCACATCCGCTCGATGACATGAGAGGGCTCAAACATACTTCCGCAATTGTGAGACGTGGAAGACGTCGTGAATGTTCGACAAGAATGGTGGCAAGGCAATCTGATATGCCACTGGACCAATACGACGAAGAATCTGATAAGGTCCAATAAATTTAGGGGTAAGTTTCTTGGATTTGATCGCTCGACCAACTCCAATAGTGGGGTGACTCTAAGAAATACATGTTCTCCTTCCTCGAACTCGAGCGGTCGACGTCGTTGGTCTGCATAACTCTTCTGTCGACTTTGAGACGTTCGCATCCTATCTCTGATCAAACGGATCTTCTCAGTAGTCTGCTGGATCATATCTGGTCCCACAACAGAACGCTCGCCGTCCTGGTACCAACAAAGAGGCGTCTGACATTTACGTCCATACAGTGCTTCAAAAGGTGCCATTCCAATACTCGCATGGAAACTGTTATTGTAGGTGAACTCCACCAATGGTAAGACGTCGTCCCAACTTCCTCGGTGATCTAAGGTACAAGCTCGCAACAAATCTTCAAGTGATTGGATCGTTCTCTCAGTCTGACCGTCCGTCTGGGGATGATATGCCGAGCTAAGCCTGAGCTCGGTTCCCATCGCTCCTTGTAATTCCCTCCAAAAGTGAGACGTGAACTTCGGATCTCGGTCCGACACGATCGAAGAGGGTATACCATGAAGTCGTACTATCTCCGCGATGTAGATCTCGGTCAGCTTTTCCACGTTGTATGTCGACCTCACTGGCAAGAAATGAGCAGATTTGGTCAATCGGTCGACGATCACCCAAATCGAATCATTCTTCTTCTGCGTCTTCGGCAAACCTACAACAAAATCCATGGAAATACTATCCCATTTCCAAACTGGCACGTCAAGCGATTGTAGCATTCCCGCAGGTCGTTGGTGCTCCACCTTCGCTTTCTGACACGTTAAACACGACGCTACGTCCTCGGCCACTTGCTTCTTCATTCCGGACCACCAAAAATGCTTCTTCAAGTCTTGATACATCTTCGTAACTCCTGGGTGAATACTAAAGTTGCTCTTATGCGCTTCGTCGAGAATCAACTTTCTCAGCTCGGATACGTTAGGTACACACACTCGGCCATTGCATCTTAAGATGTCGTCCACTCCGACTTGGAATTCTGTCGACTTCCCTTGCGCTATCAACTGAACCTTCTCTTGCAGAAGCTCGTCATGAACTTGCTGGTCTCGGATCTCGTCCAACAATCTGTTAGAAATGGTAAGCATACCAAATCTCAGCTTCCCGGTGAAACTTCGACACTCAACTTCAAGTCTCTAACTTCTCGAGCATCTCCAACTCCTTGATCATCATTGCCGAGGTTAAAGCGCTCTTCCCGCTCAATGCATCTGCTACTCGTTAGCCTTCAGGGATGGTATTCCAACGTAAAGTCGTAGTCCTTGAGAAATTGCCCATCTTGCCGACGCATGTTGAGCTCTTTACGGTCGAGCAGTACTTCAAGCTCTTGTGATCGCTGAAAGCGATCAGAGTGCTCCCATAAAGGTAGTGTCTCCATATCTTCGCCAAAAACTCTGGCCCGGCTTCAAGTCGTGAGTAGGGTAGTTCCTCTCGTGAATCTTAAGTCGTCTTGAAGCATCTGCGACCACCTTCCGATGTTGCATCAAAGACGCATCCCAATCCCTGGTGTGACGCATCACAATACACCTCGTAAGGCTCTTCAGGTTGAGGCAAAATCAAGACAGCCGCCAAAAGCTCCTTGATCTTTGAAAACTGGCTTCACACTCCTCGGTCAGGCAAAGGTTGATCCTTCCTCGTCGGTCGGGTAAGAAGCGCGACAATCTTCGAGAAACCTTCAATGAATCTTCGGTAATATCCTCGCTAAGCCGACAAAACTCGATCTCGTGAATCGCCTTCTACTGTTCCCACGCTTAGTACGACTTCAATCTTAGTTGGATCCACACTATCCGCTTCTTTGGAAATCACGTGACCAAGAAAATTCACCTCTTCGAGCCAAAACTCACACTTGACCAGGTTGGCATAGAGTTGCTTATCTCGTAATATCTGCGATGCTCGACATAAGTGTTCTGCGTGCTCTTCTCGGTTCCTCGAGTAGATCGGTATGTCGTCGATGAACACTACAACGAATCGATCCAAAAACGAATGGAAAATCCTGTTCATGTAGTCCATAAACACACCGGCGCGTCGTCACTCCAAACGGCATCACCAAGTACTCGTAGTGACCGTATCTGGTCTGAAAGTCGTTTTGGGTACATCTTCCTCCTTCACGCGAATCGATGGTAGCCCGACTTCAAGTCTATCTTGGAAAGATCGCCGCTCCACGGTTGATCCATCAAGTCGTCAATACGTGGTAACGGATAACGGTTCTTCACAAGAACCTTGTTGAGCTCGCGATAGTCCACGCCACGGCCTTGATCGTCCATCCTTCTTCTTAACCAACAACACCGAGCTCCCCACGGTGACACGCGGCCGTATGAATTGCTTCGACTCCAAGTGTTCGATCTGGGACTTGACTCTTTCATCTCGGCAGAGACATCTGTATGGCGCTTTGGAGATCGGTCTGTCCCTGGAATCGTGTCGATGGAGAACTCGACCTCTCGTGACTGGTGGTAACCCTGGCACGTCTTCGAAAACGCCCTCAAAGTCACACACCACCGGAACATTCTTCACGTCGATCTGCTGGAAAACTTCCGAACTAGCGGATACATGTATTCCCTAGTTCCTTCTTTCAAAGAAACTCCGACACGTTCAGCGAGAAAGATAATTGGAGACTCCAAGGTCCGGAAAAATTACGCTTTTCACGGGCACAGTCCAAGAGGACATGGTGGTGTGACAACCAATCCATCCCGAGGATGATATCTAAGCCCTTAAGAGGCAAACAAACCAAATTGACCACAAACTTTCTACTCTGAATAACCACTACACAATTAAGACATGCAGTGTTTGTGACTAAGGTTTTAGCAGCTGGGGTTGTAACTACTAATTTGAACGGTAAAGCAGTCACAGTCAAGTTCAAATGGTTCACAAAATCAGAAGAAATAAAGGAATGGGTTGCACCCGAATCAAAAAGAACGGATAAGGATTTACCCTCAATCTCACATTCACCTTGAATAAGATCTTCAGCTCGTTCTGCTTCCTCGCCACTCATGCAAAAAACTCTGCCTTTAGCTACTTGACGCTTCCCTTTGGCCTTTGCCGCAAGCATCGTCGGTTCAGCTTTAGGTGTGGGACAATCCTTGACAAGATGTCCTGGCTTCTTACAGTTGAAACACACCTCCACCCTCTGAGTACAGTTATTGGCGTAATGTCCCGTCTTTCCACAACGGAGACAAGTCACCTCGACCTTTGATGCATCCTCCGCTTCTCGGTACTGGGTCATCGGACGATCATCGTCCCCTGTTGTCGTTCCCACGAGGCCTGGTCGTAAGGCTTCTTCGCAGCTTGTTTTCCTTTACGTGCAAATCTACGCCCCGCACTGGGTCTCACCGTCCGCCTACAATCTTCTTCTTGTGGCTCCTCACTCCTTCTACCTCGACACGATCTATCGGCTCTTGGAGGTTTCGAATCCTCAACGACACCATCGACTTGAATGTCGAATCTCAATCCCCGTTGGAATCTCTCACTCAACCATCTCTGGTCAATCGGATCACGAAATGGATGAAATACCTCGCCAACGACTCGAACTTGGCGCATACTGGACATCATCATACCGCCTTCTTTGCAATTGAAGAAACTCTTGCTCCTTCTCGGCTCGTGCGATGTCTGGGAAGTACTTGTCCAAGAACCTTTCACGAAAAAGCTCCCGTGTCATCTCGCGACGTTCGCTATAAATGTTTGCTTCACTCCTCCACCAATACTCTGCGTCTCCTAGCGGTAAGTAGGTAGCATAGTCGACCTTCACGTTGTCAGGAAATGGAGTGCCTCGAAGATCTTCTCGATCTCTTGCATCCAAAGATCGGCTTTATCTGGTTTGGCTCACCGTAGAACTTCGGTGGATCATGCTTCCTAAAGTCCGCCAATCCTCTCGCTTCAAAGATTTCGCTCTGCTCGTTGTTGTTCTTTGCAAGTTCTGGAGTTAACGCCGCTGGTCTGTTGAGCCATCGCGTTAACTGTTGAGTTCTGGCGGTGATTGTTGAGCCATGGCTGCCGCCATCTCGGTCATAGCTTGAATTGCTCGTTCCATGTCGACATTCTCGATTCTGCTATCGTATTCCTCACGAGGTGGCATTAGATTCCACAAAGTTCAAAACCCTGTCGAATCTCACAACAAGGATGTGTTAAAACACACCGCTTCAATCAAGAAACAGTTCAAACAATTTTCCAAGCAATAAGTGCTTCACTTAATCAAACAAAGAATCAACATATTACAATTAGGTACCCAACACACATAACCCGACATAGTGACGGTCAAATTTCCTATGCACGGCTGGTCGAATCAAGCGCTCGATACCAACAATGTAACGACCGCTTTAGGACCGCTACCGAGCTCAATATACCGAAGCTCGAGTTCTGAGCTCAACACACCGAGCTCAACTAAACTGTATGAGATGTGTTTTAAAGGGAAACTCTTGTCCCTTTTGAAAAGTACGGTGTATTTTTTTTTTAATAAAACCAGCTCGTGCACATCAGAGTAATTACAGCTTTTCGAAACATGGTGCAACTAAGACACAAGACATAAATTCTAATAAAACATACATGCATAACATACATATATATATATATCACTCGAAATAATAATGTATACAAAATACGAGTAGTAAATGTACAAAGAAAATACACCTAAGGTATGACGACTTCAAAGAGCAATCATACCACTGGGGTACTTAGGAAGACACCCACGCAGGGTCGCTCCAAAAGTAAGACCACCAGTCTACCCTGAAGCGACAAAACAACACCGCCAAACTGGTCACGACATACTACTCCAAAAGAAAAACCAGGTACGATCATAAAAAAACATCCATCACACATAAACAATCACGACAAGTAGAGGTCGTCACTCGGGTCCTCGTCGAGCTCCTCCTCGGCATCATCTGGCGTCGAGTTCCTGCACCTCGACATCGCCTGGGTAACCGTCATGGATTGAAGGCACCACGGGAAAGTGGTCAACTTCTCAACAATACAAGATAACACGGCATAAAGAAATAAGCAACACAATAATGTATCTCAATCACCACACGTGACTCGACCATCTCACTCTGGGCTCGACTCGACTCTTATTCCTAATATCGTCGAGTCCATCCCCAAACCGACGTAATAGGTAAACGGCGAGTCCATCCCCAAACCGAATTCCATGCATTAATCAAGTCCATCCCCAAACCGATAATGCTACAACGCTAGCCAATCCACCATAAACAAAAAGGGACCTAGCACCCTCGGTTATCCGGGTCCTGGCTCAAAACGTCATACGACTCCTAGCTCTCTCACTGATGATTAGCTCGCGCATGTCAAAGAGTAACACAACTTACTTGATCACATATCAAATAAAGAGAGCATGCTTAACATGAAGAAAACCCAATTTAATCATTTAAGCAATAAAACATTCTCGCATGAAGACACGCACTGACAAAGAATTCACAATTCACAACATATATTCAATCACATATCAAATACATGCAAAAACCCAATCATATCACAACATTCCAAGCTCGACACCAATCAAGGAGTCCATACAGAAATATAACAATAAAAATAAAGTCTTAATAATGTCTAAAAGTTGCCCTTACCGAACTCCAAGCTAATGCTGCTCGATAACGACCTCGACACAGCTGTCTTCAAATGAGCTCGACAACGACTTCTCTTACTCGATCTCGACACGGCTGTCTTCAACGAGCTCGACAACGACTTCGACACGTACCGTCCTCAATCGACCTCGACACGTACACTTCTCAGTCGACCTCGACACGTACAGTTCTCGATCTGGATCCCACTGCTTCCACGTCCTCGGGTTCGCTCTCCCGTACACCTCGATTCGGAAATCACACGATCTCGGGAATCAGACTTCCTAAAACAAGCACAACTCAGTTCGATCTATGGGTTCTAATACACTTAGCTCTCATCCCAAACTTAACCACAACCCAGAAAATATAAAAACTCAAGAACTTAAATATATTTTTCCTCTAACACAAAGTTAGGGTTTTCGATCAAAAGTTCATGAAAAAGGCTATCTGATGCCACAACAGATAGATCGACAACAACAACAACCAGAAGCAACAAACGAAAACAAGAAATCGAAACAAACCAAAAATGGAGGGTTTCTGGGCACTGCCGATTGCAGAAAAACAGAGGAAGAAAATTTGTTTTTCAAGCTCAAATAATCGGTTAGAAAGATAGGTAATATCGTGAAAAAGAAAACCCATCAATTTGACATGATTTGGAAGCATAAAAACTAGCTAAAATGGAAGGAAGAAGTAGCGCTAAACAGTAGCACGAAGGAAGAGAAAATCTGTTTTTCCTTACCTCAGATGATGGTCGAGATGGTGAGATATAGGTCGAGAAGATGATGAGGAACAAGATTGATGAAGAAAATTTGTGCAGAGTCTCGATGGAACTCAAGGTTTCTTCGATGGAGATTTTGGAGAAAAACAAGGAACTTCGAGCGAAGGAAGGAAGAAGAAAGAAGAAAAGAGAAATGAGTATCCGAGGGAACCTGGCCGTGGTATACACCGGTGAGAGAAGGGTATAATCGTAACCAGCTATAAGATGCCAATCCCATCAATCAATCTACCCGCCTAATCGCTACTCTCTCATAATTACCCTCTACTCTATCGGTCAAAGATCTAGACACCACGAGCAGCGGCAAGCCAACAATATAATTATTACAACCAATATAATAATAACGCTGAATAACGTTCGTAAGAATACGAGTGTCATCTCGACATGATGTCGACTAGGGTGCTCGTGCAAGCGCACAAGGCTCTAACACGAGTTCGTGAACGCGGCCTCCTCAGTTCGATACGCGACCTCCTCAGCTCGGTACGCGACTTCATCAACTCGACACGCGATCTCCTCACCGGCAGCCTAGTGCATCGCGATGCTCCTCAGCTCGGCAAATGACCTCGGCAAACGATCTTGGCACGGGATCTCGACACAAGATCTCGACACGAGGTCTCGATACGTCGTCCTAAGACGATGTCGATCTCGTCCTCAGGTGTTACAATTACTCTCTCGCGGAATATGTTGGAAGGTGATTCTGTCAAATGATTTGGCGAGTCCCTGGATGTACTTGTGGTAAGGGATTAATTTGGAATCCCGAGTTTCCCATTCTCCATTTAACTGGTTGATAACCAGGACGGAATCCCCGTAGACCTTCAGAGTCTTGACTTTAGTTTCTACGGCAACCCGAATTCCCATGACACAAGCCTCATACTCTGCGATATTATTGGTGCAATTGAAACATAGGCGTGCGGCCAGCGAGGATGTCGCGGTTTTACGGAGAAATCAAGATGTGCCCAGATCCCGTGCCCCAATGCGTTAGAGGCTCCGTCAAACATCATTGTGCACTCCTTGTCTCTTGGTTCTTCTTTTTCAGCAGACATTATATTCTCATCGGGAAATTCATAGGGGACTGGTGAATGGTTGTCCATGGGTTGGTGGGCTAAGTATTCAGCGAGCGCACTACCTTTGACAGCCTTTTGAGAGACATACTGAATATCATATTCGGATAATAGCATCTGCCACCGAGCAATTCTTCCGGTGAGAGCAGGCTTCTCAAATACATACTTGATCGGATCCATTTTTGACACCAACCAAGTCGTATGAGAAAGCATGTACTGTCTTAGACGGTGGGCGGCCCAAGCAAGGGCGCAACAAGTACGTTCCAACACCGAGTAATTAGCTTCATAACTTGCAAACTTCTTACTTAAGTAGTAAATGGCATGTTCTTTTTTACCAGTCTCGTCGTGCTGACCAAGCATACATCCCATAGACCCATGTAATATTGTCAAGTAGAGGATCAGGGGTCTGCCTGGAACTGGAGGTACTAACACGGGTGGCTTCTGCAAGTACTGTTTGATTTTATCGAAAGCCTCTTGGCACTTCTCGTTCCATTCTACAGCTTGGTCTTTGCGTAACAATTTGAAAATCGGCTCACAAGTGTCAGTGAGTTGTGATATAAACCGAGAGATATAATTCAGCCTTCCTAGGAAACCGCGAACTTCCTTTTCTGTACGAGGAGCTGGCATTTCTAAAATGGCTTTTACTTTTTCTGGGTCCACTTCGATTCCTTTCTGACTCACAATGAATCCCAACAATCTTCCTGACTTGACACTGAAGTTACATTTGGCGGGGTTGAGCCTTAAGCGGAACTTTCTCAATCGCTCAAATAGTTTCCGCAGATTGGTTATATGACCCTCTTCAGTTTGCGACTTGGCGATCATATCGTCCACGTAGACTTCCATCTCTTTGTGTATCATATCATGGAACAAAGTCACCATTGCCCTTTGATAGGTTGCCCCCGCATTTTTTAACCCGAAAGGCATCACTTTGTAGCAAAAGGTGCCCCAAGCTGTGATGAACGTGGTCTTTTCCATGTCCTCCCTGGCCATTTTTATCTGATTATACCCGGAGAAACCATCCATGAGAGAGAAAAATGCGTGATGAGCCGTGTTATCTACTAGGACATCGATATGTGGCAAAGGAAAATCGTCTTTGGGACTCACTCTATTAAGGTCCCGGTAGTCAACACACATTCGAACTTTTCCACCTTTCTTTGGAACAGGGACGATATTAGCAACCCATTGGGGATACTTGACCACGGCTAGAAATCCGGCGTCAAATTGTTTCTTAACTTCTTCCCTAATTTTCAAGGACATATATGGTCTCATGCGTCTCAACTTCTGTTTGATGGGAGGGCAATCAGGCTTAAGCGGCAACTTGTGTTTGACGATATCGGTATCCAACCCTGGCATGTCTTGATAGGACCAAGCAAAAACATCTTTATAATCCCGAAGGAGTTGGATTAGTTCAGCCTTTACTCCTGGTGACATGGTGAGGCCAATCTTGACTTCTTTTCTGTTTTCATCTGTTCCCAGATTGATCAGCTCAGTGGGTTCTTCATGAGGCTCAATCTTCCTGGATTCCCCTTCTATAAGTCTCATCAATTCTGGTGAGAAGTCTTCGTCAGGGTAATCTTCTTTACAATCTCCGTTGGTGTGATTAATCGGACCATCAAAGTCCGGTGGCGAAACTTCAGCACAATTGTTTTCAGAAGTATTTTCGATGAACCTACATTATCAAGGTTAGCAATAAGGGGAGAGTGAAGGAAAGAAGAGAAAAAGAGCGAGTGAAAATACTTGGGATAAAATCAAAATGTTTCATTAATGTTCGAAATATGCTAAAAGAAAACATGCGGGGCCCTTTAACATTTCCTCTACGCCTCGGGCTGAGCGGAGAGGTAAGCATTAGATGAATTACATTGAAAATGTATTAAGGATCCTAGGGTTTTCCACCACTTCCCAATTGCAAGGTATTGAAGAGCATGGGCGGACCCAACTTTCACCAGAAATAACAAGATCGTCCCCACGCCAGATACTTGATCTGGATAGATCCATCCCGCGCTTCGGAAGCTTTGGCGGAGATCACAAATGGAGATTTTCCCCAGCTCGGGTTCCCGATTCTCAAGACGGGCCTTTCTCTTTTCTTTCCTTTCTTCGATCATCCTTTCCTTGTCTCTTTTAGTGGGTACGTACCCCAGGCCGTGCCGATCCTTGTTCTCGAGAACTCCTAGGATTGAGGTCATACCTTCTTGATTCTTCCCCAGTCCTTTTCCTGGCTGATATCCCCCTTTTAGCATGACATTGCCCACCATTAGTGCGGCATTGGATAGACAGGGTTTCTCAGTGGTGATCCCTACATAAGCGCTATCGATAATTTCCAACACCTGAAACGCAGTTCCCAGGGCTTCCTCTGTAGCTTCAATGTAGCGTGTTGATGTCGGCTTACTCACCAGCAAATCTTGTTCTCCTGACACAATGACCAGTTTATCATCCACGACAAACTTCAATTTTTGGTGCAAGGTGGACGGTACTACTCCCGCTGAGTGAATCCAAGGTCTTCCCAGCAAGCAACTATAGTTGGGCCTGATGTCCATTACCTGGAAGTTAATAATGAAGGTGAATGGCCCGATCTGGATCGGCAGCTCGATTTCTCCCATTACTTCACTCTTGGATCCGTCGAAGGCCCTTACAAGCACATAGCTAGGCTTCATATGAGTTTTGTCGATGGGTAATTTATCCAAGGTAGATTTAGGCATCACATTTAGGGAGGACCCATTATCTATGAGGACCTTGGCCACGAGATGTTCCTTACACTGAACCGAGATATGCAGTGCTTTGTTGTGTCCTCTCCCTTCCGCGGGTATCTCCTCATCATTGAAGTACAAATAATTGCATGCAGTGATGTTGCCAACCAGATCACCAAACTGATTCAACGTAATATTCTGAGATACATGGGCCTCATTCAGAACTTTCATTAGCATTTTCCTATGGCTCTCAGAGTGCGTCAATAAGGCGAGTAGGGATACTCTTGCTGGCGTGCGATTCAACTGGTCTACTATCTCGTACTCGCTTTGTTAAATGAGCTTGAGAAATTCAGCAACTTCCTCATGGGGAATTTCTTTCTTATCTTCCTTCCCCGTGTTGCTTTCCTCGATCACAACCTCTTTTCCTTTGTTTTTAACTTCAATCGGCTTTTTTGCAGTTTCTTCCACCAATTCCTTTTCTGGTTCTTCTACGGTCCTCCTTACCGGCTCTTTATCTGGGGCATAGACTCGCCCACTTCGTGTCATCCCTCCTATTCCCACAATATTGGTGACCGTCGGAGGACATTGCTGCCTATCATTCCCTTCGACTCGGACTTTTGCATCATATATCCAAGGGACTGCTTTGTCGTCCTTGTACGGAAAAGGAGACGGTATTTGAATAGTGATGGTTTTAGGGGCATTAGCCGCTGTAGGAGATGCACTCTTAGTGAATTGAATCACCAAAGGTTTTGGGATCATGGTTCCTGAATCTTGGACCATGGATACCTCCATTTCCTTTTGAGAGATAATTCGGACCATGTTCATATCGAGTAATTTTTGGAGGATGACCCTAAACTCTTCACACTCCTCGGTGGACAGGATGTCTTCATTGTAAGGAGTTTCCTTGTTGACTTTTACCTTTTCAATCAGACCGGCTTTGCGAAGTTTGCTGAATACTTCACTCATCGGGATTTCTACTTCAACAACATCCCTTATTATCCTTCTCCCATATTCGGCCTCTATCATATTCACCGATGTGTTTCCGTGGTTAGGTAACGGATTACTCCCTACGTTAGGGCTATCATCCTGGAAGCTCAACCATTTTGCATTTATCAGGTTTTGGACTTTAACTTTCAGAGCTCGGCAATCTTCTATGGAGTGGCCTGCTGCCCCGGCGTGGTATTCGCAGGTGGCATCTGGATTATACCATTTTGGGAATGGCGGTTCCATGGGTTTCTGCGGACTAGGAACCACCAATGAGTTTTTGAGCAGGTGCTGGTAAACATCTTTGTAACTCATAGGGATCTTGTCAAACTGGATCGGGTTCCTTCCTTGGAAGTTCTGAGCTCTTGGCTGATTAAAATTCTAACCTCCTTGATCACCGGAAATGGGAAACGCTGACGTGGTAGTTGCCGCAACGTATAGAGGGGCACTACTCACCGCGTTTGTCTCTCCTTCTTTCTTCTTCTTGACGAAGGATTTCTGTGTTTTGGATGATGAAGTGTCGTTATGGATCTTTCCATTGTGCATCCCGATTTCCACGCGTTCTCCTATGACAATCAAATCAGAAAAGCTTGAGAACATGCTTCCAATCATTTTATCGTAGAATGGAGGCTCAAGCATGTCGATGAATGTATCAATCATCTCTTTATCCAATAGGGGGGGCTCCACTTGAGCAGCCATGCTCCTCCATCTCTGGGCGTATTCTTTATGGCTTTCAGCGTCTTTCTTCTTCATATTTTGCAACTGGTTATGGCTGGGGGCCATATCCATATTGTACTTATACCGCTGGACGAACGCATTTGCCAAGTCTTTCCATGAGCGAATTTTAGTACGCTCTAACTGCATATACCACCGCGAGGGTGCCCCGGTCAAGCTTTCTTGGAAGAAATGAATTAGGAGCTTGTCATCGTGGGAATGGGAAGCCATCTTTCGGCAATACATGATCAGGTGGCTCTTGGGACATGTCTCCCCTTTGTACTTATCGAACTCGGGTACCTTGAACTTTGGAGGTATAACTACATCAGGGACCAAACACATGTCCGAGGCTTCGAAGCCAATGTGATCTACCCCCTCAATGGCCTTTAACCTTTCCTCCATCATCTGAAACCTTTCCTTGGCTTGAGCATCCTCCTGAGGAGTGAAGATAGGTACAGAATTTTGAGCACTTGTGTTCGACGGGTTTCCATCATTCGGAGGTGTCAGTCCTTGTGAACTATGGATAGGTATTTCGTTCTCTTCCGGCCGATTCTCCCCCGGCTCATTATGCATGTGGTGTTCGACAATTCGTTCTGCTTCTGGGGTCAACTTGGCATTTAGGGCCATCATCAAATCGAACATCTGGCCCATTCGTGCACTCATCTGATCAAGATCTCCCCGCATAGCCTCTTGACTCTGTTGCATGGCCTGCTGATTTTGTTCTAAGGCGTCCATGAGCCTGGCTTGCGACCTTGTTCTGTAAGGATGCAGGTTCTTCGTGTTTATTTCTGGGTTCAGAAGGACAATATGAGTATAGAGGAGTTGTTTATGTTATGCTCATATTACGTATGCCATGCACGTTTATTTATTTACTTAATTTGTTTTATCGGCTTATCGGAGAATCGCAAAAACTTTGTAAATGTTTCATCGGGTCGCTGCGTATTGCAAGGATAAATACTCCTATCAAAAGAAAATACCATAATTCAAGTTGCCCTGAGGGCTTACAATGAAACGGAAATTGAAATTGCGAGAATTCAAATAAACGACAAAAAAAAAAAACTAAGGGGATAGGATCTTTAACAGTCACGTCGGATCTGCTTCTCCAATTCTCCCACTAAGCTCTTGTAGTACTCTATGAAGTTCATCACTTTCCTCGGCAAAGTTCGGAAACCTATTACGGATTCTGCTTCTTCCAAGAGTTCTGGCATATCTTGGATACCTCTATTTGCGAGCCAGACCAACTTAGAGCAACGATCCATCCAGTATCGGGTTTCTCGGTCAAACCAAGTAATGACTTCCCACTGATCATCAATTTTTCCTTGCATACTGAGGACCTTCTCACGTTCCTCCTCGAGATCTATATGGTAGCCTATGAACTTTTCTTCCGCAATTCTCTTTTCTGCTTCGAGTTGGGCCTCGTGCAACTGCATGGTATTTTTCAACTGTTGTGTCAAGCTTTCAACCCGTTCTTGTAAAGCCTTACTAGCCTTTTGAGAATCAGTCCACATTTTCCTCAAATCCCCTTTTTCACAGAGAACTGAACTTAATTCCTTTTTCACTAAGTCCAATTGTCGATTTGCTGCTCTCAGACAGCCTTGAGTCCGAGACTGGCTTGCCTTTTCATCCTTGGCTCTCTTTTGGGTCTCCTCTAGAAATCCAGCTTTTCTGTCACATTCATCTCGTAGGACTTCTATATCTTGATATGCCCTTTTTAAATTCTCCCGAAGAAGTTTCTTATCCTCTTTCACCTTCTCTAAGGCCAGCCTCAATTCTTCCACTTCTTCATTCTCGGCAGGGGGTGGAGGCGGCATTTCTGGGACTAAAAACAAATTTCGGAAAGGTAACTTGACTTGCTGAACTCTCGCCGTAACCCATTGGCGGTACTTTTCATCCGTATGAGTACTCTTGCGCCCTAGTGGTTTCCTGATTACTTTCCTCCAAGCCCGGCATACTTTTGTGAACAATGCCAAATCCGAGGAGCCCCGATCATGTATAATGAAAGCGGCTAGCTCTTCTTCGACAGGTTCTCCCAGCATGGGTGCACCGAGTTGTCTCAAGGCCAGAGTAGGATTGTAGTTGATGCAACCTATAGTTCCAATGAGGGGTACGTTGGGGAATTCTCCGCACCGATAAATCACCTCTTTAATCTCTTGCTCTCTAGAGTACCATATCACAGATTCCTCACTAAGACTCATCAGGTAAGCAGCCCATTCTGCGTTGCTCCTAGGACCGAAGGGATGTCCCCTTTTTACTAAGTGACCTTTCAACCATAGGTATAAGATGGGGACACAACAACGAATTCGTCCTCCTCCTTTCTCATGGCGTGTATGAAGTTCATAGTATAAGTCCGCAAGAACGGCGGTAGTGGGATCCATACCTTGGGTTTTAAATGCTAGGAAGGCGTCAATGGCGGTTTTGTCCACAAAATGGTCCACATGAGGAAACAAGACCACTCCATAAATAATCAGGGCTACTACATCCAAGGACTCTCTCAATTTTCCTTCGGCATGAAGGTCCTTAGCTTTTTCTTCTAGAAAGCTCCTGGAGTAACCTTCGAGATCTTCTTCTACCATTAATGTAGCGTTCAAATCTGATTCAGAGATACCCAAAGCAAGTGAAATGGTACCTATAGTTGGAGTATGTTTTGCGTGACGGTACGGGCCTTTAGTCCTTCCTGGGATCCCCAAGATTTTCTGATATTCTTCTAAAGTCGGTGCCATTTGGAAGTTCCGGAACGTGAAACATCTGAGAGGGGGGTCATAAAACTGGGCCAGTGTCGTTAGGGCTCCCACTTGTACGTCTACATTTATCAGATCCAATATATTCCCAAATTTTCCCACGAAGCTAATCCGATCTAACTGTATCCACTTTTCAGCTATGAAATCAACCAAGGTTTTTAGATGCATCAAACGAGGCGGTTCGATCTTGAATTTCAAAGTGTTTCTCCTTTCTAACCCTGTAACTGCGCTCACCGAAGACATTTGTTCCAAAGATTTTTGAAATTTCCGATAAGCCTGAACGAATGGGAAATTAGTGTTATGGCATATGCATGAATGAATGAGTATGACTTTGTTTTCCAAAAGTGAAAGAAAAATAAAATTGCAAATTTACTTCATTTTCGAGAACACAGTCATTTTAATAAATATATCTTTTAGTACACATTAAGTTATTTTTAAAAAATTTGTTACAGTTATTACTATTATTATTACACCCCCCTTTTTAACAGGCCTAAGTATCTATTTTTCAAAATAGTTGATTGGGGCTCTGAAAGAGAAGTTTATATCGTAAAAAAAAAATATTTTTGTGATTTTTTGAAATAAATAAGCGAAAAAGGATAATAAGGGAGGGTATGCTCCTTTTGTGACCAAGGTTGGTAATTCTTAAAGGATCTATGGTTCACATTAAGTGCCTTTCTTTGGGTGGATTAAAGTACTAAACTAAAAGGTCCCTAGAGCCAAGGGTCCCATTTGAAAATGTTACCACCAATAATAGGTATACTATTAAAGGATGGTTTTTTCTCAAAAGGAGCCAAACTCTAGGTGAGGCTTTCGTAGGAACCTACTGGCCGTACGTCCAGCAGAGCACCCACTACGCAGCCTCTCCTAACTTAATGTTCACTCGGGCCCGGTATAGGGCTCCCACTCATGGTGTGTGCAAGTAAGTGTGCAAAGTGAAGTGTGTGAAAGGAGCAATGACCTAAAATTCTACCCGCTGCAAAATAAATAAACATATAATATTTACAGATGTCTTCTACCCTAGGGTTCAAATATACAAGCATATGAGCAAAATATACAATGACCAAATAGGAGTAGAAAAATAAAATACAAGGGAAATAAATCATGTGAGGCAAACAAACAAACTCAAACAATTATAAGGCCTAACTCTCTAATGTCCCCAGTGGAGTCGCCAGCTATGACAACCACCTTAAAATTTAAATGGAGCCGCCACCAATATTTTATTTTTATAGGAAACATTGGAAAACCTAATTTTGAACATTTTTGAATTTAATAAAAGAAAGAAGGTCTTTGTACCAAGTTTGGGTTCGGGAGTTGGTTACGCTTAAGGAAGGTGTTAGCACCCTTACAACGCCCGTTGAGAAACGGTACCCTTTTAATTGTTTTAAAAAATTTTGTTTGCCTTAAATAATTAATTCCCTTTATTAAATTTATAAGATAATAAGAAAAAGGAACAACAAAAATTATTTTAAAAAAGAACCCTTTTGTTGTATTTATTATTATAGAAATATAGACTGAAGATGAGAATTATTTCCACAAGTTATTAATTTATTTAAAAAAACTTAAATGAAGAAACAAAATTCAAAAACTTATTTTTGCTTTTATATCCCTTATCAATCTTTTATTCATTTATGATTATTTATGAAATAAAAAAGTAATATTACGGATAAGTCCTTGGTTTGGGTCCGGCCCCTTTGGAAGACCAAACCAAACCCAAAAATTTCAATTTTACTTTCAAGTCCTATTTTAATATGACAATTGCAAATTGATCCCTTTTATCACATATTTACAATTCAATCCTTTATATTATATTTACAGTTTAGTCCCTATTTAGGGTTTGGCCCCGTTGGAAGGCCAAACCCTAAACCTAGTTGCAGTCCTAATCATGGGGACCAGCAGAAACAACAACGACAATCACGGCAACCCATCAACAACAACTATAGCAATAACAATGCTGATAAAAGTTTACAGTAAAAATGACAGCAGATTGAATAATATAGACATATAGATCTCAGTCCAACGTACAAGTCATGATAAAAAAGAAAAAAAGAAGAATGAGAAAAGGAAGAAGAAGATAAAAACATGGATCTTAGCTTTCCAGAAAACCAACAAATAGAAGAAGAAAAAAAGGGCCTAAAACTAAAAATTTAGGTTTCAGTGTTTGGGGGGGGTCTCACGGATCTTGCTGGGTCCTGCTCCTCCTTCTTCTACCCCTCTGTCTCTCTGTCTCTTTCTTTTTCTCGTTCGGGTTCTCTTGTTTTTCCAGGGTCCGGTCTTTTTTCATGCGTCTTGTCTCCCTTTTTATAGCCTCTTCATTCCTCTTCAAGACCTGCAAATTAAAAGAGGAAAGAAAATCAGTGTTGATTTTAAAACAAAAATAATAAAAGGAGGAAGAGAGAAACTTCCCTTTTGGAGATCCGAATCTCTGATTGAGAGATTTGAGGGTAGGTTGAGGCCGCGGCCTAGGGTTAGGGTTAGGAAGAGAATGGAGGCATGGGAACTAGGGTTGGAAAGAAGGAAGAGATGGGAAGAGAGGAATGAGGGCAGCTACGGCTAGGGTTCTGGAGTGGAGAAGATTGGGGCGAAGATGGAGGGTGAGTATTGGGCCGCGTGGTTGATGGAGGATGAGGGGCTGAGAGACGGCGTGAGGGAGTTAGGGTTAGAAGAAAGGGCGCCGCGGCGCCGCGGAAGGTTCGAGAGAGAGGGACGCAGCGAAGGAGACGAGGGTGAGGGAAAGTGTGATCTGGATTGTGAAGGGAATGGCTTTTAGGTTAAAGGGATGATGGGCTGCGTGCGTGGAAGGAAGGAAAGGTTGAAGGGTTTGGTTTTCATTGGGTTAAGAAAATGGGCCGTGCGCGTGTGGTTGGGCCAAGTGGGTTGGCTTATGAGGCAGGGGCGTGCGCAGGAAGAAAAGGGGGTGTGCGTAGCAGGCAGAGGAGCAAAGGCGCAGGCGTGAGGATGAGGCTGTTGGGTTGGGCTGCTATTAGCACCACCCAGTTTTATTTTTGGCACCCCCACTTTCTTTTAAAAATATAAAATCCTTTTTTCTCTTTTTATTCATTCTTTTCTTTTCTTTCTTTCTTCTATTTTACAATCTCCAAAAAGTTAAAATAAATAATAAAATAAAATAAAAAGGCCGGACAAAATTAGGGTACTACATTAGGGTTTCAAAAAAGATAAAAAAGTGAGTGTGGGAGAGAGAACTGGTCGCGTGGATTAGAGGCAACGAGGGGGTGCATTCAGAAATAACAGGGGTGCAGGAAGTAAGTGAAAAGGCCATGGTCATTAGAAAAGGGGGTGTGCGCAATAAAATAGGGGTATACGCAGAAGTTTGTCACAAATTTTATTTTGGGTCAAATAAAAATATCCCCAAGCCTAAAACTTGCATTCATCTTGTTTTTAAAAAAATACTCTCATCATAAAAACTCTTTTATAAAATATTCTAAATATGAAAACTATAATTTCTTTCCCAACATATTAATAACATATACTGCTACTTTATTCATCCCTAATCAAAGATCTAAGGCTCACTTTATTTAAAATACCATCCATGAATTTTGAACCTTCAAGCATACTACTTAAATCAAAAGCTTAATACTAAAATCTATTATACGTATTTCTAAAATAACTTCTTTACGTCACTGAAGTTCATTATTTAGTCCACTCCTAATTATCTCCAATCCACTATTAACCTATTGTCCAAAAGTTAAAATCAGAACTCCAAGCCTTCAATTGTACTAATACACGTCCCCAAACACAACTAGAACCAATCCATATTCATCAAGGTTCTCAATGTAGACTTTATCGCACCCTTTAAACAAAATTAACACTCCTACGCATGGTGCTTAGCCGCAAATCCGAATTTAACATTTACAGATTCTCAATCCACATCAATCTTAACTATTTAACTTTGGGACCACTTCAATATCCAAAATTCCTAAGGTTTCCATCAAATCCAACTCACATTAAACTTAACAAAATAAATGTTTAACAAGGGTGTTACTTAAAAGAAACCATACGCATTTGTAACGTCAGAGTTTATAACCAATACATTAAGAATCGTCACATCGAGTAAAAATTCAATTTTCTCAACAACTTAAGGTACTCAACATACAAAATTTTCACAAATCCTTTTGTAAAACAATTTTACTTTTAAAATCTAAGTCCCACAAAATTCAACAATTTTTGATCCAAGGTTGTAAAGTTCCTACCCTTGAAGATTTTCTCATTTGTCTTGAAAAATTCAAAGTTTCCCCCGTTGCGGTGATTTGAACCCAAAACTTCAAAACAGTCTCTCGGTCTTCTGTTCACAAATTCAGTCATTACTCCCAATTAGCCATCCATGAGAAATTCAATGGTTGACATGAAAACAGTGATGACAATAGAAGTTAGGAATCAGAGTTCAAGGTACAACCAAATTTTCAACAACAGATTTGATCTTGAAGAGGAAAGGAATTAGAGATTTAGGGTTTTTAGTGAAAGAAAATAGGAAAAACCTAAATATGAGAAAGAAATAGGAAAAAACTCACCAAGGAAGAGGAAGGAGAAGGAGTGGCCGTAGTTCAAACTGCAGAGCAGTGGCAGGGAACTCTGACGCGGTGGTCGCCGGCAAAGGGTGCTCCAATCCAGATTCTGGGCATAGGGTTTTGTTGCGGACTTAATGGAGAAGAGATTAATCGGTTTCATTTTTCCAACAGAGACTCATGGTGGCCAGAATCTCACAAGAACAGTGGCGGTTTAGGTTTCTCATTTTTGCTCCGTTTCACAAAACGAGTTGGGGGCTCTTGTAGGAGATGAAGAGAGGATCACGATGGTGGTCTTGGCTTTATGAAACATGGCCTGTGGTGGCTGAAAAATTGCCTTGAAATCGGCGGTGAGGGTTTTTTCGATCTACTCTGTTTTGCTCCGATCGTGGTTTTGCTTCCGGGGTTTTCGTCGCGGATGGTGAGAGGAAGAAGATGACCAATTTGGTTTCTCTGTTGGTGGCCCACAGTGGCCGAAAACAAGCTCCAAGGCTACGGTTAGGGTTTCGATTTGGTCCCTGTTTTGTGCAATCTTGATATGGGTTTTGTAGAGAATGATGAGAGGAGGAGAGTGGTGGTGGTTTCGTGGCCAACGGGGGCCTGACGAGGGCGAGGCGACTGCTAGAAGTGGGGAGGCGGCGGTGGTTCCATGGGAGAGAGAGAGAGAATGGAGCTTCTCATTCTTATCTTAGGGTTTCAAAAAAGACAAAAAAGTGAGTGTGGGAGAGAGAACTGGTCGCGTGGATTAGAGGCAATGAAGGGGTGCATTCAGAAATAACAGGGGTGCAGGAAGTAAGTGAAAAGGCCATGGTCATTAGAAAAGGGGGTGTGCGCAATAAAATAGGGGTATACGCAGAAGTTTGTCACAAATTTTATTTTGGGTCAAATAAAAATATCCCCAAGCCTAAAACTTGCATTCATCTTATTTTTAAAAAATACTCTCGTCATAAAAACTCTTTTGTAAAATATTCTAAATATGAAAACTATATTTTCTTTCCCAACATATTAATAACATATACTGCTACTTTATTCATCCCTAATCTAAGATCTAAAGCTCACTTTATTTAAAATACCATCCATGAATTTTGAACCTTCAAGCATTCTACTTAAATCAAAAGCTTAATACTAAAATCTATTATACGTATTTCTAAAATAACTTCTTTACGTCAGTGAAGTTCATTATTTAGTCCACTCCTAATTATCTCCTATCCACTATTAACCTGTAGTCCAGAAGTTAAAATCAGAACTCCAAGCCTTCAATTGTACAATTACACGTCCCCAAAGACAACTAGAACCAATCCATATTCATCAAGGTTCTCAATGTAGACTTTATCTCGCCCTTTAAACAAAATTAACACTCCTACGCATGGTGCTTAGCCGTAAATCCGAATTTAACATTTACAGATTCTCAATCCACATCAATCTTAACTATTTAACTTTGGGACCACTTCAATATCCAAAATTCCTAAGGTTTCCATCAAATCCAACTCACATTAAACTTAACAAAATAAATGTTTAACAAGGGTTTTAATTAAAAGAAACCATACGCATTTGTAACGTCAGAGTTTATAACCAATACATTAAGAATCGTCACATCGAGTAAAAATGCAATTTTCTCAACAACTTAAGGTACTCAACATACAAAATTTTCACAAATCCTTTTGTAAAACAATTTTACTTTTAAAATCTAAGTCCCACAAAATTCAACAATTTTTGATCCAAGGTTGTAAAGTTCCTGCCCTTGAAGATTTTCTCATTTGTCTTGAAAAATTCAAAGTTTCCCCCGTCGCGGTGATTTGAACCCAAAACTTCAAAACAGTCTCTCTGTCTTCTGTTCACAAATTCGGTCATTACTCCCAATTAGCCATCCATGAGAAATTCAATGGTTGACACGAAAATAGTGACGACAATAGAAGTTAGGAATCAAAGTTCAAGGTACAACCAAATTTTCAACAACAGATTTGATTTTGAAGAGGAATGGAATTAGAGATTTAGGGTTTTTAGTGAAAGAAAACGGGGAAAACCGAAATCTGAGAAAGAAAGAGGAAGAAACTCACCATGGAAGAGGAGGGAGAAGGAGTGGCCGTAGTTAAAACTCCAGAGCGGTGGCAGGGAAATCCGACGCGGTGGTCGCCGGCAAAGGGTGCTCCAATCCAGATTCTGGGCATAGGGTTTTGTTGCGGACTTAATGGAGAAGAGATTAATAGGTTTCATTTTTCCAACAGAGATTCATGGTGGCCAGAATCTCACAAGAACAGTGGTGGTTTAGCTTTTTCATTTTTGCTCCGTTTCACAAAACGAGTTGGGGGTTCTTGTAGAGATGAAGAGAGGATCACGTTGGTGGTCTTGGCTTTCTGAAACATGGCCTGTGGTGGCTGAAAAATTTCCTTGAAATCAGCGGTGAGGGTTTTTCCGATCTACTCTGTTTTGCTCCGATCGTGGTTCTGCTTGTGGGGTTTTCGTCGCGAACGGTGAGAGGAAGAAGATGACCAGTTTGGTTTCTCTGTTGGTGGCCCACAGTGGCTGAAAAGAAGCTCCAAGTCTGCGGTTAGTGTTTCGATTTGGTCCCTGTTTTGTGCAATCTTGATATGGGTTTTGTAGAGAATGAAGAGAGGAGGAGAGTGGTGGTGGTTTCGTGGCCAACGGGGGCCAGACGAGGGCGAGGCGACTGCTGGAAGTGGGGAGGCGGCGGTGGTTCCATGGGAGAGAGAGAGATAGAGAATGGAGCTTCTCATTCTTATCTTAGGGTTTCAGAAAAGATAAAAAGTGAGTGAGGGAGAGAGAACTGGTCGCGGGGATTAGAGGCAATGAGGGGGTGCATTCAGAAATAACAGGGGTGCAGGAAGTAAGTGAAAAGGCCATGGTCATTAGAAAAGGGGGTGTGCGCAATAAAATAGGCGTATACGCAGAAGTTTGTCACAAATTTTATTTTGGGTCAAATAAAAATATCCCGAAGCCTAAAACTTGCATTCATCTTATTTTTTAAAAATACTCTCGTCATAAAAACTCTTTTTTAAAATATTCTAAATATGAAAACTATATTTTCGTTCCCAACATATTAATAACATATACTGCTACTTTATTCATCCCTACTTTAAGATCTAAAGCTCACTTTATTTAAAATACCATCCATGAATTTTGAACCTTCAAGCATACTACTTAAATCAAAAGCTTAATACTAAAATCTATTATACGTATTTCTAAAATAACTTCTTTACGTCAGTGAAGTTCATTATTTAGTCCACTCCTAATTATTTCCAATCCACTATTAACCTATAGTCCAAAGGTTAAAATCAAAACTCCAATCCTTCAATTGTACTAATACACGTCCCCAAACGCAACTAGAACCAATCCATATTCATCAAGGTTCTCAATGTAGACTTTATCTCACCCTTTAAACAAAATTAACACTCCTACGCATGGTGCTTAGCCGCAAATTCGAATTTAACATTTACTGATTGTCAATCCACATCAATCTTAACTATTTAACTTTGGGACCACTTCAATATCCAAAATTCCTAAGGTTTCCATCAAATCCAACTCACATTAAACTTAACAAAATAAATGTTTAACAAGGGTTTTACTTAAAAGAATCCATACGCATTTGTAACGTCAGAGTTTATAACCAATACATTAAGAATCGTCACATCGAGTAAAAATGCAATTTTCTCAACAACTTAAGGTACTCAACATACAAAATTTCCACAAATCCTTTTGTAAAACAATTTTACTTTTAAAATCTTAGTCCCATAAAATTCAACAATTTTTGATCCAAGGTTGTAAATTCACGCCTTGAAGATTTTCTCATTTGTCTTGAAAAATTCAAAGTTTCTCCGTCAAGTGATTTGAACCCAAAACTTCAAAAGCAGTCTCTCTGCCTTCTTCACAAATTAGGTCATTACTCCCAATTAGCCATCCATGAGAAATTCAAAGGTTGACACGAAACAAAGTGATGACAATAGAAGTTAGAAATCGAGTTCGAGGTACAACCAAATTTTCAACAATGATTTGATCTTGAAGAGGAAAGGAATTAGAGATTTAGGGTTTTTAGTGAAAGAAAATGGGAAAACCGAAATTTGAGAAAGAAAGAGGAAGAAACTCACCATGGAAGAGGAAGGAGAAGGAGTGGCGTAGTTCAAACTCTAGAGCGGTGGCGAGAAATCCGACGATGGTCGCCAGCAAAGGGTGCTCAATCCGCATTCTGGGCATAGGGTTTTGTTGCGGACTTAATGGAGAAGAGATTAATCGGTTTCATTTTTCCAACAGAGACTCATGGTGGCCAGAATCTCACAAGAACAGTGGCGGTTTAGGTTTTTCATTTTTGCTCCGTTTCACAAAACGAGTTGGGGGTTCTTGTAGGAGATGAAGAGAGGATCACGATGGTGGTCTTGGCTTTCTGAAACATGGCCTGTGGTGGCTCAAAAATTTCCTTGAAATCGGCGGTGAGGGTTTTTCCGATCTACTCTGTTTTGCTCCGATCGTGGTTCTGCTTGCGGGGTTTTCGTCGCGGACGGTGAGAGGAAGAAGATGACCAGTTTGGTTTCTCTGTTGGTGGCCCACAGTGGCCGAAAACAAGCTCCAAGGCTGCGGTTAGGGTTTCCATTTGGTCCCTGTTTTGTGTAATCTTGATATGGGTTTGGTGGAGAATGAAGAGAGGAGGAGAGTGGTGGCGGTTTAGTGTGGCAGCGGGGCAGGCGAGGCGAGGCGGCTCTGGAAGTGGGGCGGCGGTGGTTGCATGGGAGAGAGAGAGAGAATGGAGCTTCTCATTCTTATCTTAGGGTTTCAGAAAAGATAAAAAGTGAGTGTGGGAGAGAGAACTGGTCGCGGGGATTAGAGGCAATGAGGGGGTGCATTCAGAAATAACAGGGGTGCAGGAAGTAAGTGAAAAGGCCATGGTCATTAGAAAAGGGGGTGTGCGCAATAAAATAGGGGTATACGCAGAAGTTTGTCACAAATTTTATTTTGGGTCAAATTAAAATATCCCCAAGCCTAAAACTTGCATTCATCTTATTTTTAAAAAATACTCTCGTCATAAAAACTCTTTTATAAAATATTCTAAATATGAAAACTATATTTTCTTTCCCAACATATTAATAACATATACTGCTACTTTATTCATCCCTAATCTAAGATCTAAAGCTCACTTTATTTAAAATACCATCCATGAATTTTGAACCTTCAAGCATTCTACTTAAATCAAAAGCTTAATACTAAAATCTATTATACATATTTCTAAAATAACTTCTTTACGTCACTGAAGTTCATTATTTAGTCCACTCCTAATTATCTCCAATCCACTATTAACCTATTGTCCAAAAGTTAAAATTAGAACTCCAAGCCTTCAATTGTACTAATACATGTCCCCAAACACAACTAGAACCAATCCATATTCATCAAGGTTCTCAATGTAGACTTTATCTCGCCCTTTAAACAAAATTAACACTCCTATGCAAGGTGCTTAGCCGCAAATCCGAATTTAACATTTACAGATTCTCAATCCACATCAATCTTAACTATTTAACTTTGGGACCACTTCAATATCCAAAATTCCTAAAGTCTCCATCAAATCCAACTCACATTAAACTTAACAAAATAAATGTTTAACAAGGGTTTTACTTAAAAGAAACCATACGCATTTGTAACGTCCGAGTTTATAACCAATACATTAAGAATCGTCACATCGAGTAAAAATGCAATTTTCTCAACAACTTAAGGTACTCAACATACAAAATTTCCACAAATCCTTTTGTAAAACAATTTTACTTTTAAAATCTTAGTCCCTCAAAATTCAACAATTTTTGATCCAAGGTTGTAAATTCCTGCCCTTGAAGATTTTCTCATTTGTCTTGAAAAATTCAAAGTTTCTCCCGTCGCGGTGATTTGAACCCAAAACTTCAAAGCAGTCTCTCTCTGTCTTGCTCACAAATTCGGTCATTACTCCCAATTAGCCATCCATGAGAAATTCAAAGGTTGACACGAAAACAGTGATGACAATAGAAGTTAGAAATCAGAGTTCGAGGTACAACCAAATTTTCAACAACAGATTTGATCTTGAAGAGGAAAGGAATTAGAGATTTAGGGTTTTTAGTGAAAGAAAATGGGGAAAACCGAAATCTGAGAAAGAAAGAGGAAGAAACTCACCATGGAAGAGGAAGGAGAAGGAGTGGCCGTAGTTCAAACTCTAGAGCGGTGGCAGGGAAATCCGACGCGATGGTCGCCGGCAAAGGGTGCTCCAATCCAGATTCTGGGCATAGGGTTTTGTTGCGGACTTAATGGAGAAGAGATTAATCGGTTTCATTTTTCCAACAGAGACTAATGGTGGCCAGAATCTCACAAGAACAGTGGCGGTTTAGGTTTTTCATTTTTGCTCCGTTTCACAAAATGAGTTGGGGGTTCTTGTAGGAGATGAAGAGAGGATCACGATGGTGGTCTTGGCTTTCTGAAACATGGCCTGTGGTGGCTGAAAAATTTCCTTGAAATCGGCGGTGAGGGTTTTTCTGATCTACTCTGTTTTGCTCCGATCGTGGTTCTGCTTGCGGGGTTTTCGTCGCGGACGGTGAGAGGAAGAAGATGACCAGTTTGGTTTCTCTGTTGGTGGCCCACAGTGGCCGAAAACAATCTCCAAGGCTGCGGTTAGGGTTTCCATTTGGTCCCTGTTTTGTGTAATCTTGATATGGGTTTGGTGGAGAATGAAGAGAGGAGGAGAGTGGTGGCGGTTTCGTGGCCAACGGGGGCCAGACGAGGGCGAGGCGACTGCTGGAAGTGGGGAGGCGGCGGTGGTTCCATGGGAGAGAGAGAGAGAATGGAGCTTCTCATTCTTATCTTAGGGTTTCAGAAAAGATAAAAAGTGAGTGTGGGAGAGAGAACTGGTCGCGGGGATTAGAGGCAATGAGGGTGCATTCAGAAATAACAGGTGCAGAAGTAAGTGAAAAGGCCATGGTCATTAGAAAAGGGGGTGTCTTAATAAAATAGGGGTATCTGTGAAGTTTGTCACAAATTTTATTTTGGGTCAAATTAAAATATCCCCAAGCCTAAAACTTGCATTCATCTTATTTTTAAAAAATACTCTCGTCATAAAAACTCTTTTATAAAATATTCTAAATATGAAAACTATATTTTCTTTCCCAACATATTAATAACATATACTGCTACTTTATTCATCCCTAATCTAAGATCTAAAGCTCACTTTATTTAAAATACCATCCATGAATTTTGAACCTTCAAGCATTCTACTTAAATCAAAAGCTTAATACTAAAATCTATTATACATATTTCTAAAATAACTTCTTTACGTCACTGAAGTTCATTATTTAGTCCACTCCTAATTATCTCCAATCCACTATTAACCTATTGTCCAAAAGTTAAAATTAGAACTCCAAGCCTTCAATTGTACTAATACATGTCCCCAAACACAACTAGAACCAATCCATATTCATCAAGGTTCTCAATGTAGACTTTATCTCGCCCCTTTAAACAAAATTAACACTCCTATGCAAGGTGCTTAGCCAAATCCGAATCTAACATCTCCAGATTCTCAATCCACATCAATCTTACTTATTTAACTTTGGGACCACTTCAATATCCAAAATTCCTAAAGTCTCCATCAAATCCAACTCACATTAAACTTAACAAAATAAATGTTTAACAAGGGTTTTACTTAAAAGAAACCATACTCATTTGTAACGTCAGGAGTTTATAACCAATACATTAAGAATCGTCACATCGAGTAAAAATGCAATTTTCTCAACAACTTAAGGTACTCAACATACAAAATTTCCACAAATCCTTTTGTAAAACAATTTTACTTTTAAAATCTTAGTCCCACAAAATTCAACAATTTTTGATCCAAGGTTGTAAATTCCTGCCCTTGAAGATTTTCTCATTTGTCTTGAAAAATTCAAAGTTTCTCCCGTCGCGGTGATTTGAACCCAAAACTTCAAAACAGTCTCTCTGTCTTCTGTTCACAAATTCGGTCATTACTCCCAATTAGCCATCCATGAGAAATTCAAAGGTTGACACGAAAACAGTGATGACAATAGAAGTTAGAAATCAGAGTTCGAGGTACAACCAAATTTTCAACAACAGATTTGATCTTGAAGAGGAAAGGAATTAGAGATTTAGGGTTTTTAGTGAAAGAAAATGGGGAAAACCGAAATCTGAGAAAGAAAGAGGAAGAAACTCACCATGGAAGAGGAAGGAGAAGGAGTGGCCGTAGTTCAAACTCTAGAGCGGTGGCAGGGAAATCCGACGCGATGGTCGCCGGCAAAGGGTGCTCCAATCCAGATTCTGGGCATAGGGTTTTGTTGCGGACTTAATGGAGAAGAGATTAATCGGTTTCATTTATCCAACAGAGACTCATGGTGGCCAGAATCTCACAAGAACAGTGGCGGTTTAGGTTTTTCATTTTTGCTCCGTTTCACAAAACGAGTTGGTGGGTTCTTGTAGGAGATGAAGAGAGGATCACGATGGTGGTCTTGGCTTTACGAAACATGGCCTGTGGTGGCTGAAAAATTTCCTTGAAATCGGCGGTGAGGGTTTTTCCGATCTACTCTGTTTTGCTCCGATCGTGGTTCTGCTTGCGGGGTTTTCGTCGCGGACGGTGAGAGGAAGAAGATGACCAGTTTGGTTTCTCTGTTGGTGGCCCACAGTGGCCGAAAACAAGCTCCAAGGCTGCGGTTAGGGTTTCCATTTGGTCCATGTTTTGTGCCATCTTGATATGGGTTTGGTGGAGAATGAAGAGAGGAGGAGAGTGGTGCCGGTTTCGTGGCCAACGGGGGCCAGACGAGGGCGAGGCGACTGCTGGAAGTGGGGAGGCGGCGGTGGTTCCATGGGAGAGAGAGAGAGAATGGAGCTTCTCATTCTTATCTTAGGGTTTCAGAAAAGATAAAAAGTGAGTGAGGGAGAGAGAACTGGTCGCGGGGATTAGAGGCAATGAGGGGGTGCATTCAGAAATAACAGGGGTGCAGGAAGTAAGTGAAAAGGCCATGGTCATTAGAAAAGGGGGTGTGCGCAATAAAATAGGGGTATACGCAGAAGTTTGTCACAAATTTTATTTTGGGTCAAATAAAAATATCCCCAAGCCTAAAACTTGCATTCATCTTATTTTTAAAAAATACTCTCGTCATAAAAACTCTTTTATAAAATATTCTAAATATGAAAACTATATTTTCTTTCCCAACATATTAATAACATATACTGCTACTTTATTCATCCCTAATCTAAGATCTAAAGCTCACTTTATTTAAAATACCATCCATGAATTTTGAACCTTCAAGCATTCTACTTAAATCAAAAGCTTAATACTAAAATCTATTATACATATTTCTAAAATAACTTCTTTACGTCACTGAAGTTCATTATTTAGTCCACTCCTAATTATCTCCAATCCACTATTAACCTATTGTCCAAAAGTTAAAATTAGAACTCCAAGCCTTCAATTGTACTAATACATGTCCCCAAACACAACTAGAACCAATCCATATTCATCAAGGTTCTCAATGTAGACTTTATCTCGCCTTTTAAACAAAATTAACACTCCTACGCAAGGTGCTTAGCCGCAAATCCGAATTTAACATTTACAGATTCTCAATCCACATCAATCGTAACTATTTAACTTTGGGATCACTTCAATATCCAAAATTCCTAAAGTCTCCATCAAATCCAACTCACATTAAACTTAACAAAATAAATGTTTAACAAGGGTTTTACTTAAAAGAAACCATACGCATTTGTAACGTCCGAGTTTATAACCAATACATTAAGAATCGTCACATCGAGTAAAAATGCAATTTTCTCAACAACTTAAGGTACTCAACATACAAAATTTCCACAAATCCTTTTGTAAAACAATTTTACTTTTAAAATCTTAGTCCCACAAAATTCAACAATTTTTGATCCAAGGTTGTAAATTCCTGCCCTTGAAGATTTTCTCATTTGTCTTGAAAAATTCAAAGTTTCTCCCGTCGCGGTGATTTGAACCCAAAACTTCAAAACAGTCTCTCTGTCTTCTGTTCACAAATTCGGTCATTACTCCCAATTAGCCATCCATGAGAAATTCAAAGGTTGACACGAAAATAATGATGACAATAGAAGTTAGAAATCAGAGTTCGAGGTACAACCAAATTTTCAACAACAGATTTGATCTTGAAGAGGAAAGGAATTAGAGATTTAGGGTTTTTAGTGAAAGAAAATGGGGAAAACCGAAATCTGAGAAAGAAAGAGGAAGAAACTCACCATGGAAGAGGAAGGAGAAGGAGTGGCCGTAGTTCAAACTCTAGAGCGGTGGCAGGGAAATCCGACGCGATGGTCGCCGGCAAAGGGTGCTCCAATCCAGATTCTGGGCATAGGGTTTTGTTGCGGACTTAATGGAGAAGAGATTAATCGGTTTCATTTATCCAACAGAGACTCATGGTGGCCAGAATCTCACAAGAACAGTGGCGGTTTAGGTTTTTCATTTTTGCTCCGTTTCACAAAACGAGTTGGGGGTTCTTGTAAAAGATGAAGAGAGGATCACGATGGTGGTCTTGGCTTTCTAAAACATGGCCTGTGGTGGCTGAAAAATTTCCTTGAAATCGGCGGTGAGGGTTTTTCCGATCTACTCTGTTTTGCTCCGATCGTGGTTCTGCTTGCGGGGTTTTCGTCGCGGACGGTGAGAGGAAGAAGATGACCAGTTTGGTTTCTCTGTTGGTGGCCCACAGTGGCCGAAAACAAGCTCCAAGGCTGCGGTTAGGGTTTCCATTTGGTCCCTGTTTTGTGCCATCTTGATATGGGTTTGGTGGAGAATGAAGAGAGGAGGAGAGTGGTGGCGGATTCGTGGCCAACGGGGGCCAGACGAGGGCGAGGCGACTGGTGGAAGTGGGGAGGCGGCGGCGGTTCCATGGGAGAGAGAGAGAATGGAGCTTCTCATTCTTATCTTAGGGTTTCAGAAAAGATAAAAAGTGAGTGAGGGAGAGAGAACTGGTCGCGGGGATTAGAGGCAATGAGGGGGTGCATTCAGAAATAACAGGGGTGCAGGAAGTAAGTGAAAAGGCCATGGTCATTAGAAAAGGGGTGTGCAATAAAATAGGGGTATACGCAGAGTTTGTCACAAATTTTATTTTGGGTCAAATAAAAATATCCCCAAGCCTAAAACTTGCATTCATCTTATTTTTAAAAATACTCTCGCCATAAAAACTCTTTTATAAAATATTCTAAATATGAAAACTATATTTTCTTTCCCAACATATTAATAACATATACTGCTACTTTATTCATCCCTAATCTAAGATCTAAAGCTCACTTTATTTAAAATACCATCCATGAATTTTGAACCTTCAAGCATTCTACTTAAATCAAAAGCTTAATACTAAAATCTATTATACATATTTCTAAAATAACTTCTTTACGTCACTGAAGTTCATTATTTAGTCCACTCCTAATTATCTCCAATCCACTATTAACCTATTGTCCAAAAGTTAAAATTAGAACTCCAAGCCTTCAATTGTACTAATACATGTCCCCAAACACAACTAGAACCAATCCATATTCATCAAGGTTCTCAATGTAGACTTTATCTCGCCTTTTAAACAAAATTAACACTCCTACGCAAGGTGCTTAGCCGCAAATCCGAATTTAACATTTACAAATTCTCAATCCACATCAATCTTAACTATTTAACTTTGGGATCACTTCAATATCCAAAATTCCTAAAGTCTCCATCAAATCCAACTCACATTAAACTTAACAAAATAAATGTTTAACAAGGGTTTTACTTAAAAGAAACCATACGCATTTGTAACGTCCGAGTTTATAACCAATACATTAAGAATCGTCACATCGAGTAAAAATGCAATTTTCTCAACAACTTAAGGTACTCAACATACAAAATTTCCACAAATCCTTTTGTAAAACAATTTTACTTTTAAAATCTTAGTCCCACAAAATTCAACAATTTTTGATCCAAGGTTGTAAATTCACGCCTTGAAGATTTTCTCATTTGTCTTGAAAAATTCAAAGTTTCTCCGTCATGGTGATTTGAAGCCAAAACTTCAAAACAGTCTCTCTGTCTTCTGTTCACAAATTCGGTCATTACTCCCAATTAGCCATCCATGAGAAATTCAAAGGTTGACACGAAAACAGTGATGACAATAGAAGTTAGAAATCAGAGTTCGAGGTACAACCAAATTTTCAACAATGATTTGATCTTGAAGAGGAAAGGAATTAGAGATTTAGGGTTTTTAGTGAAAGAAAATGGGGAAAACCAAATCTGAGAAAGAAAGAGGAAGAAACTCACCATGGAAGAGGAAGGAGAAGGAGTGGTCGTAGTTCAAACTCTGTAGCGGTGGCGGGGAAATCCGACGCGATGGTCGCCGGCAGTGGTGCTCCAATCCAGATTCTGGGCATAGGGTTTTGTTGCGGACTTAATGGAGAAGAGATTAATCGGTTTCATTTATCCAACAGAGACTCATGGTGGCCAGAATCTCACAAGAACAGTGGCGGTTTAGGTTTTTCATTTTTGCTCCGTTTCACAAAACGAGTTGGGGGTTCTTGTAAAAGATGAAGAGAGGATCACGATGGTGGTCTTGGCTTTCTAAAACATGGCCTGTGGTGGCTGAAAAATTTCCTTGAAATCGGCGGTGAGGGTTTTTCCGATCTACTCTGTTTTGCTCCGATCGTGGTTCTGCTTGCGGGGTTTTCGTCGCGGACGGTGAGAGGAAGAAGATGACCAGTTTGGTTTCTCTGTTGGTGGCCCACAGTGGCCGAAAACAAGCTCCAAGGCTGCGGTTAGGGTTTCCATTTGGTCCATGTTTTGTGCCATCTTGATATGGGTTTTGTAGAGAATGAAGAGAGGAGGAGAGTGGTGGTGGTTTCGTGGCCAACGGGGGCCAGACGAGGGCGAGGCGACTACTGGAAGTGGGGAGGCGGCGGTGGTTCCATGGGAGAGAGAGAGAGAGAGAATGGAGCTTCTCATTCTTATCTTAGGGTTTAAGAAAAGATAAAAAGTGAGTGAGGGAGAGAGAACTGGTCGCGTGGATTAGAGGTAATGAGGGAGTGCATTCAGAAATAACAGGGGTGCAGGAAGTAAGTGAAAAGGCCATGGTCATTAGAAAAGGGGGTGTGCGCAATAAAATAGGGGTATACGCAGAAGTTTGTCACAAATTTTATTTTGGGTCAAATAAAAATATCCCCAAGCCTAAAACTTGCATTCATCTTATTTTAAAAAAATACTCTCGTCATAAAAACTCTTTTATAAAATATTCTAAATATGAAAACTATATTTTCTTTCCCAACATATTAATAACATATACTGCTACTTTATTCATCCCTAATCTAAGATCTAAAGCTCACTTTATTTAAAATACCATCCATGAATTTTGAACCTTCAAGCATTCTACTTAAATCAAAAGCTTAATACTAAAATCTATTATACGTATTTCTAAAATAACTTCTTTACGCCTTTGAAGTTCATTATTTAGTCCACTCCTAATTATCTCCAATCCACTATTAACCTATTGTCCAAAAGTTAAAATTAGAACTCCAAGCCTTCAATTGTACTAATACATGTCCCCAAACACAACTAGAACCAATCCATATTCATCAAGGTTCTCAATGTAGACTTTATCTCGCCTTTTAAACAAAATTAACACTCCTACTAAGGTGCTTAGCAAAATCCGAATTTAACATTTACAAATTCTCAATCCACATCAATCTTAACTATTTAACTTTGGGACCACTTCAATATCCAAAATTCCTAAAGTCTCCATCAAATCCAACTCACATTAAACTTAACAAAATAAATGTTTAACAAGGGTTTTACTTAAAAGAAACCATACGCATTTGTAACGTCCGAGTTTATAACCAATACATTAAGAATCGTCACATCGAGTAAAAATGCAATTTTCTCAACAACTTAAGGTACTCAACATACAAAATTTCCACAAATCCTTTTGTAAAACAATTTTACTTTTAAAATCTTAGTCCCACAAAATTCAACAATTTTTGATCCAAGGTTGTAAATTCCTGCCCTTGAAGATTTTCTCATTTGTCTTGAAAAATTCAAAGTTTCTCCCGTCGCGGTGATTTGAACCCAAAACTTCAAAACAGTCTCTCTGTCTTCTGTTCACAAATTCGGTCATTACTCCCAATTAGCCATCCATGAGAAATTCAAAGGTTGACACGAAAACAGTGATGACAATAGAAGTTAGAAATCAGAGTTCGAGGTACAACCAAATTTTCAACAACAGATTTGATCTTGAAGAGGAAAGGAATTAGAGATTTAGGGTTTTTAGTGAAAGAAAATGGGGAAAACCGAAATCTGAGAAAGAAAGAGGAAGAAACTCACCATGGAAGAGGAAGGAGAAGGAGTGGCCGTAGTTCAAACTCTAGAGCGGTGGCAGGGAAATCCGACGCGGTGGTCGACGGCAAAGGGTGCTCCAATCCAGATTCTGGGCATAGGGTTTTGTTGCGGACTTAATGGAGAAGAGATTAATCGGTTTCATTTTTCCAACAGAGACTCATGGTGGCCAGAATCTCACAAGAACAGTGGCGGTTTAGGTTTTTCATTTTTGCTCCGTTTCACAAAACGAGTTGGGGGTTCTTGTAGGAGATGAAGAGAGGATCACGATGGTGGTCTTGGCTTTCTGAAACATGGCCTGTGGTGGCTCAAAAATTTCCTTGAAATCGGCGGTGAGGGTTTTTCCGATCTACTCTGTTTTGCTCCGATCGTGGTTCTGCTTGCGGGGTTTTCGTCGCGAACGGTGAGAGGAAGAAGATGACCAGTTTGGTTTCTCTGTTGGTGGCCCACAGTGGCCGAAAACAAGCTCCAAGGCTGCGGTTAGGGTTTCCATTTGGTCCCTGTTTTGTGCCATCTTGATATGGGTTTGGTGGAGAATGAAGAGAGGAGGAGAGTGGTGGCGGTTTGTGTGCACAACTGGGGCGAGGCGAGGCGACCGGAAGTGGGGAGGCGGCGGTGGTTCCATGGGAGAGAGAGAGAATGGAGCTTCTCATTCTTATCTTAGGGTTTCAGAAAAGATAAAAAGTGAGTGAGGGAGAGAGAACTGGTCATGGGATTAGAGGCAATGAGGGGGTGCATTCAGAAATAACAGGTGCAGAAGTAAGTGAAAAGGCCATGGTCATTAGAAAAGGGGTGTGCGTAATAAAATAGGGGTATACGCAAGTTTGTCACAAATTTTATTTTGGGTCAAATAAAAATATCCCAAGCCTAAAACTTGCATTCATCTTATTTTTAAAAATACTCTCGCCATAAAAACTCTTTTATAAAATATTCTAAATATGAAAACTATATTTTCTTTCCCAACATATTAATAACATATACTGCTACTTTATTCATCCCTAATCTAAGATCTAAAGCTCACTTTATTTAAAAATACCATCCATGAATTTTGAACCTTCAAGCATTCTACTTAAATCAAAAGCTTAATACTAAAATCTATTATACATATTTCTAAAATAACTTCTTTACGCCATCAAGTTCATTATTTAGTCCACTCCTAATTATCTCCAATCCACTATTAACCTATAGTCCAAAAGTTAAAATTAGAACTCCAAGCCTTCAATTGTACTAATACATGTCCCCAAACACAACTAGAACCAATCCATATTCATCAAGGTTCTCAATGTAGACTTTATCTCGCCCTTTAAACAAAATTAACACTCCTACGCAAGGTGCTTAGCCGCAAATCCGAATTTAACATTTACAAATTCTCAATCCACATCAATCTTAACTATTTAACTTTGGGACCACTTCAATATCCAAAATTCCTAAAGTCTCCATCAAATCCAACTCACATTAAACTTAACAAAATAAATGTTTAACAAGGGTTTTACTTAAAAGAAACCATACGCATTTGTAACGTCCGAGTTTATAACCAATACATTAAGAATCGTCACATCGAGTAAAAATGCAATTTTCTCAACAACTTAAGGTACTCAACATACAAAATTTTCACAAATCCTTTCGTAAAACAATTTTACTTTTAAAATCTAAGTCCCACAAAATTCAACAATTTTCGATCCATGGTTATAAAGTTCCTGCCCTTGAAGATTTTCTCATTTGTCTTGAAAAATTCAAAGTTTCTCCCGTCGCGGTGATTTGAACCCAAAACTTCAAAACAGTCCCTCTGTCTTCTGTTCACAAATTCGGTCATTACTCCCAATTAGCCATCCATGAGAAATTCAAAGGTTGACACGAAAACAGTGATGACAATAGAAGTTAGAAATCAGAGTTCGAGGTACAACCAAATTTTCAACAACAGATTTGATCTTGAAGAGGAAAGGAATTAGAGATTTAGGGTTTTTAGTGAAAGAAAATGGGGAAAACCGAAATCTGAGAAAGAAAGAGGAAGAAACTCACCATGGAAGAGGAAGGAGAAGGAGTGGCCGTAGTTCAAACTCTAGAGCGGTGGCAGGGAAATCCGACGCGGTGGTCGCCGGCAAAGGGTGCTCCAATCCAGATTCTGGGCATAGGGTTTTGTTGCGGACTTAATGGAGAAGAGATTAATCGGTTTCATTTTTCCAACAGAGACTCATGGTGGCCAGAATCTCACAAGAACAGTGGCGGTTTAGGTTTTTCATTTTTGCTCCGTTTCACAAAACGAGTTGGGGGTTCTTGTAGGAGATGAAGAGAGGATCACGATGGTGGTCTTGGCTTTCTGAAACATGGCCTGTGGTGGCTCAAAAATTTCCTTGAAATCGGCGGTGAGGGTTTTTCCGATCTACTCTGTTTTGCTCCGATCGTGGTTCTCGCTTGGGGTTTTCGTTAAATCTGACGGTGAGAGGAAGAAGATGACCAGTTTGGTTTCTCTGTTGGTGGCCCACAGTGGCCGAAAACAAGCTCCAAGGCTGCGGTTAGGGTTTCCATTTGGTCCCTGTTTTGTGCCATCTTGATATGGGTTTGGTGGAGAATGAAGAGAGGAGGAGAGTGGTGGCGGTTTCGTGGCCAACGGGGGCCAGACGAGGGCGAGGCGACTGCTGGAAGTGGGGAGGCGGCGGTGGTTCCATGGGAGAGAGAGAGAGAATGGAGCTTCTCATTCTTATCTTAGGGTTTCAGAAAAGATAAAAAGTGAGTGAGGGAGAGAGAACTGGTCGCGGGGATTAGAGGCAATGAGGGGGTGCATTCAGAAATAACAGGGGTGCAGGAAGTAAGTGAAAAGGCCATGGTCATTAGAAAAGGGGGTGTGCGCAATAAAATAGGGGTATACGCAGAAGTTTGTCACAAATTTTATTTTGGGTCAAATAAAAATATCCCCAAGCCTAAAACTTGCATTCATCTTATTTTTAAAAAATACTCTCGTCATAAAAACTCTTTTATAAAATATTCTAAATATGAAAACTATATTTTCTTTCCCAACATATTAATAACATATACTGCTACTTTATTCATCCCTAATCTAAGATCTAAAGCTCACTTTATTTAAAATACCATCCATGAATTTTGAACCTTCAAGCATTCTACTTAAATCAAAAGCTTAATACTAAAATCTATTATACATATTTCTAAAATAACTTCTTTACGTCACTGAAGTTCATTATTTAGTCCACTCCTAATTATCTCCAATCCACTATTAACCTATAGTCCAAAAGTTAAAATTAGAACTCCAAGCCTTCAATTGTACTAATACATGTCCCCAAACACAACTAGAACCAATCCATATTCATCAAGGTTCTCAATGTAGACTTTATCTCGCCCTTTAAACAAAATTAACACTCCTACGCAAGGTGCTTAGCCGCAAATCCGAATTTAACATTTACAGATTCTCAATCCACATCAATCTTAACTATTTAACTTTGGGACCACTTCAATATCCAAAATTCCTAAAGTCTCCATCAAATCCAACTCACATTAAACTTAACAAAATAAATGTTTAACAAGGGTTTTACTTAAAAGAAACCATACGCATTTGTAACGTCCAAGTTTATAACCAATACATTAAGAATCGTCACATCGAGTAAAAATGCAATTTTCTCAACAACTTAAGGTACTCAACATACAAAATTTTCACAAATCCTTTTGTAAAACAATTTTACTTTTAAAATCTAAGTCCCACAAAATTCAACAATTTTCGATCCATGGTTATAAAGTTCCTGCCCTTGAAGATTTTCTCATTTGTCTTGAAAAATTCAAAGTTTCTCCCGTCGCGGTGATTTGAACCCAAAACTTCAAAACAGTCCCTCTGTCTTCTGTTCACAAATTCGGTCATTACTCCCAATTAGCCATCCATGAGAAATTCAATGGTTGACACGAAAACAGTGATGACAATAGAAGTTAGGAATCAGAGTTCAAGGTACAACCAAATTTTCAACAACAGATTTGATCTTGAAGAGGAAAAGAATTAGAGATTTAGGGTTTTTAGTGAAAGAAAATGGGGAAAACCGAAATCTGAGAAAGAAAGAGGAAGAAACTCACCATGGAAGAGGAAGGAGAAGGAGTGGTCGTTGTTCAAACTCCAGAGCGGTGGCAGGGAACTCCGACGCGGTGGTCGCCGACAAAGGGTGCTCCAATCCAGATTCTGGGCATAGGGTTTTGTTGCGGACTTAATGGAGAATAGATTAATCGGTTTCATTTTTCCAACAGAGACTCATGGTGGCCAGAATCTCACAAGAACAGTGGCGGTTTAGGTTTTTCATTTTTGCTCCGTTTCACAAAACGAGTTGGGGGTTCTTGTTGGAGATGAAGAGAGGATCACGATGGTGGTCTTGGCTTTCTGAAACATGGCCTGTGGTGGCTGAAAAATTGCGTTGAAATCGGCGGTGTGGGTTTTTCCGATCTACTTTGTTTTGCTCCGATAGTGGTTCTGCTTGCGGGGTTTTCGTCGCGGACGGTGAGAGGAAGAAGATGACCAGTTTGGTTTCTCTGTTGGTGGCTCACAGTGGCCGAAAACAAGCTCCAAGGCTGCGGTTAGGGTTTCGATTTGGTCCCTGTTTTGTGCAATCCTGATATGGGTTTTGTAGAGAATGAAGAGAGGAGGAGAGTGGTTGTGGTTTCGTGGCCAACGGGGGCTAGACGAGGGCGAGGCGACTGCTGGAAGTGGGGAGGCGGCGGTGGTTCCATGGGAGAGAGAGAGAATGGAGCTTCTCATTCTTATCTTAGGGTTTCAGAAAAGATAAAAAGTGAGTGAGGGAGAGAGAACTGGTCGCGTGGATTAGAGACAATGAGGGGGTGCATTCAGAAATAACAGGGGTGCAGGAAGTAAGTGGAAAGGCCATGGTCATTAGAAAAGGGGGTTGTGCAATAAAATTGGGGTATACGCATAAGTTTGTCACAAATTTTATTTTGGGTCCAATAAAAATATCCCCAAGCCTAAAACTTGCATTCATCTTATTTTTAAAAAATACTCTCATCATAAAAACTCTTTTATAAAATATTCTAAATATGAAAGCTATATTTTCTTTCCCAACATATTAATAACATATACTGCTACTCCCAAAATATTACAAATTTATAAAATTAGTATTTCATAAACATAGTGTAAAATAATATGATATTTATATTATTAACCAATAAATTGCGTGAACACTGTTTAACCCGCAGTGTCAAGGCATTTGACGGTTCCATCATACTAAGCACACAGAGTAAATTATCATTCGATAAATATCATAAATCACAATCTCAAACATGCTAAAATATTTAGGGCGAATTATAATCAAATAATTCACCATAATTACTACGATAAGACAATTTATAACATATATAAATTGAGTAAATTTTGGGGTGTTACAACAACCGATTTTGCGACTGATTTTTAACATCGGTCGCTAAATCAGTCACTAACTGAGTTTGTGACCGAATTGAAAAAGTTGTTAAACCGCTAGTCGCTAAATAACAAATTTTTATATGTTTTATTGGAAGCAAACAAACAGCAAAGTTAATCTAACAGAGCAGCTACATTAAGCTGCAACAGATGTTAGTGCAGAGTTCCTAATAAACTGAAGAATTGCCACTGCTTTATCATGAGGAAAGGCTGCATCTTTCACCACATTGATCTCAACAACTGCCATCAACCAAGAAAATAACACAGGAAACTTCTCTGGCACAATGAACTTCATACCAAGAACTTCTTCCTGAGCCTCGTAAGGGCCAAATATTGTAACAAAGACAATGTCTAGAAGTCCTGAGTTGTTTTCATCGGAACTACTAGGATTCCCTTCTACAAAGAAGCTTTTCATTCCATCTTCAAGTAGACTTAGTTTCGCATACACTTCGCTAATGGCTTTTTGTTGAGCTTCTCCATCTGTTTTAACTACTAAAAGCACGTTCTCAAGTACCTTCGAAAAAAAAAATCACAACCATTAGAACAAACCAATAAAGGCATTTAGTTTGTTTTCCCTATAAGTAAACTCACTTCTTGTCATATTACTTTACTCCTATAATTCAAAGCTAACTACATCTTATTCAATGCATATTTGTGTAGAGAAAATTTAGTATTCCCTTTTACTTCTTGTAAATATAAACTGTTGGTGTAAGCCCTAGAGGCCAATGTTTTTCCTTTTGACTTATATTTTGTATCATGTAGTTTATTTATTATATGAGGCATTTTCAATTATTATGTTTGTTTCAACGTAATAAAGTCCTTGAGTAAAAGTTCGTTTTCAATAGAACATCGAGTAGACGACTCGGTTGTGAGATACTAAAGAACTTACTCTAAATATCTCAGAGTCAGTATTATTATTATTAAGGACAATAATAATGTATCAAGACTATTATGTGGGTGGACTGATAACCTCATCTCACAAAGTTATAGATATGAGATATCAAGTCACCACATAGGTACACGTTAGGGTAATTGTGTCTTGGATTGACCCGCCATGAGAATACTACATAGTGTGTTATGTAAGTGTCATGAGTTATTCTCATAGTGATAGTGGTGTATGCCACCCTCGGACTGAAACCACTATGGTCCCTACATGAGGAGTTGAGTGTTTTATTGCCGTCAAACATTATGCAGCAGGACAATTATAAAGTCGGTCATCGGGCACTCAACGAGTCATGCAAAGAGACATGAGTGACCTAGATGGGATTTGCCCCTCCTACATAACAGAGTAATATCTGTGGGCCCCTTGATATGAGTATGACTGTAAAATGCATGGCCATCTTTGAAATAAGTCAATATGAGATATTGATCTTATTTGTTGTTACTAAGTCTACTCGGGCATCAAGGAATATAATATTGAACTATACAAGGGTGACACATACTATGCCTTGTGTTCAATATAGATATAAGGGCAAAAGGGTAATTATACACATGATCATTATCACGGAAGGTTACGTCACAACACCGACATTCTCGTTACTTGGGTAGCGATGATGTATTGCTAGACACCGCTCATCTTTGTTTATAATATTAAATAGTGATTTAATATTATTGCCAACGCATGAACCTACAGGTCACACACATGAGAACAGGCTAATGGGAGATTAAATAAATGAGTGAGACTCATTTTATTCGATTAGTGGTGCATTCTTACGATGCACCAGAGTCAAGAAAGACGAGAACACGATAAGTTACGGTCTTGGAGAGAGCACGGTAAGCTACTGATGCGCTAGGTCAGTCTTAAGTGAAGTCTATAAATAGACTCGTTAAGGCGAAGTCCTAACACGAATTAAAACCCCAGCGTTCCAAAGATCGTGACTTGCATCGTGGCGGTTATCGTTCACGTCGGCTAATGCATGGCGAGACCGCTCCCATTCGGTCATTCGTGTGGACTACGTAGAGGCGTTGTTTTCTGTGCGACGCTCGTGCTCGATTCCAATTTTCATCTGCAAACGATCTGCGTTACAAGAGGTAATTCATATAACCCTGAGTCATGACCATTCGCAAGGATCCATGGAAGGAAAAGTTTAAATTTCCGCTGCGTTTTTAAACTCTGTTATTGCGCGATTTCCCTACAAACCCCAATATTGAAAAAGCCGACAATAAAGTAGGGTCGGCCCAAGTATGAAGCTACTAAAGTTTTGGTTTTAAGGTCACCAATAAATAATTATTTTTTATTAGTTTTCCAATGCAAGAAAATCGCAGATTTGCTACGAAATTTAGATACGAATATTTGCGGTGGTTAATTTATGGCTAATTAAGCATGCATTTGCTACGGAAAAAATTGCTAGTATTATACGTTCAAACTTCATATTTATCTTAACTGATCAAAAAAATTTCCTATTTATCTTTTTAAAAACACATTTCTACTGACTGCTGGATATATAGCTCTCAATCTCTCGTTCGACTTAAACGTCTCTCACAGTCTCTCAATTTTACATCTTTCTCTCGCTCTTTTGCTCGGCTTCATGCTTCAGCAAGGGTTTCAGAAATGCGCCTCAAATTACCAGATAGTTGATTTTTTCTTCGGCAAGGTATTTTCAGAAAATCAGAGTGCAATCGGTTTCTCATTGATTCTCTCTTTCCTCAATCTGTGTTCTCTCTCTCTCTCTCTCTCTCTCTTTGAAATTGAGTTTCGATCTCTTTAATCTAAATACTTTCTTAAATCTGAATCTTCATCTCCAATTTCTTCTAACTTTGATTACCCCTTATCTGACTTGAATCGTTGGTGCGGTAGAATCCGAACCTCTCAACTATTTTTAATGCGGTAGAACCAACACCAGAACCTCGCGGTTGCCGACGGTATCTCCCCGGTCATCGGCACCGCCATCGGTTAGTGCTTACCATTGCAACGCTAATCGTAACCAGTTCTAGGTTTCAGTAGAAAAATTTGAGTGGTAAGTGCCAAATCTTGGAGAGCAACGGAGTTGGCAAACCAGAAGCATTGTGTGAGATGAGAGGTTCAAGTTCTACCGCAGTGTTCCGACTCGTAGTTTACATGGTTGCGGTGTTAATGACTTGATTTGCGTCTTTAAAACTGGAAACTGAGGTATGTCACTGGTTGCGTTACTATGTTCTGTTGTCTACATATTTTAACACTGTCTAGGGAATTCTTCTTACAGGTGAATAATTACATTTCTTTGACATGTGTTCAATATATTGTTGTTTAGTTAGAGACATTATTCCCGTTGGATAATTGTAGATTGGATTGCATGGTTATTTCATTTTATTAGATGTCTGTATTGTTTGCTATTTTATTAAGAGGGATACTTGCTCTTATTCTGCTGTTTTTTGTGCTTGGCCACTGTTGAAACATTATCCTTTTACTTTGTCTTTATTTCTTTGTTTTGATTTGTTACTCTATTGTACTTTGTGTACTCGTTAAGTCATTATTGATGTTGGGAGGGATACGAAGTATGAATTGAAGAATTTGCATCAATAGCATTGGCTAGTTTGTCAGAGGTTTTATCATTTGTAGTTGGAAGTTTTATTTCCGTGCCTGTATGTTG
This sequence comes from Calophaca sinica, assembly GCA_037113605.1. Lineage (NCBI taxonomy): Eukaryota > Viridiplantae > Streptophyta > Magnoliopsida > Fabales > Fabaceae > Calophaca > Calophaca sinica. Next base: position 101,020,400 of record CM073735.1, on the reverse strand, counting down.
TGTTTTCTCCATGTTTGCAGGTAAGTTTTTATGCTTTTATTATACCCCTATAATAGTCCCTGTTGTTTCTTGTGTCTGGAAGCAACTATAGTCTTTTAATCTTGAACTTATAAATTGGGCATTCAACTTTCTGGAAGATATTTACTTTTTATTTATTTCAATTAGACTGGGTAGGTAGCACTACAGAAAACATGGAAAAATATCTGAAAGGGACTAGCATTTCCATTCACACCTTGTCAAACCAACCACCTGAAGATCAACTCACATTTCTATTTCAAAAGGAAAGTAACAAAATTTTTGTATTGTTTTCTATCCAAAAAAATATTTATTTGACAGAAAATGCAAAAGCCTCTAGGAATGGGGATAGTATACATATCCAACTGTGTGCTCAGCAAAAGAGCCCACTGGGAGTCTCATAATAAGTCTCATATAATAGACAACATAAGGCATGTAGGTTAAGGCATATAAGGTTTATAGTGAACAATGAGGTTCCCATCAAATTTTTTGACCTAGATGGCACTCATTAATCCGAGGAAAAATATCTTCCTCGTTTGTTCTTTTATATGGTTGGATTCGTTTTATTTGATAAATGAATTCGTTTTATGGTTGCACTGCTTGTAAGCACCTAAAAACTTCAGTGCATATCCTTTATCTTCATGAATAGGGAAAAAAATTAACATCAATGCATTAAAAGCTGCAAAAATGATTCTGGTGCAGCAGCTATTTTAGAAACTTTAATGGTAGTTTTATATAGGTTTCATTCTACCTATGCTCGTGATAACATGATTTATGTTCTTTGTAGTTGTGGAATTTGTTTATTCAGAGTTCAATTCTGTTTACCAATTCAGGCAATCAACTAGAGTTTATATCTTCCTCTTGACAAGTTGCATAATGCATTCTGAATGAGAGTTGCCTGATGATGTAGGGGAATGCGATGGCATACCTCATTTTTATGCATGATAAGCTAGATAAGTTTCATGCATTTAGGTTATTCTCTGAGTTAAAAATTGATGTAAAACTCAGGCGCTGGGTATGGTTGGTAAATTTTAATTTTCTTTCAATGGGAATCTGATTTCCACGAAACGTTCAATTATGCATGTTCATGATTTTATTCTTTCTGATGTTAGTCATATGACAATTCTTTCTCTGATTTCCTGCTAACTATATATCTCCAGGTGGTAACTTGGAAAATAGTTTAAGTGTGCCAAATTCTTCTGAAGCAAGTCAGGAAGCTTCCTTGGAAACAAAGAAACTTTTTTTGACAAGTATGCTCACAGCATTGATCCTAGGTATAGATCATGTTTTATCCCTGTTCATCTGGATGTTCATATGGCTATGTAACGAAAATTGTATGTGAATTACTTTGTCCAGAGTAAGTAATATGGCAGATATCTTACTTTACAAACTACTTAGATACGGGACAAGAATAAGTAGTCAAAGAAAATCAATCACTTAAATTGCATGTTGCCTCTGAGATTCAGGAAACTAGAGTTCCATATCTCACTTGCCATTTCCTCTATATACCTTTAGTAGTTTCCTTGTTGCTCGGCAAAATAACAATTGTCCTTTGGGCAAAGTACCATGTGGCCTTAAATGCTCGTGCTGGAAGCTTTTGCTTACTATAGTTGCAATGTAAATGACTCATTTGGAATATTCTGTTTTCTTCTTTTAACACCAAAGAAATGTAGATAACTTAATTTGTTCTACTTTGTTTTCCCACATTCAAGGTCATGAATTAAAGTCGTGAATCTGTTAGACTAGGTGCAACTTATTTAGCAGCTTGGTCATTGCCCATCTTCAATTTCAAAGGCAAAGCTGAATCATCTACATTTTCGGGACATTTTTGTTTATTTCTGTTAAATACACAACTGCAAGTCTTGAGTAGTGGATTTAAAGGCTCTCAAGAGATATGACTGTTTGCGTTATATAATCGCATTGCTTTGAGTCTTGTTTGTTGCAGAGTGAAGGTCTTACAGTGTTGATCTCCAATGAAGAGGTTATGGTAGTGTTCAGATGCATGTGTTTTTTCTTGACAAAGATGTTTATTGATATAAGGTGCAGGTGTTCGAAGGGATTTTTTCTGTTATTAGAATTTCCTCTTTTCATAAGCTAGTAGTTTCTGGGGCAGATGCTGTGGTGGTTTCATATGTTTTTGGTAGGCAAGAATTGTTAGTAACTTTTTATTTTTTTTATTTTTTTGACACAAGAATTGTTAGTAACATAATCGCTATAGTAGTGATGGTTTCTAGTGAGTCTCTTCCTTCGTTTGTTGGCATCAAATCCTCTTATTATCAACATTGACAGCATAGTTGGTTTCTTAAATTTTTTATTTTGTTAAAAATACTTATTTATGTGCCGTTAAAATTTCATTGCTTTGAGACATCTCTTGCGATTCCTTTCTGGTTAAAATTTCATTCATCTCTGATCCTGTTAGCATCATATTTGCTTTGGAGTTTTCCTTTCTTAAATTACTTTCTCTTATCTATATGCTGATGCAGTACTTTTATTTGTATTTTAATTTTTAACTTTTGATTTCTAATTTGTCGTTCTTTTTTTCTTAAGTGTCTAAGTTTTCAGACAATAAAGAAATTGCTCAAAGTCAGGTTTTATTTGTATTTTAATTTTTAACTTTTGATTTCTAATTTGTCGTTCTTTTCTTTAGTGTCTAAGTTTTCAGACAATAAAGAAATTGCTCAAAGTCAGGTATCTGTGGACAGCTAGCTAGCTGGGTCAAGTGTGATATTGAGGATTCAATTGCAATAGATGCGCAAGACACTAGGGGATTTAGTTTAATGTGCAGTGTTCTTTTTTTGTTAATAGCTATTAGCTGAATATAGTGGTTTAATGGCAACTATACTCGTGATTTTGGAACTATTTGGACTCAATTTCCTTCATGGAAAGTATTGAACATTGCTTTGATTTCAATGAAACAAGTTTACAAATTTGCATTATCGGTATATTAGAATATGACATGAAATTGTAACTTGTATATTTGGAATTAATTTGTATGATAAAGTGAGTGTTTTCCAATGAAATATGAGCTTTTTCCAACAAATCATGGTCCAATAATATCACTAGGAAATAACTATAAAATGATTTCCAATTAAAAAACACTTAATAGCTAGAAAATATCTATAAAATTATTATGAAATTTTAGCTATTAATTGACTATAAGATTGCTACAAAAATATTGTAGCTATTTAGCTAGAAAAAAATAATTTTGAACAATTTTTTACTACGAATTAGCTACAAAATAACTATGCTCTTTTTAAGATTTGCTACAAATTAGCTAGGAAATTTTAACATAGTTAATCTACTTGCTCATTTCATGCTACGAACATTTTGGTAGTTATTTCGTAGTTAATTTGTAGATAAATGTTTTTGCTACGAATTAGCTACTAAACTTGTCGTAGCTAATCTTAGATTTTCTTGTAGTGTTAATAAAGTAAAAAAGTCACTCATGCTGACAAAAAAACTTAAAGCTCTCACTTAAAGCAAAATAATTTCTCTCAAAATTTGTTCTAGACCCCACTCACTTTTGAGCACATCACACGAAAAAGTATTTCTTAGTACAAATTTATCTCTATTTTACTCGGTAGATCACTTTCCTTTTTCCATAGATTAAGCAAAGCTTTTAAGCTACTTATAATTATAAATACTAACATGAAATTTTATGCCAGATATATCCATGCTTGTGTACAATTAAGAAGCTTAGTTGATTACCTTTTCCTCTATGAATTTGCACCAAAACCGTGCCTGGGCTCTTTTATAGGGATCTTCAGGCATCAATTTAGGACCATCTTTCCAGGTTTCATCAATATACTCAAGGATCACCACGGATTCAGCAATGGCCTTTCCATTATGAACAAGTACAGGAACCTTCTTATAGACAGGATTGTACTTAAGGAGCAAATCACTTTTGTTTGCTAAATCTTCTTCAACATACTCGTAAGGTATACCCTTGAGTTTGAGGGCCAATTCCACCCTTTTGACAAAAGGGCTAGCCCACATTCCGTGTAGGATCACCTTGTTTTGCTCTGCCATTGTTCTAGATTTCTATTATCTTGTAGTGTCCTAGGATGAGTTTATGCTTGGCCAAAGGGTTGGTTTATATAGATTCTAAAGTGTCAACTTGTTCTTCATGTCATCAATATAGGTATATAATAATGATCTAGATCTGATCTCGATTGAACGTAAATTAATACCCAGCCAAAATATGGGATGGTATGGAGTATTATATTCTTGCATTGACTTCCAGAAATTTGTTCCATTTTCATCAAGGGAGCTTTGGTATGTTATTGGCACGCCATTCAAAAAGCTTTGGTACTTCTTCCGTTCCTTTTTACTTGTCGTTTAAAGTTAATTTATAATAACCAAGGAAACTAATCAATTTTGTTGCTTTTGATGAAATTATTATTCTTTTTCCTATGATACCTTTGACCATTCATTACTCCATAGAACATATTTCTCTCTCTGCAATAAATAGTTGAGGGTATAATTGACAAATAAATAATTAATGTAACATTAAACTTTGAGAATGACAAGTAATTAGAAACAACATTTCTCTAAAAAACTGACATTTAATATGGAACGGAGGGAGTATATTATTGGCACACCATTCAAAAGATGCTAAATAAAAAGTCAAATATGAAGGAAAAAGAGTAGCGAGTTTACGTTGGGATTCTATCCAATAACTGTGCCTTTACATACGCGCCTTAGGGGTGTTTAGGGTTTGGGGAAACCCAACCAACCCGATAACTCAATCCAAAAACAACTTTTAATAGCGGAGCTTTAATAGTGTTTGTAATCGGAAGCGTTATTAAATATTATGTGGAAGTCTTTTGATAGCGCTTCCGCAAACAAGTGCTATTAAATGTGTGCTTTTTACAGTGTGTCATCAAAGGCGTGCCATGAAAAAGGTTGTCGTTTTTATGAAATACATTTGATAGCGCTTGCTTCCGGAAGCGCTATTAAAAGCTACGACTTTTGATAGCATTTGCTTTACGAAGCGCTATTAAATGTTGTACACTTTTAATAGCACTTCCTTCATCAAGAGCTATTAAAAACCCTCGCGCAAAGAAAGCACTAAAATTCTATTTTCTTTTTGAGAGAAACACTCCCTCACTCTGCACCCACCAGAAGCACCACAAACCCTCCATCTCAGGTGAGCTCGTTTCCCTCACTCAACACTCGTATCTCCGACGAAGCACTGCCAACTCCGTGTGCTAGTCTCAGGCCGCGGTACTTTCTGTAAAAGTGGCATGATTTCACTCTTTGAATGTTCAAAAGTTTCATATCCCTTTCTATTTAATTGTCTTCAACTAAATCTCTTTGAGCCGTCTATTGTTCGTGTTTCGCTCAAAGGTTTCTAGGTTTCTAACGCTCGTTCGTTCCTGGTGGCTCGTATCGTTCATTCTTTTGTATATCAGCTTCCCCTCTTCTTTTAGGTTTCCTAATCTTCCATTCCAGCTTCCCTCATATATCGTTCGTTCGTCATTGCTCAAAGGCATTGGTGCTTTTGTATCAATCTTCCATGTTTTTGTTTGGTTTTCATCACTTGCATTCTTTTATTCACACCAGTGCTTTCAGTCTCTGATTCGCAATCTTCGCACTTGCACGGTCCATAAGAAACAAATAAGCAAATACACAAGCTCACACAGGAGACGGCGAGAACCGACCGGCTAGAAACACATCACAGCAAGCTGAACAACGGTAAAACTCAATGAGGTTCTGGTTTTTTCTTTCTATACAAACTTTTCTACTTATTCAGATATAGATTTTGACATGCATCATTTTGTTTTTGATTTCTTCTACTTTCTAATCTCTCAAAGTTAGGTGGATATGATATTGAATTAAAATAACAGGTGGATTGGGGCTGGGGTTTAGGTGAATAAGTTTCAGATTTTGGCATTTGTCTGCATCCTTATTTTTTAAATTTGCCATCCTCTGTTTGCTTAGTTGTGCTTGATCTGTTTTGATTATGCCATTTGGTTTACAACTCATTTATATGTTTTTTCCTGCCCTTGAGAAGCTTTTCCTATAGGTTTGATTTCCAATATGAATCAGAATTTTTGTTGGAGCTTGTTATGAAATGGTAAAATGATTCTCATCTTCATTCATTGTAAGAAACTGTATTTATACAAGCTGTATAGGAACGTAAAAATGCTAACTAACTATCTAATTATGCTTAGCTATATTTAGCTATCTAACTAACATTGACAACTGTCTAAGTTAATCATAATTGATGTATATAATAAACATAATTATTTTAAGTCTTTCACCCCCCCTCTGCGTGCAAGCTGGATTGAATATGTCTTGAAGGTGCAGCTTGGAAACCAAATTCTAGAAAACCACACGGTGAAGAGCTTTTGTAAGCACATCAGCAAGTTGTGCTGCAGATGGAATGGGCATCAAATGAATAACACCGTCATGAACTTTGTCGCGAACCAAATGACAATCCAGCTTGATATGTTTTGTTCACTCGTGGAATGTGGGGTTCTGAGCTATTTGAATCACAGACCGATTGTCACAATACAAGGAGACAGATTTGGAAAGCGGGTGACGGAGATCCTATATGAGATAAAGTATCCAATGAATCTCACAAGTTGTCAAGGCAAGACCTCTATATTCAGCCTCAGAGGAAGACCTAGAGACTGTGCTTTGCTTCTTAGACTTCCAACTAATCAGAGAAGAACCATAGAAGACACAAAAACCAGTAACAGAGCGGCAGCAGTATAGACAAGAGGCCCAATAGGAATCACTGAAAGCCCGCAACTGAAAATTAGAATCAGAAGAGAAAAGAAATCCTTTTCCTGGCCAGGATTTAATGTACTTTAGTATATGCTAAGCACCATCCTTATGAGGTTACAAGGGATGAGAATTGAATTGACTGTGTTTATGGACTTCAAAACATATATCTGGGTGTTTGTTGGTCAAGTAAATAAGGACCAAGTAGCCTCCTGTAGATGGTAGGATCGGGCAAAGGTTCCCTATTGCGGCTCCGGTGCAAGTACACCTGATCGTAACTCGTAATAATAGTGGAGTGTATTTAAGACTCCGAATTTCGAACCCACAAGGAATGCGCGAGTACCAACGTAATAAAGATCCTATGTTATTTAAGCTATCGAGATTAGTGGTTTGAGAGTAAAACAGTTGAATTGAGAAAACGAGAACAAAACGAAATCGCAAGAACTAAAGTGAGATCAAATAGGAAAAGCCGAGGGGAATCAGGTTCACTAATACTAGTTCTTGAATCGATCAACTTGCTATTACGAACGATATTTCCTTATTGAAAGTCAATCACTTACTCTAGGATTATTAACACCCAATGATCATGCAATGCCAATAGTCTTCTTCCTAAGAACTACCCAGTTTGATCATGCAAGGTAATTAAAAGAAAGAGCATTAAGAACTAGTAATTTTATCAATTTAATGACTGATTGAGAATAAGCAACTATCCTTGATACGACATAATTGGCGAATTCAGTTAATCCTAAAGTTCCATTAACTAATTGTGGTATGATCAACTACAATTAACTAACTTATTAAGGACTAGCCAGATCCTATAAAACTAAGCATGCTAGGAAAAACACATTCATAAGGATAATAAGAAATTCATAATAGTGGTTAAATAAATATCAAAAACACCGTAAAAGATCCCCATCACCCCATAGTCATGGAATTAGCTACTCATAATATTTCTCAATATAATAGAATAACACAAATCCATGCATAAAATCCTAAAAGACATGATTAAATTGAACCGAGACACCCTTTCGGTATAACAACAGTTCTCCCACTTGTTCTTCACGTCCTCACGAGCTTTGGCAACAAAACAGGATTGGCAAGAGGCTACAAGGATTCAAAACTCAATAAAATATCAAGGGGTTTGTGAGATATTATCAAAGGGTTGGCAAAAGGTCAAAAGTCGATCCCTCCAAAAGTCCTTCAGAGCATGCTAAGATTGCCTTTTTATAGGCAAGGATGCGAATTAGGTTATCTGGCTTCAAATCTGCACATTTTGTACTTAGGTATGGCTGTACTGCATTTATACACGGTCGTACTAAACTTTTTTTGCGATGTTGGCCCGTACTTGTGCACTCTGCACTTCCTAACAGCAATTGTGTACGATCAGATCGCTTTGGTACGATCAGATCGACACTTTTTCTACGCTAGGTCAGACCGCTAAGGGGTATGCCCCTACTTCTGATCCTGCATAGGTATGGCTGTATTGACTGGGTGTCAGGCCGTACCTCTTGTCCAGAAACGCCAAAAATCTCCAAAATTTGCCAGTTTTTTATCCGATCTCGTATCTTTTGCTCCAAGTGTTGTCTTTATGATATTTCTGCAAAATGGGGCATAAGTGAGAATAGCACAAAATAACATGTTTAAGTACTAAAAATTCACCATAAAAGCAGATAATTTGGTGTGTTAACACATCCCCACACTTGAGCTTTGTTTGCCCTCAAGCAAATTACTTGGGTTATTATAATAGAAACTACATTTACTGAATAGGGGCAAAAACACAAGTATGACAACAAAGTGATATCATAAGAAATGCCAATAAATAGAATGCCCAATTAGAGATGTAAGTTCACATAAGTCAACAATCTATGACTCACAAGTCACACTTTTCACCACTCATAAAGTGTTTACAGGTATAATCATTAACGCTCAAATTTTTCCAAAGAAGTAACATTACAATAGGCTTGTACATTGACCAAAACTCTACTATTAAAGTCTATTTATGATGCAAAAGAGGAATGAGGGTCTTTCATTGGTTGTAATGGGGCCAAGGTAATGATGTTCGGTAGGATAAGAGAAAGAAAATGTCATGTAAAGGGGTCAGAAACAAATCAACCAAAACAAGTAACCTTTTTCTTTTTCATTTTAAAGAACTGGCAAGAATCCCCAAATTTTGATCAATAATTTTTTTTTTGCATTTCCTGAAGGCATTATCACAATAAATATTTTTTTTACAATACTTTTTCTTTCCTTTCCTCCCATTATTCATTTATGCAACAAATAAACAATTTTAATAAACTAGGAGGGGAAATAGATACTGAGCCTTCCTTTTTATAAACAAATGTAGGAGGTTCATAACATTATTCTTTTGATAATAACGAGAAGGGGTACCAAAGAAATATAATTTTAGGCACAAAAGTAGGCAACTAGCTAGTGGTAAGATAATTTCAAAATAGAAGTGGCCTAAAACATTCCTAAGAATTGTCCTTTCTCAATTCACATGAAAATAAACTTTTATTTGCTTTGTAATGGTCTCAACACAAGTTCTAGAATGCACAATCATGAAAAAATATCGCTCAAACAAAGAAAAGATGCAAGAAGTATTATGTGGCCTCTTATTTCAGGCTCAAATCCCACATTCAATAGCTTACAAAGAGAATTGAAACTTACAGAACATCAATGCTAATTTTCAGCAAATTCTAATACAAGCAACCAACTTAATTCAATCATAGTTATCGGGAAAAAAATTTTAATAGCCGCTAAATCAGCAAAAATTAAAGTTCTCTATAATTATAAGCAATTATAAGCACATCCAAGTAAATGCAAAATCCTTCCCCATAGGTTTTAATGTCGCGAGCCTGACGGTTTTCTCCTTGTTAAGTGGGTGGAGATTGTAGGAGGATGACAGACGCTGCTCTTGGTATTCCTTCAACATATGTTTTAGCTCTTTGTCCGTTCATCTTAAACGTTTCACCATTTTTCTTATGGAGTTCAAGTGCTCCATGGGGAAAGGCTTGTATCACTTCATAGGGGCCTGACAACGGGATTTTAAATTTCCTGGAAACAAGCAAAGATGTGAATTATAAATTAGTACTTTGTCTCCAGTTTGAAAATCCCTTTTTGGGATACGCTAATCATTCCACTTTTTAATGTGCTTTTTGTACAGTTTTACATTCTCATATACTGCTAACCGAAATTCATCCATTTCGTTGAGCTGCAATAAAAATTGTTCACCTGCAAGCTGCCTCTCAAAATTCAAAAATTTGAGAGCCCAATATGCTTTGTGTTCTAATTCAACAGGCAAGTGACAAGCTTTCCCGAACACTAACCTATATGGCGACATTCCTATTGGGGTTTTGAAAGCAGTTATGTATGCCCATAGCGCATCACCGAGCTTTAGGGACCAATCCTTCCATGAAGTATTAATGGTTCTTTCTAGTATTTTCTTAATTTTCCTATTTTAGATCTCTACTTGGCCACTAGTTTATGGGTGATAAGGTGTGGCTACTCTATGAGTGAATCCATATTTTGCTACGAGATTTTCAAATTGCTTATTACAAAAATGACTGCCACCATCACTTATTATCACTCTAGGGGTTCCAAATCTAATAAAATAATTTCTTTTCAAAAAATCTAATAACCCTTCTTGCGTCATTAGCGGGTAACGCTACCGCTTCTACCCAGTTAGAGAAATAACCCACCGCCACTAAAATGTACATGTTATTACAAGACTTAGGAAAGGGTCCCATGAAGCCTGTGCCCCATACATCAAAAAGTTCACAAATCAAAATATTATTTAGAGGCATCTCTTGTTATCTACAAATATTTTCACTCCTTTGGGACGGGTCACAAGCCTTAACAAAATTATAAGCATCCTTAAAAAGAGAAGGCCAGTAAAAACTGCATTGTAGTACTTTCTGAACTGTTTTCGTGGGACCATAATGACCTCCTACTTCTCTAGAGTGGCAGTGCTCTAATATAGACTGATACATCTCCTGATTATTCTATCAGCACAGATTTTAAATAAATGTGGTTCATCCCAAAAATAGTTTTTAACATCAGAGAAAATTTTCTTATGTTGAGCATAAGTTAAGTTGGGTGGAAGCACCTTACCGGCCAAATAGTTAACAAAATCTGCATACGGTGCTGCTGTGGAGATAGAAAATAGATGCTCCTCTGGAAAAGTCTCTCGAATTCGCTTTTCCTCTGGTGGTCTGACTGCTGGGTCTATCCTTGAGAGGTGATCTGTGATGACATTCTCTACACCCCGCTTATCTCTAATTTCAATGTTGAATTCTTGAAGAAGTAGAATCCATCTGATTAGTCTTGGTTTTGCATCCTGGTTGGCAAGTAGATGTCTAATTACAGAGTGGTCAGTATAAACTATAACCTTAGACATAACCAAATAGGAACGAAATTTATCAAATGCAAATATAACCACTAGTAGTTCCTTTTCGGTAGTGGTGTAATTTCGCTGCGCTTCATCCAAGGTCCTACAAGCGTAGTAGATAGTATGAAAGAATTTACCCTTTCTTTGTCCCAAAACCGTGCCAACTACGACATCACTTGCATCACACATTAGCTCAAATGGAATAGACCATTCAGGAGCTATAACAACAGGTGCATTAATTAATTGAGACTTTAAAGTTTTGAAGGCTTCTAGGCATGCTTTAGAGATTTCAAAAGGCACATCTTTCACTAAAAGATTGGAAGTGGTTTTGCAATTTGTGAGTTTTTTTTTTAATAAATCTTCTATAAAAACCAGCATACCCTAGAAAACTTCTAATAGCTCTGACTGAGTTTGACAGGGGTAGTTTTGAAATAACTTCAATTTTAGCTAGATCAACCTCAATACCTCTTCTTGAAATCTTGTGGCCTAAGACCATGCATTCCGAAATCATAAACTAATGTTTTTGCCAATTTAGAACTAAATTTGTTTCTATGCATCTTTTTAGCACAAGATTCAAATTATGCAGTCAGACATCAAACGTGGATCCATAAACAGAGAAATCATCCATAAATATTTCAATGCAGTTTTCTAAGATATCAGAAATGATAGCCATCATGCATCTTTGAAATGTGGCAGGGGCATTACATAAACCAAATGACATTCTCCTATACGCAAATGTCCCATAGGGGCATGTAAAAGTAGCATTTTCTTAATCTTCCATAGCTACAGGAATTTGCATATAACCAGAATAGCCATATAGACAACAGTAAAATTCATGCCCAAATAGTTTTTCAAGCATTTGGTCAATAAAAGGGAGAGGGAAGTGATCTTTCCTAGTTGCCTCATTTAATTTTCTGTAGTTGATGCACATACACCAACCAGTCACTTTACTTACTGCAGTTAATTCTTTTTGCTCATTTTTCATCACCGTGGTTCATCCTTTTTTAGGTACTACCTGCACAGGACTTATCCAAGAGCTGTCAGAAATAGGATAAATAATATTAGCATTAAGTAATTTAATAACTTCTTGTTTCACTACTTCCTTCAGATTTGGGTTGAGTTTTCGTTGAGGTAGCACTTTTGGTTTATGATCTGTCTCCATATAGATTCTGTGTGAGCAAATTTGAGGGACTAATTTCTTTTATATCATGAATACTCCAACCAAATGCCTTCTTGTTCTCCCTTAGGACTCTTAGAAGTTTCTCCTCCATGCTACCAGTTAAAGAAGATGAAATTATAACTGGTAAGGACGATGGTGGATGTAAAAATACGTATTTAAGGTTAGCAGGTAATGGTTTTAATTCAAGCACTGATGGCTCCTCTAACGATGACTTTGTTTTAGTAATTTCAGGTCTTTCTAGTTTTTCAAATCGCTGCACCCTGTTCCATCCACTAGGTACTATGCCTGCATCTAGTGCCATAGCTTCATTTTTCACATCTTCTAAATCAGTGATATTCTCTTCACTGCATGTTAGGACTCTTTCTAGGGGATCCTTAAGCAAGTGCCCCTGTAAATCAGAAGATGTTAGTACAAACTCTTCTATAGTATCAATAAAATTACAAAATTGAAAGCTAAAGGGGGCTTTCAGGGAATCAAACACTCTGAAGACAACTTTTTCGTCATTCAGCCTAAATGTGAGCTTTCCTTGGTGGACGTCAATAATTGTTCTCCCAGTTGCTAAAAATGGCCTTCCCAATAAGAGTGGGACTTCCTTATCTTCTTCCATATTTAGGACTACGAAGTCAACTGGGAAGATAAATTTTTCTACTTTTACCAATATGTCATCGATTATCCCCTTTGGGTGCACTACAGACCTGTCTGCCAGCTGCAATTGAAGTCTTGTGGGTCTAGCCTCTTTCAAACCAAGTTGCTGAAAAATGGATAAGGGCATCAGATTGATGCTAGAGCCAAGATCGCAGAAAGCGTTTTTGAAGTAAGCATTTCCGATGGTGCATGGAATTGTGAAACTCCCTGGATCCTTCATTTTAGAAGGTAACTTCTTCAAGATTATGGCCGGGCACTCCTCGCTTAGTTTAATTGTGGAAAATTCCTCTAGCTTTTTCTTGTTGGCAAGGATGTCCTTCAAGAATTTGGCATATTTGGGCATATGAGAAATAGCTTCCACGAAGGGTATGTTTATGGTTAAGTGCTTCAGGACTTCTAAAAATTTTGCAAATTTTGGATCCTGAAAGTCATTCTTTAGTCTTTAAGGGAATGGAACATTGGGAGTTGTGTCGGGTATATTGATGGGTGTTCCCAGTTGCTCCTTCTCCGGCTCCTTGCTTCCTGTGTCTTTTTCCTCGGTTTGAACAGATGGCTCAGTATGGGTATGAGTTGGCGTTAAATTTCCTTTATTCTTCACATATGGCCCTGTAAGTTTGTTAGTGTGCAGAAATCACTATTCATCAGAAGAAGATATCTCAGAAGACTTAGTGAAATCTTGAATTTCACACATCTAAGTCTGGCAATGATCCTCTATTTTGAGGCTGACATGATGTGAAAGCCTTGCTCTGAAGTTAGTCAATTCTTTTGGTGGTCAACGCTCTAGTGAGACCATACATGACTTAGTCAACTCTGTTGGTAAACCAAGCTCTGACAATACTAGCTCTTGACTTGGTCAACGCTATTTTGTCAGTCAACGCTCTGGTAGACAACACTCTATTGAGACCACATTCTGTTTGGTCAACGCTCTGGTCTCCAGTCAATGCATACAACAGACTATGGTTATACCACTCTGTGGAAGCCTTCATGTAATTCTACAAGACTCTCTGTTATAAGAAAGGCAAATGAATTCTACGCTGAAGAAGTTGCCTCCATTTCAAGCTCACTCTGGTGAACAGTGTAGCTCTGATAGGAAACAAACTGAAGCTTATTTAAGACTACTTCATGTATTTAAGAGACCTCATTGATGAAGCATTTTAATGTACGAGGTATCAAAGGCCAAAGGGAATGTCAACGAATATAATCATCAGGAAACTTCCTCTCGACGGGTCTAATATTCAAAAAGCTCACAAGAGACAAACACTCTGATTGTGTATGCTGTGTCAGTATGCTTTGAGCAGAGTGGAAAACGACGTGACTTGCTAAAGCCACAAAAAGGGGATCTTAAGTCTTTTGACCTAGATGAAAAGAGCGGTTAGGTCACAACGGCACTATTCACAACCCTAGCTATATATACCTTACTTCATCCACTGAAGTAGGTTAACGCTATGATACAAAGTGAGCAACTAAGAATCATTCCAAGTATCTGAGATCACATTGAACAAAACACTTAATCGTTTTTATTCTTTCACTTTGAAAAGTTATTCATTGTGCTTAAGTTTTTCATTGTATATCCTCTTTGTGAGAGTTATTTGATATTGCTTCAAAACATTTTTGAACATTGTATTTTAGCCCAGTAGTGGTTGTATTCCTTAGAGGCTTGACTGTACTAAGTCGTTCTAAGAAGTTGTGAGTATAGCCAGTTTGGCAGTATTATACTCTCAGGTGTAATCAGGTTGATTATAGTGGAGAAATCTTTTAAGTATGTGAAGGGACTAGACGTAGCTATTAGGTGATAGTGAACTAGTATAAATCACTGTGTCACTCTCTTCTCTCTTATCTTTACTTACGTACTACATTATTTTATTAACGAGTTGTTTTGAAAAGGTTTTCTTAAACTCACAAGCTTTGCGAAAAGATTTCTAAAACCCAATTCAAACCTTGTGTTTTTGCCACGTTCAATTGGTACCAGAGCTCGGCCTTTTGGTTGAGCACTTAACAGTGTAAGAGGAAATGATCTTATTCTTTATTCATGGCAGGCAACGAAGCTAGTGGTCACATTAACCGTCCTCCTTTCTTCATTGGAACAAACTTCGACTACTGGAAAGATAAAGTTAAATCCTTCCTCGAGTCTCAACAACTTGAACTGTGGGATATGGTTCAAAAATAATACATCGAACCAGTTGATTCCAAAGAAAATCCTATTCCTAGGGATAAATGAACAGAAGGGCATAAGAAAACTTATCAACTACATCAGAAAGCAAGATATTTCCTTATCTGTGCTATCTCTGAGAAGGAATACGAGAAATGCGGAAAGAATGATACTGCCAAGGAGATTTGGGACTCATTGGCCTTGGCTTATGAGGGTACTTCTCAAGTGCAAGAAACCAAAGCTAATATCTTGGTTAGACAATATGAACTCTTCAAAATGGAAGAGGGTGAAAGCATTGAAACTATGTTTGGAAGATTCCAAACACTAGTTCATGGTCTAAAGGTTCTTAAGAAAAGTTATACCACTGCTGATCACGTTAAGAAAATCTTAAGAAGCCTGCCAAAGAAGTGGAGACCCAAGGTCACTGCTATTCAGGAAGCAAAGGACCTGAATGCCTTGCGACTTGAAGATCTTCTGAGTTCCTTGAGAGCTCATGAGCTTGAGCTAGATGAAGAAGAACCTCCCAAGAAATCAAAGTCTATTGCTTTGAAATCTACAAACAAAGCATCTTCCTCCAAAGCTCTACAAGCTGAACTTAAAATAGACGAAGAAATTTTCTTAATATCAAGGAAAATTCAACGTATGTGGAAAAATAAAGGAAGGTTCAGAAAGCAGTTCCACAAGAAGGACTCAAGGGAAAGGTAAGACTTAAGGGATAAGAAGGACTATAAGGACAAAAGCCAAGTTACTTGCTACGAGTGCAAAAAGCTAGGACATTTCAAGTCTGAATGTCCACAACTTGAGAAACCAAGGAAATGTGGTTTTAAAAGCAAGAAGAAGAAAGGTCTCATGGCAACATGGGATGATTCTGAGTCATCTTCATCTGATGATGATGAGGAACAAGCAAACATGGCTCTACTGGCTACCATAGAGTCAGACAGTGAAGAAGAAGATGAAGAGGTAGATTCTAATCCATCTTCTGATATTGAAATAGCTTTTGATGAATTATTAGATGAGTCTTCTATACTCAACACTGAGTATAAAGCTTTGAAAAAGAAATTCTTAAAACTTTCAAAAGAATTTCAAATACTCAATGAGGAGAATGAGAAGCTCAAAGCTAAAAATCACCGTTTGGTGAATGACAGCTCTAAGAATGAGGAAAAGGTTAAATGTAACTCTTCAAAATATGAAGAGGGATTTCAAAGATTCCTTGCTGAATGTGTTACACGAAGCAAACAAGCATCTATGATTTGGGGCGTAAGCCAAAATGGTAAAAAGGGTCATGGTTACAAAACAGAGGAACCCACCTTTCAAAACACAAATTTGAAAACCAAAGATACCAACAATCATAGTGACAGTCTACTTTGTACCTTTTGCAATAAGAAAGGACATATTAGAAGTACTTGTTATGAATTAAAAAATAAGAAGGACAAGTTTCCTTCTAGAACTAACAAAAGAGGACCCAAAAAAATTTGGGTACCTAAGGACAAAATTGTATATGTTACAGATTTGCTTAGCAACAGAGTAACAACACCAGTCCTGGTACTTGGACAGTGGATGCTCACGTCACATGATGGGAGAAAGGCGTATGTTCCAAGAACTCCAACTTAAAGAAAGTGGAACAGTAGGTTTCGGAGGAAACCAAAAAGGTAAAATCATTGGAAGTGAAAAAGTTGGTGAGAAATTCCTACCTTCTATTGATAATGTCTTATTGGTTGATGGCCTGAAGCATAACCTACTAAATGTAAGTCAATTATGCGATAGTGGTTATGATGTTGGCATTAGTGATAATGCCTGTATAGTCAAAAGCAAAAAGGATGGATCCATTTTCTTTAAAGCAAAGAGAAAGAACAATATTTATAAAAGAAAACATTCTGAGTTGGCAAATCAAAATGTAAAATGCTTTTTGTCAGTTAATGAAGAGCAATAGACTTGGCACAAAAGATTGGGTCATGCCAGCTTGAGTTTAATCTCAAAGCTTAACAAGAAAGAACTTGTTAGAGGCCTACTAAATCTTAGGTATCAATCTGATGCTCTTTGTGAAGCATACCAAAAAGGGAAACAAACAAAATCTTCTTTTGAATCCAAAAATATTGTTTCCACCTCAAGGCCACTTGAGCTTTTGCATTTAGATTTATTTGGTCCAACTAGAACCGCATCTTTGTCTGGAAAGAAATATGGGCATGTTTTTGCTAATGACTATACTAGATGGACATGGGTAAAATTCCTAGCTCACAAGGATGCGTCATTTGCAATATTTTCTGCGTTCTACAAATAAGTGCAAAATGAAAAAGGTTTTTGTATTACAACCATTAGAAGTGATCATGGTGGAGAATTTGAAAATGCATCATTTCAAAAAATTTGTGAAGAGCATGGCATCTCTTACAATTTTTCATCCCCTAGAACACTACAACAAAATGGAGTTGTAGAAAGGAAAAACAGATCTTTACAAGAAATGGCCAGAACCATGATTCACGAAACTAATATTGCAAAGCACTTTTGGGCAGAAGCAGTAAACACTGCATGTTACATTCAAAATAGAATCTATATCAGACTTATCTTGAATAAGACTCCTTATGAATTGTGGAAAGGAAGAAAACCCAATATTTCATACTTTCACCAATTTGGATGTGACTGCTTTGTTCTTAATACAAAGGACAGCCTTGAAAAATTTGATTCAAAATCGCACAAAGCTATCTTTTTAGGATATTCTGAATGCTCTAAAGGTTACAGAGTATACAACAAAGAAACATTAATTATTGATGAATCTATGCATGTGAGATTTGATGACAAGAAACCTGACAATGAAACGTCAGAGCTTGATGAAGTCTTTGCAGATTTACAGATAAGCAAAGAAACAGATGAAGGTGTCACAGGTGCTGACTATGATCCTGTGTCTAGTTCTGCGTCTAGTGATAAAACCCAAACAGAATCAACAACAAACTGGAAGTTCAAACGTCATCATCCAAAGGACCAGATTATTGGTGAAACAAGTAATAGAGTTAGAACAAGATCATCTCTCAGGGAACACTCTGGCTTTGAATTATTGTCAGAAATAGAACCCAAAATAATTGATGAAGCACTAACAGACGATGGATGGATACTTGCTATGCAAGAAGAGCTCAATCAATTTCAGAGGAATGATGTTTGGAAGCTTGTGCCTCCTCCAAAGGATAAGCAAGCCATTGGAACCAAGTGGGTTTTCAGAAACAAACTTGATGAAGATGGCAAAGTGGTAAGAAACAAGGCAAGACTTGTTGCTCAAGGGTACTCACAAGAGAAAGGTATTGATTATACTAAAACCTTCGCTCCTGTAGCCAGACTTAAAGCAATTAGAATCCTATTATCATTTGCTACACATCATGACATTACTTTATATCAAATGGATGTAAAAAGTGCATTTTTAAATGGTTTTATAAGTGAGGAAGTGTTTGTAAAACAACCACCTGGATTTGATGCTATTGCCTATCCAGAACATGTCTTCAAACTTAAAAAGCCTCTTTATGGTCTTAAACAAGCTCCAAGAGCTTGGTCTGACAGATTAAGTTCCTTTTTAATGTCAAATTGTTTTGAAAAAGGACAGGTGGACACTACACTCTTTAGAAAATCATCTAAAAAATATTTTATTATAGTTCAAATATACGTTGACGATATTATCTTTGGTGCTACTAATGAATTTCTTTGTGAGGAATTCTCTAAGCTTATACAGAATGACTTTGAAATGAGCATGATGGGAGAATTAAAATTCTTTCTTGGTATTCAAATCAAGTAATGTCAAGATGGAACCTATATCCATCAGACTAAATACGTGAAAGAACTCTTAAAGAAGTTCAAGCTTGAGGAAACCAAACCTATGAGCACACCAATGCATCCAACATTTGCTCTTGGCAAAGATGAAACTAGTAAAAAGGTAGACCAAAAGGTATATAGAGGTATGATCGGTTCACTCCTTTATCTTACTGCCTTGAGGCCTGATATTATGTTTAGTGTCTACTTATGTGCAAGATTTCAATCTGATCATAGAGAATCTCACTTAACTACTGTTAAGAGAATCTTTAGGTATCTCAAAGAAACTACTAATATTGGTTTACTTTATAAGAACTCAGAAAATTACAAGTTAGTAGGTTTTTGTGATGCTGACTTTGCTGGAGATAGAATTGAAAGAAAAAGCATAAGTGGTGGCTGCTAATTTCTTGGAGCAAACCTTATCTCTTGGTCCAGCAAAAGGCAAAGCACAATTGCATTATCAACTGCAGAAGCTGAGTATATATCTGCTGCAAGCAGTAGCTCACAACTACTATGGATGAAGTATCAGCTTGAGGACTATCAGATTAAAGAGAGTAACATTCCTATATACTGTGATAATACCTCCACAATATGTTTGACTAAAAATCCTATTTTTTATTCACGTGCTAAACATATTGAAATTAAACATCACTTCATTAGAGACTATGTTCAGAAAGGGATACTTGAAATTAAATTTATTGATACTGACCATCAATGGGCAGATATCTTTACAAAACCTCTTGCTGAAGATCGATTCAACTTTATAAGAAAGAATTAGAATTTTCATCTTATAAAGGATTAAGTGTTTAATTTGAATATGGTTGCCTCTGTTTTGTGTGTCTCTGAAATATCTGCGTCTGATTGCTTATTTGCATCTATTTTGTTTCTGCCTCTGTTGTTGCACATGTACCTCTGTTGGTTATACGTGACTCTGTTTGCATATGTGAGTCTGTCTGATATGTGCCTCTGTTTATATGTTAGCTCTAATTATTTCTTAATTATTAATCATTTGTTTATAATTTATTATATTATTATTATTTAATTAGTGTATCATCTATTTTGATGACTATTCATATGAGTCTGTTGCATTTACACAAAGGTGCCTCTGGGAATCTTTGTGTACACGTGTCTCTATTAGACTGTTGATGCATTAGTGGCTGAGAGTTACTCTCACTGAGTCATTATTATCTTTTACTATCCGATGATAGTTTTACTGCGCCTCAATTACTCAGTGTGTGGCACGTTTCAGTTTTGAAATGACAAATTATTTATTTCATTTATTTTGAAAATTGAAAAAGGCGGTTTTCCTTCTTCAACACATTTTATTACCCAGTCACTCACTCACTACACCCACTACTCACACTATCTCTCTGAGAAGCCTCACTGTTTGTAACCCTAAACCCCTTTCATCTTGTATCTTCTCTCTGGAATTCTCTGTACTTGCAATGGCCGCTCCATAACTATTTGCTTATGGTCCTGAGGAAGAACCTCAACCTACTTTGGTGAACGCTGAGCAACACCAATTGAAGGTGATGGTGGAACACCAAGTTAACTTCCAAGACTTAGCTGATAAACGGTACCCCTTCCGAACTGACATCATTAATATGGGTATAATGGATTTCTTTTGTATGGAAAACTACCCAGTATATGAGGAACTGGTAAAGGAATTTTGGGTGTATGCTCGGTGCAAGGACAACACCATTCATAGCTACATTCAGAAGAAGAATATTTTGATCACTCGGGACATCATTGCTGATGTTATCAAATGCCCTAATTCTGGA
This sequence comes from Calophaca sinica, assembly GCA_037113605.1. NCBI lineage: Eukaryota > Viridiplantae > Streptophyta > Magnoliopsida > Fabales > Fabaceae > Calophaca > Calophaca sinica. Next base: position 100,999,725 of record CM073735.1, on the reverse strand, counting down.
GCTGTTATCAAAGAAGGCAGGGAAAAGGATTTTGGTGGCTGGGAAACAATCAACGACTCCATCTATTAGAAACCTAGTAGTTCTAAGGCTGTGGACATGAAGAACAGGTTCAGAGTGCTCTTTAAGATCATAATGCACTGCATTGTTTCGAAGTTTGGATCCGTGGACACTGTGAGTAGTGACCACAAGTTCATTATGTGGAACTGTGAGACCAAGGCCAAAGTCAACATGCCAAGCCTCATTTTTTATCATCTATGCAGAAACATTATGTTCTCCAAAAAAGGAAAAAACTTGTACATCCTTTATGGAAGGATGCTCTCTGCTATAATGGAAACTCAAGGCTTGATTCGGCATCTTCAAGAGCTTCACACTTAAGAAGCTGAAGTTGCACTCAAAATCATGAGTGTACCAACCTTCTCCAGTGAGAACTTGAGGAGAATGAAGCTTCTATTCGAAGAGGTTATTGCTGAGATGCAAAAAGAAGAAGAAGGTGGGAGAAAACCTGTAAGGAAGGGAAAAAGGAAGATAAGTGAAGTTACTGCTGAGCCAACCAGGAGAGTAACTAGGAGCACTGGCATCCACATTGCTGAGCCCAATCACTTGGTTCAACCAGTGAGACCTGCATTCATGCCCTCAGTGATGCCAAAAGAAATTGAGGAGAAGAAAGTCGAGGTTGATGAGATGATAGCCAAATTCAAGGAAGACAGCTATCAATATTACCTACACCTCAAAGAAGAAAGGCTAAGGGGACAAGCCTCTGTTACAGCTACTGCTCCTTCCTCCACTGCTCCTGTTGGTGCCTCCGGCACTACTGGTATTGCAACAACCACTTCTGTTCCTGCAACCATCAACACTGCTGTTCCTGCTACTTCTACTGCACCTGCTACTTCAAAATTGAAGCGGATGACCAAGTTGGGTGATCTCCCAGCAGCAAAGAAAACCAAGGTACTAGATGATGCAGTACGCTTGTATGATTTTGTTTATGGTTCTGCATCTGTTAGGTCTGAATATTCTACACAACCTGTTGTGTCTAAACCAATCCCTCTTCCACAACCCACTAAACCTATTCCTCCATCAAAAGCTTCTCAACCCAAACCCTCTAAGAAACCATTTCCTCCTAAAAAGCCTTTGCTTTCTTTACCCTCTGACTCATTTTCATCTAATAAAGAGGAAGGCGATTATGTCCCTCTTAGATAGAGACAGAGACCCCTACCCCAAGTTCAAATTCCTTATATTGAACCCATTTCAGCTATTCACCCTTTATCCTCTACTTCTGCATCACCTTCACCACAAACCGCTCACATTCTATCATCTCAACCACAAACAACCAAAACACCTTCACCACAACCTAAACCTACTAGTCCTCCACTTAGCTCCAAATCACCACCTAGACCTCCCTCACCTCCTTTATTTCAACCTGACCTCAACATACCTTCATAATCCGAACCTGTTACTTAAACAGAACCTGAGCCTTTTGTCCAGGAAACCTTAATCCCCTTACCTGGCTCTGATACTGTTTGTGAAGCACTAACCCTCAGTATACTTCAACCCGTGCCTGACCCCACATTTAGACTCCCTATTCTTGTCCCTTTCCTGCCTCAATCCATTTCTCCACCCCATTCACCCATATTGGCAGAATCTGCGTCTAATGCAGAGCCTTTGGAATCTGATGATGATGTTACCATCATTGATCCTCCAACTCTGGCTCTTCCTGTAACCCCTGGTCTAGATGCTCAGTGTGAGTATAAACCTTCACCAAAAGTTGTGCCTGAATGCTATCCCCATTTGATTGCCACTTTTGAATCTCTTAAGGCTGAGAGATACCGTGAGTCTTGCTTCTGGAAATTCCTTGGAGAAGAGAGGGTTGATGAAGTTCTTTCTGAACTAGCTCAAGAGGACTGCTATGAAAATTGGGTAATTGTGCGTAACTGGTTTGATAAGCACAAACATGATCAACTTGAAAGAAATAGGAGATGGCACGCTGCTCTTAAATGGAAAGTTCCTCCAAAGGACACAACTCCTGTTGTTTGGGAACCTGAACCTTCTCCAATTCTTCTACCTCCTCCTCCTCCTCCTCGTGTACCGCCACCTCAACAAGAACCTGTTACACCTCCTCCTACCTTTACTGTAATGGTTGCTCAACCATCCTCTTCAGGGACAGCTTCTACCTCTGCTACTGAAAGCCATTCTGTGGTGGTTCCTCAGGATGGTTTCGATAAACTTGTTGAAGAAAACAAGAGGTTCACCAAGTTCATGGAAGCAACTGAGAAGCATTTTGAAGAATCTGACAGAAGGTAGGACCAGATGACTAAGTTACTGCAGGCTATTCTAGCCCGATTGGACAAGCCATAGAAAACCTTAGGCCTTTTCCATTTTTTTTGTTTCAGCCTCTTATTTATTTTTAACATATTTTGTACTTTGACTTTATATTATAATGAAATCAATTTTTGGCATTTACAGTTTTCATTTTATCTTTCTTAAACTGTTTTGACTGTGATGCTCTTTATTTCTGTCTTAGCCTTTTTGTCTGATGACAAAAAGGGGAGAAGAAAAAATAGATAGCGTAATTGATGAACCTAATGTATCAACCAAGTGTCATCATGCATTGCATTTATTGCACTATTAACTCTGATACATTAACTTGAATTAAAGTTATGTGCTCTGAAAGTTGCATATATTTGTTTGGCAAGTTCTAATACTGCATCAAATGCTCTGATATTGTATTGAATGTGATCTGATATTTACACTTAGAAAATATTTATATATGCTTAATTCAGGGGGAACCTCTGAAATTATTTGAAATAAATATTTTTCTAAAGATAAATTGTTCATCAATATATGTATTTGTCATCATCAAAAAGGGGGAGATTGTTGGAATCAAGTGGATTCAGAAATAATGACCCTTAATTGTTTTGATGATAACAAATGATTAAGAGAAAATTTATTCTCTGATGTATTTGTTAGTGTGCAGAAATCACTATTCATCAGAAGAAGATATCTCAGAAGACTTAGTGAAATCTTGAATTTTACACATCTAAGTTTTGATGCTGGCATGATGTGAAAGCCTTGCTCTGAAGTTGGTCAACTCTGTTGGTGGCCAGCCCTCTGGTGCGACCATACATGACTTAGTCAACTCTGTTTGACCAATCAACTCTGTTGGTAAACCAAGCTCTGGCAAAACTAGCTCTTGACTTAGTCAACTCTGTTTGGTCAGTCAACGCTCTAGTAGACAACACTCTATTGAGATCACATTCTGTTTGGTCAACACTCTGGTCTCCAGTCAACACATACAACAGACTTTGGTTAGACCTCTCTGTGGAAGCCTTCATGTAATTCTACAAGACTCTCTGTTATATGAAAGGCAAATGAATTCTACGCTGAAGAAGTTGCCTCCGTTTCAAGGTAACTCTGGTGAACAGTGTAACTCTGATAGGAAACAGACTGAAGCTTATTTAAGACTACTTCACGTATTTAAGAGACCTCATTGATGAAGCATTTTAATGTACGAGGTATCAAAGGCTAAAGGGAATGCCAACGAATATAATCATCAGGAAACTTGCTCTCGAAGGGTCTAATATTCAAAAAGCTCACAAGAGACAAACACTCTGATTGTGTCTGCTGTGTCAGTATGCTTTGAGCAGGGTGGAAAACGATGTGACTTGCTAAAGCCACAAAAGGGGATCTGAAGTCTTTTGACCTAGGTGAAAAGAGCGGTTAGGTCACAATGACACTATTCACAACCCTAGCTATATATACCTTACTTCATCCACTGAAGTAGGTTAACGCTATGATACAAAGTGAGCAACCAAGAATCATTCCAAGTATCTGAGATCACATTGAACAAAGCACTTAATCGTTTTTATTCTTTCACTTTGAAAAGTTATTCATTGTGCTTAAGGTTTTCATTGTATATCCTCTATGTGAGAGTTATTTGATATTGCTTCAAAGCATTTTTGAACATTGTATTTTAGCCCAGTAGTGGTTGTATTCCTTAGAGGCTTGACTGTACTAAGTCGTTCTAAGAAGTTGTGAGTATAGTCAGTTTGGCAATATTATACTCTCAAGTGTAATCAGGTTGATTATAGTGGAGAAATCCTTCAAGTTCGTGAAGGGACTAGATGTAGCTATCAGGTGATAGTGAACTAGTATAAATCACTGTGTCACTCTCTTCTCTCTTCTCTTTACTTACATACTACCTTATTTTATTAACGAGTTGTTTTGAAAAGGTTCTCATAAATACACAAGCTTTGCGAAAAGATTTCTAAAACCCAATTCAAACCCCCTTTCTTGTGTTTTGGCGACGTTCAGAACTTTCTCAATTTGGTCCTTAGCTGTCATAGGTTTCTGGTTGAGACTATTCCTTACAACATTAGTTTGGGCTCGTGATGCTAACAAAGCTTCAAATTTTTCAGTCTGTGCATCCAATTTTGCTTCTAAAGACGTGTTAGCTTCCATACCATAGACTTCAGATCTCAAGTTGGGTTGTGACTTTTCTAACAACCACTGAGCACTATTTTGAGCCATCTCTCCAGTTATTTTGAAAGCCTCTGATGGTGTTCATGTCCACAAGGATCCTCCACACGCAGTATCTATAGCAGCCCTGCTCTGCACATCGAACCCATTATAGGCTATGTGAACCAGTTACCATGTAGCAAACTCTTGGTGTGGGAAGTTTTTGAGTAGTTCTTGAAATCGCTCCCAAGCTTCATGCATTGATTCTGCTTCAAGTTGCTTGAAGTTGACTATTTTGGCTCCTAATTCTGCAGATTTGGCAGGAGAGAGATATTTAAGAAGAAATTTGCTCTTCAAATCTTCCTAAGTGAGGATTGAATTAGGAGCTAAAGAGTCTAGCCAAGCTTGAGCCTTCCCTTGTATTGAGAACGAGAACAGCCTTAGTTTAATTATTTCAGCTGGGACTCCATTATACTTGATAGTGCTAAGTATCATTTGAAAGTTCTTGAGATGAGTGTGCAGGTCCTCCGAAGATAGTCCCGAAAATTGCACTGCGGACACCATTGAGATTAAGGCTGGTTTGAACTCAAAGTTACGCTATCCTGTATGTTGACCATAAGAGAAAAGTATTCTTCTAGTGTGAGTTCCTCTACCATTGCTCTTGGTTTCAGCGGTGCCTGAGTACAAGAAAATTAATTAATTAAAATAAAAAATAAAACAAATGTAAAAATAAGACAGAATAGAGTAAAATGCTTAAAGTAACTAAGATCTCGTTTAGCCAATATCGTTAGAACATTCCCCGGCAATGGCGCCAAAAACTTGTTGTGCCTCAGGCAAGTGCACCTGATCGTAACTCGTAATAATAGTGGAGTATATTTAAGACTCCGAATGTCGAACTCATAGGGAATACGCGAGTACCAATGTAATAAAGATCCTAGGTTATTTAAGCTATCGAGATTAGTGGTTTGAGAGTAAAACAGTTGAATTGAGAAAACGAGAACAAAACGAAATCGCAAGAACTAAAGTGAGATCAAATAGGAAAAGCCTTGGGGAATCGGGTTCGCTAATACTAGTTCTTGAATCTATAAACCTGCTATTACGAACGATATTTCCTTATTGAAAGTCAATCACTTACTCTAGGATTATTAACACCCAATGATCATGCAATGCTAATAGTTTTCTTTCTATAAGAACTATCAAGTTTGATCATGCAACGCAATTAAAAGAAAGAGCATTAAGAACTAGAAAGTTTATCAATTTAATGACTAATTGAAAATAAACAACTATCTTTGATCCAGCATAATTGGCGAATTCTGTTAATCCTAGAGTTCCATTAACTAATTGTGATACGATCACCTACAATTAACTAACTTATTAAGGACTGGCCAGATCTTATAAAACTAAGCATGCTAGGAAAAACACATTCATAAGGATAATAAGAAATTCATAATAGCGGTTAAATAAATATCGAGAACATCGTAAAAGATCCCCATCACCCCTAGTGATAGAATTAGCTACTCATAATATTTCTCAATATAATAGAATAACACAAATCCAAGGATAAAATCCTAAAAGACATGATTAAATAGAACCGGGATACCTTTTCGGTATGACGATAGTTCTCCCACTTGTTCTTCACGTCCTCACGAGCTCTGGCAGCAAAACAGGATTGGCTAGAGGCTCCAAGGATTCAAAACTCAATAGAATATCAAGGGGCCTGTACTTGTGCACTCTGCACTCCCTAACAGATATTGTGGACGATCGTATTGCCTTTAGTACGGCCGTACTGAACTTTTTCTTCAGTGCCAGGCTGTACTGGCCAAGGGGTATGCCCCTACTTCTGATCTTGCATAGGTACGGCCGTACTGACTGGGTGTCAGGCCATACCTCTTTTCCAGAAATGCTAAAAATCTCCAAAGCTTGCCAGTTTTTTATGCGATCTCGTATCTTTTGCCCTGAGTGTTGTCTTTATGATATTTCTCAAAATGGGACATAAGTGAGCACTTTTATACTTTAAATAGCATAAAATAACATGTTTAAGTACTAAAAATGCCGCATAAAGTTAGACAATTTGTGTGTTAATAGTCCCCTATAGTGGACCGAAGCTTCTGCCCTGGAACCATTGGTGTAGATACGGGTTTGCAGGCTAGGAGTCCAGCATCTTCCAGTAATTCTAAAGCATGCTTTCTTCGTGAAAGAACTATGCCTGCAAAAGACCTTGCAACTTCTAAGCCAAGAAAAAATTTTAGAGGACCAAGATCCTTAATTTTGAACTTGTCATCAAGTAACCTTTTAACTAATTCAATTTCTTGAAGATTGGTGCCACTAAGGACAATATCATCAACATAAATCAGCAAAACAGTGATGTGAGCATCAGTGGATTTTACTAACAGAGAATACTCTGATTTAGACTGCACATAGCCCAAGGAGATCAAAAAGGAAATGAGCTTAGAGTTCCACTGTCGACTAGCATATTTCAACCCATATAAAGACTTTTGAAGTTTACAAACCTGATCAGAGTGATCAGTTTTAAAACCAGGAGGGACTGTCATATAAACCTCTTCATGGCAATCACCATGAACAAAGGCATTTTTAACATCTAATTAATGCAAATACCAGTTCTTAGTTGCTGCCATAGCCAAGGCCAATCGAACAGTAGTTATTTTAACTACGAGAGAAAATGTCTCTGAGTAATCCACTCCTTCCAATTAGGTAAACCCCTTGGCAACTAGCCGAGCCTTATACCTTTTTATAGACCCATCAGCTTTGAGCTTGATCTTGTAAACCCATTTGCAACCTATAGGTTGCTTGCCAGGGGCAGAGTAGTGATAACCCAAGTGTTGTTGAGTTCTAGTGCTTTTATTTCTTGATTCATTGCCTCATGCCAACAAGAGTGTTTAACATCTTGAGCATAAGTTTTTGGATCAACAGAAACAGAAACAGTCGAAACAAAATATTGATAGGAAGGAGACAAATGAGATTAAGAAATAAAATGAGACAAAGGATAAGAAATACCTGAGGAGTCATGATCAATGGCAGAGGAATTTACTATATTGTAATGATAATCCTTGAGATATGTTAGTTGCCTCATTTCTCTCACTACAACATAAAACGACATAGACAACGATTAATTTTGGCCTTCGCCAGCACTTAAAACCGCTACCTAATCACTCGCTGGTGATTGTAATTCGAAAGGATAGCGTTTGGCGAGCGATGGGAATTTTGGAAAGAGACAGCGCTTCTTTCAAAAAGTGTTGTCTATATTTGATAATAGATAGCACTTTTTTCAAAGAAGCGTTGTCTATTGTTGAACATAGAAAGCGCTTTTTTAAAGAAGCGCATGCTATTATCATAAATAGACAGTGCTTTCTTAAATAGGCGCTGTCTATTTTGCTTTTTTTTATAGTTGTTTCAGTATGCCGCATTCCATACATGTGATCCAATTCCTGCATCAAAGATTCACAAGAAAGGAAACATTTATACATACAGAAAATACTATCACACACACATACAAACATCACACACACACATACAAAAAATACTATCACACACACATACAGAAAATATCAACCAATTAATCATTGACTTGTATATATTTATACTTCAATTTGAAATTCTAACAAAATTTTGGCAGAGTCTCCCCTAAAATATGGACATTCCAAAATTTATCTAATACCTGTAACAAAAAAAAAATACCATATACCAGCCAGCACAAGTTTAAAGTCTACCTAGTATGCAACATAGCATGCAACATAGCCACTAGAAAAGTATACTTAGTTACCAATTCACAATACTAATTAATTTACTAAATTCTGTCTTTGTAGTAATTTGATTTATTACCTTGTCGAGCTTGCGATGCTAAAATATGAGCATCATCATTATATCCCAACTTATCTTGGATTGTGTTAAATCTCCGATCGTGTCCTAATGCTTGCACTTGGATATCTGGTTTCACGCATTTTTCATTTCAGCAAGTTATCAAAGATGATGATAAAAAGCTGAATGGGCTGATAAGAAGGTTTGGTAAATCGGCTTATAATGCCATAGTGGCAGCCTTAAAAGAGAGAAATGAATACAATCCGAGTGGGTGAAGTTATATACCCTCCCACTCGGATTGTATTCATTTCTCTCTTTTAAGGCTGCCACCACGGTATTATAAGTCGGTTTACCAAACCTTCTTATCAACCCATTCAGCTTTTTATCATCATCTTTGATAACTTGCTGAAATGAAAAATGCGGGAAACCAGATATCCAAGTGCAAGCATTAGGATAGGATCGGAGTTTCAGCACCAGTAATAACGTTTAAGTTGCACAGAATCAATGATAGCAAGTAGGGCAGCCACCAGCGCTACACTGAATGCAGGGGATGAACCCAACCCCGAACCCAGAGGAAGTTCAGAAGAGACAACCAGAGTAGCAGGCTTAAACCTACACAAATAAGGAAACACATAAAGAACAGAACCAAATAAAGAGACCTAACCATTTTTATTTTTATTTTTGAAAGGAAAAGAGACCCAACCTTTATCAAGCTAATAATGAGAGAAAGCTAATAAAGAGAAACCCTTTAATGATGAAGCCATCTAGTTATCTGCAAAAAAAAAAATTAGACACACAAGTAAAATTCTTAGTCATTTAACAAGTAACTAAAAAAACACAATCTACATACATGCAACTTCTTTTCCTTTTCCTTTTCATCCGACTGATCCAAAGCCCCTCTTTATGATCATGTCTAATTATGTATCATCCTCTCTTGATGTACTTTCCTCAGCAAACATTGATTGTATCACAAAGAAAGGGTCATCATCAATATCAACAACTTCATTTTCTTGATCATCAATCCCATAACCAATTTTTTTTGTTAGTCAACAAAACAATGGACCAATTCATATCGGTAGGATCAGTGACATAAAACACATGTTGAGCTTGCGATGCTATTTGCATCACCTACAACATCCCTATTACACCGCCCTTCATCATACAAATAAAATAAACTCATGCAACACAACCAGAAAAGTAAGGAATTTTGGAACCCTCTAGTTACAAAATTCTTCAGATTACCAATTTCTCATCACCTGGTAAAGATAATCAAAACCCATGTAATTTTGTTTCAAATAAAGGGAAACAAACGGCATAGACAGCGAGAGAAAGGGAGAGGATGAACGCATGAGAGAAAAAGAGCAAACGAGAAATCAGATGAAACATAGGAGTACTGCTTAGGGCATGCGTATTATGTTATTTACTTTTTGAAATAGATAGTGCTTTCTTAGGAAAGCGCTGGTGAATTTTGACAAAAGACAACGCTTTCTTAAGAAAGCGCTGGGCAAGGTTTATTAAAAAACAGCGCTTACTACAATAAGCGCTGTCTAATCTCGATCCGTATATTTAGAAGCGCTTACTTAAAGATACGCTGTCTAAAGTGGTTCAGCTTTCCTTTTAGCCAGTGCTTTAGTGGAAAGCGATGTTTAAGTGGCGCCATTTTTAAAACAATCTATTGTAGTGTCTAGTGGATATTTGAGGAATAAATGGAATAGAAGAAGAGCTGCTGACAGTAGTAGCAGAGCTGAATACAGGTGGAGAGACAGAAGATGAAGAAACAGAGGCAGGAACCGAGGGTGAAGAAGCAGAAGCAAGAACAGAAACAGTGGGTTGTTCTAATTAGAGATCAATAATTTGGATTTTAGAAGCTGAAAAATCAGGAGTGCAGCGAAAGGTATTATGATGTGAAGTATAAGAGGTGTGAACGAAAGGAAAAATGTCTTCATAAAAGGAAACATGTCTAGAGAGAAAAATTTCATGAGTAACAAGATCATACAAAAGATGACCTTTGATACCTTGTTTGTGACCAAGATGGATGCATTTTCATGCTCTAGATTGAAATTTAGTGCGATGAGTTGTTAGAGTGGTGGCATAACACAATGATCCAAAGACTCTAATAACTGTCAAATTTGGATGCTTATGGTAAAGCAAGAAATAAGGAGATTTAGAGTGAAGGGAAACAAAAGGAAGTTGATTAATGAGATGAATAGCCTGTGAAATGGCAAAGTCCCAAAACTGAATTGGGAGATTAGACTGAAACATGAGAGACCGAGCAACATTTAAAATGTGCTGGTGTTTCCTCTCTACAACCCCATTTTGTTGGGGAGTTTCAACACAAGTCAATTGGTGAGTGATGCCTTTAGAAAAATAAAAATCAAACATGGCAAATTCTGTCCCATTATCAGACCGAATGGTCTTAATAGAAACTCAAAATTGAGTATGAACAAGAGCAACAAAATGCTTAAGCAAAGTTCTGGTTTCTAATTTGGCTTTCATCAATTTAACCCATGTAAATCTAGACTTATCATCCACAATGGTTAGGAAGTACCTATTACCATTAAGAGAAAGGGTGGAGAAAGGTCCTCAAATATCTACATTGATAATGTCACATACGGAATGAGCAACATAATTACTAAGAGAAAAATGTATTTTCTTTTGTTTAGCAAAATGACATACATCACAGTTTGAATGAACAACATTTGGTATATTATAATGAATCTTTTGCACAAGACTATAGCATCTATCTGAAGGATGACCTAAGCGACTATGCCAAATATCCAAAGGAACAATAGTGATATTATTATATTGAATGCAAGAAGTAGATGGATTTACAGAGGCAGTAGGTAATATCATTGTATATAGTCTTCCATCTTGCTTAGCATTGCCAATCATCCTCTTGGAATGGATGTCCTGGATGAAACAATAACTATCAGTGAAACAAACTTGACAATTAAGAGTGTGGGACAGGTGACAAACAGAAATTATGTTGGAAGAGAAATTTACAACAAATAAAGCATCATAAAGAGTAATATCAGGAGATAAAGGTATAGTGCCTCTAGATAATGCAATAGCAGACTGACCATTTGGTAAAGAGATAGCAACTAGCTTAATGGCTCTATATGAAGAAAAGAAATGAATGGATGAGGAAATATGGTCAGCTGCACCAGAATCAACTATCCAAGTGGAAGAAAACTTACCTAGAGATGCTAGTTCAGAAGCAAAATGATAAGCACTGACTAAATTTAATGAAGAAGAACTTGTTGTGGGTGGAGTGGCAGGAAAAAGAGTTAACAATCCTTGGATTTGATCACTGGCAATGCTCATAAAAGAGGAAGGCGCACTAGAATCAGATGTGACATCAGAGGTCTCAGCAGTAACATGATGCACTTGTTTCTTGTTCTTAAACCCAGGGGAATAACCATGTTTCAGAAAACATGTATCAATGGTGTGATTACTGCGGTTACAATGAGTGCAAAATCTATTAAAACCAGATTTTTGTGAAGGGAACTGACCTCTGCCATGACCTGGGGACTGATTCTATTAATTATAACCAAATTGCACATTGAGAACAGCAAGATCAGCCAAGATAGGGATATTCAGCTGGTGTTCTTGCTGAATTATCATAGAATACACTCTGGCAAGAGGAGGCATAGGTTCCATAAGGAAAATTTGAGATTTTACATTCGCATAGTTATCATTAAAACCTATCAAAAAACTCATAACCGCATCATTCTCACGATAAGCATGAACAATCTTAGAAGTGTTACAGCAACATCCAGTAGATGATCCACACATAGGAATTGGTCTAAAATTGCACAATTCATCCCATAAAATGCATATTTTAGTAAAGTAGGACGTGACTGAAAGATCTGATTGCTTTAAAGAGAAAATATTATGTTGAATCTGAGAAATTCGCATATTATTACCTTGTAAGAAGTGATTCTTTAACACTTTCCACACATTGTAGGCCTCTGTGACCCATAAAATGTTGGAAGAAATCTCAGGTGAAACAGAGTGATTGATCCAGGAAAGTACAAGGATATTGCAGCGTTTCCAAACAGGAAAAATTGGATAAAAAATAGAAGGTTTGACAATTTGTCCATCAGCAAAGACAAATTTGGTCCTCATCTCCAAGGCCATAAACATAGCCTGAGCCCACCAGTGATAATTCAATCCTTCCAAAGGACGTTTCACAAGCACAAGTGATGGATTTTCGTTGGAATGAATGAAATAGGGATTCATGGCATTGGATCGCAATTGCTTCGATGCAGAATCGTTAAGAGCATAATGAACCGAAAGAGAATCTTCAACAAATTCTTCAGAAGAAGTAGAAGACACCATGGATTCAAAAGCAAAGAAATTACATATATGAAAACAAAAGAGGCGAAGAAGATACGAAATGGAAATTGCAAAAAAAAAAATCGAAGGAAATTGAGGAATCGAAGAACAACAAAGAACGATGATTTAAGAAAAGAAGAAAAGAATCACGAAGAACAGAGCGCGATTCAGCAAGGTAGAGAGAGAAAGCAAAGAACGATCGCAATGCAAAGAGAAAAATAGTTAGAGAGCGGAAATGATTTGCTCAGCTTATACCATGTTATGAAATGGTAAAATGATTCTCATATTCATTCACCGTAAGAAACTGTTGAACGTGAACACAAGAACGGGGTTGAATTGTATTCAAAATTCTTTGAAAACTTTAGGCTAAAATAAAGTTCTTTTCAAAACCTTTTAATACTGGATGCTGGAAAAATACCAGATGCTGAAATACAGTTTATGAAAACTTGTTTTTCTTGTAAGGCCGAAATATAATTAAAGCAATAGAGAAGAAGTGGACACAGAGTTTATACTAGTTCACCACTAACTGATAGCTACGTCCAGTCCCTTCGTTCCTGAAGGATTTTTCACTATAATCACACTGATTACAAATGCACTTTACAGTATTCTACTATCACAAACTTGACAATACTCTTAACTTTTAAAAAAGACTCAGTACGTTCGAGCCTTTGAGGAATCAGCATATTACAAGGCTAAACAAGTTTTACAATAAATATTTGAGTACAGAGAAATAACTTTCAACACGAGAGGATGAAAAGTTTAAGCACAAAATATATAACATTCTACAAGAAAGAATAAGATGCTGAAGATTTATTTCACTATCTGGTTCGCAGAGTGCTTGGTACAAAATCTTGAGTTGTAATTATGTAACCTTCTTCAATGGTAGAGTTGGAGTATTTATAGACAGCTTTAAAGTTACCGTTGTGAGGTAAATCAGCTCCAATAGTTAGTTGAGGTAGTTTGAGGAAAATATCTACAATTCCCTTTCCATGGGAATATTTGAATAGTACACCTTTATTACCGTTTGTACTATTTACTTTTCCAACCATTTGCAGCCTGGCAAAATTTGAAAAGTGTACGAACTTTGTCCTTTAGCTAAAGGCGTCACCTTTAATTCCTCGGACTATTAAATTGAGCGCATAATCAAATTTGAATTTATTACAAGGATTCGCTGAGATGGGGAGCAGAAGGCCAAACGTGATCTGCACGTGCTTTACTAAAGAACCAAATGCTCGCTGGTTTTGATTTCATTCCACGTGCCGTAGTCTCTAAGAACCGGACGCTCGCTTGTAATCATATACCAGATAAGAGGGGAGAACCAGATGTAAACAACTTTTAGTATGCTCATCTTCTTGTAAAACTTCTTCTTCTTACTTAAGTGATTTACTAATATAGATAATTTTATCTCCTACACACTTCAAGACTTATCAGAAGGTAAATTGTTCTCATATAGATACTTTGTTATCATCAAAATTATTGAGGGTCTAAACTTGTCAATCGTTTAGGTTCCAACAATCTCTCCCTTTTTGATGATGACAAATATCTAAGGTTGATGAACAATTTATTTTAGAAATTACTACAAGGGTCTTCCCCTGAGTTCAATAGTCAAGTATAAACGTTTATTTTCTAAAATATTTTTCTAAGTATTAGAATATGATATATGTATCAGAGTATGGGCTAGTCATAGCATGGAAAAATCTTAACATAGCATGGTAGAGTAGCAGATGCTTAATCAACCAGTTGCTAGCAATGCTTATAATGATTTCTATTGCATGATTCGTGCTATGCGTGCCACTTTAGCGTTCATCAATCCTTAAACTTTTACTCCCTCTTTTGTCATCAGACAAACAGAGAGTTAATCATCATAGTCAAAACATGAAGCAAAAGAAGTAAGAAAACTTTGATATCAAAATAATTCATTGTATAGATAGGGCAGAAACAAAAAGAAATATAAAAAACAAGAGTTTTTCAAAAGAAAAAAAATTAAGAGGGTGGTTGATTTTGGTTCAGGCATTGCATGAGGCTGAGAATAATGCTTTCAAGGCACTCGACTTTTGTAGAGGATTGCACAAACTTGTTCAACTGAGAATGCGAGATGATGCTTGGAGTGGAGAAGCTTTTTCCTTAATCCAATCAGTAGGAACAGAAGTTGAAGCAGGTCTGGGCCAAGAGATAGCCCTTTGCCATCTCTGAACAGACATCTTGATATGCTCTAGGAGAATTCCTTGAGCCAGTTAAGTGCATTTCTATTTCTTCTCTTGAGCAGCCAGGTAGAAGTTATCATATGGTAGACATCATTTGATAAGCCTTCCCAGCTTGTCCTTCTCAAAGACCAGCTACATATTTTCTTGAAGTGCCAAATCAGCATGGTCAAGGAGTCCTAGCCTTTGCTCTACTCCTTCCTTGACAAAGGCATCCACAGTCTGATCAAATAAGAGCAGCTCAGCTTCTGATGCATATACCTTCAACTCAGCTTCTGCTTCAGCAAGGCAGATGCTGATGATCTCTTCTACCAGATCAAAGCGTCTCCTTTGATCTTACTTCTCTTCTTTCGCCATCAGAATGGTATCCAACCAATCAATTTGAGCTTTCTCTATCCAATTTAGAGCCATAATTTCCCAAGTGAAAGCAGCTTCCTTTTCATAGCGGATGTCTTTATGTTCTTGTTCCCTTCTCAAGCTTTCTCTGAAGATCATGGATCTCCGCATAGCACATTGCAGCATGTCATCAAAATGTTGAATGCCTAGGTCAGAGTCCCAGTCATATCGTACAGTTCCAGCAACAATAATCTCTGCCTTTTCTTCATCTGATAGGCCAGAGGATCCAGCGCTCAAGGAATCTACTTTGACTTTATGGTAGTAGAAGTCGTTAGTCTGTGGTTCAGTTCTTCTTAACGGGCATATCAAAAAGGTATTTCACCTTGCACTTCTTGGGTGCCTTTTCCCAATGTTCAGGAGTCAGCATCTAAGGGTACCTTTGAGGGACCTTGTCCTTCCTCTTCTCAGGTATGAGCCATGGCAGCCATCTATACCTATCAGCTATAATTCTCACTAAAGCCAAAGAAGGATCCCTCTGGAGCAGAGCCAACTCAAATCTCTTCATTTCCAGACACTGAAGAAGAAATGCTCTCTCATTATCTGTAATCCGTCTTCCGCATTCTTCCAGTGTTAGAGGCTCGTGCTGAGGGAGAAAGTGGAATCAAATGAGAGGTTGAGGAGGTCTAAGTCTTCCTCTAAATTGCATCTTCAAGAAATTATGATACATTGTTTGCGATAAAGTGCAATGTACAAGTATACACAATCGTGATAAGTAATAAAGAGCAAGTAAAGATCGTTCCCACGAGGATTGATTATGGTTAATTTCGCAAATTCTCAATTTGATAATCTAGTTAGTGAGAAAACAAAATAACAAGTAACACATTAATTTGAGGTTATGATAACAGTAATTTAGAATGCAAATGATAATAAAAATAGCTTAGAAAGATGTGGTAAAAATGGATGGATAAAAAACAGCTAGGGATGCAACTTCTTAGTAAATCACCAAGCAGGATTAGAGCTGCTAACGAGTGCTATAGCACCTATGCAGAGCATCTGAGTGCAGAATAAATGTTTGTGCTTTTCAGTCACTTTCTACATAGTTTTTCTAAGAGTTCCTTTTGTCTAAGCCCTCATTAGGTACACTCCTGACTAATAACCATGATTCAGTTAACTCTATGGACTTGATATACTATTTCTAGCTTTATCAAGCTTAGTTAATATGTCCATTACCTAAGACTATCTATACTCTTTCGATATTTAATGATGGACTGATATCTTAAACTAAGTGGCTAATCTCAGTCCAAAATATTTGGCATAAACACACTTTGACTAAACATGCTAAACATAAATATAGCAAAACAGCACTTACAAGGTTCATTACAAGTTCATTGCATCCTAGCTTAAAAGATTTAGCTCACAGTGAGCTTAAAAACAACAAAATAGAAAATGGATATAAAGCTAACAACCATAATAGAACTGAATATTCAGATTTACAAATGGAAAAATAAAATGATAGAGCTAAGGGAAAAGAAATAGTCAAGAGCTTATTCAAGCATGAAACTCCTCTTTGCCCAAGCTCCTCTCTAGAGTAAGTGTTGCACCATTTGGAAATATGCAGAAAACCAGCTCCAAGATGAGTCAACAATGGTGGAAAATGGAGGAGGTAAAGGGAGGTATAAGATGGAATGGTTGAAGATGGTGAAAATGGAAGGAAATGGAGGAAGGAGATGAAAATGGTGGTTTGGCGACTGGAATTGAGAGAGAAGAGGGTGCTGGAATTTTATTCAGAATTTTCTCCCTCTCTTCTGTTTCAGCAATTGTTCCACCCTTTTAGGGTTTTCCCCAAGGACAACTCTCTCTCTCTCTTTCATCCTTTTTGGGCCCCTTTTTTATCCATTTTGCATTAAAGAAACTAGAGCCCATTCACAAATAAGCACATTTTCATAAATATGAGTGGGAACCACTATTTCTGTCACTTTATGGCACATGAAGGCTGCCATTTTATAGCAGGGACCACTTCCAAAATGTGATAATTCTCAGCTAGACACTTTCTGCATTAGACCCGCGTTAGGTGCTACGCATAGGTGCTGTGGCACCAAGTAGCAGCATCTATTCCAGCATTGACTTTTTCTTGTACACTTTAGAAGCAACATACAAAACCGAAAAAGACAAACAAGAAGAGTTCATAATTCAATATCACAAAGTTTTTAATCACAAGGCTCCATCCTTAGACTTACATCATTTAAGCATACCCCTGGTAACTTTCAGATTATTGACTTTCCCCATTGATTCAATGTGTGTGTGTGTGTGTCATACCATATCATCTTTTTGAAATTTAGGACAGCTCAGAAAGCTTAGATCTACTGCCCACCCAAAACCTTCCTACCTTGGCCCTCCTTGTCTATCAAAAGGAGATTAGGCATTACAATTTAACACAACAAGGGGATGCAACTTCAAATGGGCATTACTTTATCATTTCTCTTTTCTAAGACAGTGCACACACCATTGACATACTTTTGCATTTTCATTTTCCTTTTCTTTACTTTTTTTTTGTAACATTTTGTCTTTTTACGCAAATAACAACATTTATGATGAAGTTACCCGATTAATCAACAAAGTGAGTTATTTCATTTTTCCTTTCTTTTTCACTGGCTTTTTCTTTTCCTTTTTATTGAGGTAAATGTGCACTATCCTACTAGTTCAGGAACTATTTTTATGTTTTTTAGCCCACCTACAAATTGAGATTTTTCCTATCCCCTCTCTTTTTTCTAACTTGGGCACAAACTTTGGTCAATTTCAAGTGTTTAGCTTCGCTTCACTTCCCAAACTGCATAATTTCTTTCCAATGTGTAGGATAAGTGTTAAAATCAGTGGTTGTTTCATTCCTCCTAGGTTCCAAGGTCCTACATAGCATATAATTCTACTTCATTTGATTTTGCCTCATTTTCAAACCTTACTATATTGAATTCAAGACAACATTACAAACACTCACTTAAAAACCCTTCCCCCAACATAAATCCTTGCAGTGTCCCCACTGTAATTGGCTTATGGATTGAAAAGGAGGGCTGACACACTAACATTGCACAAAAACAGAAACATGCCACAAGTAAACAAAGTAAACAGAACAAACACAGGTGTTGCAAAACAGGTGCTGCAGTATCCTACATCACCAACATATAATTAACATTTTATTCACAAAAAAGTAATAAAAAGATCAGGGAGAGAAAATCCATGCTTGGAGTTGTGCACTTGTCCTCCTGCCTTGACTGGAATGGGATTGTTTCTCCTTCTTGTTGGCATTAGACTTCAGTCACTGTTTTAGCTTCCAAACCACCACCAAATTTCAGAAAACTTGGACTCCACCTCCATAAACCAATCCAACATGTTAAAAAAAAACAAACAAAAACACTAAAATTAGCATTTGGGCTGCCTCCCAATAGCACTTAATTTTTAGTCTTTAGCTAGACTTTGCCTTCCAACACCTAAGTTAGGGTGGATAATATGACAAAAAGAAAATCTCACCCTTCCGCTTTCTTTTCTTGGGTAGAAATCTCATGTACTTGGCATAGGGAAGCAAGTGTTCCCATGCCCCAACAACTAGGCATTTGGGATATGTGTTTAGGGAAGGCAAAGCGGGCCAACCCGCCCCAACCCGCCCCAACCCACTTTAGCCCGCCAAAAAGCGGGGCGGGGCGGGCTGGCCCGCCATGGGTGGCGGGTTTAATTTTTTGGCCCACCCCGCCTAATGGCGGGCCAGACCGCCCACCCAACATAAAAAAAAAAATTACATTTTGGCATTTTTATTGTTGGGTATAAAAAAAATTCAATATGCAAAAAAATCGTTTTTTTTTGCCCTTTTGATTGCAAGCCCAATACTCAACATATAATCCTCCAGTCTAATAATTTTTTTGTACCATTTTTTTTAGAGTGATTTAATTTGTTGAGCTATTTTTTATTTGAATAGCATATGTACTCTATATTCTAAATATTTTTTTTTAAAATCAAATCCGTACACCATAGCTATCTAAAAAAAAATACTCATCAGAATAGTTTTCCATACTCATCAAAAAAAATACTCGTTTTCTGATAAAAATTTGAGTGTGCAGAGGAACGTGTTACGTGGGTGTCGTCGACGTTATGGGCCTTTTTTTTTCCAGTGGAGTTATATGGGCCTTGTAAATTGGAATAGATAAATAAATAAAAATGGGCTGGCGGGCTGGCCCGCCCCGCCCCGCCTCTAGCCCGGTGGGTTGATGGTCCAAGCGGGGCGGGTTATGTGGGTTGGCGGGTTCAATATCCCAACCCAACCCGCCCCATTTTGGCGGGTTGGCGGGCCGGCCCAACGGGCCAGGCCCACTTTGCCACCCCTATATGTGTTTCCCCTCTCTTGAAGCTCATAAAACTCATCTTGCGGAGGACTCTTCTCTTCAATCACCAAGGGTGGTGTTTTAATTATCACATGGCTCTCCTCATGCCTCACCCTTGGTTTTTCTTCCATGTCATTATTTTAATTTTTTTTCTTTTTCTTCTACTACTACCGCACTCTTTTTTTGTTTTTCTTCCACCACTTCCACAAAATCATGTTCAATTTTTAACTCCATACTCTCTTCTTCTTGTTCAACCGCTTCTTCAATACATCTCTCCTCTTTTAGAAAATCCATAATTGTCTTAATGTGAGCCTCTATATTCTTGCTTGAGACTTGAAAGTTTTCACTATACATCTTGGTAGCCTCAGTGGGTTATGGTTTGTATATGGTTAAGGCTTGAGAGGTGGACGATGAGGAGGGTGTGATGGTTAGTCTGTGTGTTCTGTTTGCTAAGTACCAGGAGGTTCCTGATGAAGTAGCTGTATGTTTAATGGAGTGAGGGTGAGATGCTGGAATGTTTTGGTGTCGGATAGGAGTAAGAGTGGATGTGGTTTGGACTTGGTGGGAATCTGTGGAGGTTTTGCTTGTGGTGGTTTGGTAGATGGGGTAGGAGATGGTGAGACTTATAGAGGAGGTGCAATGATAGGATCATCTCTATCATAAGCAGTTACAGATATATCAGATGCAAGGTCAAGTTCATGTGGCTTATCAGATGCCTTGATGTAACACCTCATTTCTAAAGTGCTACTAACTAGAACTTAACTCTAAATGCAACGATCTTTTCAACGAAAAAATACTCTTTTGTCTTTTGGAAAGTGCAGAAATATTTTTCTTTATAAATGTCTTTCGCAAAACACAATCAGAGTATCAACAGCATTTTTAAAACATAATGGAATTCAATCATGCAAAAGACAGAGGCAACTGAAACCATATATATACACATGCACATTCCCAAAGATATACCTATAGTCTATACAAACGTAAAAGTAAGTAAGCAAATATCCACAAGAGGAATACACCTAAAGTATGAAGACACTAACAAGAGTGATCATACTTCTAGGGTACTCCCGGCAGTTACCCATGCAGCGGGCTGCTCCAAAAGTAAACCTCCAGACCTAACTAACCAATATTACAAAAGACTAACAGACTGACTGGTCACCAACCAAAACTATGTACAATCAAACAGACATACCAACTAACCGAAACTACCCAACACTATCCATGTCCTCTGACGGATCCTCCTCCTCATCCTCTATTGGTTCGTCCTCATCATCCCTAGTCAAGTCCACAAAAGTTACAGAAGCGGGTACTCTATCCGGCCTCACCTCCTCCATTAGCACATCGTCAATCCATCTCGCACCACTGCATCCAACCTCGCCACACACTTGATAAATAGTAGAAGGATCCACAGGCAGGGAGGGTGTCCTGAAGCGTATGGGGGGGTCGGTACAACCTCTGGCTCTGGCTCCAGGTCCGCTACGAAACTAGGTGTGTCTGCTGTTGCTTATGAAGTAGAGGCTCCCAATGCCCAACATCTCATGCCCACGCTCTTACGAGCGGTCCGCCTAACCTTAGCACCACCAGGAATGGGTGCGTAACGAAAAGTCGTCTCCCTAGGAATCTCGAAGTCAAAGGACTCGTCAACCGGAGTAGAAGAAGTAGTCGGTGGCACTCGATCCTGCTGAGCGCGACGCCAGCTATCCACAACCCGATCAATCATGATAGGAAAGCTCACGGTACGCCGAGAGATCCTCTGTCGAACAGCCAATCCATCTACACGGAAGGTCTCTACTACATCCCCTGTATATACAACTCGACCAGAGGTGGGATCGAACTCCATGGCCGAGGGAATCTCCATATCTGGGAAGTTAAAGATCACCTCCGGCGACGTCGTCATTGCCGAGATCTCTATCGCATTCGCCATCCTCTGGGTTACCATCATCAATTGAAGGAACCACGGGCAAGGGTCAACTTCTTAAATAAACAAGTATAACATAGTACAACATAACATACAATCCAATAAATATGCACAATGCCTGTAAATGTGACTACATGCCACTGTTTATGATTTCGGAATTCCATACGCTATGGTCAGTCATTCGGTACGTACCAGAACAGGCACTGCCCTATGCGATGGTTTGACTAACGATGCCCCTGAATTCCTTTGGCCATGAGGCAATCCTTCACCTCAGGATATTCTGGTCGAAGTTATACCACAATGCATGACAATGCATTCTACCAACTCCAATGAACATATCATGCATATAATATTTCAACTAGGCATAACCAAATAAATATTTAACTATCCAACATTAAATACATATTTAATTATCCATCAACACCAGCAGTATATTTCAACATAAATTAAGCATATATCCAACATCTACCACATTATCAATTTGACAGTCCAATAACTCAAAATCACAATAATTCAGCAAATCTCAATCAACTTGCATCCATAATTCAATATTCACAAACATAAGCATATAAACATCAACCATATTTCAGCATATCAAAATCCAACCCTAATTATATCTAGAAGTAACCCTTAACGAAAGATACACCGCTTACGTGTCCAAGCACATCACACTTACTCAGCACGAACAACGCTCAAGGATCCTATCAACACATCAAGGCTTAGTACAAAACTAGTCCACTCAAAATAATTCACTGGGCTTAGACTCAATTCTAACTCCTAGGTTTTCAAACCCAAAAAATCTTTATAATAAGGTACACACACTTGAAACAATAAGCAAGCTTGAAATTAAAAGTTTTTAAAGACTTAAGATTTACTTGAAAGAATACACAAAGTTGAAAAAAACAAGGTTTTAAATACTAAACTCACTTCCTTTTAGAACTTAAGACATGAAACAATACTAAAATTAGATACTTTTCATCAAAATCCTTGAATTAAGGCTCCACTTGGCTTTAGGATCACAAAATCCTAATTTGCCTTAAGTGTTTCATTGCCTTAACAATCAAAACAACTTCCAATCAAATCCAACTATTTCCAAAATTTTCCAAACTTACTCAACAACCCAAATGCACTTAATTTAGCTAGGAACACAAAATTTTATTCCTTCCCAAGCTCTTAGGAGCTCTTGGCCTCCCCCTTCCTTTTAACAAAAAAATTTGCAAAACTTCCAATTAACCAAAACAACACCATTCAACATTTAATTTCTTTCACAAAACAACAAATATTTCCAAAACAAAAACATTATCCAAGTCAAATTCCCAATCTTGGCTCTTTCAAAAATGTAAGGGTTTAACAAAATTCACCATTCCTTTGATCCAAATCAAAAATTGACAACAACAACAACAATAACAATTAGTAAGAAGCAAGAACCACAAATCAATTGAACCAATTACATGGAAGACCACTTAGCCCCTTCTCCTAGACCATTGATCTAGGGTTTTAGAAAATTGGGTAAAAACATGTTCATCTCTTCCATCATCACATTCAAGCTATATATAAAGCATTGAAATAAGAAAGAAGCAAGAAAATAACTCCTACACCTAAAAAATGAGGCCACGGTTTTGGGTTCAAGGAAGGGCAAGGAGAAGTGTGTCTTTATACTTACTTACAAGATGAAATGGGTGATAGCAAGAAGAAAAAGAAGATAGGAGCAAAGGAGGTTGAGGAATGGAGATGAGAAAATGTCAAGAAGGAGAAGGATGGAAGCCATGGAAGCACCTTTGTGTTTCTCTCTCAAGAACAAGTAAAATGAAAATGAAGTGAGAATGGGGGGTGGGGAGGTCGCGGCCCGACCTTAATTAAAGGGGTGGGATTAAAAAAAAATTCTAATTAAAGATAAATACTTGGTTAATAAAGATTTAAAATAAGAATAAAGTAATTAGTCACCAAAAGTGTGACACCTACACTTTAAAAGCTAGATTCTAATCTAATCACAAGTTTAAACATCTAATCCCTCTCTTCTCATGATTACCCCCAAATCCTAGAGTCTTAAGTGTACTAAAAAATACAGCATCGAGTAATCGCGTTACCGATTAATTCTTTCGCCGATTAAATCGCGAAAATTAATTTACTTAGAAATTAATTCACTGCGTGATAATAATTTATCATAAATAATAAAAACAATTGAAAACACTCAATCATAATCACAATAATTTACGATTCGATTTTCATCGAAATCGGAGTTCGTTTAAAATTTTATTCGCGGATAAAAACTATCCGGTGGTTCGAAACACGGCGAAACTTCGTTAGAATTTTTTGACTATTTTTGAACCATAAATTAATATAAAATATTAATTCTCAAATTAAATTTTATCCTGATTTAATTAAATCACTTACTTAGCTAACAAGAAATTGTTTATTATAGCATAAATACGACAATTTATACTAAAATAACGTTAAATAACGCATCGTAAAAATGCGGATGTTTGACCACTGTACTTGACAAGCCTTCTTCCCTTCTGTTTGACCACTATAGGAGGTGGAACAGGTGCTTGTCTCTAAGGACCAGATGCAGAGCCATCCAGGGCAGCTTCTGCTTTTCTTTTCTCGATGATTCTCCTGATAGGAGCCTTGTCATCTTCATCCTCTGGTTCAGGTGCTACAATGGGTGCAAGTTGCACTTTCTGCACTTTTTGCTTCTGGTCGATGTGATCAGATGCTAAGCAGGTCTTTTCACACTAGATGCAGGGCTCCTAGTTGAGCTTCTGGTGGCTTACCTTTAAAGAACAGGTTCAGCAACCTGTGTAGATGCTGCC
The DNA here is from genome assembly GCA_037113605.1 of Calophaca sinica. Taxonomy (NCBI): domain Eukaryota; kingdom Viridiplantae; phylum Streptophyta; class Magnoliopsida; order Fabales; family Fabaceae; genus Calophaca; species Calophaca sinica. The sequence continues at coordinate 100,975,484 of CM073735.1, read as the reverse complement.
TCAACAGCATCAATTTATTCTTCCTCCTCGATCTTTTCGATCATTTTCGAGGTGCACAAGCCCATCCTGACTAGGCTTGACTTTCCAAACACGACCCCAGTTCCTTTAGCATTTTTGCCAAAGTACTTTTCCTTTTCAGCACCTTCCAACTTCTCCAGTTTTTCAACAATCTTTTGTTTCCTCATTAGGTCAGAGAGGAGAACACCATAAGTAATGGTTTTGTTGATGTGCTTGTCAACAGCATAACCAGTTCTTGAAGACCCAACAGCGTTCTTTAGGGTTTCCATTAATAACCTTGGTAGATTAATAGTCGTACAAGCAAGGTAATGCCTCATAATGAACTTTTGTTCACAGTTGACAATATCTGATGAACCGGCCTTCATAATCACGCACTTGGAGATAAGTTTATGAAGAATCTTGAAGTGATTCTTCAAATAAACGGCATTCAGAGGCTTTCCCGAAGCCTTGAGTTCACTATAGTTCTCAAATAAAGCTTCATCCACGGCTTGTGGACCACCAAATTGTGTCTCCCAGCCTTCAGATAAAATTAACCCTTCATCAGGGCACAACAATGATCTTAGGAGTCATAACCAACTTGAACCCCTTAATATATCCCTTGAGAATGTTTCCAGAGAATGGTCTGATATTACCCCAGAATTCCCTCACAGCATTAATGAGAGCTACCTTCTCCTCCCATTGAAAATATTCTCTCCAGCCCATGAGAGTGATGCCTTCTCTGAAGTCAAAATCAAATTTTTCCAATTGGTCAAGGTCGACCCTATGTTCTATCAGCATCTTGCCATCATTCATGGTGTCAAAGACAGCCGTTTTCTCAAAAGCCTTGTATGCCATTGAAGCAGAGTGAAACCTTACGGTGGAAGTTTGAGAGGTTTTGAGAGAGAGGTTTTGCACAAACAGAGAAAAGGTACAAGAGTAGTGGAGTAGTGGAAAAGTTTAAAAGAGATAGTGGGAAAATTTTTATAAACAGTATCAATTTTGAGAGAATAAAATAAATAAAAATAAAATTGAAATAAAAAGATTCCTCTCATTAAATGCGTCGGTTGCCAAAAACAGAGGTTACCGCGGTAAAAACTTTATTGAAAACGTAAAATTAATCATGACTCAAGGTCCGTTTGTTTTAGATTTTGATAGAATTGATTCTGAAGAATTGATGTTAAAAGAATTGATTTTTAAAAAAATTGAGTTTAAAAAAATTGATTTGTGTTTGGTAACGATATTTTAAAATTGTGTTCAAAAAAATTGATTTCGTTTGGATGATAAAAGTAGAATCACTTTTGATGTGTAAATATAAAGGATTGTGTGGGTCCTACATTCAAAATCCATTTTTCTGAACGGAAAAGCTAATAATTTTTGCTTCCAACAAAATCCAGTTTACCACCTTCAAACCGGATTTTATTCACCTGAAATCTTAACCAAACACTCAGTTGAAAAGTCAAAACGAAGTTTTCTAAACGTGGTTTCTAATTTTGTACATAAACGGTATTTTGAGAATCTAAACCAAATTGACTCTCAGTAGGTAGGATAGGACGGTTCAGTTTGCACACATTTGACATGTGTGCCAGAACCTTGAGTCATATGTGAAATGAGACACAGCACCAGATGCTAAATGATGCAAAATGAATGTTAAATAAGATGCTTGATTACTCAGATGCTAAAATGCTACCAAATACATAATGTAAGATGCGTATGTCACCAAATGCACAAGGTGCACCAGATGCTGAGATTGAACATTCACTCATTTATAAGATGAAAAATTAAGTTTCTTCTTCTAAAGTTGAATCTATCTTCAGCAACGAGTTTTATAAAGATATCAACCCACTGTGGTCTGTATCAACAAATTTTATTTCAAGTACACCCTTCTAAACATAGTCTCTTATAAAGTAATGTTTAATCTCAATATGCTTTGCACGTGAATGCGATATGGGATTCTTAGTAAGATATACAACAGACACTACAACAGAAAAGAGAATAAACAGCGCTTCTTTTCAGCCTTTAATAGCACTTCGAAGTGCTACTGAATCACCCGCTGCTGAATGTGTTTCGAAAAAATAGTGCTTTGGAAGCGCTATTGAAAGTTTACTTTTAATAGCGCTAAGCGCTATTGAAAGTATCACTTTCAATAGCTCTTTTTCGAGGAAGCGCTATTGAAAGTGGGGTTTTAATAGAGCTTCCTTGTGTGAATCGATTTACACACTGTAAAATGCTTAAAAACACTGCAGAATCCATCAGAACGCGACAAAGGGAAAAAAGGGGAATGAAAAGGAGAGAAAAGGAGAGAAGAAAAAGGGGGAAACACTAGGGTTTCATGATTTTGAGAAGGATTAGAGAGATTCTTGTTGGATTTCTTCAATTCCTTGCTTGAAGGAGAGTAAGAGAGTTGTGATTTAGCTTTGGGTGGAAGATTTGGTGGAACCCTAGAAGAAGGAAGTAGGAAAAACGCGAAGGGAAAGAGGAGGAGAAGAAGAAGGCCAAGCTCCATCATCTTTAGTTCAAGTTCTTGGTGTTGATGTGAGTTATTTCTTCCCCTAGGTATTGGGCACCCATAAGTCCCACATAGGATTTTCTTTCCCTAATGAATGCTTAGTTCAAGTCTAGGGTTTGAATATCATATGAAATTGATGATTGATTTACGATTGTTATGATTGGAGGAGGGTTGGATGGCTGCCCCCAACCCCCATAAACATCCGTCCTATTGCGAGTTCCACTGAACTCCAATGGGGATAAGTTTTGGTTCACGAGAAACTAGACTCAAGATTGTTGATGATTTCTATATGATTATGTTGTTGTCTTGGCCATGATGTTGTCAATAATGTGATGTTCTCTTGCTTGCTAAAACTTAAACCTTGTATTTGTTAAAATTCATTGGTGATAGTTAGAGTACATGTTGCATAAGACTTATTAATTGCCTATTTACTTCATTGTAACCATGCATTTAACAAGTGAAAGTATGATTAAGCCTATTAAAAAGACTTAATGCAAGATTCCTCATAAGAGGAGCTTATGATATAGTCATGTACTTGTGTAACGCCACTTGTAGGTTATTGACGTATGACTGCTATATCATAAGTTAGTATGTGACGGTATAGCCATGTACTTGTGGGACGCCCTTGTAGGTTATAGACGTATAACTGCTATACCGTAGACTACGTTGATTGGGATCTATGGACCTAAGCATACGACACAACCCGGAACGTAGTGTCCTAGTCAGATAACGATGACCATAAGTGTAACACCCCGAATTTTCAAGGCATTAACTCGTCTGTTCTAAGAAAATCGGCTTATATTTTTTTTAAATAAAAGTTACCGCTAATAACTTATAAAACGGTTGATAGTTGTGGAAGTATTTTATTGCCAATTATAAAAAAAAAAAAATTGATAGCAAGGACCTTACTAAATCACTAAACTAATTTTAGTCTAATCGAGTCTAATACTGAAAATTTAATTTAATTTTAAATCAAGTGAAAACTAAATTAAAGATCGTCTGTAGTTATCTTTTATTTTCAAAACATGTGAGTACTAAATTAACAAATGCCTGTAACTACCCTACAACACAACTAAAATATAATAAAATTACATAAATTATAAATTATAGAGAAAATAACCAAAGTTTAAGTCATCCCAATTTTTTAGCGGAAAACACCACGGCCGGAATAAAAATACCAAATTCAGTTTTGCGTAAAAATAACGTTAAAGTTCAAATAGTAGCACAGAGCATCTAACACCCATGTACCCACAATTATTCGACGATGGCACTATCAACAATAATGCAAACAAATCATTCTTGATGCTTCTCAAATCCACTTGTACCTAAAAAGTGGTGTAATGGTCAGTTCATATGACAAGTCGTAATAAGCTAAAACATGGAAAATTGCTCAAATACGATTTATAATTTTTTTTTCACATTTAAAAATGTGTAAACAAGAATAATCATATTAAATACCAATAAGAAAATATATTCATATTTACGTACGGACTTGAAATTAAAAATACTCAACTTTAAGACATAAGAGAATCTATTCTCTTTTTTTTTTTTCCTTTATACTTACTTACAAATAAAATAATCACTTGTAAAACATCACAAAAATCAGCATATTCAAGTTAGTATGCATGTCTTATGCAAGACTCTCATGATCGCGATATAGTCATCCCATACCAATGGGGAATTAAATTTAACACCGCCACAAAGGCCATGAATACGAAGGCCCAAAATAATAGCTACCTCCCATACCAATGGAGAATTAGATCATATCACCGCCACGAAGGCCCTACACATGCCGTTCTACATGATGCATGTCATTTAGTCAAGTCAATTCATGCCACGAGAAGTAATTCACCAGAAAATCCACCACACATTATATTCATATAACACATATTAAAATTTCTTTTACAAACTAACATCACTATCTCACGGTTTAAAACAAACAAGTACACATCCATCAAAAGAATAACAATAATCAACAATACTCCTATTTATAAAATACACATAAATCGATTTGCACTAAATTACAACAAGTATCCATGTTATTATAAATATATTTAAAAATCATTTTTCCTCATCAAATTAAATACAACAAATCATCAACCAATTTCATATTATTAAACATCTACGAATCGGTTCCCACTAGTTTATAACAATTAACTATCATTTATTTTATTAATCTTGATTATTTCATATTATAGAAATTGATCAACTATATAAATTAATCATGTTCATGTTATCAAAGACCAAAGAGTAACTATCATCATCAAGAGACAAAATAGAATAATTCTTTTTGCACTAAAAATATCAAGGTAATTAAAACCGGACCGGACATTGAACCGGAAAGGGCCAGGGTTCAGGGTTTTTGGGTCGGACCAGGGTCGAACCGGGTTTAATAAAATATTAATAAAATATTGTTTTTTAAATATATATATTAAAAAATAGATAATATATAGATAATATTTCAATTTATACACAAAATAACATGTAGCCTAGTGGTAAGATGACTTGTTATGGCATTGAGGACAGGGGTTCAAGCCCTATTCAGACCAAAAATTGATTTTTTTAATTAATAAAGGCAATTAAAAATTTTCAAAAAAAGAAGAGACGAACCAGTTCGACCCTGAACCGGCCGGTCAGGCACCGAACCGGCCGGTTCTCTGCCAGTCGGTCAGACCGGCCGGTCCGGTCTGGTTTTTGTTACCATGAAAAATATACCCACATGAATTTTCAGCAACATATGAACCTAGAATCAATAAAATAGCAAGAAAATCATCAACACAATTATTTAGAGGAGTACACGAAATTAAAAAAATTAAATAGTAGAACATCATAGATTCATATTTCATGATAAAATAAACTTTTTCCTATAAACAAGACACCACACGAGATTACAACAGTATTTAGACATTGTAACACCTGAGGCCAGGGTCGATACGTATTAGAGACGTCGTGTCGAGACCTCGTCGAGATCTCGTCGTGACCTCGTACAGACCGCGATGTCGAGATCCGGTGCCAAGATCGCGTGCAGGGTCATTCTTAGAAATTGAGAGGCCGTGCAATATTGTTGGTGAGGAGATCGCGTACATTAGGTGATGGTCGCATGCCAGAAGTGAGGAGGTCGCTGTCGGCCCGAGAGGCGCGTGCAACTTCGTGTTAGAGCTTGGCGGCTTGCACGAGCACCACTGATGCGACATCGCGTCGAGATGATAACACTCGTACTTTACGAACATTATTGACGTTATGATTATATTGTTTGTAATATTTATATTGTGACGCGGTCTGTGTGTCTGAATCTCTGTACTCTATAGAGTAGAGGGTAATCATGAGAGAGGATTACAGCGGTTTCTTTGCAACTCAATAGGCTAACGTGATGGCTCACAGCCAGGCGGCGTTAACCAGGTGAACTTGCGACAGCCAGCGGGCGAAATCTTTGACGAGAGGATTAGCGGACTTTAGGAAGCATGAGCCAGAAGTTCTATGGTGAGCCAAATCCGGATAAAGTGATCTTTGGATGCAAGAGATCGAGAAGATCTTGAGGCACTTCATTGCGGACAACGTGAAGGTCGACTCGCCACCTATACTTGGGAGCGCGAGTATTGGTGGAAAGTGAAGCAAACATTTATAGCGAGCGTCACGCGAGATAACTTAGCGGCTTTTGTGGAAGGTTCTTGGACAAATACTTCCAGATATCTTGCCGCAGCCGAGAAGGAGCAAGAGTTTCTTCAATTGCGTGAGCGACTCGGCGGTGTCAGTATGCGACCAAGTTAAGTCCTTTGGCGAGGTATTTGATCCATTTCGTGATCGGTGACCAAAGATGGTTAAGTGAGAGATTCAACTGGGATTAAGATTTGACATTGGTCGGTGGTGTCATTGAGGATTGAAACCTCAAGAGCTGATTGATCATTGTGTCGAGGTAGAAGGAGTAAACCACAAGAGAAAGCATGTGTAAGCGGACGGTGAGACCCGAGTGCAGGCGGGGAGGGTTACCGCAGAAAGGAAACAACTCTGAGAAGAAGCCTTCACAACCGACCTCAGGGAAACAACAACAATAGAGGACAATATCGTCCAGATGACCCGAGGCGAAGCGGAGAGACAGGCCGTGCAGAGGTGACTTGCTATCGTTGTGGAAAGCCAGGACATTATGCAAATGCGTACTCGAAGGAGGAGGTGTGTTTCAAGCTGTAGAAGCCAGGGCATTTTGCCAGATTGTCCCTTTAAAGGCTGAGCAAGCAATGCTTGCGGCAAAGGCCAAAGGAAAGCGTCAGGTAGCTAAAGCGAAGTCTTACTGCATGGCGGTGAGGAAGCGAGCAAGGCGATGATCTTATTCAAGGTGAATGTGAAATCGAGGAGTAAATCCTTATCAGTCCTCTTTGATTCGGGTGCAACCCATTCCTTTATTTCTTGATTGTGTGAACCATTTGAACTTGGTATGGCTGCTTTACCGTTCAAATTGGTAGTTCTGACCCCAATGCTAAAACCTTGAGTCACAAACACTTTGCATGTCTTAATTGTGTAGTGGTTATTGAGTAGAAAGTTTGTGGTCAATTTGGTTTGTTTGCCTCTTGGGGCCTAGATGTCATCCTCGGGATGGATTGGTTGTCACGCCACCATGTCCTTTTGAATTTGTGCCAGTAAAGCTGTAATTTTTCAGGACCTTGGAGTCTCAATTATCTTTCTGAGCGTGTCGGAGTTTCTTTGAAAGAAGAAACTAGGGAATACAATGTATCGGTTCGGAGGATTTCCCGGATCGAAGTGAAGAATGTACCCGGATGGTGTGTGACTTTGAGGGCGTTTTCAGAAGAGCGTGCCAGGGTTACCACCCGGTCTGAAGGTCGAGTTCTCCATCGACTGATTCCAGGAAACGAGGGCCGTTCAAAGCGCCATGCGGGGATGTCTCTGCCGAGATGAAAGAATTGAAGTCCCGGATCGAACATTTGGAGTCAAGCAATTCATACGGCCAGAAGCGGCGTCAGTAGGAGCTCGGTGTTGTTGGTTAAGAAGAAGGATGGGACGATCGAGGTTGTGCGTGGACTCATGAGCTCAACAAGGATTCTTGTGAAGAAGCGGGTGCTCCAGATTACCTCGTATTGGCGACTTGATGGATCAACCGTGGGCTGGCGATCTTTTCCAAGATAGACTTGAAGTCGGGCTACCATCAGTTCGCGTGAAGGAGGAAGATGTCCCCAAGACGGCTTTCGGGACTGAAATCACGGTCACTACGAGTACTTGGTGATGCCGTTTGGAGTGGCGAATCGCGGTGTATTTATGGACTACATGAATAGGATTTTCCATTACGTTCTTGGATCAGTTTGTTGTAGTGTTCATCGGCGACATCCTGATCTACTCGAGGAACCGAGAAGAGCACGAAGAACACTTACGTCGAGTCTGCGGATATTCGAGAGAAGCGACTCTATGCCAACCTGTCGAAGTGTGAATTTTGGCTCGAAGAGGTGAATTTTCTTGGACACGTGATTTCCGAAGAAGGGATAGATGTGGATCGGCTAAGATTGGCGGTGTTAGCGTGGGAGCAGTAGAAGGCGATTCTGAAACATCGGGAGTTTTGTTGGCTTAGCGGGCTATTATCGAAGATTCATTGAAGGTTTCTCGAAAGATTGTCGCGCCTCTTACACGACTTACGAGGAAGGATCGACCTTTTTCCTGGGCCAGGAGTGTGAAGCCGTTTTCAAAGACTAAAGGGCTCTTGGCGGCGCTGTCGCGATTTTGCCTCAACCCGCCGAGAAGAGCCTTACGAGGTGTATTGTGATCGTCACACCAGGGGATTGGGATGCGTCTTTGATGCAACATCGGAAGGTGGTCGCGCGTATGCTTAAGACGACTTAAGATTCACGAGAGGAACTACACTCTCACGACTTGGAAGTGGCCCGTGATGGTTTTTGCGTTGAAGATATGGAGAGCACTACCTTTATGGGAGCACTCTTCTTTGTTTCGGCTGACCACAAGAGCTTGAAGTACCTGTTCGATCGATCAGAAAGAAGCTCAACATCGTCGGCCAAGATGGGCGAAATTTTCAGGACTACGACTTTGCGTTGGAATACCATCCCGGTAAGGCTAACGTGTGCGCGGAATGCATTGGCGGGAAAAGCGTTCTAGTTTCCTCAATAATGATCAAGGAATTGGAGTTGCTCGAGAAGTTCCGAGACTTGAAGTTGAGTGTCGATGTTTCACCGGGGAAGCTGAGATTTGGTATGCTTACCATTTCTAACAGATTGTTGGGCCGAGATCCGAGACCCGGCAAGTTCATGAGCTCTGCAAGAGAAGGTCAGTTGATATGGCGCAAGAAAGCGACAGAATTCAAAGTGAGGCGGACAACATTTTAAGGTGCAATGGCCAGAGTATGTGTACACAGCGTGGCGAAAGTTAATACTCGGCGAAGCGCATAAAGCAACTTTAGTATTCATCAGGAGTTACGAAGATGTATCAAGACTTGAAGAAGCATTTTGGTGGTCGGAATGAAGAAGCAAGTGGTGAGTCGTAGCTTCGTGTTTAGCGTGTCGAGAAAGCAGGTGGAGCACCCAGCGACCTGCGGGAATGCTCTGATAAGCTTGGCGTGCCGGTATGGAAATGGGATAGTATTTCCATGGATTTCGTTGTAGGTTTGCGAAGGCGAGAAGAAGAATGATTCGATTTGGGTGATCGTCGGCCAGATTGACCAAATCTGCTCATTTCTTACCAGTGAGGTCGGCCTACAACGTGGAAAAGCTGCGAGATCTACATCGCGGAGATAGTGCGACTTCATGGTATACCTCTTCAATCGTGTCGGACCAAGATCAGGAAGTTCACATCTCATTTTGGAGAGAATTGCAGAAAGCGATGGGAGCGAGAGCTCGAACTTAGCTCGGCATATCATCCCCAGGCGGATCGGGCGAAAACGATCGATCGCGAGGATTTGTTGCGGCGTGTACTTTAGATCAGGAAGTTGGGACGGCGTCTTACCATTGGTGGAGTTCACATAATACTTGGGATTTCCATGCAAGTATTGGAATGGCACCTTTTGAAGCAACGCGTATGGGCCGGAGTGTCAGCGCCTCTTTGTTGGTACCAGGATGGCGGCGTTACGTTGTGGGACCGAGATATGATCCGGCGGACTCACGAGAAGATCCGTCGATCGAGAGATAAGATCGCGAGCGTCTCAAAGTCGGCGAAGAGTTATGCGGACCAGCGGCAGCCACTTTCGAGTTGAAGAAGGAGAACATGTATTTCTTAGAGTCACCCCCCTTCTTTGGGTTGGTCGGCGATCAAGTCAGAAACTTACCCTAAATTTATTGGACCTTGCTCCAGTTCTTCGTGCGTATTGGTCGGTGGCATATCAGTTGCCTTGCCACCATTCGCCGAACATTCATAGCGTCTTCCACGTCTCCCGATTCTGAAAGTATATTTCAGGCCCTACCGTGTCGCCGAGCGGATGTGATACAACAAGGGCGACTTATCCTTCAAGCATCACAGCGAGGATGCGTTGGCCAGAAAAGCCAGCGATTCTGGAATAAAGAGATTCAACTTGTCAAAGTTGTGTGGGATCGAAGGCGGAGATCACGACTTGGGAGCTGGAGGAGAAGATGAGACTTCGATGCCCTGAACTCTTAGGGTAAGAATCTTATTTGCAATTTCGAGGACAAAATTTTTTAGAGGAGAGATTGTAACACACTGAGAGAGATCGACCTCGTATTAGGGCGTCGTCTCCGAGACCTCGCGTCGAGATCTCGTGTCGTGACCTCGTGCGAGACCACGTGTGTCGAGATCGGCGTCATTTCTGCAAGTCGAGGAGACCGCGATGCAATAGGCTGTTCTTGGTGAGGAGATCGCGTGCATTAGGCGATGGTCGCGCGCCCAGGCGAGGAAGTCGCATGTCCGGCCGAGGAGGCGGCGTGCGAACTTCGTGTTAAACCTTGTGCGCTTGCGAGTACTGCAGTCGACATCGGCGTCGAGATGATAACACTCGTACTTTACGAACATTATTCGGCGTTATGATTATATTGTTTGTAATATTTATATTAATAAACTTCTTTGTCTCGTCATTGTGTCTAGATCTGTACCTATAGAGTAGAGGTAATCATGAGAGAGGAGATTAGATGGGTAGATTGATTGATGGGATTAGTATCTCATAAGCTGCGATTCACGATAATGCCGCTTCCTGCGGTGTATATTCGATCAGCCCCTCAAACACTCACTTTCTCTTTTCTTCCTTCTTCTTCCTTTCTTCTCTGAGTTCCTCTTCCTCTCCAAAACTTCCATCGAAGAACCTTGAGTTCCATCGATCTTCTGCGTAAACTTTCTTCATCAATCTTGTTCCTCATCATCCTCTCGACATATATATATCACCATCTCGACCATCATTTGAGGTATGAAAAACAGATTTTTTTCTTCCTTCATGCTACTGTTAGCGCCACTTCTTCCTTCCATTTTAGCTAGTTTCTATGCTTCCAAATCATCTCATATTGATAGGTTTTCTTCTTCATGATATTACCTACCTTTCTAACCGATTATTTGAGCTTGTAAGACAACTTTCTTTCTCTGTTTTCTGCAATAGGCAGTGCCCAAAACCCTCCCTTTTTGGTTCGTTTTGATTTCTTGTCTTAGGTCGTTGTACGTTGCTTCTTCTTGTTGTTGTTGTCGATTTATCTGTTGTAGCATCAGATAACCTTTTTCATGAACTTTTGATCGAAAACCCTAACCTTGTGTTAGTGGAAAAATGGCTTTGTCTGGTGAGATGTATGAAAGAAGTTTTTAAGAAAATTTTAGAGAAAAGGAGTTATTTTGTAATGTTTACTTGGGTTGTGGTTAAGATTGGGATAATGAGAGCTAAGTGTTATTAGAACCCATAGATAGAACTAAGTTGTGCTTGTTTTAGGAAGTCTGATTCCCGAGATCGTGTGATTTCCGAATCGAGGTGTCTGGGGCGAACCAGGGCGTGGGGCGATGGGATCGGATCGAAGCGTATGCGTGTCGAGTCATTGAGGCGTGCGATGTCGAGATCGAGTAAGAAATCGTTGTCGAGCTCGTTTGAAGACGGTAGATGTCGAGTCGTTGTCGGCGGCATTAGCTTGGAGTTCGGTGAGGCACTTCATATTCTCACGTGTTTATGTTTTGTCGTAAGGGCACTTCTAAACATTCTAGGATTTTTATCGTTATATTCTTTATGTATGGATTCCTTGATTTGTGTCGAGCATGTAATGTTGTGATATGATTGGGTTTTGCATGTATTTAATATGTGATTGAATATATGTTGTGAATTATGTATTGGATTTGTCAGTGCGTTTCTTCATGTCGAGCTTGCTCTTTCTATTTGACATGCGGTTGAATATCTTGTGTATAACTCTTTGAATATTGTAAGCGGAGAGCTGTTCATCGAGTGGGCGAGCTAGGCGAGTCGTTATGACGTTTTTGAGCCGTGACCCGGATAACTAAGGGTGCTAGGTCCCCTTTTGTTTACGGGAGATTGACTAGACGTCGCCACGCTATGGGACCTGAGTTGGATCTAGGAGAGCGAAGATCCCAAGGCTTACCTGGACTTCTACGATACTGATGGCGTGTGCATTCCAGAAAAATTATCGAGTCGAGAGAAATGGATTGCGAGTTGAGTCGAGTCTAGAGTGAGAAGGTCGAGTCACGTGTGGTGATTGATATACATTATTGTGTTGCTTATTTCTTTATGCCGTGTTATTTTGAATTGTTGAGAAGTTGACCCTTTCCCGTGGTGCCTTCAATCCATGACGGTTACCCAGGCGATGTCGAGGGTGCAGGGAACTCGACAGCAGATGATGGCGAGGAGGAGCTCGACGAGGAATAGGGCGACGACCTCTACTTGTCGTGATTGTTTATGTTTGATGGATGTTTTTTTGGGACGATTGTACCTTGTTTTTCTTTGTGTTCAGAGGTTGTGACCAGTTTGGGCTAGATGTTATTTTGAGCACAGGGTAGACTGGTGGTCTTACTTTTGGAGCAGCCCCCTGCGTGGGTGTCTGCCGGAAGTACCCCCAGGGTATGATTACTCTCTTGAAGTCGTCATACCTTAGGTGTATTTTCTTTATACATTTACTACTCTGTATTTTGTATACATTATCATTCCGAGTAGTATATATGCATGTATGTTCTATTAGAATTTAAGCCTTGTGTCTTAGTTGCACCATGTTTCGAAAAGCTGTAGATACTCTGATGTGCACGAGCTGGTTTTATAAAAAAAAAAAAATAGACCGTACTTTTCTAAAAGGCGCAACAGTATCGTTTTAAAACACATCGCATACAGGTTTAGTTGAGCTCGGTGTGTTGAGCTCGGTAACTCGAGCTCGGTATGTTGAGCTCGGTAGCGGTCCGGAAACGGGTCGTTACAGACAACAACCAATGTTTAGCTCTAACTTGTAGGAGAAAAGCCTTTACCTTGGCCGCTTTTCTTCCTAACAAAATAACTCTAAGCCCACGAATTTGAATGGCACGAACAAGAGGAAAGGTCAAAGCTTTACTTTTGAAGTTACACGAAAATGGAAAGAAGAAGATAGAAAATTGTTCTTGATGGACTAGGAATGATGAGGGGGAGGCGTGATCAGCATGAGGGAGGCTAGGTTTTTGTTTTTGTAACTTATGTAAGAAGAGAGGAGTGGTATTAGGTTAGGAGAGAACAAATAGAATTTGTAGGCTTAGGGTTTGTTTTAAAAAAAACGTGTGAGACAAAACAAGGAGAGAGAATTTTCATTAATTAAGGTCAGGAAAAAAAACATTAGATGTTATTTATTATATTAATGGTTTTATCAAATTACAAAACCAAAGGATTTTAGCCAAAGCCAACGTGCAGGAGGAAACAAGCCTTTAATCCCAATTAAAACATTTCCTTACCTGATTGGAATAATAAGAAAACCACCGATAATGTATTAAGAAAGATTAAAACCTTTAAATGCATTGTAACATCTCCAGGAAATAATAAGAAATCAAACCAATCAGAATTAGTATCCACGTGAGAGAACAACAAGCAATCCAACATTAAATTCATTTAAAGCTATTAAAAGGAAATTATGGCATTAAAATCTTGTTAACGTTAGAAATAATATTAATCAGAAAATAAAACATTTTATTTTATTTTAGATTCATATTTCAAATATAATTTTTTTTTGAAATACACTTAAATATACAACAATCCACATTATAAAGATTGGTCAACTTTATAAATTAGTCATTTAGCAAATAATCATGCAAGAAGCAATAATTATTTAATTATCACGCCCAAAAATAATTAATTAAATAACAACAATGGTCCTACTAGTTTAAATAAAAAAAACATAGAGGGTGTTACAATAAGAGATCATGTCAGCTGTGTTTTATGCATTATGAAAGATGAATTGTATGTTTGATGCTAATTTGCATTTATGTATGGTTTAGTGCTTGGAATTGTTATGCCTCGATGAGGGATGGTGAGGAGTCCGGAAGGAACTCATTGAGATTTTTATCTCACAGTTTCCTTTGTTGTTTCAGATAAGCAAGGGACTCAGGAAGACTGGAGAGACTTGGATGTCAAGATCTCTTATTTTATATTTTGGAATTATGTGACTAAGATTGAGTTGTTTAAGACAAAAGACTAGTATTTTGTGTTGGACATCTTAAATGGTTATGTAACATTAAAATATGAAGTAATTTTCCCTTTGGGAATTTAGGAAACCTTGTGTTATTTGGACTTGATGTAATATCTAAGTTTAAATTACCTTGAAATTCTCTGTATCTAATGTTTAGTGCCTCACTTTCAATTGAGTTTGAATGTATGGGTGTTACAAAAACCACCTCAGTTTAAGGGTGAATTTGACCCTGAAGGAGCCGAATGCTGGATTCAAGAGGATGAGAAGATATTGATAGCAAGACATATTCAACATTTATGATGGTGGGTGAAGCTGAGGGTTGGTGGAAGAATAGGAGGAAAGTTTTGGAGGCTGAGGGTCGACCTACTACTTGGGGATTGTTTCGAGAAAACTTCCTAGAGAAGTATTTTCCTAGGACAGTAAGACAACAGAAAGCAAAAGAGTTCAACGCATTGACTCAAGGTAGGATGACCGTGGGAGTACGCCTCTAGATTTGAAAATCTGGTGAAATATTCTGAGTACTACTAACTTAGTCCTAATGAGGAGTGGATGTGCCGACGATTTCAAGATGGGCTTCTACATGAACTTCGTCGATTAGTGATACTGTTACGGCTGATTTGTTTTCCCGATTTAGTGGAGCTCGTATAGAGTTAGAGGACATGGATCGTCAGAAGGATTGGTGTTGTAATAAGGAAGTGATAAGGAGTCGAGAGCAAGGAAATAGAGATAAAGAATGGGATAGTAAAAATCGATTTGAGAAAGTTAGTAGAAGGAATGCTGGCCAACAACCGCAGGAAGTTATCCAAGGAGTGCATCAGAATTCGAGGAAATGTTTCAAATGTAAGGTATAACACCCCGCCTAGTTTAATTATTTAACTTATTAATTTAGACGTTGGTATATTTTAAATTAATGGTTGAATAATTAGATTGAGGTATGAAGAATTAAGTTAGGGGTGTGTTTAGTAATGGCATTGAGAGAGTTTTAGCACAAAAAAAAGAGACAAGTTAGTAAAATTCATATGCCCATTTAGGGACAAAATAGACCAACTAATGTGAGAAGCCCAAATTTCCATTTTTTCCCTTCATTCCCTCCGACACCTAGCCCTCTTCTTCTTTTCTCCCTCCCTCTCGTTCAGCTCCTAAGAAAAGGAAAGAAAGAAGAAAAAGAAGAAAGCAGAAGAAAGGAAGAAGAAGAAGAAGAAGAAGAGAAGGAAGAGAGCTAGGGTTCAAGGAATTGGGAGACACACTCTTTCTTTCTTCCTTTCCCTTCTTCTATGCCCAGCTCATTCTTTCTCCTCCCCTCATTTTCTTTTTTTTTTCGGCTAAAGAGAAAAGGAAGAGGAAGAATAAGCTAGGGCTCATGGGGTTGTGAGAGAATAGAGAGGTTCTTGGGTGATTCCTTCAATTCATTGCTTGGGGAAGAAGATTAGAGTTTAAATTTGGTATTTGAGGCAAGATTGAAGTTGCCCTAGGTGGAGGAAAAGAGGAACACGAAATTGAAGAGGAGAAAAGGAAGGAGATCAAGCTTCAAACTCCATAGCTCATGTTCTTGGAGATTGATTTGTGAGTTCTTCATCCTTTTAGTTGGTGGGCATTTATAAGACCCCCATTAGGTTCTTCCTTGCCTTCATTTTGTGTCTTGCATGATGTCGGTTTGATGATTTATGAGAAGTCATAGGATGGGAAAGAGTTTTGTATGAGTAATGCATGACTTGATTGAGTTTCATGATATTTGAATTATGGTTGCTCATGATTTTGATGATTGTGTGATTCTTTAAAATTTTGATTGCTTATGATCTGATTATGTGTATCATTTGTGATGTTGATTTGAATGATTGAAAGTGATGAGTATAAGTTGAATGAGGTATTTTGGATGTTAAAATGTTAGTTGTGCTGTCAAAAGCATGTTTTTTTGCATTTTTCACTGCATGGATCGATTCACAGGGCCATGAATTGATTCGCAAAAGGCTCTTAAGTCACCAATTTGATTTTGTGAATCGAATTGGGAAGCTGTGAATCGATTCACACAGCTGTGAATCGAATTCTGCATAAGTGATGAATCGATTCACAGCACTGTGAATCGATTCACACCCTGTTTTCTGCAGAATTTTGAGTTTTTTGAAACCAGTTTTCGAAACCTTATAAAAGCTATGTTCTAGGGTTTTCGTAACCACATTTTAAGCATCTTTTGAACCCATAGGAATGCTAGCGTCACACCCTCTAACACACTCTCAACTATTGGGCCATGTCACACTTTTTTTTTTCAAAATCAATCGTTGGATTGAATGTTACTATCATATAGATCATATCTGTAAATTTTAACATTAATCTATGATCATTTACTATGTCATCAAGATGCATCAAGATTAACGTCAACGGTGTAATTACAGATAATGTTAATCTTGATGCATCTTGATGACATAGCAAATGATCATAGATTAATATTAAAATTTACAGATATGATCTATATGATATTAACTTTCAATCGAATGATTGATTTTGGAAAAAAAAAAGTGTGACGTGGCCCAATAGTTGAGAGTGTGTTCAAAGGAGTGTGTCAGAGGATGTGACGCTAGCATTCCTCTTTGAACACAATAAAGGACATCATTAACCAAAGACACTTATGCATCCACATTTCAATTCAATTCCCTCTTCAACCTAGTGTAATATTTTGAATTACACAAATGATATATGAATGATGTTGTTTATGAATGGATATTGTATTTGCATATTTTATGTCATAGCACAAGTATACGACTAGTGTTGCTTGTGTATGAGTGAATTGTACTTGTATATTCCTTTCATTATGTGAATGCATTTGAAATTGCATAAGATTATGTTCAAGACACTTAAAAGACATTGAAGATTCCTCATAAGAGGAGAGAACGGTATGGCTATGTACTTGTGGGACGCCACTTATGGGTTATAGACGTCTAACCGCCATACTGTAAGCTATGTTGATCGGGGTCTAGGGACGTAAGCCTACGAAACAACCCGGTAATGTAGATTCCCGATCAAATAATGATTTGACCTTTGGGAATTGTTCAGCCATGCTTAACAGCAAAAGAAAGAATGACTATATGCTTTTATGTGTGATTGTTCTGCATTTCCATGTCTGACTTTATCACAAATGCTACGCATGGGATATTGGACCGGAATAGTTATGCCCGTCAATGTACCAAGTTCTCTAAGTGTATATTGGACAGGAATAATCACGCCTAATATACTAAGTGTTTCTAAATTGTATATTGGACCGGAATAATTACGCCCGGCAATATATCAATTTAGACTCAGGTTAGTGCATCCTTGGTCGTTCACGCTTAGGGTGCCTAACACATAATATGTTTTCAAAAGAAGATTTTATGTTTCGTATGTCAAACTTAGTTTAATACCCATATTATTCTTATTGAAGTAGTAAGATTCGATGAGAGTTAGTGAGGAATCCGTGAAGGGCTTACTGAGATTTTATCTCACTTTTTCTCTTTTTGTTTCAGATAAGCAAGTTTGCAAATTTTTAGTAATTCCTGTTCTTTAATGTAATTGTCGTGTATTTTAATTTACATTGACGTGCGGCCGTTACATAAGGGAGCACACCTAAGCAAAGGACTGCCAATTTAAGGACATTATATGTTTTAAGTGTGGTAAACTGGGACATATATCTCGACAATGTCGGCAGGGAGCAATACCCACAGGACAGGGATCAGATATGGGGACAGATGGAGAATCGAGAAAGGATACCCTGATAGATCCCAAAAGACTACCAGAGGTGACTCCGTAAATAAAAAAGTGTTACTTCCCAAGGTAACGTGTGAGGAACCGAGACCTTGACTAGCAAAATCAGTTTGAGAAAGTCATCTTTCTCATGCCGTATTCTAGGAAGTGAAAACTCGAATGGATGAAACCCTAATCATGTATGTGCTTTGCTAATATAAATTGTGTTTGTGTACTCTTGTTTGCCTTCTAATTCTTCTTTGTTGGTGACATTTAATATTTGCTCATATATGTGCTTATTGTGCGTGTATATATATCTACTGCTTATATAGATTTGTGTTTGTGTGTACTCTGAACGTGAACACAAGAAGGGGGGTTGAATTGTGTTCAAAACTTTTTGCAAACTTTAAGTTAAAAACACTTAGAACACAGGTTTTTCAAAACAGTTTGTTTAACGGACGCTGGAAATAAACCGGACGCTGGAAAAGCAGTTTGTGAAAACTTGTTTTTAACAGAACACGATAAAGATAAATAGAAAGCAGTAAAGCAAGAGACACAGAGATTTATACTAGTTCACTACCAAACTGGTAGCTACGTCTAGTCCCTTCGTTCCTGAAGGATTTTCCACTATAATCAACTGATTACAAAACCTTAAGAGTATTCTACTGTCACAACCTTGACAATACTCTCAACTTCTCAAAACGACTCAGTACATTCGAGCCTTTGAGGGTACAGCCTTAACTCGGCCAAAACAACTTTTACAAGTAAGTTGAATACAAACAGAGATAACTCTCACAGAGAGGATAAAAGATTAAGCTCAATATAGAAATACTTTCTAAAAGAAAGTGTCAGACGCTGAGTTCAGTTCTTGTAGTCCAGAGACTTGGCACGAAACTTGATTGCTCACAGAAGCAGTGTTTTCAGAGTATTGACTCTTTGTAGTGTATAGTAACAGTGCTTGTTCTCAGTAAATGAAGCAATATTCTCTTGTAGAGTTTCGGTCGTTTCTTCAATGGATACCATGGGGTATTTATAGGAGTTCTAAAGGATATTACCGTTACAAAAAAAATGGCTCCTTTCCATTGAGTGAGGTGATTTCAAAAAGTTGTCTCTTTCTTCCTTTCCAGAGAATATCTCAATAGTACACATTACCGTTTTCGTTCTACCTTGCTTTTCACAAATGCTTGTACGATTTTTGTCTTTAGCTAAAGGTGTCACCTTTGATACCTCGTACAATAATTTGAGCGCATAAGATCAAATTCGAAATCCGTTCCAGAACCTTCTGAGAGGAAGAGCAACTACGTGACCATCACGTGATTTAAAATGAAGTTCAGACGCTCGCTCAGAACAGGAAGGTCGGACGCTCGTAGTAAATGGATAAGCCTTGTGTCACAAAAAGATAATTCCAAACGCTCATGAAGACAATATACTAGGATGAGCTGGATGCTGACACATGGAGTGTATCCTTCTCTTTTGAACTTCTTCTTTCTTGCTTAAGTGGCTTAGAAGTATATGTAATATTAGTATCTGCACACTTCAAGAATTGTTAGAACATAAATTGTTCTCTTGTGAATACTTTGTTATCATCAAAATTAATGAGGGTCTAAACTTCTCAATCGTTTAGGTTCCAACAATCTCCCCCTTTTTGATGATGACAAATATCCAAGGTTGATGAACAATTTTAAGTTTCAAATAAGAGTTTTAAGGGTCTCCCCCTGAGTTCAACAACTTAGATAAGTATAGCAATAAAAGATGCTGAGATCGGATGCTGAAATTATGTTATGAATGATTGATTAGCATGTATATCTATCCTTAGCGTGTTTATTTTAGCGTTCATCAAGCCTTTCTTTTACTCCCCCTTTTGTCATCAGACAACAAGAGTGTAAAAACACATCATAGTCAAAAACAAAATAGAAGAAAAATTTGAATAATAAATTCACAATCTAATTGTACCAAAAATTAAGTAATATCACTCAGTACCAAAAAAAAAATTAAAACAAAACAAAGTTTAAGGGTTTTGAGGTAGCAGGTTGATTCGTTCCATGATGAGTTTCAGCTGCATTTCAAGCTCAGGAACTTTCAAACAGGTTGCCTTCATGGTTTCAAATTCCTCCTTAGGAATTGTAACCATTTCCACTGAAGATGTGGAGGGAGCAGATTCAGCTTCTGGCACACTAGCAATACCTGTAGCTTCTGAATTCATCTTCTTATGGATTTCAAGAACAGTTTGAGACAATTCAGATTTTATCTTCTTCCTATCCTTTGTCCATTGGAAATAATTATCTCCTGGTGGAAACCATTTGATAATAGTTCCAAATTTTCTTCTTTCAGACTCATATAGGGCTTCATTTCTTTGCTCAACAAGATCAGGAAACAGAAGATAATTGAAGATCATTTCTCTGTGTTGAAGAATGTCTCTGGCATACCCATCGAATTATTCAACAGCAGCTTCTCCAAACACATTGCCTAAGAAGACATTAAGGGCATCAAAGGAAAAGTTGAGGCATTCATTTTCAGCAATAAATAGTTTTCTCAAAATTTCTCTGTCATCTTTGTCAATGGTCAGGGGCTCAAAACAAGGCATAATGGCTTTGTCTTTCCAAGAAGCAGACCATTACATCCAGCCAAATCCAATGTAAAAGTGTCTCCAGACAAGATCCCATGGAGCATATAGCTTCACCAAGTTGAGCGGTCTAATCACAGAACACATGAACATATCATCAAAATGAGCAGTTTCATGATTGGATTCAGGTACCTTCTCGATGATGCCAACAGTAGGGATTGTTGCCTTCTTTGCATTACAGCAGTTGGAGGATCCAGTTCTCCATTGATCTTTCTTCAGAGCACTCAGATAATACCTTCTGGCATGATCTTCAGAAATTTTCTTTATCGGAAGCTGGGTGAACTCCTTGACCTTGTAGTCTCTGGGAGCTTTCTCATATTCCTTAGGCCCTATCTTACTGAATGGCATTTTGCCAGGTGCAGCTTCCTTTCTTTTTCCAGGAATAGACCAAGGTAACCACCTTTGCCTATCTGGAACAATCTTTATAGAGACAGATGATGGGTCTCTATATTTGCCAATGACTTCAAGCCTTTTCTACTCATAACAATGAGCCATCATACAAAGCCCGACTACGTGATCCACCTACCACATTCCTCTAATGTAAGAGGTTCATTCTGGGGCAGGAACCTTGGTACATCAACAGAAAAGGGAATAGCCCTGTTGTTCGGTTTGGGTCTCAGCCTTCCTTTAAAAGACATCTCAACATTGTCTTTGCCATCCTTGAAGACAGCATTCATTGGAGGGGGTATCTCCAGTCTTGAAACTCCGGAGGTGAAGGTCTTCAAGTGCCATAAAGATGGGTGATTGTAGATAGAGTTATATGACTCATATCTAACAAATTTTGGTCTAATGTCAAGAGGGACAGGTTTCTTTGGAATTAGGGCAGTAGTTTTTGGTGTCACTACTGTGATATTGTACTTGGGAGGAATGTAGGGTTTGAAAGGATTAAATGGAGGGACTTTGAAAAGGAGGTTAAAAGGATGAGAATGAAGTTTGGAAATGTATGAAGTGAGGGAGGTATATGTGGAGGTTTGAGGTGAGGAGATGGTGAGTGTATTGGTCTGTGTTTGGGTAAGTTGTTTGGGGGCTATGGAAGTGGTTGTGTTTCTGGCTTTCTGTGCACGGGTTTGAATGGTTGATGGTTGTGCAACATATATAGGTGGAGCAGGAATGGTATTATCAGTTTCAAAAACAGACTGCCTAACCAATCTCTTCAGCGTCTGTCTAGGGGCAGCAGCTGGAGGCGGATATTGAATTGCCTTCTTCAGGCACCAGGCCAAACTTGTTTCTCGACTTTGCTTGCTTTTTCATCGGGACCGATCGATGGGAACGTGGTCCTCATCTTCTGATTCAGTCTTTCTTTTGAGTGCAGAAACCACATTCTGCTTCTTGCTTCTTGTTTCCTCTTCTGGAGAATCAGAAGTCCTTTTCACACCAGTTACTGAGCTTCTGGTGGTTTTGTCAATAGTAGACATCTTGCAAAGAGAGGGACCAGATTCTATTTCCTGTTCCTTTTTCACCTTCTTCATTTGTTCACCAGTGATCAATTTCATTCTGACCAAGCTGTTAACTCCAAAGGTGTCAGGAATCACAACACTCTCAGTGCCAAAATACTTCACCTTTTCTTGATCTGGCAAAGCAGTCAGCTTGTTTACAACCAGATTCTTGGCCATCATCTTAGTGAGCAGAACACCATAAGGAATGCACTTGTAGGTGTTTTTCTTGTCAGCAACTCCTTTCCTCGAATTAACCAAAGGCATTAATCAGGTTGTTGTAGATCAATCTTGGCGAGTTTACCTTGTGACCAGCCATGTAGTGCCTCATAATGAACTTACATTCATAGTTGACTATGTCACTAGAGCCAGCCTTCAACCAGACGCTCTTAGTGATTATCTTGTGAAGAACTCTGTAATGACTCTTCAAATGCTTTGCAGTAGGAGTTTCACCAGATTCTTTCAACTGTTTATAGTTCTCAAACAAATCCTCATTGACCTTCTCAAGGCCATGAAATGCATCAGCCCAATCTGTGTAGTAAATGATACACAGGGACAACCAGTGACTTCAGAGATGTTGGTAACGGTAAAAATGAACTTGTAACCTCTCACAGTTCCTTCAAAGATACCACATTGGTGTAAACGAGCGTTACCCCAAAATTCCTTGATAGCAGTAACTAGAACCTCAACCTGTTTCCAAAAGAAGTAGTGTTCCCAACCCATTGCCTTGAAACCACTGTAGAAATCGAAGCCATAGAGTTTGAAGTTCTCTAAATCAACTCGATTTTCCAACAAAACCTTTCCTTCAGCCATTGTGTCGTAAATAGCAGTATACTCAGAGGTTGTTACACCAGACATGATTGCAGTTGAGAGATAGAGAAATGGAGGTTTAGGGTTTTAGAACAGTCATGAAGAGAAGAGAAGGAAAACTGTTTTTCAGACTGAAAACAGAGAGTGATTGTGGGGCGAAAAAGAAGGAGTAGTAGGAAGGTTTTGTAATTGGTACTGTTACTTTTCAAAAACCTCTTCATTATCCGAGTATTAAAAATAAATTTAAAAAGAAATTAAAATAAAGATACCTCTTTTCATTAAATGCAGTTGCCAAAAATAAAGTAAAAGATTTTATTGAAAACGTAAATAATCATGACTCAGATTAGGTGTGATGAGACGCTTAAGTTCCACACGAGCTTACCACGTGTGTGTTTCAGATTCTCATAGCTGATTCATCGGATGCTGAGTTATGATGCAGTTGGCATATAAAAATGCTTATTCGAGTGATGATGATGTCATACCAGATGCTCAAATGATATCTATCATAAGACGCTGAGATTAATCATTCTTTTATAAGATTGAAATTTAAATTTCTTCTTATAAAATTGAATCTATCTTCAGCAAGGGGTTTTGTAAGAATGTCATTGCTTGGTGATCAGTGTCTACAAATTTGATTTCAAGTGTCCCCTTCTGAACATAGTCTCTTATAAAATGATGTTTAATCTCAATGTGCTTTGCTCTAGAATACAATATAGGATTTTTAGTAAGACATATGGCAGATGTATTATCACAAAAGATAGGAATGTTACTCTCTTTTATCAAGTAGTCTTCAAGTTGATACTTCATCCACAGAAGTTGAGAACTGCAACTTGCAGCTGAGATGTATTCAGCTTCTGCTGTTGAGAGTGCAATAGTGCTTTGTCTTTTGCTTGACCAAGACACAAGATTAGCTCCAAGGAACTGGCAGCCTCCACTTGTGCTCTTTCTTTCAATTCGGTCTCCAGCAAAGTCAGCATCACAGAAACCTACTAATTTGTAATCTTTTGATTTCTTATAAAGCAAACCAAGATTAGTAGTTCCTTGCAAATATCTAAATATTCTTTTAACAGCACTCAGGTGTGATTCTCTAGGATCTGATTGAAATCTAGCACACAGGCAGACGCTGAACATAATGTCAGGTCTTGAAGCCGTAAGATAAAGTAGAGATCCAATCATACCTCTGTACATTTTTTGATCTACCTTCTTGCCAATTTCATCTTTACTAAGAGTGCAGGTAGGATGCATAGGTGTACACATAGGCTTGCAATCCAGCATCTTGAATTTCTTCAATAATTCTTTGATGTATTTGCTTTGATGTATATAAATACCATCACTACACTGCTTGATTTGTATTCCAAGGAAAAACTTTAATTCTCCCATCATGCTCATCTCAAATTCAGCCTGCATAAGCTTAGAAAATTCTTTGCAAAGGCTTTCATTAGTGGCTCCAAAAATTATATCATCAACATAGATTTGAACAAGTATGAAATGCTTGTTAGAATATTTTCTGAAAAGAGTAGTGTCAACTAAACTTCTTGTAAATCCATTTTCCATTAAAAAGGAACTTAGTCTATCATACCATGCTCTGGGAGCTTGCTTAAGACCATATAGAGCCTTTTTAAGTTTAAAAACATGTTCTGGAAATTCAATATCTTCAAAACCATGAGGTTGTTTAACATAAACTTCCTCAGTTATAAAACCATTTAGAAAAGCACTTTTTACATCCATTTGATACATAGTTATCTTATGATGTGCTGCAAATGAAAGTAAAAAGCGAATAGCTTCTAGTCTTGCAACAGGTGCAAAAGTTTCAGTGAAATCAATACCTTCTTCTTGTGAGTAACCTTGAGCAACTAACCTTGCTTTATTTCTCACAACTTTACCATCTTCATCAAGCTTGTTTCTAAATACCCATTTAGTACCAATAGCTTGCTTATCTTCTGGTAGAGTGACTAGCTTCCATACATCATTTCTTTGGAACTGATTTAGCTCATCTTGTATTGCTAGAATCCACCCTTCATCTTCCAATGCTTGATCAATCGTCTTAGGTTCCATTTCAGAGAGAAGTGCAAAATCAGCATGCTCCTTGAAAGAGGATCTGGTTCGTACTTTATCACCAGGTTCTCCTATGATTTGATCTTTTGGATGATTGGTTTTGTACTTCCGACTTTTTCTTGCTTGACACCTTGAGTAGAATTCTTCGTCTTGTCACCACCGGATGATGAAGATGCACGTTCACCGTCGACTTGTCACCGAGGTTTAATTACGAAAATAACTCATCTAGCTCGACATTGCGATTATCGGGCTTCTTATCATCAAACTTGACATGATTGGACTCTTCAACTGTCAAAGTTTCTTTGTTGTATATTCTAAAGGCTTTAGATCTCTCAGAATATCCCAAAAAGATTCCTTTGTCAGCCTTGGAATCAAGCTTACCAAGCTGATCTTTAGTATTCAAAATATAACAAGTACAACCAAAAGGATGAAAGTAAGAAATGTTTGGTTTCCTACCTTTCCACAATTCATAAGGAGTCTTATTCAAAATAGGTCTTATAAGAATTCTATTTCGAATATAACAAGCTGTATTTACTGCTTCTGCCCAAAAATGTTTCGCAATATCAGCTTCATTGATCATGGTCCTTGCCATTTCCTGGAGGGACCTATTTTTCCTTTCTACAACACCATTTTGTTGAGGTGTTCTAGGAGAGGAGAAATTGTGGGAGATGCCATTTTCTTCACAAAATTTTTGAAAGTTTTCATTTTCAAATTCTCCCCCATGATCACTTCTAATAGAAGAAATACTGATGCCTTTTTCATTTTGAACTGATTTGCATAATACAGTAAATACCTTAAAAGACTCATCCTTGTGGGCAAGGAATTTAACCCATGTCCATCAACTAAAATCATCAACAATGACTAGTCCATATTTCTTTCCAGTTAAAGAGGTTGTCCTTGTGGGACCAAAAAGATCAAGATGTAAAAGTTCAAGTGGTCTAGAGGTTGAAACAACATTTTTTAAATGAAAGGAAGTTTTGACTTGTTTTCCTCTTTGACAAGCCTCACACAGGGGCATCAGATTGGAACTTAAGATTTGGTAAGCCTCTAACAAGATTGTGTTTGTTTAATTTTGAGATTAACCTCAAATTGGCATGACCCAATCTTTTGTGCCAAATCCATTGCTCATCTTCAACAGACATAAGACACTTGACATCTTGTTTTACAAGTTCAGAAAGATCAACTTTATAAATGTTTTGTTTCCTCTTTGCTGTAAAGAATATAGATCCATCATTTTTGCTTTTTACTGAACATCTATTTTCTGTAAAGACAACATTATAACCATTGTCACATAATTGACTTATGCTCAATAGATTATGTTTCAGTCCTTCAACATATAAAACATTATCAATAGAAGGAATAGAGCCTTTACCTATGCGACCAATTCCAACTATTTTACCTTTCTGGTTTCCTCCGAAACCAACGAATCCAGCTTCTCTAGGTCTTAGTTCTTGGAACATGTGCTTTTCTCCCGTCATGTGACGCGAGCATCCACTGTCTAAGTACCAAGATAGGTGTGTTGACTTTGTTGCTAAGCAAGTCTGCAACATAGACTATTTTATCTTTAGGTACCCATATCTTTTTGGGTCCTTTCTTGTTAGTTCTTGAAGGATACTTGTCCTACTTAGTTGTAAACACAGTACACGCACTTTTCAAATGACCAGATTTGTTGCAGTAAGTACAATGCAAGCATTCACTATGATCATTGGTGTCATCAGATGCTGAATCATTTTCTAAAGGAGGTTTATCTAATATATAACCAAGACCATGAGTTGTCGTTTTACTGACACCCCAAATCATAGAAGCTTGCTTGCATCGAGTTACACTCTCTGCAAGAAACTTTTGAAATGCATGTTCATAGTCATTTGATTTGCAGTTAGGATTGCCTGTAACTACAGAGCTTTTGACTTGAGAGCTCTCAGCTTCTGGTTGCTTGTTAGCTTCCAGATGTTGGTTATCCACCAGGCCGATTTTCGTTTTACTGTTCTCTTCATTGAGTACAGAGTTTTCATTGTGTAAAGAATAAAAATCTTGTGATAGTTTTGAAAATTTCTTTTCAAATTCTTATACTCAATAGAGAGAGTGGCAGAATCCTTTAACAGATCATCAAATGCAAGTTGAAGTTCAGAATAAGAATCATATATTATTACCTCTTCAACTTCTTCTTCTGAATCAAGATCAGTATCTGCCATGAGGGCAATGTGAGCTTCTTCTTCTTTATCTTCCTCAGAGGAGGATAAGTCAAGATCTTCCCATGTTGCCATGAGACCTTTCTTCTTTTTCTTGAAGGAGCTTCTTGTGGACTTTTCCTTAAGATTAGGACACTCGGACTTGAAATGTCCAGGCTTTTTACATTCATAGCAAATGACTTGGGCTTTGTCCTTGTCTTTGCTTTCCTTCTTGTCCTTTGTATCTTTCTTCTGAAACCTCCTTCTGAAGTTTCTCTTCTTCCACATTCTCTGGAACTTCTTAGATATGAAAGCTAGCTCATCGTTTGATCCATCATAATCTCCTTCTGAAGCTTCATCATCTTATTCTTCTTCTTCAGCCTGAAAAGCTTTAGAAGTACTAGATTTATGTTGATTAACTTTTAAAGCAATAGACTTACTCTTCTTGGTAGGTTCTTCTTCATTTAGCTCAAGTTCATGAGCTTTCAAAGAACTCATAAGATCTTCAAGCCGAAGGACATTTAGATCTTTGCTTCTTAAATAGCAATGACTTTGGGTCTCCACTACTTAGTCGACTTCTCAAGATCTTTCTCACATGGTCGTGTGTAGTATAACTTTTTCCAACGGCTGCAACCCATGAACAAGTGTTTGGAACCTTCCAAACATAGTTTCAATGTTTTCTCCATCTTCCATTTTGAATAGCTCGTCTTTGGCGAACCATCATGCTAGCCTTTGTTTCTCTTACTTGGCGTAACCCTCATAAGACAAAACAAGAGAGTCCCATTTCTTTGGTAGTATCAAACTTACCACATTTATCATATTCTCTTTCTCATATAGCACGGATGAGGATAAATCTAGCCTTCGATTGGTTTGATATCTCTTTTACGATCATCACCCGATTTTCCCTAGGTATTGCAACACCAAGGGCATCGATGGGAGAAATATATCCACTTTCAACTATATCCCACAAATCAAGATTTTGTGCCTCAAAGAATACTTTTATCTTATCTTTCCAATAATCAAATTTTCTCCATTGAATAGAGGAGGGCGGTTCATATGACCACCTTGTGAGACATGTTCACAGTAGGATCTTTACTCTTAACACTGTTAAGTGCTCAACCAAGAGGCCGAGCTCTGGTACCAACTGAACGTGAACACAACAAGGGGGGTTGAATTGTGTTCAAAACTTTTTGCAAACTTTAAGTTAAAAACACTTAGAACACAGGTTTTCAAAAGCAGTTTGTTTAATCTGACTGGAACTAAACTGACTGGAAAAGCGAGTTTGTGAAAACTTGTTTTTAACGAGAACACGATAAAGATAAATAGAAAGCAGTAAAGCAAGAGACACAGAGATTTATACTAGTTCACTACCAAACTGGTAGCTACGTCTAGTCCCTTCGTTCCTGAAGGATTTTCCACTATAATCAACTGATTACAAAACCTTAAGAGTATTCTACTGTCACAACCTTGACAATACTCTCAACTTCTCAAAACGACTCAGTACATTCGAGCCTTTGAGGGTACAGCCTTAACTCGGCCAAAACAACTTTTACAAGTAAGTTGAATACAAACAGAGATAACTCTCACAGAGAGGATAAAAGATTAAGCTCAATATAGAAATACTTTCTAAAAGAAAGTGTCGGACGCTGAGTTCAGTTCTTGTAGTCCAGAGACTTGGCACGAAACTTGATTGCTCACAGAAGCAGTGTTTTCAGAGTATTGACTCTTTGTAGTGTATAGCAACAGTGCTTGTTCTCAGTAAATGAAGCAATATTCTCTTGTAGAGTTTCGGCAGTTTCTTCAATGGATACCATGGGGTATTTATAGGAGTTCTAAAGGATATTACCGTTACAGTAAAAATGGCTCCTTTCCATTGAGTGAGGTGATTTCAAAAAGCTGTCTCTTTCTTCCTTTCCAGAGAATATCTCAGTAGTACACATTACTGTTTTCGTACTACCTTGCTTTTCACAAATGCTTGTACGATTTTTGTCTTTAGCTAAAGGTGTCACCTTTGATACCTCGTACAACAATTTGAGCGCATAAGATCAAATTCGAAATCCGTTCCAGAACCTTCTGAGAGGAAGAGCAACTACGTGACCATCACGTGATTTAAAATGAAGTTCAGACGCTCGCTCAGAACAGGAAGGTCGGACGCTCGTAGCAAATGGATAAGCCTTGTGTCACAAAAAGATAATTCCAGACGCTCATGAAGACAATATACTAGGATGAGCCGGATGCTGACACATGGAGTGTATCCTTCTCTTGTGAACTTCTTCCTTCTTGCTTAAGTGGCTTAGAAGTATATGTAATATTAGTATCTGCACACTTCAAGAATTGTTAGAACATAAATTGTTCTCTTGTGAATACTTTGTTATCATCAAAATTAATGAGGGTCTAAACTTCTCAATAGTTTAGGTTCCAACATACTCTTGTTTGGCTTCTAATTCTTATTTATATTTCCTGCTTATATAGATTCATGTTTGTTTATACTCCTGTTTGCTTTTATTTTAATGTCTGCTAATAAATGTGCTTATTGTATGTGTGTATATCTTCTGCTTACGTCTTTGCTTGTCTATGCTCTTGTTGATTTCCAATTTTTCTTTGATGAACATTTAATGTTTGCTCGAATGTCTAGTAAAGTTAGATGTTATAAATACTGTTGGTATGATTAATTAATATTTCATAAGGACTTTCGAAAGAAAGGAGAAGATAATTTGGCTAGATAGTATGACAAGTAGAGCTGTTAGATTTATGATGAATTGAGTTGATAAAACTATTACAAATAAAACGAGCTGGTAAAATACGAAACGAAAATAATAATAAACTAGGCTGTGTTGTGGGGAATACTCGTGAAAGTAATGATACACCTAAGTATATAGGGAAATTGTGCTTTAGTAGCTGATTAGCAGTTGCATATAAGCATGTACATGGACTAGGAGCAGTAGCTGTATATATATTTTGAGTAGTAGCTGTAATAGCTATATAAATATTAGCAGTATATATTAGCTGCACTTCCATGTTGTGAACGGCAGTTACACACATGGTGAGTATTAGCTGTATAAATATTAGCTGTATTACCTCCCATGTTGTGATCGTCTGTTGCACATATGGTGAGTATTAGCAGTATAAATATTAGTTGTATGTATATATATTAGCTATATTATCTCCCATGTTGTGATCGGCAGCTTCACACATGGTGAGTATTAGCGTATAAATATTAGTTGTATGTATATATATTAGCTATATTATCTCCCATGTTGAGAGCGGCAGTTGCACACATGGTGCTGTATTAATAGTAGCTGTATTGTGAGCGACAGTTGCACACATGGTGAGCGTCAGCTGTATTGTGAGCAGCAGTTATGCATGTTGTGAACGGCAGTTGCACACATGTTGCACCCATGCAGTTATAGATGAGGTAAGTGGTAGTTGCATAAATCGCAGTTGTATTCCGTTAATAAATTTGGAGGTAGCTGGTTCAAACCCTAATGAAATTTCTATTAGAGAGTGGTGATAAGAATGAGTCCGAACATTCTTAACCATGACTCTATTAGAAAGTTCATCAAGGGATTATTTTGAATAAGGTTAGATTGCTGAGATGGTTTATACCGACATTGTGATTTCACATTGTTAACAAATTACGAGACTGATCACCTCGGTAATTTAGTTAACAATGGTGAGGATCCTAATGTCTGGAATAAACCGATGACAGAGAAAAGATAGGTAGATAAGTTGAGTGAAAGTCAGGATGTGGAATAAATATGAAAAAGTTTCATGAAGATAAAGGAGATAAAAATAAGATAAATTTTAGAAGTATAACAACCGTTGAATTTTCGAGGACGAAAATTATTTAGGGGGTAGTAATGTAACATCCCATTTTTCAGATAATCTCAGATAATATTAGAAGTATAATTAGAACGATAGTTAGGTGTTAAAAACCTTGATTAGTACTAAAATGTGCTTAAATGGGACCATAAATCTTAGGAGAAATCTAGAAACACTCAAAAGGATGAAAATGCCCCTATGAAGGATGTGGAACCCCCTAGAAACTTCTAAAAGGGAAGAAGCTAGAAATTTTCGTTTTAGTCTCCTCGCTACGTGATGGAAGGGCTCACGACGTGATGGTACTCAAGATCAAACCATGGCATTTATGCCACATGTGCGTCTAGAAGAGACTAGAAGGTTCCATCACGACGCGATGGAGGCAAACCTCGCCTATAAATACCCCTTCCACCCTTCCATTCTCCTCGCACCAAATCCTCTTCTCTCTCTAGCTTTCTCTAGGCATTTCCTCTAAGAAGTAAGTATGCTCTGCACTTGCCTCAAGTGAGGATCCTGTGCATTAGAAAGATATTAGTAGGCAATCTAAGGGAAGAGGAAAGAGTGAAGGGCGGCCTAACAGGCTAAGTAGGAGTGTGAGTAAGGCAAGATAGGAGCGTGAGCAGCAGGCCCAAAGGTAGGAGTGAGAGTAGAAAGTGTGAGGATAGTGGCAGCAGCTTTAGCAATCTTCTAACTAGGTGAGAGCAAGAAACCTTACACCCAAAGGAATGTAGGATAGAGTAGTGTATACATATATGCGTAGGGTGGCCCAAGCCCTACTAGCAGTTGATAACAGTAGCACCTCAGGAGAAGGGTTGTGACCTGTGATAGCTAAGGATAGTTGTCAGTGGTCTATCAACCATAAGAGTAACTTGTCTGATATGTAAAAACCCTAGGATAGACAACTTATGATTGCTTCATGATTTGATAACATGTCAGTAGCAGGTCGCTGGAGCGATGCAAGGGTTAATCCATATGGTCAATGATTGATGTGGTGTTGTGTATGCCAGTATAGATGACTGATGCTGATTGATGTGGTGTTGATTAAGTATGATTATTGGTGATTGTGTGACTACGCTGCTGATTATATTGTTGGCATCTATGTGACTATGTTGCTGAATAATATGTTAGATGATGTGCTTTCTGTGTTGTCTGATGCTTGAGATATACTTTGACTTTGACTACTGACTCTGCCTGTGATTGAGATAAATTATTATGATAGGAGTATCGGGTGAGTACTGTTAGATCTTAGTTGATAGGTTAGACCTTGATAAACTATAGGGACAGCCAAATTAGTTGACTAGGAGTGATGAAAGGATGGAAACGATGTTAGAACTGACAGATTAGCGAGTAAAGGTACATAATAGTTTGGAGTAGGATACAAAGAGGGTTATAAGGTGTGAAAAGGAAGTAGGTGGAGCTAGGCTTAGATATAGTGGTGCAGACCTAAGAGATAATGAGTGTGATCTAGGTAGACTCGAGAGTTTGTTGTGCTTGCTTGTGTGTGTATGATTTTTATATACTTTCTATCCCTGCTTTCCCAATTTTATAGTGTGTAATGTGTTTCTTAGCTCCTTCTATTTTTCTTGTGTTGTATGCTCTATTTCACATAAAACAGATAATAGAGACATGATGGAGGAACCGTCAACATCTTGGAATATATAGAAGATACTCAGTAAGCACAGCCAGTGAGTCAAAATCAGTGAGTCAGAGTCTGAATATGTGTCGTATAGGTCGTGGGCCCTAGACACGGGTTCCGTGAGTATATAATCTTATGTACTTATGTGTCAATGCATTTAGTTTGAATAAACTATTGTTTTCAGTATATCTATATCGTCTAATTACTCGTTTAGGGTTTAATAATTATTATACTGTAGCGCTCAGAAAATGGGGTGTTACATGAAGTCTGGGAATCAGGTGTCCGACCAGAAGTGAACATAGGAATCGGGAGTCCGACTAGGAGGCGAGTTGGGAATCGGGTGTCTGACTAACTTTGGCATGGTAATCGGGAGTCCGACTAGTGTCAGTAATACCCTTGCGGGGAGGCGATATTCCGGAATCATGTGCATTGGCATATAGACTAACCAATAGGGATTTGTGGTGCATACTTATTGTACTGACTATTGTTGAGTGTTCTTATGCCATGGTGTTTGTGTGATTATACTTTGTTAGCATAATATGATTTGTGCATATGTTGTTGCTATAAAATGTTTATTTTCGGAAGATGACCCTTTCTATTTAGGCATTCTCAAGGATGTCACCCTAGATGATGGTGCAAGCTGGGGAGTAGTACTCACTCGAGGTCAGCGAGTGGTGCGGAGGAGGGCTCCATCTGATTGCTTGTTGTGAAGTCAAGATTGATTAGACTTGCTGTACGACACAGTAAGCGTTGTAGGGTTGACTAGCTAACGGTGTCGTTATTGCATTGAGTTGTATTATACATGTCGTATTTCAAAAACCTGGATCGCCTTCATGCGAATGGTATGTTATATAAAGATTTAATTGCATGTTTATTGTGTTATCAGTTGTACAACACGCTTCGAAAATGCTACAATACTTTGATTGCTATTTTGAAAAGAAGTTCGAAAAGAAAAAAAATATAGACCCTCATTTTTGCGAAAACGATACAAGAGTATTTTCTTCAAAAGCATTTTTGCATTTAGAGACTTTATTAGATCAGTAGCGCTCCAAAAATCGGGGTGTTATGTCACAGCCGAGGTTCTATCCACCCTCCAGCTGTACTCACGATCTTCTCCACCCCCATGTGGAGATTTTAATTCCGGCATGGTTCGAACCCAGGACTCTGGGGCTTAAGTAAACCGGAAGCACCTTGCCATTACCAACTGAGCTAGTAGGGGTAGCTAAGTCTGATAAGTCGCCCCCATCCCAAGGCGCGACACTCAAACTATCGGGGACCACAAATTTGGGCTTCTCACCCCCTAGGCTGAGATATTGCCACACAGGCTCACTCATGTTGGCCTCCACCTTTCATTCCAACGATGCTTCCCGCCATCCTATCACAAGGTTTGATATGTCAATCATACACACAAGGTCGGGTTTCCTCCAAACATCATAGTTCAATTTTTCATCGACAATATCCATCATGGCCTATATGGCTAGGATCATCTCACAAGGAATGACTCAAGTCCCATTATGGCTACTTATAGCGAGGTGACTTGCACGCAAGGTCATTTATCCTTTCAAGGACATCGCCACAACGTGGACTTTTCACAAAAATCGTCACAAAATAACAAGCAGAATACAGTATAAATTACAGCGACAACTTAAAAACAAAAACATGTATTTAATCATTTAATTAAAACATGCAGAACCAGCTACAACATAAAACAACAGCAGCATATATTTAATCATTTAATTAAAACATGCAAAAACAGCAACAGTATTAACAAAAACAACAACAGCATATATTTGGTCATGTTCATGTAATTAAAATATGCAAAAACAATAACAGTATAAAAACAACAGTTAAAAATCGCCCAAGCACAGCAATTTTCGCAGCAGGAATTTTGTATACAGAAACAGAAATAGCAAGGCAGCAGTAACAAAAACTGCACAGCAAACAGAAACAGCAATCAGAAAAATACTGCATAGCAAACAAAAGCAGCAAACAGAAAAATATTGCACAGCAAGCAGAAAAATACTGCACAGCAGCAGAAAAAAAACGTCTCTTTACAACGAAACACTACGAATTCAATGTAGACGAGGCAAGTTAATTTATAATATTTCGATTAACAATAGCCATAAAAACAGCATCTATTTAAATCATTTATATACTCATAAAATTCACAATTCATCATTTTAATCATTAACGGACATACGAATTTAGTGCTCTAACAATTCAATAACACTCTGGGCCTCAAAATAGAATTTTTTAAACACTTATAACATCTATAAACAACCACGACAGCCACATATTTCATTTAAAATCGTGATCATATCATTTATAAACATTAAAAAAAAATTCTTTAAAACCAGTATCAAACAACGGGGTTCAAAGACAACCCTTTCACTTATTCCCACAAATATCACCAACCACAATAGCTCCCCCCTTACCTTAAGGTTAAAATCGAGTATGTGACATGGATGGAAGTAGACAGTATCTCGCAACGGTCCTTTGGGAAAAGTTTCGCTATGAATATGAAGAAACACATAGAAATCGTTAGAATTCGGTTTTGAGGTTGAAATCCTAACATCAACAAGAGGGTGAGAGACTTACTAATATGTTTGGATCGAACATAACTCTGTGATGGGAAGACAACAGCGACCTCGTTCTTCTCTACGGTGTTACAAAGAAATTGATCAGTCTAGTTTGCTCAATCTCCTCCAAGGATGAGAGAAGATGAGAGAAGTGAGGGAAAGGGAAAAGAGAGGCACCTAGGGTTTGTGTTTCTGTTGCAAGGTGCAAATGAGGGTCTCACTAAGTATACATAGGTCAAAATAGGCTTAGGGGTCGTTTTGGGTCGGAATTGTACAACCTGGGGTGATAAAAAGTGAAAAAATGAAGTAAAAATGTGAGATTAACGTTGTTGTCACGGTATAAATGTTCTACACAAACAGCCGATACCATTCTGGTCATCTATTGAGCTAGGAGTGTCCGATTGAGGAGTTCTTTGTTGCGTTGAAAAGTTAAGAAAATTTCCTACAAGTTCCTCTCGAATTATCATGGTCAGAATCGGACTCTAAGTAGGTCAAAAGTCATTGTAAGTTTACTCAAGCATTCCAAAAGCTACACTTGGGCAGCACTGACTCCGAAAAGCTTATCTTTAGTTCTAGTCGTCGGATTTGAGTCAAACTAAAGCCAAATGAAAGCTAAGAGAAATATCTACAACTTTCATGAAGATGACTAAATCCAATTTGGTCGTTAAAGGGTTCTAAAATACAGAGTACGATTACTGAATTATTTCCCGAATCAAAACAAATCTTAGACTCCCTCAAAGGTGTCCTAATTGTGCACTTTGGTTCCGAATCGACCCTAATGGATTGCTAAACACTTTCAAACAATCTTAAAATATTATTAAACATAATCTCACATTAAAATTTAATCAACACATAATAATAAAAAATTAGCGTGAAATAGTCTATGAAAATAAGGGGTGTATCGGTAAAGAACGAGGGTATACACAATAAATAAGTAAAAATTCATTTTTATATATCTTTAAAACATTTTAAACCCTAAAACTCATTTTTAACACCTCTTTAACCCAAAATAAATGACATTTCAAATACTAATATTTTATAAAAAATAAAATATTAAATAATATATTACCACAATTTTCTAAAAATACAAATAAATATAAATTCAATATTTTTCAATAATTCAAACACACATAGGCATGAGGTACCATCTACTATTCTGAGAAGTCGCCTAAGAGTACATATTTAGTTTATTAGAGAAAGTCACTGCAATGGTGATTACTCTATTACCGCATACTCTCGACTAGGAACGATAATGTCCGGTGACGGTCGGGGTAGCTAAGTTTGATAAGTGGCACCCAGCCCAAGGCGCGACACTTAAACTATCGGGGACCACAAACTCGGGCTTCTCACCCCCTAGGCCGAGATATTGCCACGTAGGCTCACTCATGTTAGCCTCCACCTTTCATTTCAACGATGCTTCCCCCCATCCTATCACAAGGTTTGGTATGTCAATCATACACACAAGGTTGGGTTTCCTCCGAACATCACAGTTCAATTTTTCATCGACAATCCATCATGGCCTATATATCTAGGTTTGGTATGTCAATCATACACACAAGGTTTGGTATCTCACAAGGAATGACTCAAGTCCCATTATGGCTATTTATAGCTAGGTGACTTGCACACAAGGTCATTTATCCTTTCAAGGTCATCGCCACAAATGTGGACTTTTCACAATCATCATCACAAATTAATAAGTAGGATACAAAATAAATTACAAGGACAACCCAAAAACAATAACCGCATTATTTAATCATTTAAGTAAAACATGCAGAAACAACAACAATATAAAAACAACATGTATTTGGTCATATTCATGTAATTAAAATATATAGAAACAGTAACAGTATAAAAACTATAACAGCAGGCATTTAATCTTATAATAAAATTATGCATAATACAGCAATAGAAACAGCAACTGACGCACAAACAGGAATTAAAAATCGCACAATTATAGTAATTTTCGTAGCAGAATTATGCATAAAGAACAGACACAGCAACTACGAAAGTTATGCAGGAAAACAGCAATTTTTGCACAGCAATTCTGTATACAGAACAGAAACAGCAACATACAAAAATTCTGCAGAAAATAGTGATTTGTGCATACCAATTCTGCATATAAAACAGATACAACAACATACAAAAATGCTGTAGAAAAACAGAAAATCTGCACAACAGCAGAAACAAAACAGCAGTGAAACAACATATATTTACAATGAAACGCTACAATTTAAATATAAACGAGGCAAATTAAATTAGTCTAATAATTCAATTAACAGTGGCCACAAAACAGCAACCATTTAAATCCCTTATAAAATCTTAAAATTCACAATTTATCAATTAAATCATTAACGGACATACGAATTTAGGACTCTAACATTTCAATAATATCCTAAGCCTCAAAAAAGAAATTTTCAAACACTTATAACATCCATATACAACCACGGTAGCCACATAATTCATTAAAAATCATGATCATATCATTTATAAACATTAAAAACAGAATTTCTTTAAAACCATTATCAAACAATGGGGTTCAAAGACAACCCATTCACCTATTCCCTCAAATATCCCCAACCACAATAGCTCCCCCTTACCTTGAGGTTAAAATCGAGTTTGACACGTAGGGATGGAAGGAGACGGTATCTCGTGATAGTAACATCCCAATTTTTATGAAAATTATTTTACAATTTCCGACTACTTGAAAATAAATCATAGGGATTGATCACCTCAATGGTTTGTTAAAAGTACGAAGAACTACAAAGATTTATTGTGAATAATTTACAGTTTTAGTAATTAATTTAGATTAAAAGACAGTGTAAACGTATATTGTTTTTAATATGAATTAATCCTGGAAAATATGAAAAATTGTTGTTTGATTAAAGAAAATTATTTTATTGAATGAAAAATAATTTTAGGACTTAATTGATATTTTTAAGTCATAGTTTGGATTTTCGATGTTTAGTTACTTGTTAAATTGTCTGTTTTATGTCATATTTAATATGACTTTTATTTTTAATGATTTTGTCTTGATAATTTTATTGTTTGAATAATATTTAGATGACAAGAGAAATTAAAATTAGTGATCCTCACTAATTTACAGTTTTTATTGCGCTGCGACAATTCTTTTGAATTCTGCCGCAACTAGTGTATCAGGAGAGTTTCTAACTGAAACATGCCCAAACGTGGTCCAAATTTTATAAAATTTAGATCTTAGAATTTTTCATTATTTAGGATTTATTGGAATTTTTTTTTGGAATTTTTGGGCGTCAGAAAATATTTAGTGCGTTTTCTATGCCAAAAAAACTGTGTAATTACAACGTTTCGGTTCGTATTTTGAGAAAATGAGATACTTGGGTGCTTTTCTCATGTCGTGAGGAATATTTTGGCTAAATAATAATTTTTGGGTGTGGACTTGTTTATTAAAATTATTTTTGGAATTTTTTGTATTAAAACCTAAGATACGTGAAACGATGTGCACCTGATTAATCAATAACGCGTCGTAGCGACACCCTTGCTTGGTGAGCAAGAATGACGGCCACACATGGACCAATAGGAGCATTCCATGTTGTTATGGATATACTTAAACTTAAGTGTGTGGCTAGGGTTAGAAGCTTGGAGGATAAGTTAGTTTCGGATAGGATTGGTGACTAAGCTTAAGATAGGATCAAGTAAAATTGTGATCAATGGAGACGTATGACCAAGGGAGATGTATGGCAGCTGCACATGTGCTAAGGGGGCTGAACCATGTGCAAAAGAACATTCCATGACAAGTGTAGCATTATGATTGATTATTAAGTAAATGGTAGGTAGTTTGTTAAGTTAATTCCTAACTAAATGGTTAGTTTGTAACCAATAAAGACAAATTCTTTCCTTCCTTGTCCCTAGTTGATTTCGTGGCTTTGCCTATATAAGGAAGACCAGCTCCTTAATTTGTTCATTAGGAAAAAAACTAGAGAGAAGTTAGAGAGAGAAAGGGTGAGAAATCTTTAAAAAAAATTGTGATTTTGAACTTAAATCTCTTTCCTTTTCTCTCCTTTATCTTGTGCAATCTCATCCCTATCTCTTGATGGTAAGATCTGGTCTCTTTTCCACTATTTTGTTCTTGAGAGTCTTATGGTTTAGATCTCAGAATTTGGTACAAAAAGAAGTTGATTTTGAGCTTGTTTAGTAGTAACCTTCCTAGATCCATCTTTTCCTTCATGTTTAAATGGATTTTGTGATTTTTAAAATTGTGGAACCCTAACTTTTTGAGGAGGCCGAATCTTAGGGGCTGTTCCTAAGGTTTTATTTTTGTTTTTAAGTGATTGGAAGTTAGATCTTGGAAGGATTAATGATTAAGAGGGTGGATCTAGCCATAAACATGCGCATATTCATGGAATTTGTAAGATTAAAATTTAATTTGCTTCTAGTTCTTTGAAACAGCAACTTATTTGATTTTTAAAGAGTCATATGAGTTGGTTTTCGATGTCTAAAGGTAGTGTAATTAGTAGATCTTGGCTTATATGTTTAGCACCTAAACTAGTTTGCATGATTTTGTCTTAAAAGTGAAGTTGTAAACAAAAACTTTTACACCTCTTTTATGTTTTGAAAAATAGAAACTTATTTAGTTTTAAACAAGTAATATGAACTTGTTTCGTGGTCTAAAAGTGGTGTTAATGTTAGCTTTTGATTTTGGGTATGAACTTGTAAAGATTTGTATGTTTAAAGCTTTAAAAATGGTTTAAAATAAATTAATTTGGGACTTTTTTGGGGCTTCCAAAACAGTGGCTTATGATCAAGTTTTGAATAAATTATGTGTAACAAAGTTGTAAGATTTTGATGTTAGAAGTTTGAAATTTTGAAGTTGTTTTTGGGACATCAAGACTGTGGCCTTCATGTTGTCTTAGAACATGATTTTAAAATTGTTTTAGGCCTAAAATATGTTGTGAAAAGTGGGTAGTGACTTGATTTACCAAAGTCTTTCATAGAGGTTTAATTTTTGGGAAAAGAATTGTCATATGTTCTAAGAATTGTTTCAAAACAATAATGAAATTGTTTCCAAGTTTTTATGACATGTTTTAGTGCTTTAAAAAGTTGTTCAAAGTTGGGAATATACTATTCAAAGTGGTAAATCTTGGTTTGGAAATTTCTCTAAGTGTGTAGCTTTTGTAAAGCTTGAAAACTTACATGTTTTGAATATGTGTCATGGCATATGGCTAGATAGAACCAATTAAGGATTAAGTTGAGTAATTCCTGGGCTTTAGGAAGCCCTAAACCCGTGGCTACCCTAGGGGCTTTAGACTTGAGTTTTAGTTCTAATTGATTGAACTTGCGTTGTTAAGGTTCGTGCGAGGAACGACTTGACGATTGTTTGGAATTACCTTGCTTGGATCGTTAAAGCGCCCAAGGTAAGGGAAATTCTTATATAATGAGTTTAGGCTTTTCGCCTTGTGCGTTGTTTGGTTTGATTGTTTGATTAACTGTGTGGTAGTACTTGTAGTATTACTATAGATTGTCTGGAATGTTGTAGCATGTTGTAGCATACTGAATTGTTATAAGCTATCTGAAATGCTGTAGCATGTTCTTGGCCCTGTGTGGCATTATGATTTGTATTGTTTTCCTTGAATCATGTTGGATCAGAGTTATGATTTCTTAAGTAAATTGTTAAGCGCATTTTGACTCAAAAGTAAGCATGAGTGTTTTAGTATAACTAGCCAAAGCTTGCAAAGATTTTTCAATGAATCAATAGTGGGAAAAAGAACTTGAGTAAACAATGTGATTTGCGAAAAACGATAAAGTTAAATGATGCGTCTGAAAAATTCTGGCTAAGAAAGACTTGGTTATTAAGAGTGTTTGCACCGCCTCTCTTTCCTGGGAATTTTCCCTAATGCATTATTTTGCACAACTAGGGTTTCAATGACCTAGAGCTAAAAAGTATTTTTAGATACAATAGTGCATAAAAGAGACACCAGAACTAAGAAAGAGATTTCAAAGATCGAGATTTCAAAAGAATAACATGTAGGGAACCTAGTGTTCCTATTGAGCATATGGGCTATGTATCCTGTGCTGGGACTTGACGTCCTACTTGCGTGCATATTTTCTTGATCAATGATTAGATCTAGTGTTTCGTATGGCGTGCCTAGTATCTCAACCTAAGGATTGAGCCTAGTGTTCCGCCTTACGTGCCTAGAACTTCAATCTAAGATTGAGACTAACGTTCCACAATTGAACACCTGGACTTTGTGTCCTATGTTGACCTCTAAGTAAAGTTGAAATTGGAAATTCACTAAGTTGAGTGAGTAAGGACTCGTCGATCCGCATTGATTAATTAAAACATATCAAGGACGCTCCTTACGGTGAGCGAGCCATAGTAAAGAATTAGTTTGGATGCATACTGACCATTGAGCATCAACACTCGGAGCATTTGATTGTCTTAAGGACTTCAAAAGGACGAGTTGTCAATTCATTGCCAGTCTGGCAGCAAAGCCTAATGCGTGGCTATACTCTTGGTAGGAGAATTTTATTTGGACGTTGGGAAATAAAGTTCCTCATCACTGCTGACCTTGTTTAAGGCTGCAGGTGTATACACAAACTCGTTCATAATGCATTGGCATGCATGGCTAACCACATTTATGACATGTGATGGATCGTTGATCAATTTGTTATGTGATGACTATATTGTTGACCTGTTGTTTGTTTTGTCTGCTCATATTTGCTTGATATACCATGATGATGCATGTGGTCTATTAAGTATGTATATGTATATAAAGGGATGTTATTGTACTATATATATATATATATATATATATTGTTTGCATGCTATATAACCTTTGATAAACTCGTGGACAAAGAATTTACCCTTGCACTGTTGTTGGATTGGACATCCTTATGGATGTCACTTCCAGATGGAGTTCCACAGTTGCTATAGTTTCGTCTTTCCAGGAGTGTTGAAGATTGAGCCAGTGGAGGAAGATTCCTCTGAGTGCTTCGTGTTTTGATCTTGTTGAACTGTTTCTCAGTAAAAGTTATAGTTGTTGGCCAGCTTAGCTTAGGGTTTTGTCTTTGTTGTTCGTGTAATTACTTATTGTCTTCTAACTACACTTTTCAGAAAACCTTGCTTCGGGACGAAATGATTATGTCATGTTTTATGTTATGAGAAGCGTTCAATGTGATGTGATATACTCTGATATTTGCAAAAGACTGATTTGGCACCATTTAGAAAATTATAGTACTCTTTATGTCTCATTTTTGAAAAGGGTTTCAAAGGAAAGAAAAAGAAAAAAAACTTCACTCCTAATTTCCATTACGAAATACAGAAGAGTACTTTTTATTGAAAGTATATTAGCATCAAATGTTTTCAGCATTAGATTGGGTTGAACAGTAGCGATCTGAAAATGGGGTGTTATAGTGACGGTCCTTTGGGAAAAGGTTCGCTACGAAACAAAGGAACACATAGAAATCATTAAAATTTAGTTTTGAGGTTTAAATCCTAACATCAACAAGAGGGTGAGAGACTTACTAATATGTTTGGATCAAACGGAGCTCTGTGATGGAAAGACAACAGCGACCTCATTCTTCTCTAGGGCATTACAATGAAATTGATCGGTCTAGTTTGCTCAATCTCCTCCAAGGATGAGAGAAGTGAGGGAAAGGGAAAAGAGAGGCACCTAGGGTTTGTGTTTCAGTTGCAAGGTACAAATGAGGGTCTCACTAAGTACACATAGGTCAAAATAGGCTTAGGGTTCATTTTGGGTCGGATTGTACAGCCCAGTGTGGTAAAAAGTGAAAAAACGAAGTAAAAACGCGAGATTAACATTGCTGTCACGGTAAAAACACCCTACGCAGACAGCTGATACCATTTTGGTCATATATTAAGCTAGGAATGTCCGATTGATGCATTCTTTATTGCGTTGCAAAGATAAGACAATTTCCTACAAATTCCTCTCTAATGATCATGGTTCGAATCGGACTCTAAGTAAGTCAAAAGTCATTGTAAGTTTACTCAAGCATTTCAAAAGCTACACTTGGGCAGCACTGACTCCGAAAAGCTTATCTTTAGTTCTATTCATCAGATTTGAGTCAAACTAAAGCCAAATGAAAGCTGAGAGAAATATCTACAATTTTCATGCAGATGACTAAATCTAATTTGGTCGTTAGAGGGTTCTAAAATACAGAGTACAATAACTAAATTATTTCCCAAATCAAAGCAAGTTTTGAACTCCCTCAAATGTGTCTTAACTTCTGCACTTTTGATCCGAATCGACTCTGATGGATTCCTAAACACTTTCATACACTCTTAAAACTTTATTAAACATACTCTCACCTTAAAATTTAATCAACACATAATAATCAAAAGTTAGCATTAAATAGTCTATGAAAATGAGGGGTGAATCAGTAATGAACGGGGGTGTACACAATAAATCAGTAAAAATTTATTTATAGATATCTTTAAAACCTTTTAACTCCACAAACTCATTTTTAACACCTCTTTGACCCAAAATATTTTTCCAAAATAAATGATATTTCAAATACTAATGTTTTATAAAAGTAAAATATTAAATAATATATTACCGAAATTTTTTAAAAATACAAATAAGAGCTAATATTTTCTAAAAATACAAATAAATATAAACTCAACATTTTTCAATAACTCAAACACACATAGGGGAATCGGAATCACTAAATCTATAAATCATAATAATTAATAAAATAAACACATATTTAAAAATATACAACATATGAAAAATGCGGGGTGTTACATGTTACATTGTGGTATCAGAGCAGTTCGGTCCTAACCGGACTGTGAGTTAGGTATCTATAGTTGGTCAAGTTGTCGGGTTTTGTCGGGAGTAAATTTGTTGAGTGTCAAGTTGTGTGAACTCGGTGCTGTATGTTTGGTTTGTTTCTTGAGTGTAGCAACTTTGCTTATGATTGTTTTGGATTGTTTCTTAACTAAAGCAATGTCTGCTGACACACAAATCTGTTGTGGGGTTCTGACGGGTTGTAGACCTTGTAGGAACCCAATGTCTCCAAGACGCAAAATCCCTACCATTGGAACTAATAACTCAGAGATGACCCAGCTGACTCAGATAGCCCAAGCTATGGCTGAGATGGCAGCCGTTGTTGCCCAACAAACTGCCGCGAAGAATCAACGCGACCTGTTAAAATAGTAAAGAGAGGAGCGAGCTGCGGAGGCCAAAGGATTGGTTGACTTTCGTCGCCACGAGCCTCCTAAGTTCCTTGGGGACTCTGACCCGAAAAAGCGGATTTGTGGCTGCAAGAAGTAGAGAAAATCTTTGAGGTACTTAACTGCTCAACTGAAGTGAAGGTGGACTACGCTACCTATCTGCTGTAAGGAGATGTTGAATACTGGTGGAAGGG
Organism: Calophaca sinica; assembly: GCA_037113605.1. Lineage (NCBI taxonomy): Eukaryota > Viridiplantae > Streptophyta > Magnoliopsida > Fabales > Fabaceae > Calophaca > Calophaca sinica. The sequence continues at coordinate 100,931,208 of CM073735.1, read as the reverse complement.
CACCAGGCTGATGATGGAAGCTGCTCATCAGGAGCTGACATGGGAAACTTTCCAGGAGAAATTCCTGGACAAGTACTTTCCATTGAGCGCCAGGACCAAGATGGATGATGAATTTCTGAGGGTTCGTCTAAGGAGCCTAAGCATGGGAGAATATGCGGCGAAGTTTGAGTCCCTATTGAGGTATTTTCGTTTTTTTCATCATACTGTGGACGAAGGGTACATGAGTCATCGATTCTTGGAAGGGCTCAGATACGAGTACAAGAGTCATTGCTACCATTGGGAATTTAGGAATTCCAACCATTGGTGGTGAAGTGTAGAAAGGTGGAGACGATGAAGAATAGAAGACTCAACCGCAACAACAATACTGGAGGGCCAATTAGGTTGGATCATCAAGGCCAAGGGCAACGTGGGAAACAACAATAGGAGAAACCTTATTTCCGTTCCTAGGGGAAAAATCAAGATCAGTCCCGCTTTAGGGCACAAGCCTTTGGGAGTGGAAGCAGGAATAATCAACATCGGAGGCCAGAGCTACGATGCTTCAAGTATGGAAATCAAGGATACATGGCTGACTAGTGCTCTTCCAAGGAGACGCTTTGCTTTAACTGCAAGAAGCCGGGACATCTGTCCAAAGACTGTCGGGAACCAAAAGCTGAGCCTACTGTCAATAAGATTGGGGATCGCAAGACCAACCACCAGGAGACGTTATTACTATTATCGTTTAGCATGATCTTTGGTGTGTAAGTGGTTCTAAGTATAGACCACATACGTATTTTGATTTGACGTATTTTGCTGTTGTATTAGATTTGGAAATTAAAATTATATTATGATTTTGAGATTTTGATATATTTTCTGCTTATTTTCATGGATTTGGGTTGGATAAATTATAGTACAGTATTTTGATTTAATATATGAGCGTAGTTTCGAAGATGAAACTATTTCAAGGAAGGTGGTAATGTAACACCCTAATTTTTATGAAAAATTGTTTTATCAATATAGCCCTGAATACTTGAAGGAAAGTCGTAGATTCTGATCACCTCAATTACTTGCTGAAAGCATGAAGAATTGTGTAAATTTATATTCGACTATTTCTATTCCGGTGTCAATTCAAATTAATAGACAGCGTAGACATATGTTGTTTTTAATCACCGATAGATTTTTCTGTGAGTTTTCTGATTGACGCGGTGACACGTATTTTCGTTGTTAATCAAGTGAGTGAAATTCATCGAGATAAAAAATGATAATTGAGAATTAATATTTATTAATAATTCATGGTTCAAATCTCCTCGAAAAACTCTAAGGGAGTTTCGTAGCGTTTTGAGCCACCGGGTAATTTTTACCCGAGAGAAAATTCTAACGAATTCCGATTTCGACGAAAATCAAATCGTGGCTTAGTGTGACTATGTGTGATTTTATTAGGGCGAGTTTATGATTTATTGGTGAAGAAATTATTCGAGAATAATTTCTTAGTCACGCGTTGAATTAATTTATCGTTAAATTAATTTACGCGATTAATCACGTTGAATTAATTTATCGTTAAATTAATTTACGCGATTAATCATCGAACGAATAATCGGCAACGTGATCACCCGACACCGCCATTTTGTGACGCCGAGACCCAATTGACCAAGAGTCAAAAAGGAGGATTAGATTGGTTGGAGTGGGTATGGTGATGTGGTGAGGTGTAAGCCTAAAAACAAGGCGAACCATAAACTAAGGTAAGGCTAGAATGGTGTGTCATGGAACCTATGACTAAGCTTGTCATAAGATATTTTTTTGGGAGCAAAATCTCTTCTTCTCCTTTCTTCTTCAAGACCGTAGCTTCCACCTCCTTTTTCCTCCATGTTTTTCTTCTTCCAAAACTAGTAGGAAAACTTAGGAGAAATCAAGGAAAATTTTGGTGGGAAAGGTGTTGATAAACTTGGAGAGAAAATAGCTAAGTTGTGAGAAAATTTGAGAGAAATTTCCTCCCCTTTCTTTCTTCTTGAAACCGTGGTCTTTATAGTGTGTTTGGGAAAGGATTTCTCATCTCTTTTTCTTCCATTTTCTTGTGCTTATGATAGTAAGATCAAGTAGCAAAATGAGTTGAACTTTTTCCTCCTTTTTCATGATGAAAACCGTGAACTAAAAAGGAAGAGAGGAAGAGGATTTCAATCATTTTCTAACTTAGATCTTGCTATTATTATTGTTATTATTGTTGTTATTGTTGTTGGTGAAGAGGTTGGAAAAGATTTTGGTTCCAAATATCTTGAAAAAGAAGTGGATAGTCTAGGAGTTGTGATTTTGTTGTTGATCAAAATTTTGATGAAAGATTTAGCCTAGTTTTTCATGAAAAGGCTTGTGTGTGTGGGTTAAAAAGATTTTGAAAAGTTGAGTTGTTGTGTGTGTGTGAAAACCGAGAGTTTTTAGAGAAGAAAGAAAGATGATTTCAAGTTTTTCGAACCTTGGTTTCTTTATGATTTTGTTGTTGTTATTGTTTAAGAGTTTTGGAGAAAATGTGATATAAAAAGATTTTACAAAAGTAGTGATTCTAGTTGATTTGTGAACGTGAACACAAGAAGGGAGGTTGAATTGTGTTCAAAACTTTTCGCAAATTTTAAGTTAAAAATACTTTTCTTTGAATACAATTTGTTATCGGATGCTAAAGAGTAACCGGACGCTAGAAATAAATCTTATGAAAACTTGTTTTTATGTGCAAGATAAAAGTAAATGTAGAGCAGTAAAGCAAGAGACACAGAGATTTATACTAGTTTACCACCAACCTGGTAGCTACGTCTAGTCCCTTCGTTCCTGAAGGATTTTCCACTATAATCAACTGATTACAAATTTCTTTAAGAGTATTCTACTGTCACAAACTTGACAATATTCTTAACTTCTCAAAACGACTCAGTACGTTCGAGCCTTTGAGGAACTAAGCCTTTAACTAGGCAAATACAAAGTTCACAAAGTAATTTTCTTTTGAATACAATCAAATAACTCTCACAGAGAGGATGAAAAGATTAAGCTCAAATCAATAACTTTCTAAAAGAAAGAATATAAGATGCTGAAGTTCAGTTCTTGGTTTCCAGAAACTTGGTACGAAACTTGATTGCTCACTTGAGAATAACTCTTTCATAATGTAGTTTCTAGCAACCTTTTTCAATGAATATCTTGGGGTATTTATAGGAGTCCTTGATGGAATTATCGTTGCAGTAATTTCAGCTCCAATTCATTGAGTGAGGTAATTTGAATTTTCGTCCTTTTCTTCTTTTCTAGAGAATATCAGAATAGTACACATTTCCGTTATGGTACTATCTGCTTTTCACAATTGCCTTGTACGAATTTTTTCTTATACTGAAGGTGTCACCTTTGATACCTCGTACATCAGAATAAGCACACAAAATCAAATTCGAATTCCGTTCCAAAACAGTTGAGGTAAAAGAGCATAAATGTGTCCATCACGTGCTTTAATAATAAGACCAGATGCTCGCTCAGAAAGTAGGACGGAAGCTCGCAGCAATTGATTAATCCACGTGTCAAAAGATAACACTACCGGACGCTCGCTATAAGTAAGACGCTGGAGTGAACCGGATGCAGACACACATGGAATGTATTTAATTCTCTTGTGAATCTCTTCCTCTTGCTTGAGTGAGTTATAAAACATAAACAATTTTAATACCTGCACACTTCAAGACTTATTAGAAGATAAATTGCTCACTTGTAAATACTTTGTTATCATCAAAATTAATGAGGGTCTAAACTTCTCAATCGTTTAGGTTCCAACAATTTGGTGTAGAACTAAGTTTTGATCTTTTATTCAAAGTATTTTTTGATGTTTTGAGACAATGAACACCTAGATCTTGAAGAAATCTCTGTATTTCTAAATAAGGTGGAGTCTTAAGAAATTATGTGATCAAATCTTTAGACTTGTCTTACTTTTGTTGTTGGAAAGGTTTGAAAGATGAGAAAAATTTGGAGTTTGATGTTTTGATTTAAAACCGTGAGGTGTTAGGGTTTTTTATGTTGATTTTACAACTTTTATTTGATCAAAATGTTAGTAGTTTAAAAACTATGGGTTTTGAAGATTTTAAGAAGTATAAGTTTATATTTTGGTGTTTGAAAGAAAAGGAGTAATTTTGATAAACTAGAAATTATAGTTTTAAGTTTTAAAGGTTTTGGGCTATGAATTCCTTAATGAATTAGCCTAGTATGTGTTAAAAAGAATTTGAACCAAAGATTTGTCCAAAAGGATCAAGTTGTGAGCTTTCTATTTGTGGGATCGATAAGTTTCAATTCTTTACATACTAACCTTTGTAATTGAGTATTTTAAGTGATGTTTTGTGTTAGGTGTTGAATTTCTAAAACCTTTGTTTTAAACATTGTTTAATCAATTGGAGTGTGGGTAGCAAGCTAGAGATTTTAGAGTGGTGTTACCCTAGTTTTGGCCTTTGAGCCGTGGCCTAATAAGTGGCATTAGTGGCTTAGGGATTGTTTCTTAACCTTAGTGTTTGTTGATTTAGGGTTTTAGTGATCGTGTTGTAGGCGTGATTTGCTCGTGGACGATACCGATAGAAAAGCTTGTCTGCAAAAGCGCCTAAGGTTAAAGCATCTTCAATTTGATTGTTTTATATGTGGTTATGTTTGTGTGGTTGATTGTTTGGAGTTGATGTTCTTGAGAAATTTGAGATGTTGATGTTGATTTTGATTCTTATGTGGTTATGATTTAGTTAATTAATTAGTTGTTGTTGTTGATATGTTGTAATTATTGAATATATAATGTGTGGGTATGTTCAATAACCGGAGGGTGATAAGAGATTACCGAGAAAAATAGATGTGAGTCGTTGATTGAGATTGTTAAAGTTTTGGAATAAAAACCTAAGGGGATTTTTAGTTAAAATCAACGAAACACTTTAAAGTGGATTTTTTTCTAAAAACCCTAGATTAGTAATGGATTAACCACCTTTTCTTAGAAAGAATAAAGGAGAGAGTTAGGATAAAGTAAAAGTAATTATTTTCGAACTGATAGTGGAATTTTCAAATACCAAGTTTTACAACTAATAGAAGTTTTGACAAGAATGAGGATTTTAGAGATACAAAGAGAGGTTTGGAGATGATGAGGCGAAGTTCTAGACTAGGTGAGTCTAGAGTGAGAATTGTGTAATATTTCGGACACTCTACAGGAGTGATCCAGTTGCGGACACTAACGGTGGTGGTGCGTTTTCGTGCATACGTCGATGCTTGACCTAGGAATCGAGAGTCCGACTAGGAGGTGAAGTCTGGGAATCAGGTGACCGACCAGAAGTGAACCTAGGAATCAGGAGTCCGACTAGGAGGCGAGTTGGGAATCGGGTGTCCGACCAACTTTGGCATGGTAATCGGGAGTCTGACCAATGTCAGACCTAGGAATCAGGAGTCCGACCAGAGTCAAACCTGGAAACCGAGAGTCCGACCAGTGTCATTAATACCCTTGCGAGGGAGGCAATATTCCAGAATCATGTGCATCGTCATATAGACTAACCAATAGGGATTTGTGGTGCATCCTTATTGTACTGATTATTGCCGAGTGTTCTTATGCCACGGTGTTTGTGTGATTATATTTTGTTAGTATAATATGATTTGTGCATATGTTGTTGCTATAATATGTTTATTTTCGGAAGATGACCCTTTCTATTCGAGCATTCTCATGGATGTCACCCCAGATGCACTACAACAAATTTGGGAATAAATAACGCTTATTTTTTGCTTTAAATAGCACTTAAAAGCACTGCTTATTCAGCCACTGCTGAATGTGTTACAAAAAAGCAGCGCTATTGAAAATATGGAATAAGTAGCGCTTCCTAAATCCCTTTTTTTTCCAGCATTACACGATGCAAGAATCACACACAGAGACGAAACAATTTCATCTTGAGCAATTTCACGAACACATAGAGACGAAACAGAATAACACATCTGGAATCACGCAAGACGCTGGAATGGAAGTTTCCGGATCTCACTGAAATCACACATCAAACAGAATATTCAAAACTAGTATGTGTTCAGATAAAACCAATATAGAGACTTGATAAGGAGAAGTTAGGGTTTGGAGAAAAATTGGGGAAATCAACACAGACACGAAACTCACCATGTGAAAGATTCTGACGCGGTGGCTCCGTTCATAATTCCGTCCCGCGATCTCTCTCTTTCTCGCCTTTATTTCGTCTAAAGCTGACCCATGGTAGCCGAAATCCGGTGTGAAATACGGTTCTTCTTGCTGCAAAAAGAACAAACACATCACAACCCCCAAATTAATAGTGAAAAGAAGGAAATAATTTGAAAAAGGAAAGGGGGAAAGGGGTGCGGCGTTGAGAATTAGGGCTTTCTCATTTCTTTCTTCTCTACAAAAAGGGAGGAGGTAGAGGCAGACGCAGAGCCCTAGCCGTTTCAAACGTAGAAAAATAACCCAATGGAGGAAGCGGAGGCGGACGCAAAGGCCAAAGAAGCGGAGGCTCGCATGGCGGAGACACTGTTCGCCTATAAACAAGCAACCCCTCGTCACGAGCTCCGGTGAACGAGAGTGAGCAAGAGAGTGAACTCCGATCGAGGGTTTGCGATGGAGAGAAAGAAAGAGCAGAATGCGAGTGTGACGTGGGAGAAAGAGCAAAGCGCGAGCGTGAATGAAATTAATAGGGAATCACATGTGGTTTTGTTTATTGAGAATAAGTAGCGCTTCATAGAGGAAGCGCTACTTATTGTTAAGACCAAAATTAGCGCTTCCTGTATTAAGCGCTATTTATTCTTTTAGTACAACTTTAAACAGCGCTTCCCCACTTAAGCGCTGGTTATTCCTTTATCGTCTAAAGCAGCGTTTCGTGTTCTGAAGCACTGTTTATTAGCTAAAGTAGTGTTTTTTTTGTAAGCGCTTTTTTTTTACCTCTATCCTTCAGCAGCGCCTCATCAATAAAGCGCTAGTAAAAGTTTTCTATCTAATATTAAGTAGCACTTCCATTGTAAGCGCTACTTAAAGTGGCATATCTTTTAAACATTCTGTTGTATGGTGCAAGCCGGGGAGTAGTACTCACTCGAGGTCAGCGAGCGGTACGGAGGATGGCTCCATCTGATTACTTGCTGTGAAGTCAAGATTGACTAGACTTGTTGTAGGACACAGTAAGCATTGTAGGGCTGACCAACTATAAGTGTCGTTATTGAATTCTTTTTGAGTTGCATTATACATGTTGTATTTCAAAAACCTGGATCGCCTTCGTGCGAATGGTATGTTATGTAAAGATTTAATTGCATGGTTATTATGTTATCTGTACATCATGTTTCAAAAACCCTGCAATACTCTGATTGCTATTTTGAAAAGAAATTTGAAAAGAAAAAAAAAACATAGACCCTCATTTTTGCGAAAACCATGCAAGAGGAGTATTTTCTTTAAAAGCATTTCTGCATTTAGTGACTTTATTAGATCAGTAGCGCTCCGAAAATCGGAGTGTTACATTAACAATCTAAACAATTCAATTTGTGAAAATTTTTAATAGATAGTGAGAATTTGAGAGCTTTAAACAAATGAAAAGGGATGAAGGGACTTAATTGTAACATTTAAAAACTTGATGGACTAAAATCGCTCCAAAAAAATTAGAGGGACCAAAATCGCACATATCACAAACCAGAGGGACCAAATGTGCAATTAATAATAATAATAATAATAATAATAATAATAATAATAATAATAATAATAATAATAATACATAATTTAGAATAATTCTCGGTTAACAATTTTGAAAATCATCCCATAAAACAATGCAGCAGAAAAATTACTAGATAAAAAAATTCCCAAATTTCACAATGAGGGTTCAAAGAAAATTAACTATACTTGGAGAATCACACAATTCCACAACCTATGCTCTGATACCACGTGTAAATTTTAGTTTTCCTAAAGTTCACATACAAGAAAACTACATAAGATCTTAGGATCTATAATTCTCACATTGGAAGAAGAACTTACATTTGTCCATGGCAAAACTTGATTCTTCAATTCTTGTAGAAACTTGAAATAATGATAGAAAACTCTTTTATATCTCTTTCCTTCCTTCTTTATGATTCTCTTATAATGATGGAGATATAGAAACATACTTAATAGGCAGAGATAGAGACTATTTAATATCTGTTCATTACATATATATTATTTCCATCAAGCAATATATCTCTTCATAAAATTAGAGACGGAAATTATAAAATTGGTCTCCAATTTTGGCATCGCTAACACTTAGAGACGGAATTAGAGACAAATTTTGCGTTTTTTCGTCTCTAAATTTCCGTCGCTATTTGAACTTTTTCTAGTAGTGACCAACCAATATGTCATTTCATTTAATTGTTAAACCATCACTTATATTTATTACATGAGACATATAATTCTTACACTTTCTGCTATAGGCTATAGGTATAGGCTTTATTGATGTGCTTTATGTTAAGTTTTGTGGTTGATGCTCTATTAATTAATTAAGCTTGATTGACATTATTATTTCTTCTTTTGTTAGTTGTTACTCATTTAAAGTTTAAAACTTGTCCCTCAATTGTTGGATTTGTTGTTCCACCATTTTCATTACAACCATTTTCGTTCAACAACATCCCAAATCATAGGTTACCCTTGGATGAGGATGTGCAGAATTACTTGCCCTATGGTGGTAATGTGAAATTGATGCTGATCTCCGGTGGTCATGTCTTTTCCAAGTCATTTATCTACAATCATTACCTTCCTCTCTATCTAACATGGGCTCCAACAACAAGACCATTATCACCTTTCTGGTCATGGCATGAGTCAAGGGACTTTGATAAGGATGCTTTATGGTGGAGCTCCAACGACTTATAAGTGAACATGATGACAAGTTGTGTCAGTAGCTAATTTTAGGAGCAAAAATTGTATAGAAAAATTTTACACAGATTATGATCTGTTTGCTAAAACAAATGTTCAGAAATAATATTTAAAATTTTGATTTAAAAAAATATTACAATATTTTATTGTTTAGAAGTATGAAATGGGTTTGTTCGGGGTGAGGTTGTCATTAGAAGTTGGGTTTGTAACAAACAAGGTTTTCAGCAAAAGAAATATCTAGAAAATGTTAAACCCAACGAGATTAGGATTGGGATATTGGTGCTTCAATTCAGTATTATTTGTGTTTATAATATATCTGAAGTTTTTCAACAGCATATTGCATATCAAATATTGGCGTAGATGCGTATTAGAAAGCAGGCATAGAAATTTGCATAAATCAAATTAATCATTTTTCTATTACTTTAAGCTACATAATCACGGATAAATGAGTCCCTTATACACTTCAAGACAGATCGGGTCTATTGTATTTTATTTGGTTATTACTTTTTTCTACTGTTAGGATAATATGAATTTTTTTAAAACCAAAATTAACATGCAAAAGCATCACAATGACCAATTGGAATTCCAACTATGTTGGCACGCCAGCAGCCACCAATCATTTGCAGCACACCAAAAATATTATTAAAAAAGAGAAAAACAAAAGATATAAAAAACTATGGGAAACATAAATCAAAACCCAAGCAGGGACATTATTTGAACCTGTAGCTAAGGAGCCCTAATCTATTCTTGTAGAACTCCTCACAAATAAACCCAGGGATGGTATCCCACCAATAAAAACCCTGAATGGGAGTACCATGATTAGCTAACTTATCAGCACAAGAATTGTTTTCTCTGTAAATATGAGAATGACCGAAATGCATCCTAGTTAACTGCAAAAAGTTTCTCCATCTATTCCTAAGCTGCTAGAGAACAATAGAGATTGAATTAAAAGCAAGAATCACTAGCCGAGAGTTACATTATAACCAAAGGTTATGCCAACCTTTAGAATAAGCCAACTCAATGGCTATCATAGCTCCAAGCCTCAAATTAATTCAGCATGTATGAAGAGCATAAGTGCTATCTAAATGAATTTCAAAACAACCAAGAGTAGCTGCACTCCTGTTCCTAAATTTACCACAAGCTGTCAATCCAGTAGCTCCTTTAGCAGCTCCATCCGTGTTACACTTAATCCAATAACATTAATGAATGAATATTATTTATTGGGAAAAACTACCAAGTACTATTCACGCTACTCTTTGTTATGGTTTTGGTTGATGCTGAGCAACACAAGCTATCTCCTGATGAGCACTGACTATTATAGAATTTCTAGCATACCCCTTTTGATTTTGAAAACAAATATTTTATTTAAAGAAACACGAGTTACTTTTGTGGCTCCATGTCAATAACCTTTTACTTTTTCGTTAGTGCTTCACGTTGAGAATATAGCAGAAAGGATGATCAAATGGTTAAAAGATAGTAGTTGATATATATATTCTTCCGATAAAATGTTAAAAGAGTTATATTTTAATTTTTTTATCCAATTCTAAAACAAAAGGATTTTTTACATTAAAATAATAAAAAAAATTAAAAGAACTAATATGATAAAAGGAATGTCGTTGAAAATAAAACACCTTTTTGTATAAATCCAACTTGAATGGGTTGACATAATATTTCTCTAATAAAAATATGCCAAACCCATCTATCCGAAGAGATGGAAAATACATATTCTTTTTTATTACATTTAAATACATATTCTCGCAGCCCTTTTCATAATTGATGTAGCATCTTTTAACTTCCATTCTGTCCATTGTTAATAGCATGTATGTTATTGTTGTTTTGAAGCGTTGCCTATCAAAGAGACATTAGTTGATAATTAATATATATTCATTTTGGATTAATATATATTGTTATATATTTAAAATGTAATTACAATTATGGATATTGACAGGCTCATATTTACAATTTTTTGACAAAATTTATAATTTTTGGTTAAAAATTTCAAATATTGTAATATATAATTTCTATATATTTATTGTATACCTTGCGCAGTAACGGCCATCACTACTTCGTAATAAAATTTCTACAATATTTTTTAGAAAACTTTACATGTATGCAACAACCATTATCAACTTTTGAATGTATATGTATGTAGCAAACACTAATCCAGCTTATGAAAAGTTATTTATTTTGTATAAATATATCTCATAAAAATGAAATTAGCAACAATTTTTTATTATTATTAGTAGTAGTATAAATATTCTATAATAATTTTAGAATTTATTATTATTATATTATTACTATTATTATTATGTATAAATATTCTGCAATATTTTTTGTTGAAAATATCAAACATTTTAATATATGTAATTTTTATGTATTTATAGTATACCGTGCGGAGCACGGACCATCATTACTTCATAACGATTTTTTTGCAATGATGTTTAAGATAAATGTACATGGATGTGACAACTATTATCAACTTTATTTTTGTATTATACAGGGCTAAAAACCTACGAATTATAGGTACATAACATCACGGGGTAAAGAAACGATTGTCAACTTTTTAGCGTATATCTATGTACAAAACCAATATCCATTTTATCAAATGTTAATTATTTTGTATAAATATTTCTAATAAAAATAAAATAAGATACAATTTTATTTTATTTTCTTCTTCTTCTTTTATTTATTTATTTATTTATTTATTTATTTATTTATTATTATTATTATTATTATTATTATTATTATTTTGTAATATTTTTTGCTAATAATTTCAAATATGCTAATTTTATGTGGAGTATGGGCAATCACTACTTCATAATAAATTTTTTACAATATTTTTTAGAAATGTTTACATGATGTGACAATCATTATCAATTTTTTAGTGTATATCTATGTATCAATCATTATTCACTTTATCAAATATTATTTATAATAAAAATATATAACTATTAGTCTTTATGTTGTTTTTAGTTTTTAATTATAAAAGAATTATCTTATGACATAATATAAAATATTACTCCCCACATACTTTATGCATAGGTCAAACCTCTAGTTAGAGCTAAAAAAACATTGTGAGTAAGGGTGTTCACAAACCGATCCAATCCAATTCAAACCGCAGCCACCGAATCGAAAAACCGCAAACCGAATTAACCGCAAACCGAAAAAACCGAAAACCGCAAAAAACCGAAATTTTGGATTGGATTGGATCGGTTTTCGGATCCTTCTAATGGAACCAATCCAATCCAAACCGATCCAAAGTATTATTACATAACATAATATTATACTTATAATTACCTTATTTTTAATATATTTTCTCACACATTATAAAATTTAATTTTTTAAATTAATCATGTATATTTTTATATAATATAGAATATTTTACTTTTTTAATATACATTTTTTTGGGTACATTTTTAAGCTTACAAATAAATTATTTATTCTTATTTTTATAATTTTAAACATATTTTTCTTAATTTGTGGATCTACTCCTCTCTTTCCCATTTTATAATTTCCTTTCACATTAATACAATAATGCGTGATTTATCAACACAGAAAAATAATGTGTGATATGGTCGTACCGCAAGCATTCCTGAGGCCAACGATTCCTTTTGATTATTTCATAGTTTTATTTATAAGAAGAAAAAAAAGTTGGGTCGTTACTGCCCTACTGTTGGCTACTGTAATACTATTAGTTTAATGTTATGAAATGTAAGTTATCGTTATTGTCGTAATTTCACCATTTGGAAAAATATAAACCAGGAGATTAGATTATAAATGAGAAACCGAAATCCAATCCAATCCAAACCGAAGTAAATTGGATCGGATCAGATCGGATTTGATTTTAAAACCAAACCGATTGGATGATTGGAGTAAAAACTGAAAGGATTGGATCGGATGGTTTTTCCCCTTAAAACCGATTCAATCCAATCCGCGAACACCCTTAATTGTGAGTGGTGACCGGTGATTGGTGGTGCATGGACATGGTTGGCGTTATGGTAATTAAGGTAAAGATGGGAGGGTATTTACGCTTATGACATGGCACGAATATTGGCATCTCGAAAACCACAAAGACAAAGACAACACAACAGCTTTTTATTAAAACGACAACCTCCATTCGACTTTGCCTGCGAATATTGGCCAAGGGCCAAGCCAGCCTCCGCCTTGATCATGTCTTGTAAATGTAAACTATATACAAACAAAACGTAACAAACCAACCATCCCATATCATTCTTCCTTCACCTTTCTCTCCTCAAATATATGGAATCATCACGCCACAGCTTTATCATCGTGTGTGTATTATTGTTCAACATCAGCAAACTCTTTGAATAAATCAATACGACGTCATACAAAATAGATACTATTTCTGAATAGGATCGGAATGAGTGTGAAACGATGAACTCACTGTCATCATCATCATCGACGACGGGAGATGCGAACAAGATAGCAACAAGGTCGTCGATTGTGGAGACGATTCGGGGATGCGGCATCTCGGGTGCACGCATCGACAAGGAGGAGCTAAAGCAGAATCTCACGATGCCGTAGTACCTCCGTTTCGCAATACGTGATTCAATCCGGTTTCAGGATCCCACCGCCGGTGAGAGCCGCTTCATTCGTGGCCATGACGACGACGAGAACGCTGCTGCGCCATTGACGCCGATGGTTGTATTCATCAATCCCCGCAGCGGTGGCCGCCACGGTCCTGTCCTCAAGGAGCGGCTCCAGGATCTCATGAGTGAGGAACAGGTGATCATCCGTTAATTTCTCTTCTTTGGAAAAAAAATAAAATAAAATTAATTATACTACATATAATGTTGTTTGTTGTTTTCATTCGGAAAATATCACTTGCATAAGTTACTATGATTATTAAATTCTTTTAACTTTGTTTACCTTGGTTGTTATGCAATTCTGGTGAAACTGATCAGTATGAAATAGAAGAGATAGCATTCTTATTGATGGAAATACTATTTTTTTTTAGTCTACACGGTTACCTGGATAGGACAAAGCTACCTCACTGCCACTTTTTCTATAATTCTATTATTCTATTCACAAGATACCATCTAGGGTGAGGAAGTGTTTCATGTGGTCCATGGTGGACCAAATTTATAGGATCAAGGAGTTGTACATAAATCTATGATGCACTGTCTTTACCAGATTTTGTTCTCTCTCTCTCTCTTCCCCTTTGTCTCTCCGGTGGTTCTTTAGGCATCTCTGTACCTGGCATTGTGGTTAGATTCACATGAATGCTTTAAGCTCCGCCATGGTTGTGAATTGGCGCAATAGTAAAAGGTAAAATGGATATAGAATAACATACTTATAAGCAGCTGGGACAACAATATTTGTGATGGTTTTAGAGCTCTGGTCAGAGAATATTTGTGTACCTTAATATGGCAGATGATTTAAAATAGCATATCCAACAAATGTGTCATTTTAAATTCCATTCTTCCTAAAAAAACAAAATATGTTTTTCAACTTGACAACGAAGTGCAGCTCAGTTAGGAAGACGTTTTACCTACACCCAAAAGGACATGGGTTCGAGTCATATAGGGGGACAGTGGGGAATCACTATTGATCCCCTTTACAAAAAAAAAATATTGAGGCACAAATAAGCAACCAGATATATTCTAAAAATGATATATTAAATTATATATTATATATCTGTAAATCATATATATAACATATAAATTTTATATATAACATTATAGAACATGAAATTGGGTTATTTACACAGAGGGATGGAAAAAATTGCGGAAAACCGAACAATTATACAATATCTGCCTTATGTAACACGTTGGGATTATTTAGCTACTATGTTCACGGAAGCAATAACCGTAAACGGACCGGAACAATTGGGAAATATTCAAGTCCCTAAGTATGAATCATAGTTCTAATACTTTAGAATCTTTTTTCCAATGGAAAGATTAATATGAGAAGATGAAAAAAATAAAAACACTCACACGTACATCTCATGAAGAATCAAAGGCAAAAAAATTGAAAACAAAAATAAGATCGAAGAGGGAAAAGATAGGAAAGGAGGAAGGTTAAGATGAAAAAGGCAAAAAAATAAAGCTAGAGAAGAAGATGCAGAACACTGAGATTGATTTTTTAAAAAAAAATGAAAGAAAAAAAGAGTGAGTGAAAAAGGAGGAAAAGGAGGAAAAAGATGATGGAAGGGGAGAAAAATAGAGACTGGGGAGAGGGAGGGAGAAGGGAAAATGATGGAAAAAGGGAGAGTGAGAAAGAAAGAGAGCAAAGATGAGGGAGAGAAAGTGAAGATAAAAGTTTGAAAATTGAAAAGATGGAGAGAGAGGAAAAATGATGAGAGAGGAAGAATGAAAAAGTAAGAGAGTGCTAAATTGATGGATGATGAGTGGGAATTGGGGGAAATGGCAAAGGAAAACATGACACATGGCTAAGTAGAGGTTTGTTTTCTCCGATAGAGATAGATAGATAGACGATAGAGATAGAAGAGAATAAAATTGTTTGCATGACAAGAGCTAAAGAAGGAGCAGATTACATTTTTTTTATCAAAATTGTAATTTTTATAAGATGTTTAGACACAGCCGTTTTGCATAATTCTGAATTGGATCTTAATAAATTAACCAACAATTTCTCATCGGTCTTGTTGACTGTTTATCAAGCACCCTTTCCCTCAACACAAGACTATCAAAACCGGTATACTAGCCTATTCCCTATTAAAGAACACAATGCCCATTTTACTCCAATTATTAAATTTTGCCAAATATTATGTACTGCACAATCACTGCTCAATTCTTATTTCACTTTGTAGTAGTTGCTACTTGCTGTATGTAATGAAGCTACCAAGTGTGTTGGGCCACATAAGCAATGACTCAACAACAGCATGTGAGACAAGCCAGCAGGGTGAAGAGGCAGTTAGTAATGCTCCAAAAATCAAGGCTGCACGAAAGAGCATGAGGGCCAAGAAGCCGAACGTGAGAATGGGGGATTTGGGGTGAGGTCATTTGTATAAGTAAGAAAGGGAAATGTTGTAAAGGGTAAGAAAATTGTGAGTCAGTTATCTTCTTCTCTTGTAACTTCTCTGATTCCTTTTCTTCTTCTTCTTCTCTATTTCCCTGTACTGGTCCAATTCTATGGTTACTATTCATCCTATATCCATACACTGGGAGTCGATTTTGGGTTAGTTATAATCAATAAAACAGTAACCCACTTTCACTCTTCAATTTATTGTGTGTTTCATTTGTGCTTTTGCTTGAGAATCGTTACATTGGTGCTTTCATCGCTGCCATGGCGGACGGAACATGTATGCAGGAGATGCAGCAAGACATAAAACGTCTCTCTGATGCTTTGGAGAAAAATTTGTTGGATAATGCGGCTCGATTTACTCAATTGGAATCCGCGATTACTTCCTTTATTCAGGCTCAGACGTCCCCCATGGTAGTTCGGGCTCAAATCCGGGGAAATCGCTATTCCAAATGAGAAATGTTAAACTCGAATTTCCCAGGTTCAATGGGAAAAATGTGCTCGGTTGGATCTTTAAGGCAGAACAATTTTTCGAGTATTATCAAACTCCTGATGCAGAACAACTCACCATCGCAGCAGTACACTTGGATCAAGAAGTGGTACAGTGGTACCAAATGATGCAGAGAACGCAGCAGATTCAATCATGGCAAGCTCTTACTCGATCTTTGGAACTTGATTTTGCGCCTTCCATGTATGATTGTCCAAGATCAACGCTGTTCAAATTGATCCAAACAGGTACTGTTTCTGATTATTATATGGAGTTTACATCCCTAGCAAATAGAGTTTATGGGTTAAGTACAGATGCTCTGCTTGATTGTTTTGTTAGTGGATTGAAAGAGGAAATCCGTAGGGATGTCATGATACAGAGTCCATTGTCAATTCTGAAAGCTGTAGCCTTAGCAAAAATTTATGAGGAAAAGCTTCAAGCCTTAGCCAAAACTAAATCACATTTCCAGAAAAGTCCAAACACAAACTACCAAAACAAGCCATCCACATACCCAAAAACCTTCCAAAATAGAAACAAACAACCACCCCCTTTTGCCAACACCATCCATTAAACCATTAAACCAAACACAAACCAATTCCAATATCAAAAAAATTAGCCCAGCCGAAATGCAATTGAGAAGGGAGAAGGGATTGTGCTTCACTTGTGATGAGAAATTTTCATTCAATCTTAAATGCCCAAACAAACCCTTGATGATTTTACAAGTGGAAGATGAGAGAGAAGCTGAGACAGATACTGGACCTCCTGACATTCCAGAAGAGCCTGATGTGGAGTAAAAATCTGAGCTACATTTGTCCCTAAATGCTCTCAAGGGTGCCAGTGGTGTAGGAACTATTCGATTCACTGGACAAATAGGTGAAATTTCAGTGCAAATACTAGTAGATGGGGGCAGTTCAGACAGTTTCTTACAGCCAAGAATTGCTCAATTCCTCAAGTTACCAGTGGAACCTGCTCCTGCATTCAAAGTTCTAGTGGGTAATGGACAGGTTTTGTTGTCCGAAGGCAGAATTTCAAACCTGGCAGTTTCGGTACAAGGACAGGAATTACGTCTACCTGTTTTTGTGCACCCAATTTCTGGTGAAGATTTGATTCTATGAGCCTCATGGTTGGCCACCTTGGGTCCACATGTAGCTGATTATGAAGCTTTAAGTTTAAAATTCTTCCATCAAGGCAGTTTTGTCACACTGCAAGGAGAAAAGTGCAAGCTACCTTAACAAGCACATTTTCATCACATGAGAAGATTGAGTCATACTGACTCCATCTCTAAATTGTTCACCTTACAATTATCTGAAACTGATAGGCGTTAAGATGTGATATTAGACTTGACTGATAACATAGAACCTGAGTTAGCTACACTGTTGCATACATACAGGGCAGTTTTTGGCAAGCCTACGGGTTTACCTCCACCAAGGTCTCAAAATCACAGCATTCCATTAATGCAGGGGTCCAAACCAGTGAAGAGCCGACCCAACAGGTATCCTCATAGTCAGAAGGAGCAGATTGAAAAGATGGTACTAGAAATGCTTAAAGAGGGCATTATTCAACCAAGTAATAGTCCTTTTACCTCTCCTATTATCTTGGTTAAAAAGAAAGATGGTACTTGGAGGTTTTGCACTGATTATCGGGCTCTAAATGCTATAACTATTAAGGATTGCTTTCCAATTCCAACTGTGGATGAATTGCTTGATGAGTTATGTGGAGCAAAATATTTTTCTAAGCTTGGTCTTAGGTCCAGTTATCACCAAATTCTAATGGAGCCTGCTGATATATATAAGATTTCCTTCAGAACACATCAAGGTCTTTATGAGTGGCTGGTTATGCCCTTTGGCCTTACTAATGCACCAGCATCATTTCAGTCCCTAATGAACCAGATTTTTCAACCATTTCTGAGGAAATTTTTTCTTGTATTCTTTGATGATATCTTGATATATAGTCCATCTTGGAATGCTCATTTGCACCATCTAGAGTCAGTATTACGAGTGCTGCAGCAGAATGTTCTTTTTGCCAAACTTTCAAAGTGTTCTTTTGGCTTAACTGAGGTGGATCATTTGGGACATATAGTCTCGGACAGAGGTGTTGCTATGGATAAACAGAAGGTACAAGCAGTGCTTGATTGGCTAATACCAAGCAATATTAAACAATTGAGAGGATTTCTTGGTCTCACAAGCTATTATAGAAGGTTCATGAAGGCTTATGCATCTATGGCCTCTCCTTTGACTGATTTGCTCAAGAAGGAAGCTTTCCTGTGGAATCAAGATACAGAAGTGGCTTTTAATAAAATAAAAGCAGCCATGACAGCAGCTCCTGTGCTAGCACTTCCTGACTTTTCTCAGCCTTTTGTCATTGAGACTGATGCTTCAGGATCAGGGGTAGGTGCGGTTCTCAGCCAGCAGGGTCACCCAATTGCTTATTTTTCAAAAAAATTAGTGCCTAAGATGTAGAAGCAGTCAACTTATACAAGAGAGCTTTTTGCAATCACAGAAGCTATAGCAAAATTCAGGCACTATCTGTTGGGGCACCAATTCACTATCAAAACTGATCAAAAAAGTTTGAGGAGTTTATTAGATCAGTCCCTGCAAACCCCTGAACAACAAGCTTGGCTCCACAAGTTCATTGGCTATGACTTTAAGATAGAGTACAAGGCTGGCAAAGATAATGTAGCTGTTGATGCCTTATCTAGAGTCTTTATGATGGTTTGGTTCGAGCCATATAGCTTAAAGCTGGAAGAAATTAAAACTGCAATAACACAAGACTCCAAATTGCAGGAAATTATGCAGCAATGCAGAGTTAATTCACAGGCCGAGAAGCAATATGCAGTAAGGGATAATTTGCTATTCTGGAACAGCAGGTTGGTAGTTCCTCACAACAGTGAGTTAATTCAAAAAATGTTGGTAGAATACCATAGTTCACCAGTGGGAGGGCATGCTGATATAGCAAAGACTACGGCCAAAATTGTGGCTCAATATTACTAGCCCAAAATGAAAGAAGAAATCAAGCAATTTGTGCAACAATGTGTCATTTGTCAACAAGCTAAAACTGAAAATACTACTCCTGCTAGACTCTTACAGCCATTGCCTATTCCAACTCAAATATGGGAAGATATTGCCATGGATTTCATTACTGGTTTACCCATGTCCTTTGGTTGTTCTGTGATCATGGTAGTCATTGATAGACTATCTAAATATAGCCATTTCATTCCATTGAAAGCTGACTACACTGTCAAGTCAGTAGCAGAGGCCTTTATGAAGAATGTAGTCAAGTTGCATGGCATTCCCAAATCTATAGTATCAGATAGAGACAAGGTGTTTACTAGTTAGATTTTGGCAACATTTATTTCAGCTGCAAGGAACTACATTGGAAATGTCTTCTGCCTATCATCCTTAATCTGATGGGCAATCTGAGGCTCTAAATAAATGTTTGGAAATGTATCTTAGATGTTTGACATTTCAGAATCCAAGAGGTTGGTATCATGCCTTGACATAGGCTGAGTATTGGTATAGCACAGCATTCCACACAAGCTTGGGGATGACTCCTTTCAAGGCCTTGTATGGTAGGGACCCTCTAGCTTTGATAAAGTACTCTGCAACTCCTCAAGATTCTGCAGCAATACAACAGGTGTTGGTCAATAGGGATGCTTTGCTAACTCAAATGAAGGCCAATCTGCATAAAGCACAACAGCTCATGAAATTGCAAGCTGATAAGAAAAGGACTGATATGCAACTACAAGAAGGTGATTTAGTATTAGTCAAGCTGCAACCTTACAGGCAAACCTCAGCAGCTTTAAGAAAACATCAAAAATTGGGCATGAGATATTTTGGGCCCTTTTCAGTGATTGTTAAGGTGGGGTCAGTTGCTTACAAGCTACAACTTCCAGAAGCTGCCAAAATACACCATGTATTTCACATTTCACAATTGAAATTATTCAAGGGACAAGCTGATGAGCCCTATATTCCACTGCCCTTGACAACTAGTGAGGTTGGACCAGTTCTGCAACCGGTCGCAGTGTTGAAAGCTAGGCAAATAAAGTAGGGAAGTCAAGTAATTCCTCAAGTTTTGATTCAGTGGGAGAATTTGGGAGTCCAAGAGGCAACTTAGGAAGATTTGGCTAAGATGACAGAGCAATATCCTACTCTCAACCTTGAGGACAAGGTTGATCTTAAAGGGGAAGGAATTGCAATGAAGCTGCCAAGTGTGTTGGGCCACATAAGCAATGAGTCAGCAACAGCATGTGAGACAAGCCAGTAGGGTGAAGAGGCAGTTAGTAATGCTCCAGAAATCAAGGCTACACGAAAGAGCATGAGGGCCAAGAAACCGAACGTGAGAATGAGGGATTTGGGGTGAGGTCATTTGTATAAGTAAGAAAGGGAAATGTTGTAAAGGGTAGGAAAATTGTGAGTCAGTTTTCTTCTTCTCTTGTAACTTCTCTGATTCCTTTTCTTCTTCTTCTCTGTTTCCTTGTACTGGTCCAATTCTGTGGTTACTATTCCTTCTATATCCATACACTGGGAGTAGATTTTGGGTTAGTTATAATCAATAAAACGGTAACCCACTTTCACTCTTCAATTTATTGTGTGTTTCATTTGTGCTTTTACTTGAGAACCGTTACACTGTATCAGATAGGCTACTGTTATACAGCCAGCACCGCCACTCTCCGGCCGCTGCCGCTGCTACGGAGGAAGAGGGCGACCTTGGCATCTCCTTCCTGCTCGAGATACCCATCAGCCGCACCTCCATCTCCTTCCCCCATGTCCTCGTCCTCCAATAAGACCAACGGAACCACTCCGATTCTGCCTCCAACTCGGTGCCCCCCTCCCGAGTCAACTTGCCGGCACCAATCCCTTACGAAGTGACGCTTAGCTTTGATGCCAGCACGATTTCTGACTCGGAGATTGGCTAATACCTTTTACGGAATGTCGTGCATGCCGAGTAACACCAACATCATCAGAAGGATTATAACAAGTGGTTCGAGTTCTTTTTCCGGAAAAAAAAATAGTGGTTCCAGTTTTTCTGTTTCATAACAATTTGTAAACCCACTCCCCTTTGTTTCTAGGGTTTTATCATAAATTATTGGGTCCGCTGATTGGTGTAGCTGCAAAGTGGGAGGAGGAGGAAGTTTCCAGATTTCTCCCAAAACCCACTGACACGAACAATCACAAGGTCTTTCCAGTTTTGCAGATTTTTTTTTTTTTTCTGAAAATAGAAGCAGTGAATTTTTTACCAAACATTTTGGGGAGGAAACTAAAAATTTGAGAAAAACCTTTAATACCAAGTCATTTCTATGAGTTCATCATGGACCCATCTAAGCATGGGTACATGCTAAAAGTCACCACTTTTGCCACTCTAGAATTACAGTTTTCTTGTTGCAAGTTACTCAAATGCATAGTTGCTGGCTGTGATTGTTGCTTTGTTGTTTTTGTTGTTACTTTTTATGTATTCATGTTGTGACTGATGTGAAGTTGTACCGCAGGTTTTTGATTTATTAGATGTGAAGCCTCATGAATTTCTCCGGTATGGGTTAGGTTGCCTGGAGATGTTGGCTGGTCTTGGTGATTCTTGTGCCAAAGAAACACGCGAAAGATTAAGGATTATGGTATGTTCACTATCTTGATCATTGGGGCACTGTAACTTCTCATGACAAATTGAAGTATATAAATGCCACGGTTGTTTTGGGATTCCTCGACCTCATATTATCTATATTATCTATATCTACATTATCTATATTATAATATTAAAACTTGGTGCTTGGTCTCTCTTCACTATGCATACCTTTTGAGCAAAATACATAGGAAGTTGTAATTCAAATGACTATGTATTGTATTCCCCCCACCCCCCTTTTTGAGCCTGCCCCAAATTCATTCCTAAAAAATTTAGAGAAATGATTTTTGTACACACAAATTGACACAAAAGTGGACATATCGTATTTCCGTACGTGTACGGACCGTATGTCCGTACATGTACGGACAACATTTTTTTTTCAAAATTTTTTTTTTTATTTTTTTTAGATTTTTTTAAACTGGTTAATTTTTTTTTATCATTAACCAGATAATGACTGCATTAACCAGATATTTGAACTTGACTAACCAGATAAAAAAAGTTTCAGGATTTGGCATTAACCAGATAATGAATAGCATTAACCAGATAAATGAACTTCGTTAACCAGATAAATAAAATGTTGGCATTCACCAGATAATGTGAACCATTTATTTATCCTGCTAACGGGTTTACTTATCTGGTTAATGGTTCATATTATTTGGTGAATGCTAACCCTGAAGTTCATTATTTATCTGGTTAATGAAGTTCATTTATCTGGTTAATGCAGTTCATTATCTGATTAATGACAAATATTTTTTTAAACAGCTAAAAAAAACTAAAAAAAAATATTGAAAAATAAAATAAAATACTGTGTCCGTACAGTACGGACTGTGTGTCCAAAATTTGTGTCCCTTTTTGTGTACAAATAACGAGACCCTATGAGAAATGATTTTTGTACACACAAATTGACACAAAAGTGGACACAGCCAGATTTCAGACGCAGTGGACCGCATACGCATACGTACGACAACTTTTTTCAATTTTTTTTTTTAGATTTTTTTAAACTGGTTAATTTTTTTTTTTTGTCATTAACCAGATAATGAACTGCATTAACCAGATATTTGAACTTGACTAACCAGATAAAAAAAGTTTCAGGATTTGGCATTAACCAGATAATGAATAGCATTAACTAGATAAATGAACTTCGTTAACCAGATAAATAAAATGTTGGCATTCACCAGATAATGTGAACCATTTATTTATCTGGTTAACGAAGTTCACTTATCTGGTTAATGGTTCATATTATTTGATGAATGCCAACCCTGAAGTTCATTATTTATCTGGTTAACGAAGTTCATTTATCTGGTTAATGCAGTCAATTATCTGGTTAATGACAAATATTTTTTTAAACAGCTAAAAAAACTAAAAAAAAATTGAAAAAAAATAAAATAAAATACTGTGTCCGTACTGTACGGACTGTGTGTCCAAAATTTGTGTCCCTTTTTGTGTACAAATAACGGGACCCAAAAATTTAGGGACGTATATATTAGTCTCAGATAATGCAATAACCATATTTTAGTCACTGAGAACGATGAGTGTCAGCCATTATATATATAGCCTTTTCAGGAAATAATATGTCTAGTGCCTGGACAAATATAATTGATATTTATGATTATTGGTATATGAAGGTTTATTCTTTCTTCTTCTAATATAAATTACAAAAGGTTGCTGTGTTTCATGTGTTGGTGTGGGGAGTAACATGCAGAGTGGGTACTGATGCTGTTATTATGTTACATTTCGTGTGGAAATTTACTCGTGGAAGGGAGTCAAATAAAGGAACAAACTTGCTGTGGTGCAGAGATGGGAGACTCGAATGCGGGGCGCTTATGACATCCGAAGTTATAATTATTGAGTTGTTCCTGATTTTAGTAAATTGTCGGGTTTTGCTGGTCTAAGTTCTGTTGTGTTTGATTTTGCTGATATAATTGGTGCTGATGTATAGGGTGTTGGGGAATTATATGGTACTGTTAGATGTTGTTATAATGGGAAGGGGTGCCTCAAGTCAATTTTTCTGATGTTGTGTTGGGGAGAGATGGATGTTGTAGTGATTCAATTTGTATTTTTGGCGACCGGGCGCATCTTGTGCCTGGGTCTCATTTCTATAGTAATATTTTTTTTTGTCTTATGGCCCAGCGGCCTACTACGCATTCCAAAGAGTGCTGAAAGGGGGGCATCATTTCTATAGTAATATATTTTTCCCTGTTTAAAAAAAATGATTAGGTATGCATATATTTATTTAATTTTCAAATAAAAATAATATTAATTGAGCTTGGCAAGATGCTAGATTGTGATTATGCAGATAGTGCTGTATTAGATGAATGATGGTTGACTTAATAGGTTGCTGGAGGTGATGGTTCAGTTAGCTGGGTATTAGGATGTCTCGCAGAACTTCATACACAGGGAAGGGAACCAGTTCCTCCTGTAGGAATCATACCACTTGGTACTGGCAATGACCTATCTAGGAGTTTTGGTTGGGTACACTACTACAGATTGGACTTTTAATATCGGTTAAAAATGTCTTTTAACATCGGTTATAAATTAGTTATTGATTCAGGCGATATTAAAAGTAGACATTTTTTACATCGAAAAATGAACCGATGTAAAAAAGTTATTTAACATCGGTTCATACAATAACCGATGTTAAAAGTACATTTTTCACATCGTTTTTACACCAAAACCGACGTTAAAAGTACACTTTTAATATCGGTTTTTAAATAACTGATATTAAAAGTACCATTTTAACATCGGTTTTTAAATAACCAATGTTAAAATTACTCTTTTCATATCGGTTGTTAAATAACCGATGTTAAAAGTACTTTTTTCATATCGGGTTTCCACCAAAACTGACGTTAAAAGTACACTTTTAATATCGGTTTTAAAATAACCGATGTTAAAAGTACTCTTTTCATAGAAACTCTTGCCACTGGTATCAGATACTTTACACTACCAATTTTCAGCATATATTCTCTCTCAATTACTTTCCCAAAAAGATAATTATGCTCACCAAGGCCATAATGCAAGAATCTTAATGCAAATAGAATTAAAATAAAGATAAAAAGCTCAGCCTCTAAAGCTACAAATTACAAAAATATAGTCACATAAACACAATGAAAAACAGTATCTCCATCAAACAGAAGAAAAAAGAAAATCAATATAGAAATATACATCAAACAATAAGAGAGAAAATTAAAAGAACAAACCTCAACCAACATAGATTTGTTCGTTAGAGTTAGAAGTTTAAAATAATAAAGTTTTCTAATTAGAAAAACTCAAGACAAGTGCAGTATTCGCTTCAATGATATCTCGCTTCAATGAGCTTCCTACCGACTACCAAAGGAACCCCAAGAACCCTCCATAACAAGAAAGAATGACCTCAACCTTCACTGAACCTTCAACACATGATGCATCCACATTTGTAAACACACACAAATCATCTGGGAAGCCATGAAAACATGGAAAATATACAAAAATAGAAAAATAAAAACCGGTACTGAAAAACTCAGTCAGTCAACCCATGCTGATCGTTTATAACAGATACAGCTCAACAATCAGAAAAAAATTTATTCTCAAAAAAAAAAAAACAAAAAACAAAAAACAAAAAACAAAAATCAAAAAAATGGTTTGACAACAACGTGAAAGATAACAATGAAGGTGAATTAATGCAATGAAGGTGAATTAATGCGTCTTGCAGCATATACCTTCAGTGTCCGTGTGTGTGAAAGAGAGAAATGGGGGGAGACCATCCTTTAAAAACAGAAAAAGGTGGCAAACATATACCTTCACTTCACATCTCATGAGCAACAGTCTAGACTTCAAGAAAATGTACAACATCCCTCAGATTCCCAAATAAATTGACAGATATATTGGTCAACAATTAGTTTAGAAGATAGTGTTGGGTACTAGCGGACACAGCTAAATAAAGAATTGCATTTCAATGCATCATATTATTTATTCTTCCTATACTCCATTTTAATATTGGTATTTCAGGCTTTATTAGAATTTACTACCAGAATACCCAAAAGAGTCTACTTTCCTTTTGAAAGTTGCACCTAAAACACAACAATAGGTAATGAAACATAAATAAAACAAACTTTACCTGATTAAGCATCCACTTCAAGCCAACTACTGCTGTGCATTCATTTTTTGAAGCACTACTTAACCAGTCCAGATTATAAATTGTGTCCAGAGTCTCCGTTATGGACGACATGTTACTCCTTCTAACCTTAACCGAAAAGATTTCCCCATTTGAACTTATGTTAGGATGACTATTTAAAAACGTCTCAAACCATCCACCCCAGATCTCTGCATTGACAGAATAGCAAAATAGCGCACAGGATGGCAAGTGCATTCCTCCCTAGCAAAAATGCAATATCAGTAAAGTTCACTCAGACAGAATCTATAAACAGAAATCTCAGATTTTAGCATTATACTCTTAATATCACCTGCTGTAAGTTTTGGGATTTGGGTAGTGCACATAAGGAATCTCCCAAGGTTCAATGTTAGGTTCTGGGCAACGCTTTTGAATAACCTTGATATCTAGAAAACCAATTTTGCTGCCAGTGCTTATCTGCTTCAAACAAATTCAGTTCAGTTCAGTTTACTCCATACAACCTTGAATTCAGTTCAGTTTTGTCAATTACAGTAAATTCACAACACATAGCCCTCTTAATGTATCTCACAGACATAAAAACTTCAATATAAATGAAATTAATCACCATACCTAAATAGACTTGTTTCCTGCAATCCCTACCCAAACAATTCAAACACAACCCCGAAAAAAAGGTCAGATGTTATTCAACCGGCCATAACCAAATTCAAAACTCACAGCAAATTAAAATTATTTTCCATTTCCAGTAATCAAGCAATAGTCAACAACATATCATAGAACTAGAAGACCTAAAAAAAATCTAGAAAAGGAAAAAACATATCATAGAGGCTAAATTAGTACGAACACTGGGAAGTGTACGAACCAGATATGCGATCATGAATAACAAAATAGAACAATTCTGAAAACAAATTCAAATTAAAGGGA
Source organism: Calophaca sinica (assembly GCA_037113605.1). Lineage (NCBI taxonomy): Eukaryota > Viridiplantae > Streptophyta > Magnoliopsida > Fabales > Fabaceae > Calophaca > Calophaca sinica. The sequence goes on along the minus strand of CM073735.1, from coordinate 100,904,250 downwards.
AATAAACAAGGTGAAGTGGTGAACCTAACCTGTTAAAGAGGCATTTGTGACAAAACATGATAACACAAGGCTTCCCATTTCTTGGATTCTTACACTAAGCAGCAAAATACTTAGTTTTTTGCCAGCACTTCAATGTGATAAAAACCAAGCAAACAAACGTGTTATTATCATCGAAATGAACTTGAAAACCAGAAACCAAAGACACAAACAAAGTGAAGTCAAAGTAAACCTAAAAACAGCATCATCCTAAACAACTCATCAACGATTTTTCATATAATTCTCACAATAACTCAGATACTCATGTTCCAATTTTGCTCTCTTCACAAATCATCGCATCTCAGAATGTGAAAACACACATCTTCATTAAAAAATCTTCATTAAATATTGACAGAATTTTTCATTATCATCGAATCGAACTTGAAAACTAGAAACCGAAGACATACAAAATCGAAGTCAAATCTCCATAAATCACCAAATTCCGGTGAGTAAAAATACAAAAAAAAAAAACTCAACAATCAAAGAAGCTTAGAAGAAAAAACCTGATATCGTAGTGTTTGACCCACAAATCGTTCATGCCGAGAAACTGTTTGCCAAAACGTTCAGCCCAGAAGAGGATGGAGTTTCCCTCGAAAGCTCATAGATCTGACTCAAAGGCGAGCACCAACAACTCTGCCCCAAGGTTCATCGCAAGTCCGCTTCGTCGTGGGTTCACACCTCCGCGTCGTTGCTAACCCCAGCCGTGACCACCACCGTGGACGACGATCCCCACCTCCGCATGCGTCTAGTCAATGTAAAGGAGAGGAATATCTGTAAAGGAGAGGAATATCTGACCGACAATGGAAGGAACACCTAACTCCAACGGTCAGAGAGGTCGATCTCACCTCTAGGGCTTCAGATTCATGAGAGAATAAGGATTTCAAACTTGAGAGAGAGGGATTTTGGAAGTGAAAAGGGGTCAGAGGCATAGGGTTAGGATTTTGAGAGGAAGAAAGCGATTCGTGAGAGGGAGACAAGAGAGACGAAGAAAATTGGATGTGGCTCGCAAAAGACAGAGTGAAATCCACGCGGGTTCTGTTAGATTAGAGGTGGCTTCTATATCTATATCGGTTAAAAATTAACCAATGTAGAAACATTTTTTTTAACATCGGTTTAGACAAGCACCCGATGTAACAAAATACGGTTCTATATCGGTTTTTTACGCAACTGATATAAAAAGCGTTTTTTACATCGGTTTACAAAATAACCGATGTAAAAAAGTTTGTGTTAATTGCAAAAATGCCACCGCCTTATTTTTAATATTGGTTCTGAATTAACCGACATAAATTTTGGTTATAGAAAGAGTTTTTTGCACCAGTGGAATTTGAATGGCTGGAAATTGTGTTAAATGAAAGTTGTCTACTATGCTAATATTTCTTTTTGATATTTTATTACAAGGGTGGTTCATTTCCATTTTCATGGAAAGCGGCTATTGAGAGAACTCTTCACAAGGCTAGTATTGGTCCAATTTGTCGTTTGGATAGGTATAAAATTATCTTATAATTTTGCATATTGAAGTGTGGTAAACTTCTTCAAATTGGTGTCTGCAAGGAGTATTCAAAAAGTTATCGAGTCCAATTTGTTGTTTGGTATAGTACTGTTGATAGTTATGTGGCTATTGCAATAATAATTTGTTCTTCTCTGTATATCTAGCTTTAAATCATGTTTAACTATGATCCTTTATAGATAATGAATTGACCTGAGTAATATGTTTCTGAATTTTGCTGAATAGAAACTACTTTTCTAGTTGCCATTTACTTCTATAACATTTTGTTAAAACCTCCATTAAATTTAATTGTGTTTAATTCTAGCATGGAAAGAATTGATTCATTCCTTTTACTAAGATGCTTAGCTAACTGCAGTATTATCTTATATTTGTGTAAAGAAGATTATTAATGTTTCTCATATTTTCCTATTTAATATGGTAATTTTTATTGATGATATACTACAAGATATACTTGAATACGCTCCTCAGTTCAAGTCTAAAAAATAGCTTACTGGATATGATGGGATCAAATTAAACATTTCCCATGAAAATTTTCCAAATATTGCAACTTCATTTCTAGTTTTTATGCTTTCCATTTTGTTCGGTCTTCTGTGTTACATGCCCTATAGTATTTTCATGGAAAGCACGATGACAGCAGATGAAATGTCCATTTCGCCTCATCTATGTTAACACAAATGACTTTTATAAATATGTTTCATTTTTATTTTACGTGCTTATATATTTTAATTCAAGTTCTCTTTGCAGTAATATCCCTAATGTTGTAATATTAGACATAAATTGCAGTGCAACCCCTTCATAATTGCAATGCATCAACCATAATTTCCAGCAATTGTGTATAGATTTTTTAATTGCCATGCAATTGCAACCACGACCATGACAGCAACGACAATTCAAAACAATTGTTGTAAGTAATTGATAGGAACCCAAATTCAAGAGAAACATAAATTGTATTATTGAATATAAAGCTAGATGTATTACAGAAGAAAAACTCCTGTAACCCCAGAGCTAGGCTCCTCTCAGAGAAGAGATGACTTTCTCTCTAAGCCAAACCAAAATGGTTTTTAAACAGTTAAGATGTTGAATGCCCTCACTCTCCTCCACTCTCTCAATATATTCCATTGTCTATTCTAACCGCCTGCCACATCATGCACTCTTCTCTAACTTCCCTACTCAGCTTAGTTGTTGGGCTTAGGCCCAAACCCAGAGTCCTATCATTGTCATCCTCTTGTAAAACAACCTTGTCCTCAAGGTTGAGAGCGATTTCTACTCTCTTTCTTGCAGCTGGGAGAGACATCAAATTGCTTGAGAAGCAAATAAGAATGAGCTTGTTTAGGAAGCAAAAGATGGACAACCGCTCCACCAATATGCTTGAAGACCAAATATCATTTTCTATTTTCCCTTTGCAGTGCATGTGTTGATAGACTTGGGCTTGACCCTTTAGTTCACAAAGTAACCACCAACTGCAGATTTGAAAGGGAATTGTAGTAGCATCCAACTTATGGTTTCTAACATCAAACAGGATTCCCCAAATCTTTCCTCTATCATATACAAAATGAAGCAAACCTTGGAATGTGGGGAGACTACTCCAGTAGTGTTCATAAACAATAATTACCACATGAATGTTGGATTCCCCTGGATCCCATTGTCTGAACCATGCTGATGAATGCAAGGACATCCACTCGGCAGTAGACTCATAGTCTCCACTCCTTCCATGCCCATATTTCCTAGATATTTCAATCAAAGTTGTTTCCAAAAAAACATTCCCATCAACACAAGATCTCACAGCATACCCATGTATCTCATTTCCATTTCGCAACACGGGTGAATCAGCACACTGCATCTTCCTGAAGTACTTAAAAGTTTCCACACACATCTCTTGTTGTGCCACCCCACTGATCATGGAATTCCAGGTTGCAGAACCGGGTAAGACCCCTTCACTCACCCAAAAAAACTTTAGTAGTGAGAACTTCAATATTCAATGAAGAACAGCTACAATTCTGCTTCACCATATAAACTAAAGAATGTCTTAGTGGTCTAAGATACCCAAAAGAGTCAAGTGAATCCATTGAAAACCCGTTCCTCTCCTTTGTAGCGCAAATTAATAGGACGGCCCCACTAACTTTTACTTCCGAATTAGAGGAGTTTATTATTCTATTTGCCAATGTAACAATGGGTCTGGAATTTATTATTCTATTTGCCAATGTAACAATGGGTCTGGAGTTGATAAATAATAACTCACCAAGAACAGCTGGCTGATTCCCACAAAGCCTAGACATAATTTCAATTCCCTTGTCTTGCAGAGAAGAAAGCTCCACATCCAAACAATAGACCAGAAATTCCAAACACCACCCCTATTTAATTCTGACTAACAGGGCAATTACTCCTAAAGCTTCAACCTCATCAGTTTCATCGATATCCATAGCTCTTGATGAATCAACAAATGCAATTATAGTGAAATGATATTGAGCACTCCCTTTGAGATAAACACCTACTGGGTTTCGCTTCAGTAATTGGTGAAATACAATTGATTTGGAAATTCCAATAGTAGGTTTGCACGCCACTAAAAATTGCAACTCTGTTGGGAATGCTACTTTTACGTACTGAACCCCTTCTTCCTGGACCCATATGGTAACATCAAGTTGGGCCAAGCCCCATAGGTTTAACAAAAGACCCAAGTCACATAATACCCATACGGCTCCTCTACCTTTCTTTGTCATCGGGAATGAATCTGCTAGGTCACGCACTCCCTTTAAGTGTGAGCACAAGCCCATAAACTTGACCAAAGAAATTTGGGCTTGGCCCATTAGGTCAAAAATCTGACCTATCTTTCGTGTTTCCTTCACTGCCCCTCTCTCCTCCTCTTTCTCTTCATCTTTGAACCTCGCAGCTTCAATCTTCAAGGAGGGCTGCAATCTCAAACCCGACCAGTCCCTAGTTGTTACGGCGGCGTTGACAAATCCAACGGCGGAGCTTGGGTCATCGGCGACGGTGTCCCTATGACCAGCCGCGCATAGCCACGACAACTGGGGGTGTAGATCTATTGGTGACACAGGTGGAGACAAGGGCAACACAGGCGGAGATGGCGGTGGCGGATCAGGCGGCTCCAACTGTGGAAGAATTGTCGCGGGTTAGCCGATATCAGGCGATTCTAGCTCGGGAAGAGTCGTCGTAGATGGACCGGAGTCTGGCGGCTCCGGCGGAGGTAGTGGGTTGTCCGATCTATGCGCGATTTGTCTCTCGAACGTTGTGGTTTGCTCTTTCGGCTGATTCACCTTCGTCCCCTCTGTCGTTGTTGTTTTGACGCACACATCAATGGTGGACAATCCCTCTTCCCTTGCGATACCCACATGGAGAGTTGTCTCCCCTGTTTTATGTCGTTGACGTTGTTTTCTGTTTCTGATTCATTTCTGCTGTCTTCCTCGTTTCTGATTCATTACCGATTTCTGTTTTCTCCTCTTGTATCTCATCTCTACCCCTGTTCCCTTGCTCCTCCTCTTCTGCAGCTTCAATCATCTCCCACAGATCTGGGATGACACTACAAGGAACAAGGCCAGCGGCGGCGGTTGGTTAGCGGCGGTTTCAACCTGAACCGCCTGCAGGTGAACAGCGGCGGCGGTGTACGAGGCGGTTCGTAAAACCGCCCTTGAATACTTGACGTTTGCGGCGGTTTAAGGACATCGGCGGCGGTTGGTTTAAAGTATTAAAACCCTTGCGTTTAGCGGCGGTTGAACGGCGATTAACGGCGGGCTAAGTAAAAAAAATATACTTGCCCTGATTTGTAACCCCCAATTCGCGTTCTGCCTCTTCACTGCCTCTTCCCAGCTCGCCGCTCGCCACTCCCAGTTCGCCACTCTCACTGCCTCTTCATGCTTCAACTGACATTTTTGATTTCCTCTTTTGTTTCTGCTCGTAATCCCAGTTCGATTGTCAATGACATTTTTGTTTCGTGTTCATTTAGGTTCGTAAACGCTGGTGTAAACGGAAACAAGGATTTCAAAGGCTACTCGTAATCATCACTCGGTCTTTCTCTCGTGAGCCACGTCTTTGAACCGGTTTCACTCATTCTTCCAAGTTCATCACCCCATCTTCCATTTAAGGTTCTATTAGCGAGCTTCATAATCATCTGCTTGGTACATAATGTCTTTGTTATTTGTTTTTCTTTTGGCACACTTCATTATTAGTTTGTGTGGTCTAATTTGTGTTTTTTTTTGGGATCTAAAATGCAGAAAAAGTTATTTGATTTCACTGTAGTGAACATTTTTGTTGATCTAGGTAGTGTTGGAATGGTACTACCAATGATTTGTTTTTGAGGGGCTTGTTATGCAAGTTGATGTATTTTTCTCTTAAGTTGTTATGACCTGATATTCAAATATGGAAATGCTATGTTTCAGTTTCTGGCCAAGAGTAGACTATTCTGTTTTTTGGGCTAGTTTATTGAACGAGTTAAGCGTTTTGGCACCAAATAGATGAAGTAGTTCTCAAGATTGACATGTGGATTCTTAATTTTTTTTTAAATTGGGACAAAATTATGAAAATCTTTCATTGCACCAACACAGTAACATTACATAAACAAAAATTAAATTGTAAGTAAAAAGGAGAAAAATAAGAAAAGTAGTTTAGACATGATGAGCATTAGGCCTATGAATGGAGCAGCAACAATAACTAAGCACACAAATTATTCATCCACACTTAGTAAGACAACCATTGAAGGGACAAATTAAATCCACAACTCTTAATTAAGCTTGAGGCTTCTCCCAATTGAGTGGCTTCACAACTTCCCAAGTGAAATCTGGGTCATCCCTTCCAAAGTGTCCATAGGCAGCTGTCTTGAGAAACCTGTCGCCACCCCTCTTAAGATCCAAGTTAATGGTGATCATTCCAGGTCTGAAGTTGAAATTCTCCTTCACAATTTGAAGAATCTCCTTGTCAGGAATCCTTCCAGTTCCATAACTGTCAACAAAGACTGACAAGGGTTCAGGGACACCAATTGCATAAGAAACTTGAACAAGACACCTGCGGGCAAGGCCATTAGCCACAACACTCTTTGCAGCCTGTCTTACAACATAGGCACCACTTCTGTCAACCTTAGTACTTCATCCTTTTTCATTTCCTATCTTATCCCTTTTTTTGTTACCTCTTATTTTATTTTCCTCTTTTTCTTTGTTTGTTGCCCTTTCACATTTTCCTTTGTTCTTTGTTTCTGCCTTTTGTCAATGTGGTGGTGTTCTGCTTCTCTTTTCATTTGATTACGTAAGCGAATGCACTTTGACTTTTCAAGTTGTGTGTTTTGAGATCTACCTAGCATGGTGCTCTTTTCTCTTTGAGCAAAGAGTGATCGACATTCCACTGCTTCCATTGTTTTATGTGGACCGAAGCAAAACAACAATTACCAAAAATTAAAAAAAATTTAAAAAAAATATTCCAACTTCTTTACCAAAGTTGATTCTTTTAAACCCTTTTGGATCTAGTTGGTTTTGTCCTCTACCACTGCCTTCTTCTCTTCCCATTCTTCTCTTTTGTTTTTCTTACATTCCATTCACACAGTCAAAACTCAAAACTATTCACATGGATCATATGAGCATATTTATTTTTCTAAGCTTTTAAGAATGCTGTTGGTTCATTAGCCTGCTGAGAAGATGTAGAAAGTTATGTTTTAGTACTTGTATTGTAATTTGAAATAAGAAATAAATTGTTTTAAAATTTCAATAATTTATTTTGTAATTTGAAAGTTATGTTTTTAGTACTTGTCATTTGAATCACTCCAATTAGCTTATTTAGTTACTTGCTTATTTAGTTACTTGCTTATTTAGTTGTTGGTTTTGATTTAAAGCTTGGATTGAGAAGTTTTTCATGAAACCTTGAATTTTTGAAAGAGGCTTGAGTTAGTGTGGTCTTGATCAGGCTTGGATTTGTGAAATTATCATTGTTTGGATGAAAGAAATAATTGATTGAATGATGTTGTTTAAGTAGTTTGGAACTTGCAAAATTTTTGGGAAGAAAAGGGGCAAACCTACTCCTAATCTTTTATGCCATTTGTACCTTTTTACTGCATAGTAATTAGATTAGTTCATTTCTTGCTTTAGAATTTGGAGTTAAATGTTAGATCTTTTATGCCATTTGCTTGCTTACTCAAACTCAGTTCCTTAAATCCAATTGATAGTGGTATTGTGCTTGAAGAAAATCAATGGATAAGTCATGGATTACGATGCCACAAAATTCATCCGAGTATGACCAGGGGATTAAAGATTTTATTGAGTTTGCTTTTCGACGTCCTTCTACAGTGAAAATATTATGCCCTTGTCCATTGTGTGGTTTTAAATATCGGCTAACTAGGGCTGAGGTGTATGACCACCTTTGTTGGAACAAATTTCCCGAAGGATACACCCTTTGGTTCTTTCACGGGGAGTCAAGCATAGGGGAAACTACCAAAGTGGATGAGTTCAATGTTTCAAATGCAACACAAGACACTGTGATTGATGAAGATCCAATTAAGTAACATGATTAATGAAGCTTTTGGAGTTGATAGGCACCGTGTAGATGAAGACAGTGGCGAAGACGTAAGAGGACACCGGATATAACTCAAGAAGGGGATGATGCTAAAGAGTTTTATGAATTGGCAAGAGATGGAGAAGAACCGTTGTATGAAGGGTGCACAAAATATTCCAAACTTGCTTTTATAGTAAAGTTGTATCATATCAAATGCTTATGTGGGATGACTGATAAGGCTATGACAATGATCTTAGAACTACTACAAGATGCATTTGAATATGCAAAGATTCCAAGTTCATTTTATGAGGCAAAGAAAACTATAACCAAGCTTGGTTTGGACTGTGAAAAGATACATGCATGTCCAAAGCATTGTATGTTGTATTGGGGTGAAGATGAAAATAGGGAAACATGCAAAGTATGTAACACTTCCAGATGGAAATCAAGGACAAAAGTTGGTGAGGTTGAGGCATCCAATGATGGGCGTAGCAAGAAAAAGGTGCCTACAAAAGTTCTTCGTTACTTTCCATTAAAACCGCGTTTACAGAGATTGTTTTTGTCTTCAAAGATCACGAGGATATGAGATGGCATTCTGTGGATAGTAATAGCGATGGCATGATGAGGCATCCTAGAGATTCTGAAGCTTGGAAGGCGTTTGACTCAACAAACATCTCATTTGCATCAGATCCGCGAAATGTTCGCCTTGCATTAGCTACTGATGGTTTTAATCCATTTGGTAATTTAAGCACAAGTTACAGTATTTGGACAATTATTCTCATTCCTTACAACACCCCTCCATGGGTGTGTTTATCCTTTCAACACTAATTCCAGGCAAAAAAATGCCGGGAAATAATATAGATGTTTATATGCAGTCGTTGATCAAAGAGCTGAAGGATTTATGGCATGACGGTGTAGATGCTTATGATGCGTCAACTCGAGAGATGTTTAAATTGCATGCAACATTGATGTGGACGATTAGTGACTTTCCTGGGTTGGGATCTCTCTCTGGATGGAACACGTATACAGGACTGGCTTGTCCGACTTGTAACTTTGATCATATTCCTTGTCGTTTTCCCCATAGTAAGAAATGGTGTTTTATGGGTCACCATCGATTTCTTGATCAAAGACACAGATTTAGATTGAACAGGGTTCGGTTTAATGGAGAACAAGATCGGCGCAGTCCACCCAAATTGTTATCTGGTTCTGAAATCCTTGAACAAGTTAAGAATATTGATGTCACCTTTGGTCAAAGAGCTGAAATAGGTGGAAGGGGGAAACGATCACGTGGTGGTGGGCGTACCTCGCAAGATGGAACCCAACAATGGAAAAAGAAAAGCATATTTTTTGAGCTTCCGTATTGGGAGCATAATTTATTGCGCCATAATCTTGACGTTATGCATATTGAGAAGAATGTGTGCGACAATGTCATCTATACCTTATTAAATGACGCAAAATCAAAGGACCATATCTTTGCTCGGAGATACCTTCAATCAATGGGTTGTAGGCATGACCTTTGGCCTGATGAAAATGGAAAGTTTCCTTTAGCCATTTATACAATGACTAAACAAGGAAAGAAGTCCTTTTTAACAACTTTGAAGAATATCACTGTGCCAGATGGTTATTCAAGCGACTTTTCTAGGTGCATCGATGTGGACAGTCTTCGAATAAATGGGATGCTAAAGAGTCATGATTGTCATGTACTGATGGAACAATTTCTGCCATTGGCCATGCTAGTAGGATTGCCTAAGGAGGTATCGGCAATTTTAATTGAGTTATGTTCATTCTTTAGGAAGTTATGTGGTAAAGTGCTATGTGTTCCAGATTTAGACAAAATATAGCATGATATTGTGCTTACTCTATGCCACATGGAAATGTTATTTCCGCCCTCATTCTTTACGGTCATGGTTCACTTAATTGTTCACCTTGTTGAAGAAGCTAAGCTTGGAGGTCCCGTGCATTATCAATGGATGTATCCTATAGAGAGGTAAATTATGTGTGGTGATACTTCTTTTTGACCGAATAATGTCTAGAATAATTATTACTAAAAATGTTTGTTATCATTTGATAGGTATCTAGGGTCATTGAAATCCTATGTACGCAATAAGGCACGACCCAAGGATCTATAGCGGAAGGTTACCTAATGCAAGAGATCCTAACATTTTGTTCAAGATATCTGGATAATATTGAGACAAGATGGAATCGACTAGTCGTAGACGCAGCGAACCCAATGATGTGCAACCTAAAACACTAATGGATGAATTGTTCCATAGTAGGAAAACCAATTGGCAGCTCTTCATACTTCACTCTTACATCCAAAGAAAAGCTACAAGCTCATCGTCATGTACTAACCAAGCGCCTGCGGTTGATCGCTATCTATGATAAGTACTTCTCAAAGCGGTGTACTCCCGGTTTATGCTTTTGTATATTTCCTAACTCAAATCTATATAGGAATTTAGAGAAGTTGTGCGGAGACAACTAAGGAATCGTTCAAGGAATCCTGTCGAGATAGATAAGAAGGTTCATAGAGAATTTGTTAATTGGTTCTCTAGTCTGTAAGTGTATTCCACAAGAAGTGAGGCGTGTATATTTGTAACATGCATGTCACTAACACTGCACATTTTTGTTTTTAGATTGACAAAGATTTGAACAATCTTAGTGAATCGAGATAAAGAAGTCCTTCTTTGTCTTGCTAGAGGTCCTATTGACAAGGCTAGGAGATTCACCGCATATAACGTCGTGGATATAAATTTGAGCGTTGTACGAGACGAAGGACTAAAAACTCAAAATAGTGGGGTTTTTGTACATTTGGCACTAGAAGTTACTCAAGTAATAAAGATACCCAAATGAGATTTGGGCGTGTCTTACTATGGGAAAGCGATAGACATCATTGAGCTTAACTACAATGGTGCATTCTTAGTTCCTTTATTTAAATGTAAGTGGGCCAATACCACTAACACCAGAGGCATGAAAAAAGATAATTTGGGTTTTACCTCAATTAATTTCACAAGACTAAGACATACAGGTGATCATGAAGATGATGAACCATTTATTAAAGCTTCTGAAGCGCACATGGTTTTTTATGTGGATGATGAGAAAGAAAAGGGTTGGATCATACCTATCCATTTAAAGCCAAGAGACTTATATGACATGGGTGAAGAAGATGAAGGGATCATGGTTTCCAATGAGGTCTATCCGTCACAAAACTTGGAACAAACTTTTTCTGATGATACTGTATATATACAGTTAGCAAGAGCCACTGTAGATGATGATATTCCAGCTGAAACAATTAATGAAAATAATATTGATGATTACAATCATAATATGATTGAGTGATAGGTATGGGTAAAATTTTTAGTCTTTGTTTTCACTCTTTTATTCCTTTGCTGTTATATTATATTTGGTACATGTTATATTTTATAAAGATTATTAACATTGTGGTTTTGTAGGATGCCTAAAAAGAAAAGGTACGCTCCCATGACACGGTCCATGCCAGCTCATGTTCAGGCTAATACTTCGACTACAAGTCAAAATGCATCACATAGTGTGCCTCCATCTCATACTAGCTCATCCATTAACAATGAAATCCCAAATCCGCAACCTACTCAGTCGGATGATCCTCAACCTACTCAACCTGAAGACCAACATCATCAACGCATTTATGGGAGAAAGTCCAATAAATATTGGACAGTTGATGTGATCGGTATGTAAGTTGCATCCTAGTAACTTTGGTCATTTAATTAGTAGTTTTAATGAATTATATGTTTAGTGATACTAATATTTTCTTTTAATATTGATTTAGATGAGGTCATTTGAAGTACGTCTGAACGCTTAAAAGTCCATGATTGGTTTGTGCTTCCAAGAGGGAAGAAAGTGGTCCTTGAATGGAATGAAAATGGTCAAACAATTGGAGAAGCCGGTGGCCTTTTGGGCGGAGTTTTAGGAGCAATTGCAGCTAATTTTGAAGATTTCCCTATCAGCTATAGGAGGTGGCCAAAGGTTCCTGGAGATTACAAGAACAAGGTTTGGGAATACCCTATAAAGGTATGAGATATAATTGAACACATTTCATTTTCTATTTATCTTTGTTTACTAAGGGTTCTTTTGTTTTATGCAGGCAAAATTTGATGTAAATGATGAGCAACATAAAAAGTACATCTTTGAAAATATTGGAAAAAAGTGGAGGGACAATAGGGCGCGGCTGTTTGCAGAATATTATGATGAGACTCGAAGTCTGGAAGAAAACCTTGAGTCCAGACCAGATGGCATGTCTAAGGAGCAATGGGACGGTTTTCTGAACTATCGACTAAGTGAAGACATTATGGTAAGAAGTGATGTGCTAAAAATATTCTAATATCATTTACTAACTTTGTTTTTTCCCTTAATATTATAGGAGATGGCTGAAAAAAATGCAGAAAATCGACAAAAGCAAACTATTCCCCATACCCTTGGGTCGAAAACAATTGCAAGGAAAAAACATGAACTGGTATCACTTATATATGCTTTTAGTATTTTTCTATTGTAAAATGTAAATTGATTATTTTATGATGTTATTAATTTGATTCACAATGTCAGGAAGTGCAAACTGGGAGAAGTTATACTAGAGGAGAAATGTATTCTATTGCGCACACAAAACACGATGGAAGTTTTGTTAACGATGAAGCGAGACAAAAGAGTGTGAGTTCTTTATTTATAGTTAAAATGCATTATGCTGGCATATTTGGGTTTCAGTCACACATGACATGATACAATACAAGGATATGATCCTGGATTGAATTCTTGATTGTATTTTGGTTGGTATTGTTGTGTTGTGATTATACAGTTGTATATGTCATTTTGGGTTGTCGATATTTTAGGGGAGGTTCTGCAGAAATTTCGGTAGAAATACATTAAAATATAGGCAATTAGAAGTTAATATCATGGTTGTTCTTTATGTCTTATGTTCCTTGTGATTCCTTCACAAAATTAATGATTTAATTGGAAATCTCTGTTGATCAATACCCACTTTGCAAGAATGTAAGATAATATAATTGCTTTCAGAATATTATATCTATAAAGTTGAAACGAAAATGACATATGTGCAGTATGTATTCTTCTGATCAAATGGCATGTATTGTTCTGTCCCAAGCTCTGTACTAAAACAAAGTTTCAAGTCTTTTTTGGGCTGCTGATGAATAACCACGTGTGAATATGTTTTATGCTTCCACTGTGATGTACCAATACATCCTAATACGTCATAATGTTTGTCAATTTATATATAGGCGGAACTAGATGAGAAAATGGATGACCCATCTGTAGAAAAGGATGCCTATGTTGAGGTGTTTGGAAAAGAGCACCCGGGACGTGTGCGGGGCATGGGGTTTGGCATCACCCCCACTCAAGTCTTTGGACCCACTTATCGATATGGGAGCTCGAGTTCCTCATCATCTGCAGCTCCTTCGTCATCTGAATTTGAAAAGATGAAATTAGAACCGCAAGCAAGCAGGGAAAGCATTGCAGCCTTGAAGCAACAGGTAGCAATAGTTCCCACTTTAGAAGCACAAGTGGCTTATCTTATGCAACACTTTGGCAGCCAATTTCCACCTACACTTAACCAGGTAAGAGTATTAAAATACCACAAAGTGTTTAATATTATTAATCACCTCCTGAGGTGAAGCACAAGTGGCTTTTCTTGTCATTCTATTATAACACGCATAACTACTTGTCATTTAAAAGACTGTTTAATATTTATTTTATTTTTTCAGGCTTCAGATTCAGGCTCACCTGCTGACGTGAGACTTTCTTCAAATGCAAGCCACGATTTAGGCTCACCTACTGATGGACATCGACCTTCTCCTTAGTTTTTAAGGATTTATTAATCAACTGATACTTTTAAGGAATGTATTAATCGTATAACTGCACTTAACTATCGGTACTTTTAAGGAACTTGTGTTACTGTATTTTACATTTGACTACCGTTTTATATAATAGTTTTTTTGATAAATATGATGAGTGGTTAGATATTCAATTAATAGAGGAAATTATAATTAAATAGTTTATTAATAAAAGTAATTCATTTTATTGAGCAATTTTTATAAAAAATTTTTTGAATTGTGGTGGTGGTTGGATATTCATTTCATTGTAGTGGTTTTAAAAAAAATAAATTGTAATAATTAAAAATTTTAAATCAAACGTACTGGGAAACAAAAAAAATTGGTAATGAAGCACTTGGCGGCGGTTTCAACCGCCGCAGTTCACAAGCTAAAAAACAAAAAAGGCACTTGGCGGCGGTTTTAACCGCCGCAGATCACAAAATACAAAACCAAAAAAGACACTTAGCGGCGGTTACAAACCGCCTCTGTTTGACTCGAGCACTTCCCGGCGGTTGTAACCGCCGCAGGTTCCCACAAGGAAATTCAAACTTCTAACTCTGTTACCGTCGGTTCCAAACCGCCGCGTGAACCGCCGCGAACAAAAACCGCCGCCAGAACCGCCGCAGGTAACTCTACCGGCGGTTATACCAGCGGTTGATCAGAACCGCCGCAAGTAGACGTCCCGACACTGATAACTGCGACGGTTATTGAACCGCCGGCAGGTGCATTTAGCGGCGGTTCCACCGCCGCAGATGGCCATTTGAACCGCCGCAGATAGCCCGTATTCTTGTAGTGTGAATTCCTTAATGAAAGCCCTTTCAAAAGTCTCCCACGTGACATTCTGCTTGCCTTGCTTCCAAGAGGACCACCAGATGGAAGCATCTCCTCCCAAAGCGAACGCAACCACCCATCCCACCTTCATTCCTTCATAGAGCCAACTGTTGGCTTCAAAATATTGATCCAACTGGATCAGCCACCAGTAGGCTTCTCCCGTTGCATCAAAAATTGGAATCACCTTCTCCGATATCACTGGCTCTTCCTCGATAGATCCGGCAGGTCGGACCAATTGATAGGAACCCAAATTCAAGAGAAACATAAATTGTATTATTGAATATAAAGCTAGATGTGTAATTGAATATAAGCCCAATTTCAGCGAACAATACGATTAATTGGATAGGTATCTTTTGTACTTACAGAAGAGTTTAATCTTTGGTAACGTTGCCATAAGCATATGAGTTCGGCAATGCACACCTAGATAGTGAATGATAAGGCCATCGTCTTTGGAGTAAATAAAGGAGAAAGGTAGAGAAAAAAGGAACACTTAGAACTCTAAAGAAATTAATTGTTTAGATTTCTTGACTTCTTGAGTTGTTTTTGTAAATGCATTAATATTCTCTTAACACACGTGATATCATAAACTTATTTAACTTCTTAAACCTTATGACTCCTATAAATTATAGAGTACTTTGAATACGAATAAGTGAATAAATCAAACTTAATTAATGGCTTCCCTTTTTCTAACATCTCCCCTTAAACTTGATTTTGTTCGGTGACTCTGATTCACACGCACATCTATGCATCCATTAACATCAAATGTCTTTTACCCTTTGGATGAGTAGAAAGCTCTTGTGTACTGTTGCTCGTTTGAATTGCTTGAATCTCTTCATCCATCTCAAGTCTCTATTTATCTTCTTGTGTTGTTTTGTATCTTCAAAGTGTAAGAGCTCAAAGTTAGAAAAAAAAAAAAAGCAATGTTTTAATTTCTACCATCTCTGTGGATTCAAAAAGATCTCTTAGACTCCTTATTCTTCTAGAATTCTTAGGTGGGTTATGTTAAGGAGATTAATCTTTTGTAGGTGTTAGAAGTCTCACATGGAAGAATGAGATGACCTGATTAGTGGTTATAAGTGGGGGGGCAACCCTCACCCCATGAGCTAGCTTTTGGGATTGAGTTAGGCCCAAGCCCAAATTCTAATATGGTGTCAAAGCAGCCACACCACCTCACCCCATGAGCTAGCTTTTGGGGTTGAGTTAGGCCCAAGCCAAAATTCTAATATGGTGTCAAAGCAGCCACGCCACCTGGGCTCGATCCCAGCAGCCACACCACTTGTAGGGAATTCTAGAGGGGAGCACTAAGAGACTTAGACCACATTTGTTCCCAAAGCCTTAAGGTGTTAGGTTAATGGGTCTAGCCTCTTATATATTCTTCATTTTGTTCATTACTAGGCAATGTGGGACTTCTTTATTTTACCTCTCACATTTGGATACCCAACATCTCCGCTCAAGTGTGAGTCTCCTCCACATTGGCCTCTTTGAGAGTGTTAGAATATAAGAAAGTATATATCATGATATTATTCTAGTTTATCTCGTAAGATTAGTTTATAATCTTAGAATATTTTAAATTATCTTGTAGAATTAATTTCTATATTATTTAGTTAGTATCATGATTTGTTTCCTAGTTTCCCTATTTAATTAGGATATAGGTTTTGTATCCCTATAAATAGGGATTAGTGTTCAGTCTTTTGTATCAAGTTATTATCAAGTCATTATTAATTATAATACATATTTCAAGAGTCTTTATTTTCTCTTCTCCTTATTTTATCTAAATCCCCATAACTTTAACATGGTATCAGAGCGGTACCATCCTCTGTGACCTGTCGCGTCACTATTCTGCTGCCGAGTTCCCAAAAGTTTTTGAGTATGTAATAACAATTGTATTTAGAATTCATTGTGCCTCTGCTCATCGCTTTCTGGCGCCGTTTTCACTTGCCCATGTCATCGCAACAGTCTAGTTCTAGATATGGCCTTGTTTTCGTGTTTCGCAATACGATGACACAGTTTCCTATTCAAAATAACCCTATTTCGACGTATTTTCTCTCTCCTATACCAGGATTTGTTCTCGTTTGGTTCTGTTGTGACTTCGAAATGTGACTTCCTGTTGTTACAACCGTGATTTTGTGCTCCTTTTGTTGCTGCGACTTTGTCTTTTGCGCATTTTTTGGGCATTATGCGTTTTTGCTTGTTTTGTTACTCTCTGTTGAGGTTCACACACATCCATTCGTAGCGCCGTCGGTGCCATTTGACACTGTCAGACTCTCTTGGTTTGTCTAGGACTCCTTCCAGCTTGTGGGTTGCACTTTTGAGGGTTTCTTTGTTGCTGCTTGAATATTTTTCAGTACATGGGTAGCTTGGTTCATGCAAACAGTCCTTTCTCTCTCCTGTTTGACGCATTTTCTCTCTCTTCTTGACAACCCACCTAGTCAGATTTTTCAGAGGTTTCTTGCTGGTTCTGATTTTTGTTTGTCATGCCTTCTTTTCTCACTGATGGATCATATCAGTGGCTTTTCTTCCCACCAACGATTATTTCGATGGTGTCTTTTTCCCCACAAATGAATCATATTAGGGATGACTTTTTTCCTATCGATGACTATTCTGATGGTGCCTTTTTTTCCCACCGGCGATCATCTCGATGATGACTTATTATGGTTATGACTTACACTAGTCTAGCTCTTCGTCCCAGATGCTCTGGCCTCAGCCTTTTTCTCAAGTGCACTGGCCCCATCTTCGTCCCAGATGCACTGGCCTGGCTTTATCTTCGTCCCAGATGCACTGCCCTTGTCTCTGTCCCAGAAACAGTTGTCAGACGTAGTTTCAAGTTTAAATATTTTGGGAATATTATTGGTTTGAAGCTTCCAAATATTGTTTTGAGAAGGTCGGACTTTGCTTTACTTTATTGCTTGCAAAAAAATTTCTTTCAACTAATGATTATCCCAGTTATCTGGCTAAACTATCTCTATAGCCAGTGTCGGAGCGTAGTGCATCCATGCAATAGCCATTGCTACCCCAAAAGTTTTTAAAACTCTTATTATACTAAGGTCGCGTACGAGTCATGACTGCTCCAAACTCTCGCAAAGCCTATAAGTCGCTATGCCCCTATCCGTTCTGCTGTTGGATCGTCATGACGGTGCCATCTTTTCCCATTTTTGTTTCGTTTTTTATTTCCTGTGTCAGACCTTATCTTTTCACTTATTGAGTTATTTGTTTCCGTCGTTGGAGTCTTTTCTATTTTTAATAAACTTTCACGTTTTCCTATTTGCAGTACACAAGGGTACATTGGATTAGCACTTGGTGTTTTAACTCTTCTATAATTTATATTTCTTTTATGTTATAATATCTTATCTTATATTGTATATATTATCTTCGATTCATGCGTACCTGCTTCACCAAAACGTAAAGATGATTTTGTATTCTGAATAATAAATAATTTAATATTATTTTAAATATTCTTAAATAATATATTTTATAAATAAGATTATTCCTATCAGTCTTTTTTCTTTCTACAGAAATATACCTAACACTTTTAAAACTTCATATTTAAGTGTTCTTTTTAAATATAACTTAATGAAGTAAAAGTATTGTGATAACCAGTAAATACAACTTTATATAGTTTTGAATTTTGAGTATATTCACTTAATTAATTTGGCCCACTCGCACATATTTGTCACGCTCTGCCACTGTCTGTAGCAATTCTCTCCGGCTTCTCTAGCATTCCTGAATTGTCTTCTCAGTGGTGGAGCTAATTCTTAGGCACATTCTCACTCTTTAGCATGCTTCTTGCCATATTTTTACATTATGTTCCACAAACCGATTTAGTTGTGGAGATTATGGAATTATGAGAAAATGATGGATGTCGTTAGCCTCAATTTTTTCAACTCCATGGAAGGGAACTCCTCATCTAGCAGTTTTGAAAGCTTATATTATAAATCCACTCCCATTTTTTAACTTGGCCTTTGAACTTTTGAAAATCTCCAGAAGTTTCATCCTTTTTATATAAAAAGTAAACCCATTTTTTGCTGCTACTCTAGGATCTTTACCTCCATGGAGATGTTATATGACCTGGGCCCACATGCATACGTACCATGCCATTAATTGACTAGATGATATTTATTATTTATTTGATTATTTGTTTAACTTTTAATTTACTTATTTTATCTGTTTGTTTATGTAGAAAGAAATAATTCTTATTATTTTAATTGTGTGTAAATACATTCACTACTCCTTATTTTATAGACAAGTTAAGGCTAGCTAAACCTAATGGGTCTTAGTAACGGGCCTATTACAATGACGGCTAATAGTTACAAATAACTACTATTTACAACACTCTCCCTCAAGCTGGTGAATGAATATCTATCATTTCCAGCTTGCAAGTAAGTTGACTAAGACGTTCTGTGGGCAAGCCCTTTGTCAACATATCAGCCAATTGGTTCCCAGAAGGAATGTACTCTGTTGTTATCAATCCACTATCTAGTTTTTCTTTGATAAAGTGTCGATCTATCTCAATGTGT
Source organism: Calophaca sinica (assembly GCA_037113605.1). Taxonomy (NCBI): domain Eukaryota; kingdom Viridiplantae; phylum Streptophyta; class Magnoliopsida; order Fabales; family Fabaceae; genus Calophaca; species Calophaca sinica. The sequence goes on along the minus strand of CM073735.1, from coordinate 100,885,027 downwards.
TTTGTCCTGTCGTGTTGAACAGGATTATGAGCAATACTGATAGCCGATTTGTTGTCACAAAATAATTTCGCAGGGGCGTCATACTTTATCTTCAAGTCATCTAGCACAATCCTCATCCATAACAACTCACATATCCCGTGTGCCATTGCTTTAAACTCTGCCTCAGCACTTGATCAAGCTACCACATTTTGCTTCTTACTTCTCTAAGCAACAAGGCTCCCACACAAGAATGTGCAATAGTCTGAGGTGGATATTCTATCACTCACTGATCCCGAATAATCTGCATCGGTATAAGCCTCCATAGTCAGACTTCCACCTTTCTTAAACAAGAGTCCTCCCCCCGAAGTGGCTTTGAGATATTGCACGACACGATTTACCGCCTGTAGGTGTCTTGCTCTTGGATCATGCATAAACTGGCTCACAACACTAACAACTTATGCCAAGTATGGTCTAGTGTGGGCTAAGTAGATCAACTTCCCTTCTAGTCTCTGATATTGCGCTTTGTCAACCTTAGCACTCTCCTCTTCAATGCTCATTTTATGATTTTGCTCAATGGGAACGCTTGCAGGTTTACATCCAAGCTTTTCTATTTCCTTCAAGAGGTCAAGAACATATTTCCGTTAAGAAATAAAAATGCATTGCTTGGAGTAGGCCACCTCTATCCCCAGGAAATACTTGAGTTTCCCAAGGTCCTTCATTTCAAATTCTGCAGCCAATCTTTCCTTGAGCAGTTGTCTCTCATTCAAATCATCTCCTATAACTATAATATCATCAACATAAACAAGAAGTACTGTAAGTTTTCCTCCCTGTGAATGTTTGAAGAAAAGTGTATGATTTCCTTGTCTTTGCTTATAGCCAAGGCCCACCATTGCCTTCGAGAACCTTCCAAACTAAGCTCGAGGAGACTGTTTTAGCCCATATAATGCTTTCCTCAATTTGCAAACCACGTTCTTTCCACTTATGGGACCAAATCCTGGTGGAATCTCCATGTACACCTCCTCTTCCAAGCCTTCATGCAAGAAAGCATTCTTGACATCAAACTGGTGTAGTTCCAACCCAGAGTGGGCAGCAAGAGAGAGTAAAATACGAACAATGTTCATCTTTGCCACGGGAGCAAACGTCTCCTCATAATCAATGCCATAGGTCTGAGTGTATCCCTTTGCCACTAGTCTTGCCTTGTACTGATCAAGAGTGCCATCTGATTTGTGCTTGATTGTATAGATCCAATTGCAACCAACGGGCTTCTTGCCCCCTGGTCTCTTAACAATCTCCCAAGTTCCATTCTTCTCAAGTGCTTTCATCTCCTCATCCATAGCCTGGACCCAATTTTTATCCTTTAGTACCTCTTACATAGATGTTGGGATTCTCACAGATTCAACAGCTGCAATAAAACTCTGATGCTGCAGGGAAAGATGTTTAGAAGAAACAAATTGAGAAATAGGGTACTTAGTACAAGACCTTTTCCCTTTTCTCAAAGCAATGGATAAGTCATCTGGATCAGGGTCAAGGGTATCAAAAATCTAAGAATCAAAAGTGGAAGGTTCACTTTCAATACTTACCTCCGGTTCAGACGGTTGGAGTTGATTCTTGACCAGGTCAGGTTTTCCTCTCCTTTGATAAGTCAATGTAGGCTCACTAGCCTTGTTCTTCACAGGTGCCAAAGGTGTTGTTTCCTGCAAAACAAAAGATGTAGGTGACACAGGAGGAATAGAAAGACCAGGACCAGAAGGAATAGGAGGACCAGAAGAGTCCGAAACAGGTGACTCACCCAGCCAAGGACCAAGGAAGAGAAACTCGAGCTTGGACTTAGATTCCAAATTATAATTAGATTCACTGCTCTCCCCCTGAAGCTGAGGACGTGTGAAAAAGGAGACATGCTCGTGAAACGTGACATCCATAGAAACAAAGGACTTGCGACTTGGTGGATGATAACACTTGTACCATCTTTTGTTAGGGGCATAACCTAGAAAAACACACCGGATTGCACGAGAATCCAGCTTATTTTGGTGTTGTGGATGAACATGGACAAAAGCCGCACAACCAAATATCCGAGACTCAAGACTCTGCATGATAGGAACAGAAGGAAACTGTGAGACCATAAGCTAAACAGGACTAACATTACCTAGAACACGCGATGGTATCCGATTAATCAGATAGGTAATAGTTAATATTGCTTCTCCCTGTATGATTTTGGAACATACATTTGGAAGAGAATGGCTCGTGCAACTTCAAGTAGGTGACGATATTTTCTTTCGGCAACCCCATTTTGCTGCGGGGTGTCAACACAAGTAAGTTCATGGAGAATGCCTTGTTTAATGAGGAAGCTGAAAATGTTATGATTGACATATTCTTTTTCATTATCAGAATGAATTCTTTTAATGCCTCTTCCAAATTGATTATGTATCATATTATAAAATTGAATAAACAATTGGGATACCTCAAATTTATCTTTCATAAAAAATAACCAAGTTACTCGAGTACAATCATCGATAAAAGATACAAACCTTCTCGCACCAGAGATATTAGAAACTGGGCCAGGACCCCAAACATTAGGTGAATAAGATCAAATGGTTCAATACTTTTATTAAAATGAGAAAGAAAAGTAACACTATGGTGTTTAGCGAACTGACAAATGTCACACTTAAAGGACCCAGTAGACTGTTGCAAAAACAAAGACGAAAACATTGAATTAATTAAAGAAAAAGGAGGATGTCCTAGACGCTTGTGCTAAAGCCAAATTTGTGAATTAGGAGACTGAGAATCTGTCTGAGACCGAAGTGCGGAAGACAACACCTTCTGACCAACTCGCTCATCAGACAGATAGTACAACCCTCCCTGTTCCTTAGCAACCCCAATCGTCTTCCCCGTTGCAAGATCCTGAAAAGCACAATGAGAATGAAAAAAGATTATTGCACAGTTACGGTCCTGGGTAAGTTTACGAATAGAGAGAAGATTATGCGAAAGACTGGGAACATAAATTACATTTTTCAATTTAAAAGTTTTAAGGTCAATGTTCCTAAAACTCAACACGAGTATGAGAACCATATGCAATGGTAATATAAGGAATGCTAGAAGGGGAAGTATAATTCAAAAACAGTTGGGAATGAGGGGTCATGTGATGAGTGGCACTAGAGTTAAGAATCCAAGCATTCTGAGGAATAGTATTAGAGGCAGTAAAGGATCCGGAGCAAAAACTCTTACTAGTCATTGTTAGAGAACAAGATCCAGGAGGCTTACTAAGAGGGTCGAGTAGATTTCTCAGGCGATCCATTTCGTCCTTGCTGAAGGAGGAAGACTCAGGGTTTTCGATTGTAGATCTTTCAACTTCAGGAGTGAATGAGGCCACATTTGCCTGGATACCTTTGAAGCCAGTACAACAAAGAACCTTGTCTTTCCGATGAAGTTGAAAGCATTTGACTCTGGTATGTCCTGTCCACTTGCAGTAATCACAATAACGGTCGTCCCGTCCAGGCTTGGATGTCCCCTGCTTGCCTGTTTTCCCTGCTGCTAAGGTAGACCCGTCAGAGTGCTTCTCACCAAGCATAACAGATCTGCGACTCTCTTCACCAGGCACAGTGTAGAACACCTCAAAAAGAGAATGAAGGCGCTCCTTGCTTAGAATCTGCACACGGATAGGATCATATCATATTCATTATTCAACCCAGACAGGAACTCAAATATCTGATCCTTCTCAATAAAATTGGTCAAAGCAACGGTATTAGTGTTGCATGCCATCTTCAGAGTCTGATATTGATCGAACTCAATCCAGAGCCATTTCAAAATGCTGAAGTAATCGGAGACCAACATGCTGCCTGGTTTAGTTCCGAAGATCTTCATCTTCGTTTTACTTCAATTACTTGAAATGCGTTTGGATAACATACTTTTTCGATTGGGTATGGCTTCGACTATTCCTCAAGCCCGCCAATTAGTTAACCATAGACATGTTTTAGTTAATGGTCGCAAGTCATAACGGGCAGAAAGATCCCGTTTCTTAGAGGAAGTCTGGAGAAGGTTGTCCCAAATTTCACGAGCAGAAGCAAGAAACATGTAATTCCCACTTATTTCCGGAAGCATGTAGGTCCACAGCCAAGTCATGATGAGGGAGTCTTCATTATCCCACACAGTAAACGCAGAATCAGTTGCAACAAGAGGATCTCCTTCAATATAGTTCAATTTTCCACAACCCTTTAGGTTGGTGCGCATAAACTGAGCCCATTGGAAATAATTCTTCCCATTGAGACGGTAATTTTGGTGGATGACGGGAAGTTCATTAGGATTCATTGAATTTGGCACAGTTTATGGCGGTGGTGGCGGTGGAGGTGGATCAGTCATGGAAGTGCGATCAGAGGAACCATTGTCTTCCATTGTGTCTCCCATCAGAACAGAGAACCAAAAACAAATCAGAGACCGAATAACAGAACTGGTACAGTGCCTTAAAAAAGGACCCACGAACAAAAGTGCCCAAATCGCGAAACGGACTCCTGGAACGGAACGGGGAGGGGCCGATCTATATCCGGTGAGAAGACGAAGACGAACGAACCGTGGCATGGCGACGTATGGACTTCACGCGCCCAAACGGCGTGCGGACAGAGGAGGCGCGTGACCGCGCGTGCGGCTGAGTCCGAGGATGCGCCTTCGGGGTTATGCCGGTTTTGGGGCGGCGAACCTAGTGGTGGGGTTTCCGAACGGAGTAGGGCTGTGGACAGTGGTGTTTGGCAGCTTCCAGGTGCAAACAGTGAAAAAAAAAGGAAGTATTGCGGGAAAAAAAGGTTTCCAAGTTGCAAGAGAAAGAACGGGAAAAAAAATTCCGAGTTACTGCGATGAAGACAACAGAGAAAGAATGGGCCGCAATGAAGGCGGCTAAGGTTTATATGGAAGCGAGACCCCCAAGACCGTGAGCTCATGATACTATGTAGAAAAAAATAATTCTTATTATTTCAATTGTGTGTAAATACATTCACTACTCTTTATTATATAGAGAAGTTAAGGCTAGCTCAACCTAATGGGCCTTAATAACAGGCCTATTACGCTAATAATTACAAATAAATACTATTTACAACCGTTTAATTCTGTATTCGTTATTAGGTAGACTCTATTGATGCATGTCCTGACTATATGAAGAATTTCAAAAGTCTCACCTCTCGTTTTCTTTTGTTGCTAAGTATGTATTCCCTCCGGTCTCAATTATAAGCAACAAAAACTTCATATTTTTTGGTCTCAAATATAAGCAAATTTAACTAATTTTACACTAACATTCATAAAATACTCTTATTAAAATCACTTTTTGGCCTCAAAAATAGTAAAAAGTATATCTTTTACATATACTAACAAAAAAAAGTTTATTTTTTATATTGTAATGTGTGCTCCTTAATAAGTGTATTTTTTTTTTGTTTAAATACGATACCGGAGGGAGTATAATATTATTTTTATCAGAACTACCCACGAGTCATTGGGCATTGAGCTTCATTATTTTCCATCATTTTTATGTCATTGCGATTTGCGAGTCTTTGAGGATGTCTGACCATATTCTATAGCAGGACGATGTCAAGCCATTAACTGGGGGGATTCTTGTGGCATAATGAGATCTTTTGCTTTTGCCCTGTACGCCTTGGACTAATGATTGATTGAGTAGTTTTATTTCGTAATATTTAATTCCAGGATTGTGTGGTTACTATCTACTAGTATTTAGAACTTTTATGGTCTGTTTGAAAGAGAGGAAAGAAAATAAGGAAAAGTAAAACTTTTAGTATAGTGTGGAAAAGATGTATTAATAAATATGACAGACCAATAATAATATAACACATCATCAATTTTACACTTTAACTAATAAACTTTTTTCTCCCCGCTTTCTTTTCTCACACTTTCTTACATACCAAACATACCCTCGGTTCTTGTTTAGTACCAAGCCTTCCACGTATCCACTATTTCCCACTTGTAGGATTGTTCATTAGTCAATCATGACTGGAGTTGTCTTATATTATTGCTTACAGTCAGAATGTTCTTCAATATTAGTTAATGTAATTGCACCAACTAGACACCACCGTTCATAACTTTCTATCATTAGTCATTATGCTACTTGTGTATTGTTGATGCAAATTATTCATTGTTTTTTGCATTAATTTTTTTGACATTCGAATTTCCATGACTTAATATAATTGTATAATTTTTTTATTATGAAGTTTCTTGTGTTTGTAGGGCTTAGAAGTTGAGGGAGAACTGCCTGAGAAAGTTATATGTTACGAAGGCGTATTCTACAATTACTTTAGCATAGGTACTTTGACTTTTCATATTGGTAATGTCGTATACTGCAACTTTAATTGATCTTTATGATCAAGTCACACGGTGTACTAACTTGTGTTTGAAGTTAAGAGTAATCAGAGTGTTGCATTGCTAGACATGACTATACTATATGTCAGTTATATTGAACATCAATTTAAAGTCAAATTGCTTGTCTGTTGTTTTTAATGTATGTTGGGGTAATTTGAGAATATAGTTTTTGGACTATACCTATTATTCGTATTTTCAATCTCCAAAAATTTCCTTTTAAGCTTATAATTATTTAAAATAATGGCTTCAAAAACTTAAGAATTTTGTGTTCCTGTTGTTGTGATTACTTCATTAAAGAAAAACAATAAATGTTTTTTTTAAATATGTTTACGTGTTTGTAAAGAAACTAAAAATGTTATGGAGCATATTTGGGTACAATGCATGAAAAATGTCTTTCAAAAATGAAAATGTGAGAATGCTTCCAAACAAACTCATGAATGCTTGTCTTAGGTGTTAATTTGGGACGGAAACATTTTCATGGTATCTTCTCTAAAACTCTAGTTCATATAATTGAGCATATTTTGAGTTTTTAATATTTACAGGAATGGATGCCCAAGTGGCTTATGGCTTTCATCATTTACGCCATGAAAAACCTTATCTTGCACAAGGTCCAATAGCAAATAAGGTATTGACTATTTAAACCTATTGAGTTGTTCAATTTGTTTTATAGATTAAGCTCCTCACTTGGTTACTTTTGTTAAGAGGATTAGAAAAGAGAGACATGTGACATAATTAGTATGCTTGAATTACAGAGTATAGACTTTATTTTAAAATTAATATAATAATTACGAGAATCACAAATATCCAAATTATCATAATTACAATATTTGATAAATTTGTTTATATATTTTCCAACGCTCTTCCTTTAGTGGTGCATATAGTTTATATGTAACAAGCTGTGGAAAAGTGTATATTGAATATTATTTCAATTGTGTCTCATTTACAAATACTAATACGCTTATATAAACTAAGTGGAACCTAGTGAGTCTGACTAATGGGCCTTATAGAAAAAATACTATTAATTACAAAATATATGTTATATTTACAACACTCTCTCTTAAGCTGATGAATAGATATCTATCATTCCCAGCTTGCAAGTAAGTTGACTGAATCGTTCTGTTGGCAAGCCCTTTATTAACATATCCGCTAGCTGGCTCTCAAAGGGAATGTAGGCTGTTGTTATCACACCACTATCTAGCTTCTCTTTGATAAAGTGTCGTATTTCAATATGTTTTGTCCTGTCATGCTGAACAGGATTATGAGCAATGATGATAGCTGATTTGTTCTCATAAAAGTTCTCAAGTTATAGTTGAATTACAAAAAAAAAAAAAATACAACTTCATATGACCCTCATACTTTATCTTCAAGTCATCAAGAACAATCTTCATCCATAGTAGCTCACAAAATCCCTGTGCCATAGCTCTAAACCACCGGACCTTGATACTGGTAGGGTGGTTGAAGGGATCCTTGCGGCTGGGGGTAGGAGTAACACACATGAGGTGCCAAGTGGAGTCAAGGTAGGACCCACATATCAAATGTTGGGTCATGGTTTTGAATTAATGGGCCGAGCCCACATTAGTGAGGGAAGGCAAGTGGGGTCTTCAGACATGTATTACTGAGGGTCCGATAGAAGCAACCGTGGGGACATGGACTTGTGCACAGGTGATGTTTGACAAAATTACCGTGGGGGAGATCAGAGAAAGGATAGTGGAATTCACAGGTTCTTCTAGCTTAGGTATTTGTCCATATTTGTTTTTGGTCATCATGTCCATATTTGTTTTATTACTTTGGTTATTTGCATGCACCTGTCCCTCTTATTTTAGAGATTAGGATTCAAGATCAAATTAGAAATATTGGCAATGGTAATAATATGGGGGAGGATGAGTCAATGCTTGTGATGTGGTCTCTTATTCAGTTAGCAGCTGCTGTATTACCCGTGGTGATTGCATGCAAAGAGTTGCAAATAGTTGTCAAAATCGATGAGCAAGAGAGAGACTATGATGGGAGTTCATATGGGAAATTTGGAGTAATGATGCCAAAATCTCAGGCTGGCCTATTTTCTTCCTGTTTGATAGTGCCAGTAGTTTCAGACCATGAAAAAAGGGACCCAGGAGGGAGTAGGTTGGGAACATTGTTTGGGGCCATTTGTTTTCGAATGTGGGGCCAAGATGTTGAAAAGAAAAGCTGGGCCAATGTCACTGCAATGTGACCCTTCACTCATTGTGCCATTAGACTTTGCATTATGTGGAGTAGAGGCCGCGGCTGCCATTAAAATCTCCATGCAAAATTGCCCTGTTTGTGTTGGGACTTTTAGTCCCACATCGGATAAAATAGTAAAGAGGAGTGAACCTCTTTGTTATAAAAGGAGGTTTGGGCCTTGGTTTTATGTACACCATTCAAAAGCTTGTCTAGCAAATTTTGTCTCTAGATAAATTCCTCTCTTTGTTTTTAGAATTTAATAGAATTCTTAGTATGCTATGTGGTTGCGACTTGAAATTTGAAGCACATCAGAAAAAGAATTTATTAGGAATATTTCTTGTAAAAGGAGAGGTGTGAGGAATAAGTTTCTTTGGTGGGGAAGCTTTGTGGGTGTCTGAGTGCAGAGAGAAAATTGTGTAGTTGTAATAATTTTCTACATAGTAGATTTTCTCTAGTCTTTGTTGGTTTTTCTCCTGGGTTGGGAGTTTTCCACATTAAATTCTTGTGTTGTTATTATTTCTCTATTCTGTTTTTCCAATTTTCCACAAGTGCAGTTTCTGGGGAAGAGAATTTGAAGAGTCAAATTCCCAACAAGTGGTATCAGAGCACAGGTTCTGCCAAAGAGGATGTCGGGAAGCAAAGTTTCAAATGCAGTCAGATTTGATGTAGAGAAATTTGACGGAAAGATCAACTTTGGCTTGTGGCAAATACAAGTCAAGGATGTGTTGATTCAGTCTGGTTTACACAAGGCTTTGAAGGACAATGCTACTCCTGAAAGTAGCGGTGATGCTGGTAAAACTGCTAATAAAACAGACAAAGCTGATGATGATTGGGAGGATCTGGATTTGAGAGCAGCAAGTGCAATTAAATGCATGCGACCAAAAATGTTCTTGCAAACGTGAAGGGAGCATCCACGGCAAAGGGACTCTAGGAAAAACTCGAGGAGTTGTATCAGACAAAGGGTGTCTCAAATCGGTTGTATCTGAAAGAGAAGTTTCATACGTTGCAAATGGATGAAGGTACTACTATTTCAGATCATTTAAGTATTCTCAATGGCATTGTTTCTGAGCTTGAATCTATTGGAGTTAAAATTGATGATGAGGATCAGGCCTTAAGGCTGATCGTGTCTCTTCCACGGTCCTATGAGCACATGAAGCCGCTATTAATTCATGGGCATGCTAAGGAGAAAATAATTTTCTCGGAGGTTACTAGTAAGCTTCTTTCTGAAGAGAAGAGACTTGGTGGGAGTAACAATCCACATGAAAGTTCTGCATTGGTAGCTCGTGACTGGAAGAAGAAGAACTCCATAAAGAATGTCTGTTGGGGATGTGGGCAGTCTGGCCACATCAAGAAGAATTGTAAAGGTAGAACAGGTTCGGCAAAAAGCCCTGTGTCAGCAAGTGGAGATGCTGATAATGAAGCTAACATTATCTCCGATCTTGATGTCTTTTGAAAGAAGGATGTAACGACCCGTTTCCGGACCGCTACCGAGCTCAACATACCGAGCTCGAGTTACCGAGCTCAACACACCGAGCTCAAGTTACCCTGTATGCGATGTGTTTTAAAACGATACTCTTGTGCCCTTTAGAAAAGTACGGTCTATTATTATTTATTTATTTATTTATTTTTTTATAAGACCAGCTCGTGCACATCAGTGTAATTACAGCTTTTCGAAACATGGTGCAACTACGACACAAGACTTAAGTCCTAAATAACATCACGCAGGTATAACAAGTACATACTTATATATATACAAGATATAAAAAGTGCATACAAAAAGACAGTAATAATGTACAAAGAAAATACACCTAAGGTATGACGACTTCAAGAGAGCAATCATACCCTGGGGGTACTTAACACCCACGCAGTTTGCTCCAAAAGTAAAACCACCCGATCTACCACAGGCTCAAAATGACATCTAGCCCAAACTGGTCACAACCTCTGAACACAAAAAAAACAAAGTACAGTCATCCCAAAAAAAAATCCAACAAACATAATCAATCACGACAAATATAGGTCGTCGCCCTGATCCTCGTCGAGCTCCTCCTCGCCATCATCTGCTGTCGAGTTCCCTGCACCCTCGACATCGCCTGGGTAACCATCATGAATTGAAGGTACCACGGGAAAGGGTCAACTTCTCAACAATTCAAGATAAACACGGCATAAAGAAATAAGCAACACAACAATGTTTATCAATCACCAAACGTAACTCAACCATCTCACTCTAGACTCGACAATCACTCCAGAATGCACACGCCGTCAGTATCTTTGGAAAGTCCAAAAGCCTTGGGATCTTCGCTCTCCCTAGGACAAATAACTCGGGTCCCATAGCGTGCAACGCTTAGAAGTCCCCATAAACGGAAAAAGGGGACCTAGCACCTCTCCGCTTATCCGGTCGCAACTTCAGCGCCAACGACTCGCTAAGCTCTCTCACTCAATGAACAATTAAGCCGCATCACGATATTCAAAGAGTTATACGCAAGATATTCAACCGCATGTCAAATTAAAAAAGCAGGCTCAACATGAAGAAACGCAATTCAATAGGCAATACACAATTCACAACATATATTCAATCACATATTAAATACATGCAAAAACCCAATCATATCACAACATTACATGCTTGACACGCAAATCAAGGAATCCATCCCTCTGCAACTCAATGGAATTAACAGAGAGGTACAAACAAGTGGGGGGTTGGGTTAATGACCAACCACAAAGTTTTCACCCACGAATGACTCGGAATATGTTCGACCAAGACGACAACAAAGCGAAGGGGTTCGAAGACCACGACTTGAACTCGTAGAGTTCTCAGACTTCTTCGTATTTAAATAAAGCAATTTAAATAACAAAACAATAGCTTAAGCATATCCAAAGTTGTCCTTACACAGGACATAAAATGAATCCTAAATGTCTAGAAGTGCCACTTAGAACTCCAAGCTAGCATTTGCTCGACAACGACCTCAACACATTTGTCTTCAAAGCAGGCTCGACAGCGACTTCTCTCACTCGATCTCGACACGCACGGCTCTCGATCAACCTCGGTTTCGTGTTCTCAGACACCACGATCTCCTTGCGTACGATCTCTGAAATCACACTTTGCCTAATACGAGCACAACTTAGTTCTATCTATGGGTTCTAATAACACTTAGCTCTCATTATCCCAATTTTAACCACAACCCAAGTAAACATTAAAACTCAAGAACTTAAACAAATACAACCAGAATTCAAACATTACAAAATAACTCCTTTTCTCTAAAATTTTATTAAAAACTTCTTTCATACATCACCAGACAAAGCCATTTTTCCAAAGTACTAATTCAAGCTAAAATCAAGTAACACATTAAGCACAATTTAATCAAAACAAACCAAATAGGGAGGGTTTTGGGCACTGCCTATTGCAGAAAACAGAGAAAGCAATTTGTTTTACAAGCTCAAATAATTGGTTAGAAAGGTAGGTCATGTCATGAAAAAGAAAACCTATCAATATGACCTGATTTGGAAGCATATAAACTAGCTAAAATAGAGAGAAGAAGTGGCGCTAACAGTAACATGAAGAGAACTAAAATTCTATTTTTCATACCTCAAAAGATGGTCGAGATGGTGATATATGTCGAGAAGATGATAAGAAACAAGGTTGATGAAGAAAGTTTATGCAGAAGCTCAATGAAACTCAAGGTTCTTCAATGGAGGTTTGGAGAAGAGGAAATTTAGAGAAGAAGAAAAAGAAGAAAGCTGGAAAGTGAGTGTTTAAGGCGGCTAGCGTGATATTTATGGCGGTGGAGGAAACTAATCATGATATTTATCTACAGCTGGTGGAAAAAAAAACAGTTTGGTCTTATCTCCCTTAAATATCTCTTAAACAATAATTAATTACAAGAAAACCATTTTAAATGAATTTATCTTTCATAAAACCACAAATAAGCGACACCTAGATTTTAAAGTAAGATATTAATCCAAACAACAAGTCTAACCCATCTAATCTTTCCTCTCTCATAATCACCCTCTAATCTGTAGACTTAAAATCTAAAAACACAGTGACGATTCTCGACGGAAAATCCCGGAAAATTAATTTACGAAAAATTAATTCTCCGCGTGATTATATCAATTTATAAATATTAGAAACAATCTCTCCCTCTAAAAAATTTCGTCCTCGAAATTGCAAATAAGTTACTTACCATGAAAGAGTTCAGGGTACTGAGTCTTCATCTTCTCTTCCAGCTCCCAAGTCGCATATCCGGTCTTCTGATCCCACACAACTTTGACAAATTGGATCTCTTTGTTCTGCGACATTCTGACTTTCCGATCAACAATTCTTGCTGGTGATGCTTCGAAAGATAGGTCGTCCTTCAGTTGAATCATATCCGGTTCGATAACATGAGAAGGGTCGGAAATATACTTTCGTAACTGTGAGACGTGAAAGACATCATGTATGTTCGACAAGAAGGGTGGCAAAGCAATCTGATATGCCACTGGACCAATACGACGAAGAATCTGATAAGGTCCAATAAATTTAGGGGTAAGTTTCTTGGATTTGATCGCTCGACCAACTCCAGTAGTGGGGTAACTCTAAGAAATACATGCTCTCCTTCCTCGAACTCGAGTGGTCGACGTCTTTGGTCTGCATAACTCTTCTGTCGACTTTGAGACGTTCGCATCCTATCTCTGATCAAACGGATCTTCTCAGTAGTCTGCTGGATCATATCTGGTCCTACAACAGAACTCTCGCCATCCTGGTACCAACAAAGAGGCGTCTGACACTTTCGTCCATACAAATTGCTTCAAAAGGTGCCATTCTAATACTTGCATGGAAAGCTGTGTATAGGTGAACTCCACCAATGGTAAGACATTGTCCCAACTTCCTCGGTGATCTAACGTACATGCTCCCCACAAATCTCCACGCGATTGTATCGTTCTCTCAGTTTGACCGTCAGTCTGGGGATGATATGCCGAAGCTAAGCTTGAGCTCGGTTCCCATCGCTTCTTGCAATTCCCTCCAAAAATGAGGCGTGAACTTGGATCTCGGTCGACACGATTGAAGAGGGTATACCATGTAGTCGTACTATCTCCGTGATGTAGATCTCGGTCGGCCTTTTCCACGTTGTATGTCGACTCACCGGTAAGAAATGAGCGATTTGGTCAATCGGTCGACGATCACCCAAATCGAATCATTCTTCTTCTGCGTCTTGATGAAACCTACAACGAAATCCATGGAAATACTATCCCATTTCCATCTTTGATGCGTCAGCGATTATAGCATTCCCGCAGTCGTTGGTGCTCCACCTTCGGCACCGACACGCGTTAAACACGGCTCGTGCTCGACCACTTGCTTCTTCATTCAGGACCACCAAAAATGCTTCTTCAAGTCTTGATACATCTTCGTAACTCCTGGGTGAATACTAAAATTGCTCTTATGCGCCGTCAAGTATTAACTTTCTCGGCTCCACTACGTTAGGTACACATACTCGGCCATTGCATCTTAAGATGTTGTCCGATTCCGACTTGGAATGCATCGCCTTCCCTTGCGCTATCAATGGACCTTCTCTTGCAGGGCTCGTCATGAACTCTTTGGTCTCGGATCTCGTCCAAAAATCATTAGAAATGGTAAGCATACCAAATCTCAACTTCCTGGTGAAACTTCCACATTCAACTTCAAGTCTCGAAACTTCTTGAGCATCTCCAACTCCTTGATCATCATTGCGGAAGCTAGAACGCTCTTCCTACTCAACGCATCTGCTACTATATTAGCTTTTCCTGGATGATATTCCAACGTAAAGTCGTAGTCCTTGAGAAATTCTATCCATCTTCACTGACGCATGTTGAGCTCTTTACGATCGAGCAGTACTTCAAGCTCTTGTGATCACCGAAACAAAGAAGAGTGCTCCCGTAAAGATAGTGCCTCCATATCTTCAAATAAGAAACCACTGGGCCGGCTCCAAATCGTGAGTAGGGTAGTTCCTCTCGTGAATCTTAAGTCGTCTTGAAGCATACGCTACCACTTTCGGTGTTGCATCGACGCATCCCAATCCCTGGTGTGACGCATCACAATACACCTCGTAAGGCTCTTCGGGTTGAGGCAAAATCAACACAGCGCCGTTGTCAAAAGCTCCTTCGCCTTTGAAAATCGGATTCACACTCCTCGATCCAAGCAAAGGTTGATCCTTCCTCGTAAGTCGTAAGAGGCGCGACAATCTTCGAAAAACCTTCAATGAATCTTCGATAATAGCACGCTAAGCCAACAAAACTTCGATCTCAGAATCGCCTTCTACTGTTCCCACGCTAACACGCCTCGATCTTAGTTGGATCCACGGTATCCCTTCTTTGGAAATCACGTGTCCAAGAAAATTCACCTCTTCAAGCCAAAATTCACACTTGGATGAGTTCGCATAAAGTTGCTTCTCACGCAATATCCGTAGTACTCGGCGTAAGTGTTCTTCGTGCTCTTCTCGGTTCTTGAATAGATCAATATGTCGTCGATGAACACTACAACGAACTGATCCAAAACGAATGGAAAATCCTATTCATATAGTCCATAAACACAATTGGCGCATTTGTCACTCCAAGCGGCATCACTAAGTACTCATAATGCCCATACCTAGTCCCGAACGCTGTTTGGAGACATCTTCCTCCTTTACGCGAATCTGATGGTAGCCCGACTTCAAGTCTATCTTTGAAAACATCGCCGCTCCACGAAGTTGATCCATCAAGTCGTCAATACGTGGTAACGGATACCGGTTCTTCACAGGAGCCTTGTTGAGGTGACGAGAGTCCACGCCGCGATCTGGATCGTCCATCCTTCTTCTTGACCAACAACACTTTGGAGCTCCCCACGGTGACACGCTCGGTCGTATGAATTGCTTTGACTCCAAATGCTCAACTGGGACTTTAGTTCCTTCATCTCACGGAGACATCCTGTAGGGCGCTATTGAAATAGGTCCTGTCTCTGGAATCAGGTCGATGGAGAACTCGACCTCTCGCACTGGTGGTAACCCTGGCACGTCTTCGGGAAAAACTTCCACAAAGTCACACACCACTGGTACATTCTTCACTTCGATCTGCTGGGAAACTTCTGAACTAGCCAGATACATGTATTCCCTAGTTCCTTCTTTCAAAGAAACTCCAATACGTTCAGCAGAAAGATAATTGGAGACTCCAAGGTCTGAAAAAATTACAGTTTTACGGGCACAGTCCAAGAGGACATGGTGGTATGACAACCAATCCATCCCGAGGATGACATCTAAGCCCTTAAGAGGCAAACAAACTAAATTGGCCACAAACTTTCTACTCTGAATAACCACTACACAATTAAGACATGCAGTGTTTGTGACTAAGGTTTTAGCAGCTGGGGTCGTAACTACCAATTGGAACGGTAAAGCAGTCACATTCAGATTCAAATGGTTCACACAATCAGAAGAAATAAAGGAATGGGTTGCACCCGAATCAAAGAGGACGGATAAGGATTTACCCTCTATCTCACATTCACCTTGAATAAGGTCATCAGCTTGTTCTGCTTCCTCGCCACTCATGCAGAAGACTCTGCCTTTAGCTACCTGACGCTTCCCTTTTGCCTTCGCCGCATGCATTGCCGGTTCTGCTTTAGGTGTGGGACAATCCTTGGCAAAATGTCCTGGCTTCTTGCAGTTGAAACATATATTCTCCTTCTGAGTGCAGTCACTCGCATAATGTCCTGGCCTTCCACAACGATAGCAAATCACCTCGACACCGATCTGACCTCCACTTCTCGCTCCCTGGGTCATCGAACGATACTGTCCTCTATTATTGTTGTTCCCATGAGGTCGGTTGTAAGGCTTCTTAAGTTGCTTTCCTTTCTGTGCAAATCTCTGTCCCATGCCCTGAGGTCTCATTGGTCCACCTGGGCGATCTTCTTCTTGTGGCTTTACTCCTTCTACCTCGACACGATCTATCGGCTCTTGGAGGTTTTGAATCCTCAATGATACCATCGACTTACGGATATCAAATCTCGGACCTCGTTGGAACCTCTCACTTAACCATCTTTGGTCATTTCGGTCACTAAATGGGTGAAGTACCTTGCCGGTGACTCGAACTTGGTCGCATACTCGGACAACTGTCGAGTCGCTTTGCTGCAATTGAAGAAACTCTTGCTCCTTCTCGGCTCGTGCGATCTGGGAAGTACTTGTCCAAGAACCTTTCACGGAAAAGCTCCCGTGTCATCTCGCGACGCTCGCTTATAAATGTTTGCTTCACTCCTTTCCACCAATATTCTCGCATCTCCCAATGAGCGAGATAGGTGGCGTAGTCTACCTTTATGTTGTTCGAACAATGGAGTGCCTCGAAGATCTTCTCGATCTCTTGCATCCAAAGATCGACTTTATCTGGATTTGGCTCACCGTAGAACCGGTGGGTCATGCTTCCTAAAGTCCGCCAATCCTCTCGCCAAAGATTTCACTCTGCTCGTTCTGTCGCTGGCTGCAAATTCTGCCGTGTCAACGCCGCCTGCTGAGCCATCGCGTTAGGCTGTTGAGTTGCGCCTGATTCTTGAGCCATGGCCGCAGCCATCTCGGTCATAGCTTGAATCGTTCGTTCCATGTCGACGTTCCCAGGTACAGCTGTCGTATCCCTACGAGGTGGCATTAGATTCCACAAGATTCAAAACCGATCAGAATCTCACAACAAGGATGTGTTAAAACACACTGCTTCAATCAAGAAACAGTTCAAACAATTTTTCAAGCAATAAGTGCTTCACTTAATCAAACAGCAATCAACATAGTACAATTAGGTACCCAACACATATATATATATATATATCCCGACACAGTGACCAGTCCAAATTTCCTATGCACAGCTCGGTCAGAACCGAACTGCTCTGATACCAACAATGTAACGACCGCTTTAGGACCGCTACCGAAGCTCAACATACCGAGCTCGAGTTACCGAGCTCAACACACCGAGCTCAAGTTACCCTCAGATGCGATGTGTTTTAAAACGATACTCTTGTGCCCTTTAGAAAAGTACGGTCTATTATTATTTATTTATTTATTTATTTGTATAAGACCATTTCGTGCACATCGCTGTAATTCTGACTTTTGAAACATGGTGCAACTACGACACAAGACTTAAGTCCTAAATAACATCACGCAGGTATAACAAGTACATACTTATATATATACAAGATATAAAAAGTGCATACAAAAAAGACAGTAATAATGTACAAAGAAAATACACCTAAGGTATGACGACTTCAAGAGAGCAATCATACCCTGGGGGTACTTCCGGCAGACACCCACGCAGGGGGCTGCTCCAAAAGTAAAACCACCAGTCTACCCTGTGCTCAAAATGACATCTAGCCCAAACTGGTCACAACCTCTGAACACAAAAAAAAAAAACAAAGTACAGTCATCCCAAAAAAACATCCAACAAACATAATCAATCACGACAAATATAGGTCGTCGCCCTGATCCTCGTCGAGCTCCTCCTCGCCATCATCTGCTGTCGAGTTCCCTGCACCCTCGACATCGCCTGGGTAACCATCATGGATTGAAGGTACCACGGGAAAGGGTCAACTTCTCAACAATTCAAGATAAACACGGCATAAAGAAATAAGCAACACAACAATGTTTATCAATCACCAAACGTAACTCAACCATCTCACTCTAGACTCGACAATTACTCCGGAATGCACACGCCGTACCGTATGCTGGAAAGTCCAGCCGAAGCCTTGGGATCTTCGCTCTCCCTAGGACAGTCAACTCAGGTCCCATAGCGTGGCAACGCTTAGAAGTCCCCATAAACGGAAAAAGGGGACCTAGCACCCTCTCCGCTATCCGGGTCGCAACTTCAACGCCAACGACTCGCTAAGCTCTCTCACTCAATGAACAATTCACCGCATACGATATTCAAAGAGTTATACGCAAGATATTCAACCGCATGTCAAATAAAAAGAGCAGGCTCAACATGAAGAAACGCAATTCAACAGGCAATACACAATTCACAACATATATTCAATCACATATTAAATACATGCAAAAACCCAATCATATCACAACATTACATGCTTGACACGCAAATCAAGGAATCCATCCTCTGCAACTCAATGGAATTAACAGAGAGGTACAAACAAGTGGGGGGTTGGGTTCGGCGGACCAACCACAAAGTTTTCACCCACGAATGACTCGGAATATGTTCGACCGCACGACAACAAAACGAAGGGGTTCGAAGACTCGACTTGAACTCGTAGAGTTCTCAGACTTCTTCGTATTTAAATAAAGCAATTTAAATAACAAAACAATAGCTTAAGCATATCCAAAGTTGTCCTTACACAGGACATAAAATGAATCCTAAATGTCTAGAAGTGCCCTTACCGAACTCCAAGCTACTTATTTGCCGACAACGACCTCAACACAGCTGTCTTCAAACGAGCTCGATAATGACCTCGACACGGCTGTCTTCAAACGAGCTCGACAACGACTTCTCTCACTCGATCTCGACACGTACGGCTCTCAGTCAACCTCGGTTTCGTGTTCTCGAACACCCTGATCTCCTTGCAGCACGATCTCGGAAATCACACTGCCTAATACGAGCACAACTTAGTTCTATCTATGGGTTCTAATAACACTTAGTTCTCATTATCCCAATCTTAACCACAACCCAAGTAAACATTAAAACTCAAGAACTTAAACAAATACAACCAGAATTCAAACATTACAAAATAACTCCTTTTCTCTAAAATTTTATTAAAAACTTCTTTCATACATCACCAGACAAAGCCATTTTTCCAAAGTACTAATTCAAGCTAAAATCAAGTAACACATTAAGCACAATTTAATCAAAACAAACCAAATAGGGAGGGTTTTGGGCACTGCCTATTGCAGAAAACAGAGAAAGCAATTTGTTTTACAAGCTCAAATAATTGGTTAGAAAGGTAGGTCATGTCATGAAAAAGAAAACCTATCAATATGACCTGATTTGGAAGCATATAAACTAGCTAAAATAGAGAGAAGAAGTGGCGAAACAGGTACCATGAAGAGACCTAAAATTCTATTTTTCATACCTCAAAAGATGGTCGAGATGGTGATATATGTCGAGAAGATGATAAGAAACAAGGTTGATGAAGAAAGTTTATGCTGAAGCTCAATGGAACTCAAGGTTCTTCAATGGAGGTTTGGAGAAGAGGAAATTTAGAGAAGAAGAAAAAGAAGAAAGCTGGAAAGTGAGTGTTTAAGGCGGCTAAGCGTGATATTTATGGCGGTGGAGGAAACTAATCATGATATTTATCTACAATTTGGTGGAAAAAAAAAAGCAGTTTGGTCTTATCTCCTTAAATATCTCTTAAACAATAATTAATTACAAGAAAACCATTTTAAATGAATTTATCTTTCATAAAACCACAAATAAGCGACACCTAGATTTTAAAGTAAGATATTAATCCAAACAACAAGTCTAACCCATCTAATCTTTCCTCTCTCATAATCACCCTCTAATCTGTAGACTTAAAATCTAAAAACACATTGACGATTCTCGACGGAAAATCCCGGAAAATTAATTTACGAAAAATTAATTCTCCGCGTGATTATATCAATTTATAAATATTAGAAACAATACAATTCACTTAAAAATATTAAAAACAAGTAATTACTTTAATAAAACATAATCACAACAAAATATACTAATTAACGCTAAATAATATTCGTAAAAATACGAGTGTTATCATCTCGACACGATGTCGACCAGGATGCTCGTGCAAGCGTCTCCTCAGCTCGTCATACGACCTCGGCATACGATCTCGGCACGGGGTCTCGACAGGAGGTCTCGACGCGAGGTCTCGATACGATGTCCTAATACGAGGTCGATCTCGTCCTCAGGTGTTACAAAGGACATGTATATCCTTATGGCATGGGTCCCAAAGTTGCCATGATAAAGGATATTAAATGTTAGCGGGATCACATTTTGCACACGGGTATTGGTTGACATTGATGCAGGGTGTGTGGTGAAATTTATGTCGATGGCTGATTAACTTCCATGAGAGTCAAATATGGGAGTTGCACCATAGTTTTTTCAGCAAGGTTATATTTCGACATGTGCCGAGTTTAAATTCTTGGGATGGCTAGTTCTGAGTGATTATGCTTTTATAGTGGAGCATGACTGCGTTGCAATGATAGCAAAAGCTGTGAGAATCTTCATCAAGGTGGAGCGTTGTGGGACCACAAAGTCACAAGGTGGAGATTGTTGGTGTTGGGACTTTTAGTCCCACATCGGGTAAAATAGTAAAGATGAGTGAACCTCTTTGTTATAAAAGGAGGCTTGAGCTTTGGTTTATGTACACCATTCAAAAGCTTGTCTAGCAACTTTTGTCTCTAGATAAATTCCTCTCTTTGTTTTTAGAATTTAATAGAATTCTTAGTATGCTCTGTGGTTGCGACTTGAAATTTGAACCTCCACATCAGAAAAAGAATTTATTAGGAATATTTCTTGTAAAAGGAGAGGTGTGAGGAATAAGTTTTGCTGGTGGGGAAGCTTTGTGGGTGTACGGGGGTGCAGAGAGAAAATTGTGTAGTTTTAATAATTTTCTGCATAGTAGATTTTTCTCTGGTGCTGGTGGTTTTTCTCTTGGGTTGGGAGTTTTCCACATTAAATTCTTGTGTTGTTATTATTTCTCTATTCTGTTTTTCCAATTTTCCACAAGTGCAGTTTCTAGGGAAGAGAATTTGAAGAGTCAAATTCCCAACATACCCAAGGTTGATCGATAACGGGTTCGTTGGCGGTTTACATATTGAGGAGCTAGCATTGAAAGTATACATCATGGTATGTTCATATGTAAAGCAAAAGGCCCCTTTCATGGTTACTTTTGTTAATCATCCAGCTGATTACCACTGGCCTTACAATCCTTATACATCATTCATTGAAAGCAACCTGCTACTCTTAATAAATTGGGACAAGGATTTTTTCTTTGAATTGCTGTACACCTCGGCTAACATGAGGGAAGGAACAGGCTTGGCTGCAGAAAAAAAGGTGGCCATATGGCTAGAGGCAAGGCGTACTACTGCTGGTATCAACGCAGCAATCAAGCTCTGTTTTATAATAAAAAATACCACTGAAAACAGAGCATATGATCCAGGTGGAAATTACTATGTGTCATGCATATGTTGGTCCTTATGTTTCACGCAGTGGGATCCTGGAGGAAGACTTTTTGCTATTAGGTTTATATACCTTCACCTTGAGGACAAGGTGAATTTTGAAGCAGGGGGTATTGTAGCGGACCCAGAGCTGAGGGGGGGCTAAACCCCAAATACCTAAGGTGTATGAGAGGGGTAAACGAAGACCTATAGCATGGACCCAAGGGTGCGATGCACCTAATCATATCCAGTGAGGAAGATGAGGTATTGGACTATTGCCACGCTGGCAGTAGTAGTGCGGGAAGGGATACGGGGAAGAATTCTGTTAGGGGAAAAGATATTAGTAGGAGATTGGAGAGAGAGAGAGGGGGTAGGCTTGAATTAGTTGGGCTTTGGGAGAGGTCAGGCGCTCTCGAATCTGCCTGGGTTATCTTTCTCTTTGTTTTCTGCATTTTTCGTTTGTGAACACTTAAATAGAGGTGCTGCTATCATCTGTATTCAGACCTCTATTTCTATCAATACAGTGAATTCAGTTCTGTTTCCTTTATTCTATTGTTGGTACCTATCAGGTGTCACATTGATAATTGCTAATTATAACTACATAATCAACAAACAAAATCAAATAAATGCATCCATGTGATGAAAGGTTAGCTTTACTTCATAAGTGTCACCACATAACTACAATGCCAAATTGGCTAAATCAAGTCAAGCAGATTATTTAATTTAAGGTCACACAAAGACGTATGAAGATAACAAACAAGTCTAAAAGACTTCCACTAAGCAAATGTTTTGGGAGTTTTCCATACAAACATGTAATATAATTTCTCCATAAGGGGTTGACTTGCGAGTGTCTTCAGAGCCATCAAAGGATGGAAGTGGAGAAAATAACATGAACAACTGATAGAATGCTGTCTGAGGGGAAACACCCAAGCAAAGATTGGCTAAAGGAGGTGAGGGGAAATCCTTCTAGAGGAAATAAAAGTGAGTACAACACAATGAATGGCAGCTAGAAAGGATATTGGATATGTTGCCACATGCAACTGGAAGGTGGTTTGTGGGGTGGGGTGCTGATAGGTCATGTGAAGATCACATCTTGGAGTGTGGAGGCACTATTTGAATTAAAACCACAGGTGATAGGTTGATTTGAATAATAAGTGCTTGTTGGTGGCATTGTCAGCTTGAATGTTCATAAAGTAGTACTCCCTCCGTTCCATAACTTTGATAGTTTTAGCAAAAAAAAATTGTTTCAAAACAATGGGTGTTTTATAAACCCAAGATGTAATTTATATTTTTTTTCCAAGTATACCCTTCATATATTTATTGTGTTTACATTGAAAATTGACACAACTCCACAAATATTTAGTTGATTATTTTGAAACCTGCAGCAATTAATAAGGCTATTTTGGTAAAAATATACTTCAATTAAATGATTCCTTGGTCTGTGTGTGAAAACCTTAAACCACTAAAATTATGGAACGGAGGGAGTAACAAAATAGCAGTGGGTATTGATAGGAAAACAACATTGAGTTGTTGGAAGGACAACATGATAAAGGAAATCTAAAATCTGAATTAAAACAATTTTTAAAGAAAAAATCACGTTAGTAGTGAGTCCCCACTAGACATTTTATAAAGTTGCCTCTCTTTAAATTCCAGATACAAAGTTTGAAGGAAGAGAAAAGAAAAGAGACACATGATGAAATCGATGTGTTTGAATCATAAAATAAATGCTTTATTATAGAATTAATGTAATAATTACAAGAACCACGAATATCTTATTTCTTATCATTACAAGATTTGGTTAGCTTATTTATATGTTTATATAACCTTCCTTAATTTCACGGTACCTATTTTCATGAAGTTTTCATATTCATTAGTTTCTTATGGAAGCATGCTTTATTTGTAGTCATAATTTTTCACGTTCATGTTCACAATCAAACAACTACTACCTATCTGCGTTGCATAAAGTGATGTCACAAATTTTAATCCTACCAAAACATACTGTGACCAATTTATTTTTCATTTGGTTGCAGATTATATACTCTGGTTATACTTGCACTCAGGGTTGGTTCCTCACGCCGTACAAAAGCGACCCAGGTTTAAGGGATAACATATCTCAGCTAAAGCAGTTCATCCTTATGATACATTAGAAAAAAAACAAAAAGTTCTTTGGATAATGATTCTCTTAGAATTTGGGCTTAGGGCCTAATTCAATCCCACAAATCTGGTTTGTATGCTGAGGATCGCCCAAGTCATATAAGCACTACTTAAGCCATATCTCTAGTTGATGTGAGACTCTCAACACACCCCGTCACACTGAGGATCAGACATCTGAAACGTGGACTAATGTGGGTGGAATAAGAGGGATCTCAACACACCCCCTCATGCCTAGGACTAGACCTCTAGAGCGTTGACAAATACAATTGGAATAAGAAAGATCTTGGCCCAATAATAGGTCTAGGATTGACTTTGATACCATCTTAAAATAAGGGCTTTAGGTCTAATTCAACCCACAAAACCTGCTTGTAAGATGAGACTGTCTAAGTCTTATAAGTACTACTTAGGCCAACCAATTTCTCAGACCAAAACCATAGCTTGACCTCCAAGTCATGCACTATGTAGTCAATGGAGGATAACGTAGCGGCCAACCCGCAAAACACTATAGCAGTATGGCCGCTACGTCAAAGTTTAGGGAGTGGAGGATGTTGCGTTGCTTTGAGGAGTTGATGATTGTGGTTGGGACTAGATGTTGCCGTATTGAGCATCTTAGTAGCAGAGAACATATAAGAGATGGCAGAGGGCTGCCAAAATCACACAGGGCCGTTGGAAATCGCATAGGGCTACCGGAAGTCATGTCGGAATATAGGGAATAGAGGGCCGTAGGAGAGGAGAGAAACCGTGTCGTTTCGGAGAAGAAACAAAGAGGAACTATGCACACTGCATCCTTGTCATTTACAATTCTTGGGAAAGATGACCAAAATGCCCAAAAAAAGAAGAGGAAATGACTATAAGTGAAGGAAAAATCAGTTTTCAATGAAACTCCATTGTAGGGGCTGCTATTTACTGTGCTACAGCTGCTACTCGAAACTGCAACGCAACGGCAAATCGTGTAGTGCCTAGGGGCCGCTATTGACTACAGAGGTCATGTGCCACCATCGTTAGGGGCTATGTTTATCTCGTTGTCCATTTTGGTCGTTTTTGTCCCCTACATCTGTTTCGTTGGTCTGAGGCTCCTAGCCACTAGCCACTAGCCACCATCCACGTGTTGGCGTTTTTTTTTTGCAAACCCTAGCCCACAAGACTTTCTTTCTAGTACTCTTCAACTACAACCATGTTAGGCAAACTTGCAAATCCCCCTTTAGCCTATATTGGTATAGTCCATAACTCTGATGGGGTAACGAGGATTTCTATACTCAATTTTCTTATCAAAATTCCCATTTATGAAAACATGGTTACTTGTAGCGATCAGTTGATGTGTTTTTTGGCTTAATTGTACTTTTGGTCCCCTATTTTTTCAAATCCATGATTTTGGTCCCCCTATTTTATTTTTCACAAATTTAGTCTCCATATATTTTGTGTTTCAGAATTTGGCCCTGAAACTTTTTTAATTGTATTTTTGGTCTCTCAAAATCATGGATTTTTGCAATATTGGTCTCCAACTTTCTCAAAATACACGATTTTTTGGGGACCAAATCTTCGAGAAATCCGCAACTTTTGGGACCAAAAGTGCAATTAAAAAAAATATGGGGACCAAATTCGTGAAAAATAAAATAAGAGGACCAAGATCGCGGATTTGAATTGAACTCATTTTTCTAAAATATTTTCATTATCTTAAGTTAGAAAAATTTATATAAAAGTAACATTGAGAGCTGAGGTTTTCTTTGGCTATTCTAATGGAAATATTCGTAGTATATTTGCATCTCTTCTGTTTTTACTTTTTTCTTTAGTTGATGTTTCTATTTATACCATTTTCATGTGCATTTTACCCTGAAGCCTGTAATTTTTTTTGCAATCATTTCCTCTACAGATCCTTTTGCTGCATGGGATAATTGTCCTGTTTTCAATAGTAAATTACACTGGCCTAATAACTTAATAAGAACTTCCTCTGTTCCTAATGACTAAGTTCTTGAAAAATTTTCTGGAATTAGGGGACTTAAGAACATTCTGCGGATGCATGTCAAGAAGGTCAATGGCTCTGAATGGGAGTAGGTTCCAGTTCCTTCAAGGTATGTTTCTTGTTGTGGAGTTTAGAGTGCCTTAAAATCAAGTTGGAGATCATTGGAAGTCATAAAAATGAGTTTTCAACAGGTGTGAATCGAATCATGGGTCTCTGGAATCGATTCATGATGTGCCTTGGAGTCTTGGAGAAGTTTTGGACTTTCTGTGAATTGAAGTGAAGGACTGTGAATCGATTCACTAACTTAGGATCACAAAAACGCGTAAGATTTATACGTGTGAATCGATTCACACTTACTGGTGAATCGATTCACCACTGCTGTTTTTATACCAGAACGTGTTTTTCATTACGTGACGGCGATCTTTCTAGGGTTGTGTGCAGCCGTTCTTGAGCGTCTTTGTAAGGTTTTAGGGGCTGGAAACACATTGAAACACCTTGGGGTCTTAGGAAATCATAGAGGGAGGATTGAAGGCTTTCTCTATTGTTGTTCTTGAGAGGTTATTCAGAGAGAAAAAAAAAAGAGAGGGATTGGAAACTTTTGGGTTTGTTCTTCTTGGACATTTGAAAGGGGTTCAAAGCAATTGTAATCTCTTGTAAAGACTCTTTGATAGTGAAACGGAGGGCTGCTCTCTCCCGCAGACGTAGGTCATCTTTTTGGGGCCGAACTGCGTAACCAAATAGCGGTGTTATTCTTCCTACTCTCTACTCTTGTTTGATTGACGTTATTGCACTGTTTTTTTTATTGCTATTAAATTTAGTATTGGTTGCCTTTGATATTTGTTCCATCTATTCTTGTTAGTAACTCAACAAGTGGCGCCGTCTATGGGAAGGAACAAATAATTCAATTGTGCACCATGGGTACTAAATGGGACATCGAGAAGTTTTTCGGTAATAATGACTTCGGTCTATGGAAGGTGAATATGGAAGCAATCCTTATTCAACAGAAGTGCTTTAAAGCCTTGAAGGGTGAGGCAAGAATGCCGGCCACCCTGTCTCAAACGGAGAAGAAGGAGATGATAGATAAGGCAAGAAGTTCCATTATCTTGTGCCTTAGTGATAAGGCATTGAGGGAAGTTGCAAGAGAGAAGACCGCGGCGGAGATGTGGGCAAAGTTAGAATCGTTGTACATGACCAAGTCATTGGCTCACAGGCTGTGTCTGAAACAACATCTCTATTCATTTAAGATGGTAGAGACCAAACCTATTGTGGAGCAACTAACGGAATTCAACAAGATTATTGATGACGTACTGAATATTGATGTGAAGCTCGATGATGAGGATAAGGCTTTACTCTTATTGAATTCATTGCCTAGGTCCTTTGAACACTTTAAGGATGCACTCCTCTATGGCAAGGAGTCCACTATTACCTTGGAGGAGGTCCAACAATCAATTAGGACCAAGGAGCTAACCAAGCTTCAAGACTTGAAGGTGGAAGATAGTGGGGAAGGCTTGAGTGTCTCAAGGGGAAAGAATGAGAGTATAGGAAATGGTAAAGGAAAGCCTAAGGCGAAATCCAAGTCGGAAGGGGACAATAAAGCTAAGTACAAATGCTTTAATTGTCATAGGGTTGGTCACTTTAAGAGGGATTGTCCCGAGAGAGGGGGCAATAAAGATTCCGTGGAGGTTGCGATTGCTATGGAGGATGGTTATGAGGATGCAGGGGCTCTAGTGGTTACGAGTTGGGAACCAGATAGGAGTTGGGTTATGGACTCCGGGTGCTTTTTTCACATGTGTCCAAGGAAGGAATATTTTGAAACTTTGGAGCTCAAGCAAGGTGGAGTAGTTCGCCTTGGTGACAACGAAGCGTGCAAAGTTCAAGGTATGGGTTCAATTCGTCTTAAGATGTATGACAACCGCGAATTCCTTTTACAAGATGTGAGGTATGTTCCTAAACTCAAGCGAAATTTAATTTCTATAAGCATGTTTGATGGATTAGGCTATTGCACTAGTATTGAGCATGGTATGATGAAAATTTTGCATGATGCATTGATAATAGCTAAGGGGACTAAAATGTGTGGTTTGTACATATTAGAGGGTTCAACTATTATTGGGCATGCATCATTAGCTAACCAAACCTTGCATGATAAAACCATGTTATGGCATAATAGGTTAGGGCATGTTAGTGAGAGGGGTTTAGTTGAACTAGCTAAACAAGGTTTGCTAGGTGGTGATAAATTGGATAAGCTAGAATTTTGTGATAAGTGCATACTAGGCAAACATCATAAGGTTGAGTTTGGGGGTGGCATGCATCATTCTAGTAAACCCTTTGAGTACATTCACTCGGATCTCTGGGGTCCGGCTAGAGTGAGTACTCATGGGGGTGGTTCCTATTTCCTCACCATGGTTGATGATTTCTCTAGGAGAGTATGGGTCTACATTTTGAAAAGCAAAAGTGACACCTTTGAAAAGTTCAAGGAATGGCATACTCTCATAGGAAATCAAATAGGAACTAAACTGAAAATTTTAAGGACTAACAATGGCCTGGAGTTTCTTTCAGAGCATTTTGATAAGTTTTGCAGGAAACAAGGTATTCAGAGGCATAGGACCGTGGAAGGCTCACCGCATCAAAATGGCCTAGCAACATGCATGAATAGGACCATCTTGGAGCGGGTGAGGAGTATGCTTTTGGCAGCTGGGTTACCTAAAAGCTTCTGGGGCGAGGCTGTGAGTACAGCAGCATATTTGATCAACAGATGCCCATCAACGGCGTTAGACTTCAAGACACCTATGGAGGTTTGGAGTGGGAGACCGGCAGACTACTCCAAGTTGAAGGTTTTCGGAGCTTTGGCTTTTGTGCATATCAAGCAGGACAAGCTTGATGTTAGAGCTGTGAAATGTGTCTTCATCGGATATCCGGACGGTGTGAAGGGATACAAGTTGTGGAATTTGGAATCTGGAGGGTCAAAGGTTATCATAAGCAGGGATGTCACTTTCGATGAGACCCGCATGGGGATGAAGTACAAAGACCTGGAGGATAGTAGCTCAGAAGTGGAGGTGGAGAAAACTCAGTTTGAGGTGGAGTCTACCACTAGTGAGACCGGGAATGATGAAGAGGAGGATAGTCCTCCACCATCAGGTTCTAGAGGAAGACAACAAACAGTGGATCCTGGCTATCAGTTGGCAAGAGATAGGGAAAGGAGGGAGACTGTGGCACCGAAGAGATACGGGTATGCTGATCTTGTTTGTTATGCTTTGTTTGTGACTGAAGAGGTTCAAGACTCGGGACCAAGGGACTTCAGTGAAGCAATGGGAAGCATGGAGAGTCAGAAACGGTTGAAGGCAATGAATGAAGGTGTGAATTCATTGGAGAAGAACCGGACTTGGGAACTTGTGAATCTACCAGAAAAGTCAAGGGTAGTTGGATGCAAGTGGAACTTTATGAAGACGGAAGGTATTTCGGAGTTTGAAGAACCAAGGTACAAGGAGAGGCTTGTGTGTAAGGTCAATCTTGAGTTGGAGAGTGTGAATGATATTCAAAAGGCAAGTTCTAGCAAGGAGGAGATTGGTATGCTCAAGGGGAAGTTAGCTTCTGGATTTGAGATGAAGGATCTCGGCATTGTGGAAAGGACACTTGGAATGAAAATTGGGAAGAACCGGAAAAGGAGGTATGGCTCTTCGAAAGGCGGTTTGAAGCATGTGAAGACAACTCAAGGTGGAATCGCAATGAAGAGTATGATTGGTGAATTGGGGATTACGCATGGTTGTGAGAAGTTCATCAAGTATCTTCCTAGATCAAGGTTCAAGGATCACTTGGACTTGATCATTTGCGTTGAGACGTAATTCCATTTTATGGAGAGAGTAGCTAGTGGTTGATGGATAAAGTTGAGCATCACCACTGATTTGAAGTCAAGGTGGAGAATTGTGGAGTTTAGAGTGCCTTAAAATCATGTTGGAGATCATTGGAAGTCATAAAAATGAGTTTTCAACAGGTGTGAATCGAATCATGGGTCTCTGGAATCGATTCATGATGTGCCTTGGAGCCTTGGAGAAGTTTTGGACTTTCTGTGAATCGAAGTAAAGGACTGTGAATCGATTCACTGACTTAGGATCACAAAAACGCGTAAGATTTATACGTGTGAATCGATTCACACTTACTGGTGAATCGATTCACCACTGCTGTTTTTATACCAGAACGTGTTTTTTCATTCTGTGACGAAGTGCAGTCTTTCTAGGGTTGTGTGCAACCGTTCTTGAGCGTCTTTGTGAGATTTTAGGGGCTGGAAACACATTGAAACACCTTGGGGTCTTAGGAAATCATAGAGGGAGGATTGAAGGCTTTCTCTATTGTTGTTCTTGAGAGGTTATTCAGAGAGAAAAAAAAAAGAGGGATTGGGAACTCTTGGGTTTGTTCTTCTTGGACATTTGGAAGGGGTTCAAAGCAATTGTAATCTCTTGTAAAGACTCTTTGATAGTGAAACGGAGGGCTGCTCTCTCCCGCAGACGTAGGTCATCTTTTTGGGGCCGAACTGCGTAACCAAATAGCGGTGTTTTTCTTCCTACTCTCTACTCTTGTTTAATTGACGTTATTGCACTGTTTTTTTTATTGCTATTAAATTTAGTATTGGTTGCCTTTGATATTTGTTCCATCTATTCTTGTTAGTAACTCAACACTTGTCATATACTACTTACTGGTGTGTATTATTAATTGGTATTAAGAGATGTGTTTTTCAAGTAGGAATTTGTACTTTTTTACCTTGTTGGCTATGAAGTACCGACTCGAACACGGATAATGTAAAAAATATAGAACAATGAAACATTGCATATATATATATATATATATAATTAACATGACAAAAATCTAAAATTGAGAATTAAGATTTATATATTCACTTTTTAAAACAAAGTTGTTAAGCTTTACAATTTTCTTATGATAATGACTCACAAAAAGAATACTAAGACTAAGAAGGTCATAAAAAGTTGACTTTTTAAAAGACAATCTAATTATTTTTATGATAGGAGTGTTCGATAAGTGTCCAACCAAGAGTAGGTGTCGGCTCATTCTCTTAACCAGTAGTTAAGTTGTGTTTGAGAGATGTCTGAGCCAAAAAAAATTATTTTTTAATTATGACACCGTAGAGGGGTGTCCAACACGTGCCTAAGGTGTGTTCGAGAAGTGTCCGTGTCCGCCACAGCGCATTTTGAAGAAGTGTCTGTGATTCTGTGTTTCTTCTGTTTTCGAAGTTCTATCTTGATGTTTTTTTGAGTATTCCATCATCAACATTCTGATAACAATCTTTCGTGTGCTTTTTTTCCCCTTCTCATTTTAAATGAGGTTATGTCATTTACTTTCAGCGTAAGGGCAGTAGGTGCTCTGAATCTTCGTAGTTATGGAAGTGGAAGAAATCCATGGGGTAATTTGAAACCAGAATATCTGGAAAAGGTATGGATTATTCTTTGATAGTAATCCTACAGTGCAGTAAATCATTATTTCTTTTCCTCTTTATACCAATCATTTTGTTTGAGACAAAGGTGAAGAATTAATCTTTGTTCTCCCTATGGGCAGGTTCTTTGGGATTATTTTTTCAAACGTATATATAAATAACATAAGATTGTAAACATACAGATAGTTTTCTTAGTCTAATCATGTCACTGATATGTAATAAGGGCAAAATGTGCAGAATATTTTTTATTCCGTTAAAACTTCAAATCCAAATTTTTTCGAATGATTGCTTCCACATTAACACGTTTTGATCATGCATCTTGTTTGTTGTATTTTAGTAGTTTTGAAAATTGGATCAAATCTGCTAGTTAAACAAGAGAACTAAGGAATAGGTCAAGCTTCAAGTCTGTTTAACTGATACAATTAGTTGATTACAAAACCAGTGGAAATTGGTTGATACAAAATTGTAGGAAAACAGTGATGAAGAACTTTATGAACGTGTTTTTATTTTTAATGTTTTTTTATTTATATCTTTTAATTTGATCAATATTTTTTTTAGTCTTTTGATGTCCAATACCAAGTTACAAAGACTGTTTATGAGGTGCATGAATGAATTGTTATTATTTTCTCTTATTACTGATTTTTTTTTATCTTACAAGATATATAATATAGTTATTTTATGTTAAATTAAATTTGTATCTAATTTGATTTGTTGAAACTTATTTTTGGTTTATTACTTAATTTTTTTCATAATACAAAACATATATATTTAATAATTATCGGTTTGATTATAACCATGGCTAAATAATCATATCTATTACTTTCATCCGTGCAATCAATGGTCTGATTTTTTTAACCTTCTAAATTTTTTTGGACTGTAATTGCATATGCTTTTCTTCTCACCCAGTTCAATGCTTGCTAATAGGGGTGGGAATAGGCCAGACCGTCCGATAGGACCCTACGGCTTAGCCTATGTCAGGCCTAGGCCAGACCAGGCTTTTTTTCTAAATAGACAAGGTCAAGGCTTTTTGAAAAGCCTATTTAGCTAAAAAGGCCAGACTTCAGGCCATTCAAAAAGCCTTTTAGGCCTCACAGATAGGCTTATTTAAGTAAATATAAATAATACTATTTTTTATTTCTATTATTATATTGGATTTTGCACAATGTGTTAAATCTATAGCTGTCAATTCGGGCTGGCCAGGCCCATTCGGGTCAACCCATTCGGGCCAAAGATAATTTCGGGCTGGGCTGGGTTGGGCCAAAATTAATTCGGGCCCCTATTTTACTAGTTTCAACCCTATCTATGCTACGGGCTAAATAAATTTGGCCCATGGGCCAAGAACTTGTGCTCAATATAATTAATTTTGAACATTTATATTTAATTGTGCTCGATAAAGCGGCCGATCTCGCCTCGTGCTCATGAGAAATGTTAAACCATAGCTTCCAATTTCATGCGTGAATGAAATGTGCAGCCTCTGTTCTTGTCAAAAAGAAATGTGCCACCTCTATTGAATCAAAAGAATTTAGAGCCAAGACATTTTGTACAGATCGTTTTTGCGTGATTTTGTGATTTTTATTAAAAATTCAAAATATTGAGGAAAAAAAATAACATTGATATGTTAATACAGTTTAACAGCTATATAGAATCTATGGATAAATAATTTCACACATAATGGGCCAGTTTGTTCACAATCTTTGGTTCACGTAACAAAATTAAAAAATGTAATCAGGAAAAAATTCAAAAGTAATTCGGGCCAACGGGTTGGCCCAGCCCATCACGGGCCAGCCCTTGATGGGCCAATAAATTTTCGAGTCGGTGTATTTGGGCTAGAATTTTTCAGACTAAGGTTTCTTGGCCCACCACCTTTTTATCGGTGGAAATTTGGGCGATCGGGTTGGGCTTATTTTGACAGCTCTAGTTAAATCATATAATGATCTTTTCAATAATTTAAGTATACTGGCTTATATAAATTTTTGACACATTTAAAGGTCTTATTACAAAATAAAATTTAAATAGGCTATCATATAAGGTTAAATTCTCTAAAATGTCAAGTTAGAAATTGAAAAAGATTTATATCATATAAATACATCAAAATCAGACTTCATAAAACTCAGCTCATTTGTCTATTTCCACCTCTATGTCCCATGTGTCTTAGTAGCAATGTTTTTTTATAGTTTATTAGAAATAGAACTTAACCTATCAGCCTGTTAGTCTATTTAAGATAGATCAAATGACTTATCCAAAGACGTTAATATGAAATATGCCTTTAAGTAGGCTAATAGGCCATGCCAGACTTTCAAAAAGGCCAGGCCAGGCCTAAAAAATAAGCCCATGACAGGTAACAGACCATGCTTAAGACTTGGATTTTTTGAACAAGCCTGGCTTAGGCCTCGCAAAGCCTAGCTCGACCTAGCCTATTCCCACCCTTACTTACTAATAGTAATTATATTATGTGTAGGCAATGTCATTATGATAATTGCCCAATTATCATTGATCTATAAATATTCACTACAACATTTTTTGCTTATGGCAACACTTTGTTTACCAACAGGTGTAAAAATGTTGCCTAAAAATGCATCAGACAACATTTTATGACTGTTGCTATAAAATGTACGCCTATTGCAACACTCCTTTTGCAATATTGAATAAGTGTTCCTTAAAGTCCATCGGGGAACAATTTTAAACCGTTAGGATGACAATTTTTCAGCAACACTTTCAAGTAATCGTTCTCTTCACTTTAATTGGGAATATCAGCTTGTAGACTGCTTACATTATTTTTACAAGACACTACATTTATCCCATTGTTGCCTTTGAATTTTTTTGGCGATGCCATTGAATTAATTAAGTTTTATATCCCCATAAAAAGAGTTTCATATCATTCCACATTTTCTAACCCCTACTCAACCTAAAATAAGCCATGTGCTAGGGCTCACAACGGCTAAAAGAGGGGCGCCGAGAAGAAATTGTAGAGCGGGGTTAATATTGAAAGCAGTTGTTCATAAGGTTTGTTTATGATGGATCTTCGAATCCGATGGTGGCTCACGATAAAGGGAGGATCGCAGTGGTGAAGATCCTGGTCAAAGTGAAGGTCTTAGGTGGCGTGATGTAATGATTTCTCTCATGTGGTGGTGTGACCTCGAGGGCTTCGCTTAGCACCGGGAAAGAGACGCCCTTGTTTAGGGTCTTGTGAGGAATGAGGCCACGGTAGGCTGTGAACGAGCCGAGATTTTGCTCGCTCTCTCCCCGCAGTTGTTCGCTAATTTCTCAATCTCCGTGTGTATCCCTAACCTCCATAACTCGAGGAAGCTATCTTTGGTGCATATTACAGCAATGGATTAGAACAGGTGTTTTAGTAGTTCGTCCGATATTAAATGCTATAAATTTGTTAGAAGTTGAAGTGGAGTATGCTTAGTGTATATCTCGAGTTGATGCGTATGTATTGTGGAAGTCTTGCTTGTGTTGAGATTATAATATTGTGTGCCTATAAGGTGTTTGATAAAAGTCCTCAACTATTGATATCTATGTTATACTTGATTCTTCATGAAATTTTTATGGTCATGAGTTAAACTTAGATATATTCATGATAATCGGTGTTTGAATATTGCAATTTGAAATTGTTTGAGTGTTTTGAATAGTCTTGGGTTAGGTTTAATTATGCACGCTAAAAACCTAAATGAGAGACACTTGTTATCTTTCAAAGGAGTAAATGACATAACCGTTGTAAGAGTGTTAGGGAGAATGTGGTGGTTGAATGTACCATTGTCAAGGAGCTTCATTCTATCCATTTCTATAAAGAAAGCCTCTCAACCAGGTCAAGGAAATCGTAGGCATGCTAATTTCTTCAAAATCCACATCATTTTTGTGTCCATATAGTTACTATGTGAATCATTCATTGATAAACTTACCCGACATTTTTACAATAGGTTGCTACGACAAGTCTATTATGGAGTTACTTTTGCCTCAGCCATTAATAAACTTCGATAGAGCTTGCATGACAATTCATAGAGGAAGCATTTATGTCAGTATGAAGCATAATATATTGATTTACCGATCAACCGTGAAAAGACCTCCTATGTTCAATTCTTCATGAGATGCAGCTTTTCATGGCCTTTATAGATTTATTGCTTCTAATTTACATATTTTGATTATGTTGTGTGCAATCTTTGGTGGCCTTTACTAATTAACCATGAGAAAGACCTCCTGCCTCCAATCTTTTGTCCGATAAAAACCTTTACTTAATGAAAAGTAGAGGTTCTTTACAAGTTCCTTTTTGTAGTTTTGTTTTGCTAAAAATTTGTAGAAATACCAAAGAAGCTTAGGTTTTCAAATTGAGAAAACTCTAGTTTTTGTTAATCAAACATTAAGGAACTCAAGCTTCGATAGTTGATTCTTTTTAACTTGCCTTTGAGTCAGGTACTCTTGGAAATTTGTGAGGTCAAGCTGTATGCCATATCTTTTTATGCAAGATTTTAAGTAACACTTATTCATATTACATCGCTATTATTTACATAGCATATATTCTATTTATGGATTGTTTTTGTTTACACTTCTCTTTACATTTTTTTGAAGGAGAATTTACCTAGTAGTAGCAGCCTGATCAAGCCGCCATTGAAGCTCCCTTAAATCACTTCCAAGATCTCATTAGTAAAATTACTAATATGTTTTTGCATGATCTGCTTTTTAAGTCAATTGGATCTTTTGCTTTTAATTTTCAACTATACTCTATATATTTATTGCTTTTAACCTTATGCTCTTGATGGGCCCTTGCTAGATACGGTGTGATGAATCTAAAACAAGCCAAGGTGTGGAGGTGTATGTTAGGGAAGAGAAGTAGTGTGGGAAAGAGGTTATTAGTCCACTACTGATCAAATAGACCGGGGTCAAGGGTTACTTGGATATCATTTTGATATCTATTAATAATACATCTATGAGTCATTGTTTGAGTAACTTTTACAGTGCAAGGTAGACAAGAGCGTAGATCCTACATAGGAGCGGGAGGGTCATAGGAGCGTAAGAGCGGGTTCGTGAGCAAGGTTCGTAAGCTCCTACCAAATTCTCAAACTAGTATATATATGCATATAAAAACATATGTAGGAATATAAAAACCATAAATAAGTGAAAAAACTTCAAAACACCACAAATACTTAATAAACTTTGAAGTCATACACAAACATAAGTGCCACAATCATAAGACATACACAAGATAAGTGCCATAAAGGCTTAAATAGTGTCCTGGTGATTGGACAAATACCATATGCATTCTTCCACATCAACACATGTTCCAAATTTTAAGAAGGTAACCTATTATACATAACTTTACAAATTTATCGCTTCTACATTATTCAAAAGTTTTGGTCTTATTTTTCATTCTTTTGTGTAGAATGATCTCATTGGACAAGATGCAAAATGACGAGGAGATGCAAGATTTTGTGAAGGAGTTCCAAGATGACGATTTGGATTTTAGTTAACGGCTGAGCAGATGCAAGATTTTATGGAGGAGTTCCACTTATACGGTTTCAGCTTCTCACTAGATATTTGTTTTGGTTGTGTTTTTTGTTAGCCTCATGCTTCAAAATGTTAGATCTCGGTCAAAACTATGATGTTATTTTGTTTATGATTTGGATTGACGCTTAAACTAATTTGTTGTTTAATTACTATTACAGAACATATATTATGTGACACTTGATCCATTTATTATTTATGAATCATCTTTGAAAATTTAAATTTGATGCTAATTGAATATGGAATCAATTTATGATTTTATTTGTAAACTTGTGGAATATAATATTAAGGAAAAATAGTTTTTTAATTTGATAGCGTTATTTTAAATTTTTGAAATTAAAATAAAATTAAGATTGCGCTTGTAAAAATGTTGTCTTTAGTCGCTTAGGCTACAGCTTATCAACTAACTCGAATAGGGTTATGCTTACATGTTAAAACTGCATCTAATACTATGTACAAACAGCTAAAAATGTTGTCTATGTTTATAGTTACAAAGAGTTAAAATGTTGCGTTTATAGTTTAGGGAGCAGGACTGTAGTTGCTACAACATTTTCTCGATCACGTTAGGTTAGTTGCGATAATCGCTGCTTCATTCAGACAACAGCAACAAAGCTTTTTGAAGTATTAAGCAGTATGAAAAATGTTGCCTAAACAATAGGTAACGCTCATACAAACTACTCCCGAAAACTGTTGCCTATACGTTTAGGCAACATTTTTTAGAGTTTTGCCTACACTTTTCAACTGTTGCCAAAAAGCAAAAATGTTGTAGTGATTTTTTTATTGAACACGAACTTATGGTACTTGATTAATTTGTTGCTTGTTTTATGCAAATTCAAATATCTTTAGAAGGAAACACTTTTTAATGTAATTCTAGAGAGGCTTTGTTGAAGCACAAGTTGATGACGGACTTTTGGAAATATTTGGTCTAAAGCAAGGATGGCATGCATCATTTGTGATGGTTGAATTGAACTCATCTCTGCAAAGCACATAGCTCAGGTACCATACGTTAATCTGACATTGTTTATTGCTTTTGATTTGTGGTGAATTTCTTCCTTCTCAAATGTCAAATTAATGAGCCCAGTATTCCCTTAAAGCATAGTTTATGAGTGGTAGACAGATTCTACAAATTTTTAGTTAAATTCTCCTACTTTCCTGTTGCATGTAGCGTATTGTTGTATTTGAAAATTCAGTTTTGGGGCATGCATTTCTGTTGATCACTTTCATTTTCTAGCATATAATACCGTATTGTAATAACAAACTCTGCATAAATGTAAGAATTTTTTATTTGAGCTTTTAGGTAAGAGATAAATATCGTTATATTGCCATATATAAGGCTGTAATAATTGGCATCATTTGGCATTGCAAAATTAATTGTTTTCCAGGCAGCAGCTATCTGGTTGGAAGTAAGAGGAGGGGAGTGGAAAGATGCGTATATGCAAATGGATGGAGAGCCTTGGAAACAACCAATGAGCAAGGACTTCTCCACTTTCGTGGAAATAAGGAGGGAACCTTTCCGGTCACTCTTGATTAGTGGAGAGTGATTCTTCCAAGGTTGAATAATTGTTCTATATAGCTGGGATTCGTGATGTGTGTATATAATGTGTTATGTAAATTTATGTATGGGCTATGTTTAATGGAAAAATTATTATTTTCAAAAATCATTTACTATTATTTTATCCCAAAAATGTATTTTTTACTATCTTTGAACTGCCTAATATCATCAACTTTTGTACAGTTTTCTAAGGCTTCATTTGGGAGGTAGCAGGGGAGGGAAGGGAAGGGCTTTAAGGGGAGGGGAGGAGAGAGAAAGAGAGAGAAATTCTCTACTTTATTTGAGAGAGTGTTTTTGTAGAGAAGCAAAAGGGACTGCTTATAACTAATATATTTTTAATTTTGAGAGTAATATAAAAAGATGGAAGCGATTTGAAGAATTTTTCTAAGCCTTCCAAAACTCTCCTCCAATATATTTTGAGTTCCCCCATATTAGGGGGTTTTATTATCATGAAGAAAAATAAACCTCTCATTCAAAGTGGGAGACTATCCTTCATTCTCATTCCTTTTCCTCCTTCCTTTTTTCCAAAGTTCTCCCCTCCCCTCCCCTCCCCTCCTAAACTCCCAAACGGAGCCTAAGGGTTTGTTCGAGAGTTGGGAAAGGAAGGGAGGAGAGGGGTTTGAGGTGAGTGAAGAGGGAAGGGGAAGGGTATAACACCTCAATTTTTGAAGGTTTGTTTATCACATTATTAACTTTATTAATAATATTATTTACAATTTATGTTGAAATTTTGTATCAATTTGAGTTAACTGCCAGTGTATTTACATTGTTGTTGATGAGACCTGGTAAGAAAAAATATGAGTATGATAGAAGGCACTCTCGCAAAACAGGCACTCTTCTTAGCAAATGCAGAGTTGTGGTACCAGAGGCACTAGACGATCGCACCAGATGCTCGCTAAATGACCAGAGGCATTTTGAAAGCGGAGATACTCTATTTATCAGATCCAGAGTTGACATGACCGAGACACGGTTCTACCAAAGTGTAGTTCTACCAGAGCATGGTTCTACCAGAGCATGGTTCTAAGACGCTGACGTCATCTTACTCTTACCAGAGGAAGTTTAGCATAAACAGCTCAATCAGACCAGAGAGTAGGTAGCACACATAACTATGTCTTTCTGAGACAGATCATTCTGATGAATAATAGTGAATTCTCACTAGATTCTGCACAGTAGAAAATATATCAGAGGATAAATTGTTCTTATACATTATTTGTTATCGTCAAAACAATTAAGGGTCATTGTTTCTGAATCAACTTGGTTCCAACAATTAACGGGTAAAATAAATATTCGAGATATTTTATGGAGGTAACTTGTCATGCAAGATGGTGTGCTATGTGTTGGACTAATGGAAGGCAAGGCACATGGCATGTAGCCTACCATTTTAAAAGGGAGCAATATGATTGGTTCGTGGAGTAAAAGGTAGGTAGTTAACTTGGTTGGTTTATGACTTAGTTAGTTAGTTTGCAATGAAATTGAACAAGTTTCTTCCCTTTTCCTCCCTAATCCAAACCGTGGCCCTCCCTATAAATACCCACTTCATTTCATTTTTCTTCACCATTGTTGAAAGCTTGGAGAATTCTTGAGAGAGAAAGCTAAAACTTAGAGTGAGAAAGTGAAGAAAAGGCTTGGATCATCATCTTTTTCTCTCTATTTGCTTGCTCATTCTTTCCATCATCTTTTGGTAAGTTTCAACTCCTTTTACTCTTATTGTTATTATGATTCTATGACTTTGATTTTGAGTTTTAAAAGAAAAAGAAATGTGATTTTGATTTAGTTTGAAAACATACCTTTTGGATCCAACGAAGTTCATCATATACAAAGAGTTTTGATTAAAACAAAATTTAGTTTCCTATTTTCTTCCTCAAAATCGTGGCACCAAGGGGCTGTTTAGTAGTTTTTATTATTCAAAATTTGTTGTTTAAAGGATACACAAAAGTTAGTACATTTGGATGCTTAGATCTAACATGTTGGTTTTGTAAAAAGGAATTTTAGTGAATCAAAGAATTTGTTTCCTTCTCTATCTATTAGAGCTGTGGCTTATTGTTGTTGTTGGGTGGAACCTCAACTTGATTTTTGTTGCAAAAAAGTGTTGGAAAAGGCTTTAACAAGTAGATCTAGCAAGATCACACGAAAAGATTTCATTTTACATAGTTTTGATCAAAGAGAATTAGTGTTTTGTTTAAAACCAAGTGGAGCTTTGTTTTTAAAACTCATACATATTTAAAATGCATGAAGAACATGTTTAGGAATTTTGAAAACTAGCCCTTGTTGTTTTTATGTTGGAGCCGTGAGTTACCTAAGTGTTTTAGCATTGAATTTCAATTTTCTTAGCTTAATATTAATAAATCTAGGTGCTAGTAAATTAAGAGATGAAGTTGGACAAAATCCCAGCCTTTTAGGCATAGGAGCCGTGGCCTAACTCTAGGGTTAGTTGTAACGACCCGTTTCCGGACCGCTACCGAGCTCAAGATACCGAGCTCGAGTTACCGAGCTCAACACACCGAGCTCAAGTTACCCTGTATGCGATGTGTTTTAAAACGATACTCTTGTGCCCTTTAGAAAAGTACGGTCAATTATTATTATTTTTTTTTAATAAGACCAGCTCGTGCACATCAGAGTAATTACAGCTTTTCGAAACATGGTGCAACTAAGACACAAGACTTAAGTCCTAAATAACAACACGCAGGTATAACAGGTACATACTTATATATACAAGACATAAGAAGTGCATACAAAAAGACAGTAATAATGTACAAAGAAAATACACCTAAGGTATGACGACTTCAAGAGAGCAATCATACCCTGGGGG
Organism: Calophaca sinica; assembly: GCA_037113605.1. Classification (NCBI taxonomy): domain Eukaryota; kingdom Viridiplantae; phylum Streptophyta; class Magnoliopsida; order Fabales; family Fabaceae; genus Calophaca; species Calophaca sinica. Next base: position 100,843,993 of record CM073735.1, on the reverse strand, counting down.
TACTTCCGGCAGACTCCAATCATACGCAGGGGGCTACTCCAAAAGTAAACCGCCAGTCTACCCTGTAATAACAAAACATAACCGGCCCAACTGGTCACAACCACTATACACAAAAACATAGACAAAGCAAATCACGACAAGTAGAGGTCGTCGCCCGGATCCTCGTCGAGATCCTCCTCGCCATCATCTGCTGTCGAGTTCCCTGCGCCCTCGACCTCGCCTGGGTAACCATCATGGATTGAAGGCACCACGGGAAAGGGTCAACTTCTCAACAAATCAAGATAATCCAGGCATAAAGAAATAAGTAAACAACAAAGTATAACATTCACCAAACGTGACTCAACCATCTCACTCTAAACTCGACTCAACTCGCTATCCATTTTCTCTAGACTCGACAATTACTCCGGAATGTACAGCCGTACCGTATGCTGGAAAGTCCAGCCGAAGCCTTGGGATCTTCGCTCTCCCTAGGACAGTCAACTCAGGTCCCATAGCGTGGCAACGCTTAGAAGTCCCCATAAACGGAAAAGGGGACCTAGCACCCTCTCCGCTATCCGGGTCGCAACTTCAAACGCCAACGACTCGCTAAGCTCTCTCACTCAATGAACAATTCGCCGCATACGATATTCAAAGAGTTATACGCAAGATATTCAACCGCATGTCAAATAAAAAGAGCAGGCTCAACATGAAGAAACGCAATTCAACAGCAATACACAATTCGTGGCATATATTCAATCATCTCACAACACTTCAAGCTCGACACAAATCAAGGAATCCATACATAGGAATATAACAATAAAAATCTTAGAATGTCTAGAAGTGCCCTTACCGAACTCCAAGCTACGCGTCTACGCTGTCCTCAATCGAGCTCGACAACGACCTCGACACGTACCGTCCTCAATCGACCTCGACACGTACGCTTCTCAGTCGACCTCGACACGTACAGTTCTCGATCTGGATCCCACTGCTCCCACGACCTCGGGTTCGCTCTCCCGTACACCTCGATTCGGAAATCACATGATCTCGGGAATCAGACTTCCTAATACAAGCACAACTTAGTTCCATCTATGGGTTCTAATAACACTTAGCTCTCATTATCCCAATCTTAACCACAACCCAAGTAAACATTAAAACTCAAGAACTTAAACAAATACAACCAGAATTCAAACATTACAAAATAACTCCTTTTCTCTAAAATTTTATTAAAAACTTCTTTCATACATTACCAGACAAAGCCATTTTTCCTCTGACACAAAGTTAGGGTTTTCGATCAAAAGTTCATGAAAAAGGTTATCTGATGCTACAACAGATAAATCAACAACAACAACAACCAGAAGCAACATACAACAACATAGAACAAGAAATCAAAGCAAGCCAAGTGGTTAGGGTTTTTGGGCGCTACTCATCAGAGAAAACAGAGGAAACAATTTGTTTTTCAAGCTCAAATAAATGGTTAGAAAGGTAGGTAATGTCATGAAGAAGAAAACCTATCGATATGACATGATTTGGAAGCATAGAATTAGCTAAAATGGAAGGAAGAAGTGACGCTAAACAGTAGCATGAAGGAAGAGAAAATTCTGTTTTTCATACATCAAATGATGGTCGAGATGGTGATATATGTCGAGAAGATGATAAGAAACAAGGTTGATGAAGAAAGTTTATGCAGAAGCTCAAAAAAAACTCAAGGTTCTTCGATGGGAGTTTGGAGAGGAAGAGGAAACTTAGAGAAGAAGGAAGAAGAAAAGAGAAAGTGAGGGTTGTGAGGGCTGATCGTGATATACAGCTGGTAAAGAAACCATTTAAATGAATTTTTCTTTTTTAAAAAAAAAAACACAATTAAGTGACGTGTAACTACTGTTATGAGATGCTAATCCCATCAATCATTCTACCCATCTAATCTCTCCTCTCTCATGATTACCCTCTAATCTATAGGTTAACGATCTAAAAACACAGCGACGAGAACTGCAAACCGATAAGATAAATTTATAAATATTACAAACAATATAATCATTAACGCTAAATAACGTTCGTAAAAAATACGAGTGTTACAGTCTCGACACGAGGTCGATCAGGGTGCTTGTGCAAGCGCACAAGGCTCTAACACGAGTTCGTGCACGCGGCCTCCTTAGTTCGACATGCGACCTCATCAGCTCGACATATGACCTCAGCACGCGATCGTGGCACGGGATCTCGACACGAGGTCTTGGTACGAGGTCTCGACACGAGGTCGATCTCGTCATCAGGTGTTACATTAGTGCCCTAGATTTGATTCTAAAACATAGTGCTTTTGTGTTAAGGTTCGAGTGATGTTCGACCAACGATTCTGGTTGATACCTTTGTTACGTTAGCAGAGGAAAGCGTACGAGGTAAAGGAAATTTCTATATAATGACTTTAGGCTTTCGCTTTGTTTGATGGTGCGGTTGTTTGGATTGTGTGAATTGATTGGTTGAATAATAATAAATGTAGAATTATTATTTGTGGTTTGAATTGGTTGAGATTGATTTAGCTCTGCGTGGCAATATTGGTTTATACTGGTTGGTTTGATAATCTATGTTGATTAGGATTCAGTATGCTTATTGTTTTTGAATTAATTGTTAATGCAATAATCAATTTTAATTGGTTTGACGACTTACAATGGTAGGTCTGATGCGATTCCAAGAGCCGAGAAAAGTTTTCAAGGTAAACTAAAGGAATTTTTCTAAAAAGAGTCGGTATAAAAAAAACACTTTATGGATCAGAGAGTGCAGTACCCTAATTTTGTCCGGCCTTTTTTATTTTATTTTGTTTTAAATTTTTATTTTATTTTATTTTTTAGTAGTAGTAATAAATATAAATAATATTTTGGTTTTATAATAAGAAAAAGAAAAGAATAAATAAAAGAAGAAGAAAAAGAAAAATGGATTTTTTTTTATTATTTGAGAAGGGGTGTGTAGGAAATAAAATTTGGTGGTGCAAACAGTAACTAAGTCAAACTGGACGCAGCCCAGCCCAACAGCCCACGCCTCCATTTTTTTGTTTTTACTCGCATACCCCCTCTTTTCTCTATTCCTAACCCCCAAAGACATCATTTTCTTGGCGCCGCTTCACGCACTCCTCTTCCTTCTCGCGCCCACTATGATTTCCTTCCCACGCGGCCCGATCCACGCTGCAGCCCATCCTCCTTTCCTTTTAACCTAAAAACATTAACCCTAAAAACACTAACCCTAAAAATCCTCCCTCCTTCAGGCCACAAGGCGCCCCCACCTCAATCTCTCGATCCTTCCTCTCTTCTTCCCATCATCCCACGCGCCAACATCACCCTCAACCTTATCCTCTCCTTTCTCCCATACCCTAGTTTCATTCTTCCCCACGTAGTCAGCAAGGCGCTACCCTACCCCCCATCCATCTCATCTTCATCCTCTTCATCTCCTTCCCATCCTTTCCTTCTTCTCTCTAGCCCCACCCCCAACCAAACCGCCAAACCGCCGCTACCACCACACCCTAATCCTCATCTTGACTTTTCCCTCATCTTACCCTAACCTAACCCTAACGCCGCACATACAAACCCTATATCTCTTCTCTCCCTCCTTCCATAACCCTAGCCCTAAAATCCCTCAGGATCTACACTCAAGATTCACCCCTATCTCTGTCAAAACGCACCAAGGTCCCACATCTATGCAAGAAATAAGGGGAGTTCCAGCTCTTACCCTCTTTCTTTTTATTTTTATTATTATTGTTTAAATATTTGTGCTAATCTGGTTGAGTTTTTCTCGCAGGCATTTTGGCTATAAAAGCCACGCAAAGGCAAGCCAAAGGGGAAAAAAATCAGGGAGAGCCAGAGGGAGAACCCAGAAGCAAGAAGAAAGCCGAGAGCCAGAGAGAACACGCAGAGAGAGTCCAAATTTTCTTTCTTCCTTAAACACTATTAGGATTTTAGAGTTTTGAATTTACCCTTTCTCTTTCCCTGGATCAAAGTGGTGAAATTCAGGTTCTTGTTCTTTTGTTCATCTCTTCTTCCTTTTCTCTGTAAACGTTTAAGCATCTGATGTGTACTTTTTTAAAAAATTGAACCTTTGTTGCAATCATTTGTGGTTGCTGTTATTGTTGAGATTGTAGTTGTTATTGCTGATTATTGTTGTTCTTACGTTCGCGTGGCTGCTGCTGTTTGTTGTTGTGATGGTTGTTGGATTTTGAAACAAGATTAGGGTTTGGGTTTGGCCTTCCAATGGGGCCAAACCCTAAATAGGGGTTAATTTGCAAAATAGATAATTAATAGGGATTAAACGGCAAATAAATCTTAGGCAGGAATCAATCTGCAAATAAATTATAAAAAGGGATTGAAACGTAAATACATAGTAAAAAAGGACTTGAAAGCAAATAAATTAAAAGATTTTCCTTTCTTTAAATGTTCTGCTCATACGCGTTTTAGGGTTTGGCCTTCCAACGGGACCAAACTCTAAAAAGGGATCAATTTGCAATTATCATATTAATGAGAGACATAAAAGTAAAAATAGAATTTTCTGAATTGAGTTTCCTCATTTAAATTTTTTTTCAAATAAATAAGTTAATAATTTAGAGAATTAAATTTTTTATCTTTAGTATATACATTTGCCTTATTTAAAAGAGATTAAATAATAATAAATGCAATAAAAAATATGCTTTCTCTTTTTTGGTTCTTTTTTTCTTATTATCTAAAAAATATATATTTTGATAAAGGGAATTATTTTCTTCAAAAGGCAAACAATCTTCATAAACAATTAACGGTACCGCTTTTTTAACAGCGTGAGGGTGCTAATCCTTCCTTGCGCGTAACCAACTCCCGAATCCGAATCTGGTACAAAGACCCTTCTTTTTTTCAAAAAATATTTCGAAAATAGGTTTTCCAATGTTTTCCTATAAAAATAAAATATTGGTGGCGGCTCCATTTAATTTTAAGGGTGGTTGTCACAGCTGGCGACTCCACTGGGGACATTAGAGAGTTAGGCCTTATAATTGTGTGAATTTGTTTGCCTTACATGATTTATTTCCCTTGTATTTTTTTTTTTTTTTTACTCCTGTTTGGTTATTGTATATTTTTCTCATATGCTTGTATATTTGAACCCTAAGGTAGAAGACATTTGTAAATATTATGTGTTTATTTATTTTGCAGCGGGTAGAATTTTAGGTCATTGCTCCTTTCACACACTTCACTTTGCACCCTTATTTGCACACACTATTAGTGGGAGCCCTATACCCGGGCCCGAGCGAACATTAAGGAGAGGTCACAGAGTGGGTGCTCACTGGACGCACGACCAGTAGGTTCCTACGAAAGCCTCACCTAGAGTTTGGCTCCATTTGAGAAAAAACTATCCTTTAATAGTATACCTATTATCGGTGGTAACATTTTCAAATGGGACCCTTGGCTCTAGGGACCTTTTAGTTAGTACTTTAATCCACCCAAAGAAAGGCACTTAATGTAAACCATAGATCCTTTAAGAATTACCAACCTTGGTCACAAAAAGAGCATACCCTCCCTTATTATCTTTTTTTTGCTTTTTTTATTTCAAAAAAAAATCACAAAAATAAACTTTTTTTTTTTACAAAAGTCTCTTTTAGATTCCCAATCAACTATTTTGAAAATAGATACTTAGGCTTTTTTTTAAAAAAAGAGGTGTAATAATAATAGTAATAACGGTAACAAATTTTCTAAAAAATAAACTTAATGCGTACTAAAGATATATTTATTAAAACGACTATATTCTCAAATAGGAAGTAATTTTGCAACTTTATTTTTTTTTTTACTTTAAAAGAAAAATCATACTCATTCATTCATGCATACGCCATAACACTAATTTCACATTCGTTCAGGCTTATTGGAAATTTCAAAAATCTTTGGAACAAATGTCTTCGATGAGCGCAGTTACAGGGTTAAAGAGGAGAAAAACTTTGAAATTCAAGATCGAACCGCCCCGCCTGATGCATCTAAAAACTTTGGTTGATTTCATAGTTGAAAAGTGGATACAGTTGGATCGGATTAGCTTTGTGGGGAAATTTGGGAATATATTGGATCTGATAAATGTGGATGTACAAGTGGGAGCCCTAACGGCACTAGCCCAATTTTATGACCCTCCTCTGAGATGTTTCACGTTCCGGAATTTCCAAATGGCACCGACTTTAGAAGAATATCAGAAAATCTTGGGGATCCCCGGAAGGACTAAAGGCCCGTACCGTCACGCAAAACATACTCCATCTATAGGTACCATTTCCCTTGCTTTGGGTATTTCTGAATCAGATTTGAACGCTGCATTAAGGGTAGAAGAAGATCTCGAAGGTTACTCCAGGAGCTTTCTAGAAGAAAAAGCTAAGGACCTTCATGCCGAAGGAAAATTAAGGGAATCCATCGATGTAGTAGCCCTGATTATTTATGGAGTGGTCTTGTTTCCTCATGTGGACCATTTTGTGGACGAAACCGCCATTGACGCCTTCCTAGCATTTAAAACCCAAGGTATGGATCCCACTACCGCCGTTCTTGCAGACTTATACTATGAGCTCCACACACGCCATGAGAAAGGAGGAGGACGAATTCGTTGTTGTGTCCCCATCTTGTACCTATGGTTGAAAAGTCACTTGGTAAAAAGGGGACATCCCTTCGGTCCTAAGAGCAATGCGGAATGGGCTGCTTACTTGATGAGTCTTAGTGAAGAATCTGTGATATGGTATTCCCGAGAACAAGAGATTAAAGAGGTGATCTATCGGTGCGGAGAATTCCCAACGCACTCTCATTGGAACTATAGGCTGCATCAACTACAATCCTACTCTGGCCCTAAGACAACTCGGTGCACCCATTCTAGGAGAACCTGTCGAAGAAGAGCTAGCCACTTTCATTATACATGATCGGGGCTCCTCGAATTTGGCATTGTTCACAAAAATGTGCCGAGCTTGGAGGAAAGTAATCAGGAAACCACTAGGGCGCAAGAGCACTCATACGAATGAAAAGTACCGTGAATGGGTTGCAGCGAGAGTTCAGCAAGTCAAGTTACCTTTTCGAAACTTGTTTTTAGTCCCAGAAATGCCACCTCCACCTCCTGCAGAGAATGAAGAAGTGGAAGAATTGAAGCTGGCCTTAGAAAAGGTGAAAGAGGATAAGAAACTTCTTCTGAGAATCAAGAGGGCATATCAAGATATAGAAATCCTACGAGATGAATATGACAGAAAAATCGACTTCTAGAGGAGACCCAAAAGAGAGTCAAGGATGAAAGGGTAAGCCGGTCTCGGACTCAAGGTTGTCCAAAGCAAAGAAATCAATAATTGGACTTAGTGAAAAAGGAATTAAGTTTGGTTCTTCGCGAAAAAGGGATTTGAGGAAAATGTGGATTGATTCTCGGAAGGCTAGTAAGGCTTTACAAGAACGAGTTGAAAGCTTGACACAACAGCTTGAAAAATACCATGCAGCTTGCACGAGGCCCAACTCAAGCGTATAGGAAAATTGCGGAAGAAAAGTTCATAGGCTATCATATAGATCTCGAGGAAGAACGTGAGAAGGTCCTCGATACAAGGGAAAATTGATGATCAAGGAAGTCATTACTTGGTTTGATCGAGAAACCCAGATCGATGGATCGTTGCTCTAAATTAGTCCGCTCGCAAATGAGGTATCCAAGATCCGCCGTAACTCTTGGAAGAAGCAGAATCCGCAATAGGTTTCCGACCTTTGCCAAGGAAAGTGATGAACTTCATAGAATACTGCAAGAGCTTAGTGGAGGAGTTGGAGAAGCAGATCCGACGTGACCGTTAAAGACCCTATCCCCTTAGTTTTTTGTCGTTATTTGAATTCTCGCAATTTCAATTTTCATCTCAATTTTGTAAGCCTTCAGGGCAACTTGAATCATGGTATTTTCTTTTGATAGGAGTATTTATCCTTGCAATACGCAGCAATCCGATGAGGCATTTACAAAAGTTTTATGATTCTCTGATAAGCCAATAAAACAAATTAAATAAATAAATAAACGTGCATGGCATACATAATATGAGCATAACATAAACATAAATAAATAAACGTGCATGGCATACATAACATGAGCATAACATGAATAACTCCTCCATACTCATTTTGTCCTTTTGAAATCCAGAAATAAACACGAAAAACCTGCATCCTTACAGAACAAGGTCGCAAGCCAGGCTCATGGATGCCTTAGAACAAAATCAGCAGGTCATGCAACAGAGTCAAGAGGCTATGCGGGGAGAACTTGATCAGATGAATGCACGAATGGGCCAGATGTTCGATCTGTTGATGGCCTTAAATGCCAAGTTGACCCCAGAGGCAGAACGAATTGTCGAACACCATATGCATAATGGGCCGGAGGAGAACCGGCCGGAAGAGAACGAAATACCTATCCATAGTTCACAAGGGCGGACACCTCCGAATGATGGAACCTCGTTGAACACAAGTGCTCAGAATTCCGCACCTATCTTCACTCCTCAGGAGGATGCTCGAGCCAAGGAGAGATTTCAGATGATGGAGGAAAGGTTAAAGGCCATTGAAGGGGCAGACCACATTGGCTTCGAAGCTTCGGACATGTGTTTGATCCCTGATGTGGTTATACCTCCAAAGTTCAAGGTACCCGAGTTCGATAAGTACAAAGGGGAGACATGTCCCAAGAGCCACCTGGTCATGTATTGCCGAAAGATGGCTTCCTATTCCCACGATGACAAGCTCCTAATTCATTTCTTCCAAGAAAGCTTCACCGGGGCACCCTCGCGGTGGTACATGCAGTTAGAGCGTACTAAAATTCGCTCATGGAAAGACTTGGCAAATGCGTTCGTCCAGCGGTACAAGTACAATATGGATATGGCCCCACCATAACCGCTGCAAAATATGAAGAAGAAAGACGCCGAGAGCTATAAGGAATACGCCAGAGATGGAGGAGCATGGCCGCCAAGTAGAGCCCCCTATTGGATAAAGAGATGATTGATACATTCATCGACACGCTGAGCCTCCATTCTATGATAAAATGATTGGAACCATGTTCTCAAGCTTTTCTCGATTTGATTATAATAGGAGAACGCTGCGGAAAGCGGGTTGCACAAAGGAAAGATCCATAACGACACTTCATCATCCAAAACGCAGAAGTCCTTCGTCAAGAAGAAGAAAGAGGGAGAGACAAACGCGGTAAGTAGTGCCCCTCTATACGCTACGGCAACTACCACGCCGGCGTTTCCCATTTCCTGTGAATCAAGGAGGTCGAATTTTAATCAGCCAAGAGCTCAGAATTCCCAAGGAAGGAACCCGATCCAGTTCGACAAAATCCCTATGAGTTACAAAGATGTTTACCAGCACTTGCTCAAAACTCATTAGTGGTTCCTTGTCCGCAGAAACCCATGGAACCACCATTTCCAAAATGGTATAATCCAGATGCCACCTGCGAATACCACGCCGGGGCGGCAGGCCACTCCATAGAAGATTGCCGAGCTCTGAAAATTAAAGTCCAAAGCCTGATAAATGCAAAATGGTTGAGCTTCGGGATGACACCTAACGTAGGGAGTAATTGCCTAACCATGGAAACACATCGGTGAATATGATAGAGGCTGAATATGGGAGAAGGATAATAAGGGATGTTGCTGAAGTAGAAATCCCGATGGGTGAAGTATTCAGCAAACTCCGCAAAGCCGGTCTGATTGAGAAGGTAAGAGTCAGCAAAGAAACCCCTTACAATGAAGACATCCGGTCCACCGAGGAGTGCGAAGAGTTTAAGGTCATCCTCCAAAATTACTCGACACGAACGTGGTCCGAATTATCTCTCAAAAGGAAGTGGAGGTATCCATGGTCCAAGATTCAGAACCATGATCCCAAAACCTTTGGTGATTCAATTCGCTAAAAGTGTATCTCCTACAATGGCTAATGCCCCTAAAGCCATCACTATTCAAGTACCGCCTCTTTTCCGCATAAGGACGACAAAGCACCCTTGGATATATGATGCAAAAGTCCGAGTCGGCGGAATGATAGGCAAGAATGTCCTCCGACGGTCACCAATATTGTGGGAATAGGAGGGATGACACGGCTGGGCGAGTCTATGCCCCAGATAAAGAGCCGTAAGGAGGACCGTAGAAGAACCGTAAAAGGAATTGGTGGAAGAAACAGCAAAAAAGCCGATTGAAGTTAAAAACAAAGGAAAAGAGGTTGTGATCGAGGAAAGCGACACGGGGAAGGAAGATAAGAAAGAAATTCCCCATGAGGAAGTTGCTGAATTTCTTAAGCTCATTCAACAAAGCGAGTACGAGGTAATAGACCAGTTGAATCGCACGCCAGCAAGAGTGTCCCTACTCGCCTTATTGACGCACTCTGAGAGCCATAGGAAGATGCTAATGAAAGTTCTGAATGAAGCCCATGTATCTCAGAATATTACGTTAAATCAGTTTGGTGATCTGGTTGGCAACATCACTGCATGTAATTATTTGTACTTCAATGATGAGGAGATACCCGCAGAAGGGAGAGGACACAACAAAGCACTGCATATTTCGGTTCAGTGCAAGGAGTATCTCGTGGCCAAGGTCCTCATAGATAATGGGTCCTCCCTAAATGTGATGCCTAAATCTACTTTGGATAAATTACCCATCGACAAAACTCATATGAAACCTAGCTCTGTGCTTGTAAGGGCCTTCGACGGGTCCAAGAGTGAAGTAATGGGGGAGATCGAGCTGCCAATCCAGATCGGGCCATTCACCTTCATTATTAACTTCCGTAATGGACATCCCAGCTATAGTTGTTTCTTTGGGAAGACCTTGGATTCACTCAATGAGTAGTACCGCCTACCTTGCACCAAAAATTGAAGTTTGTCGTGGATGATAAATTGGTCATCGTGGTCGAGAACAAGATTTGCCGTGAGTAAGCCGACGCCAACACGCTACATTGAAGCTACAGAGGAAGCCCTGGAACCGCGTTTCAAGCGTTGGAAATTGTTGATAGCGCTTATGTAGGGATCACCACTAAGAAACCCTGTCCATCCAATGCTGCACTAATGGTGGGCAGTGTCATGCTAAAAGGGGGATACCAGCCAGGAAAAGGACTGGGGAAGAATCAAGAAGGGATGACCTCAATCCCAGGAGTGCTCGAGAACAAGGATCGCACGGCCTTGGGTACGCACTCCACTAAAAGAGACAAGGAAAGGATGATCAAGAAAAGAAAGAAAAGAGAAAGGCCCGTCTTGAGAATCGGGAACCCGAGCTGGGAAAAATCTCCATTTGTGATCTTCGCCAAAGCTTCCGAAGCGCGGGATGGATTTATTCAGATCAAGTATCTGCCGTGGGGGACGATCTTGTTGTTTCTGACGAAAGTTGGGTCCGCCCATGCTCTTCAATGCCTTGCAATTGGGAAGTGGTGGAAAATCCTAGGATCCTCAATGCATTTTCAATGTAATTCATCTAATGTTTACCTCTCCGCTCAGCCCGAGGCGGCAGAAGAAATATTAAAGGGCCCCACATGTTTTCTTTTAGCATATTTCGAACATTAATAAAACGTATTTTGATTTTATCCCAAGTATTTTCACTCGCTCTTTTTCTCTTCTTTCCTTTACTCTCCCCTTATTGCTAACCTTGATAATGCAGTTCACCAAAATACTTCAAAACAATTGTCTTTGAAATTCCGCCATCGACTTTGATGGTCCGATTAATCGTACCAATGGAGATTGTGAAGAAGATTACCCCGACGAAGACTTCTCACCAGAATTGATGAGACTTATAGAGGGGAAATCCAGGAAGATTGAGCCTTACGAAGCACCCACTGAACTAATCAATCTGGGAACAGAGGAAAACAGAAAAGAAGTCAAGATTGGCCTCACCATGTCACCAGGAGTAAAGGCTGAATTAATCCAACTCCTTCGAGATTATAAAGATGTTTTTGCTTGGTCCTATCAGATATGTCCAGATTGATACCGATATCGTCAAACACAAATTACCACTTAAGCCTGATTGCCCTCCCGTCAAACAGAAATTGAGACGTATGGGACCAGATATGTCCTTGAAGATTAGGGAAGAAGTTAAGAAACAATTTGACGCCGGGTTTCTAGCCGTGGCTAAGGATCCCCAATGGGTTGCCAATATCGTCCTCGTTCAAGAAAGGTGGAAAGGTCCGAATGTGTGTTGACTACCGAGACCTTAATAGAGCGAGTCCCAAAGACGATTTTCCCTTGCCACATATCGACGCCCTAGTAGATAACACTACTCATCACGCATTTTTCTCTCATGGATGGTTTCTCCGGTATAACCAGATAAAAATGGCCAGGAGGACATGGAAAAGACCACGTTCATCACAAATTGGGGCACCTTTTGCTACAAAGTGATGCCTTTCGCTTAAAAATGCCGGCAACTTATCAAAGGGCAATGGTAACTTTGTTCCATGATATGATACACAAAGAGATAGAAGTCTACGTGGACGACATGATCGCTAAGTCGCAAACTGAGGAGGGTCATGTAACCAATCTGCGAAAACTCTTTGAGCGATTGAGAAAGTTCCGTTTAAGGCTCAACCCCGCCAAATGTAACTTCGGTGTCAAGTCAGGAAGATTGTTGGGATTCATTGTAAGTCAGAAAGGAATCGAAGTGGACCCAGAAAAAGTAAAAGCCATTTTAGAAATGCCAGCTCCTCGTACAGAAAAGGAAGTTCGCGGTTTCCTGGGAAGGTCAATTATATCTCTCGGTTTATATCACAACTCACCGACACTTGCGAACCGATTTTTAAGTTGTTACGCAAAGACCAAGTTGTGGAATGGAATGAGAAGTGCCAAGAGGCTTTTGATAAAATCAAACAGTACTTGCAGGAGCCACCCATGTTAGTACCTCCAGCCCAGCGCACTCGATCCTTTACTTGACAATATTACACGGGTCTATGGGATGTATGCTTGGCCAGCACGATGAGACTAGCAAAAAAGAACATGCCATTTACTACTTAAGTAAGAAGTTTGCAAGTTATGAAGCTAATTACTCGGTGTTGAACGCATTTGCTGCGCCTTGCTTGGGCCGCCCACCGCCTAAGACAAGACATGCTTTCATACGACTTGGTTGGTGTCAAAAATGGATCCGATCAAGTATGTATTTGAGAAGCCTGCTCTCACCGGAAGAATTGCCCTGGCAAATGCTATTATCCGAATATGATATTCAAGATGTCTCTCGAAGGCTATCAAGGGTAGTGCGCTCACGAATACTTAGCCCACCAACCTATGGACAACCATTCACCTGGCCCCTATGAATTTCCGATGAGAATATAATGTCCGCTTCTAAAAGAAGAACCAAGAGGCGAGGAATGGACAATAATGTTTGATGGAGCCTCTAACGCATTGGGGCACTAATCGGGCACATCGATTTCTCCGTAAAACCCGCACATCCCTCGTATCGCTTTGTGTTTCAATTGCACCAATAATATCGCAGAATATGAGGCTTGTGTCATGGGAATTCGGGTTGCCATAGAAACTAAAGTCAAGGCTCTGAAGGTCTACGGAGATTCCATCCTGGTTATTAACCAGTTAAATGGAGAATGGGAAACTCGGGATTCCAAATTAATCCCTTACCACGAGTACATCCAGGGACTCGTCGAATCATTCGACAGAATCACTTTCCATCACATTCCGCGAGAGTAATCAGTTAGCTGATGCACTAGCCACATTGTCATCCATGTTCCGGATAAACAATGATAAAGAAACGCCTCTCATCATGATGGAGAGCCGTGCAAGCCCCGCTTATTGCCAGCTGATAGAGGATGAACCAGATGGAAAGCCATGGTACCATGACATTAAGTGCTACCTCAAGAACAAGGAATATCCTTTGGGCACCTCGGAAAATGACAAAAGAACTTTGAGGAGGCTCGCTATGAGTTTCTTCTCGAATGGTGACGCATTTCTACAAAAGAAATCACGACATGGTGCTCCTCCGGTGTGTAGATTCAATAAGCAAAACGAATTATCGATGACGCCCACGGCTGTTCCTTCGACCCATGCCAATGGGTACGCAATGGCTAAAAAGATCCTCAGAGCTGGATATTATTGCCTTTCAATGGAAGGTGATTGCATCAAACATGTGAGGAAATGTCATAAGTGTCAGACTTATGCTGATAATATTCATGTGCCTCCAACTTCCTTAAACGTCCTCAATGCACCTTGGCCTTTTTCCATGTGGGGTTTGGATGTCATAGGAATGATTGAGCCGAAAGCCTCTAATGGACACCGCTTCATCCTCGTGGCCATTGATTACTTCACAAAATGGGTCGAAGCAGTCTTCTATGCCAATGTGACTCGCAATATAGTCGTCAAATTTATCAAAAAAGAAATAATTTGTCGATATGGTTTACCAAGGAAGATCATCACAGGCAATGGGACCAACTTAAACAATAAAATGATGAAAGAGTTGTGTGATGACTTCAAAATCCAGCACCACAATTCCTCCCCCTATCGCCCTAAGATGAATGGGGCGGTAGAAGCAGCTAACAAGAATATCAAAAAGATTGTCCAAAAAATGGTGCTAACTTACAAGGATTGGCATGAGATGCTTCCTTTTGCTTTACACGGATACCGAACTCCGTGACGCATTTTCCACAGGGCAACCCTGCTCTCCCTAGTATACTGAATGGAAGCAAGTGTTACCCATAGAAGTAGAGATCCCGCCTCTAAGGGTAGTCATGGAAACCAAGCTCAAGAAGCCGAATGGGTCCAGGCCCGTTATGACCAGCTGAATCTCATCGAAGGGAAAAGGTTGGAGGCAATATGTCACGGACAATTATATCAAAAGAGGCTCAAAAGAGCATATGAAAAGAAGGTGCATCGTCGAGAATTTACAGAAGGGGAATTGGTTTTGAAAAAGATTCTACCTATTCAGAAAGACCAACGCGGAAAATGGACCCCAAATTACGAAGGTCCATATGTGGTGAAAAAGGCATTCTCAGGAGGAGGCCTCGTCCTCGCAGATATGGAGGGGCATGATCTACCGCTACCAGTGAATTCAGATGCGGTCAAAAAATACTATGTCTAGGAGGACGCCCCACATCAAAAAAAAAAAAAGGGAGCTCGCTAGGTTGAAAACCCGAAAGGGCGGCCTAGGCAAAAATTAGAGCGACCCGGTAGGTCGAAAACCCGAAAGGGCGACCTAGGCAAAAGGTAGGGTCCAATAAAAATGCTAAATTGAAAACCTGCAAAGGCAATTTAGGGTAACATGCTAGGTCGAAAACTCGCAAAGAGCGGCCTAAGCAAAATCCAAACCAAGTACATCAAGGGTAGTTGAAACTAGAACCTAGCCCGCAGGAGTAAAAACAGGCAAGAGCAGAACAAATGCAATTTTATGAGGGTGATCAAGAATGCCGCCGTGGTCCTGATCGCTAAGAGCAAAGACAATTTGTTTTCAAAAGGATTATTAGTGGATTTAACCTTGCTTACCAGTTCCTATCTAGCAGAAATAAATTTGCCCCACTTGTAAGATTTCCCCCAATAATGGAAATTCATTCTTATCCACATCGCCTGTTAAATGCTATTGGCACAATAGGATGCTTATTCCTATCTCTCCCAAACTCAACTTGGGATTTTATCAACCTGCGTTGTCTTTCTAAAAGAGATTCATGCTAAAAATAAACATGTGCAAATCAAAACATAAAAGCATTCCACAACTACTGAAAATTTTGAAAGGATCCAGGGGATCTAGCATCTTCCCGTCAAGGAAAGGAATTTAACAGGACGTACCACCAAAGTGCAGAATCGTCAAGGCCGTGCACATTACAAAGGGCTGTCGACTAGTTCCGAAGTCGCCAGTAGAAAGGACCTCTGGCTAATTATCAAGAAGGGTTTGGAAAGGCGTCGGAAATACAACGCTCCCCCATAATAACACAACATTCATGCATAACATGACATTCGCTGCATTCATGCATGATCAATACAAGGAAATAGCGCTTGCATTATCTAAAGAGTCATTACTTGTATTACTAAAATCAACCACGAATCAGAAACTCATTTCGCTTTTGCTGGGGGTCTGACCCAAAACTTGTGACGAGTGGCGTAGAAGCTCACACCCAGACCTTCCCTAAGTAGAGAAGTAGTCTAAATCAACTTTGTAAGAGCTAGGAACCAAGCCTACGCCTTACCGAGAATTCACCAGGAAACCGAACCTGGAATCTCTCATCAGTTTTGTAAGAGCTAGTCATAACTAGGCCTTACCGAGAATTCACCAGGAAACCGAACCTGGAATCTCTCACCAATCTTGTAAGAGCTAGGAATCAGACCTATGCCTTTCTGAGAATTCGCTAGGAATCAAACCTAGAATCTCTCACCAATTTTGTAAGAGCTAGGAACCGAACCTATGCCTTACTGAGAACTCGCTAGGAATCGAACCTAGAATCTCTCGCCAATTGTAAAAGTTAGGAGCTAAACCTATGTCGTACCGGGAATTCACTAGGAATCAGACCTAGAATCCCAAAAGCAAAGTCGGGAGCCAACCCCGCAATCCCACACCAACAGGGTCGGGAGCCAACCTCGCAATTTCAAGCCACTTATTGCGGACAAAATCAGAGTCCTTTATCCTTAATTACCTTTTACAACGAATGCACGAAGATCTTCGAGTAAAACGTAATTAAGGAGGGGCAGCTGTAGTACCCTAATTTTGTCCGGCCTTTTTTATTTTATTTTGTTTTAAATTTTTATTTTATTTTATTTTTTAGTAGTAGTAATAAATATAAATAATATTTTGGTTTTATAATAAGAAAAAGAAAAGAATAAATAAAAGAAGAAGAAAAAGAAAAATGGATTTTTTTTTATTATTTGAGAAGGGGTGTGTAGGAAATAAAATTTGGTGGTGCAAACAGTAACTAAGTCAAAGCTGGGCCTTGACCCCAACAGTCCACGCCTCCATTTTTTGTTTTTACTCGCATACCCCCTCTTTTTCTATTCCTAACCCCAAAGACATCATTTTCTTGGCCGCTTCACGCACCCTCTTCCTTCTTCGCCGCGCCCCTATGATTTCCTTCCCACGCGGCCCGATCCACGCTGCAGCCCATCCTCCTTTCCTTTTAACCTAAAAACATTAACCCTAAAAACACTAACTCTAAAAATCCTCCTCCTTCAAAGCCAAGGCCCCCACCTCAATCTCTCGATCCTTCCTCTCTTCTTCCCATCATCCCACGCTGGCCAACATCACCCTCAACCTTATCCTCTCCTTTCTCCCATACCCTAGTTTCATTCTTCCCCACGAGTCGGCACTACCCTACCCCCCATCCATCTCATCTTCATCCTCTTCATCTCCTTCCCATCCTTTCCTTCTTCTCTCTAGCCCCACCAAGAACTAAACCGCCAAACTACCGCTACCACCACACCCTAATCCTCATCTTGACTTTTCCCTCATCTTACCCTAACCTAACCCTAACGCCGCACATACAAACCCTATATCTCTTCTCTCCCTCCTTCCATAACCCTAGCCCTAAAATCCCTCAGGACCTACACTCAAGATTCACCCCTATCTCTGTCAAAACGCACCAAGGTCCCACATCTACGCAAGAAATAAGGGGAGTTCCAGCTCTTACCCTCTTTCTTTTTATTTTTATTATTATTGTTTAAATATTTGTGCTAATCTGGTTGAGTTTTTCTCGCAGGCATTTTGGCTATAAAAGCCACGCAAAGGCAAGCCAAAGGGGAAAAAAATCAGGGAGAGCCAGAGGGAGAACCCAGAAGCAAGAAGAAAGCCGAGAGCCAGAGAGAACACGTAGAGAGAGTCCAAATTTTCTTTCTTCCTTAAACACTATTAGGATTTTAGAGTTTTGAATTTACCCTTTCTCTTTCCCTGGATCAAAGTGGTGAAATTCAGGTTCTTGTTCTTTTGTTCATCTCTTCTTCCTTTTCTCTCGTAAACGCTAAGCATCCGATGTGTACTTTTTTAAAAATTGAACCTTTGTTGCAATCATTTGTGGTTGCCGTTATTGTTGAGATTGTAGTTGTTATTGCCGATTATTGTTGTTCTTACGTTCGTGGCTCTTCTTTGTTTGTTGTTGTGATGGTTGTTGGATTTTGAAACAAGATTAGGGTTTGGGTTTGGCCTTCCAATGGGGCCAAACCCTAAATAGGGGTTAATTTGCAAAATAGATAATTAATAGGGATTAAACTGCAAATAAATCTTAGGCAGGAATCAATCTGCAAATAAATTATAAAAAGGGATTGAAACGTAAATACATAGTAAAAAAGGACTTGAAAGCAAATAAATTAAAAGATTTTCCTTTCTTTAAATGTTCTGCTCATACGCGTTTTAGGGTTTGGCCTTCCAACGGGACCAAACTCTAAAAAGGGATCAATTTGCAATTATCATATTAATGAGAGACATAAAAGTAAAAATAGAATTTTCTGAATTGAGTTTCCTCATTTAAATTTTTTTTCAAATAAATAAGTTAATAATTTAGAGAATTAAATTTTTTATCTTTAGTATATACATTTGCCTTATTTAAAAGAGATTAAATAATAATAAATGCAATAAAAAATATGCTTTCTCTTTTTTGGTTCTTTTTTTCTTATTATCTAAAAAATATATATTTTGATAAAGGGAATTATTTTCTTCAAAAGGCAAACAATCTTCATAAACAATTAACGGGTACCATTTTTTTTAACGGGCGCGTGAGGGTGCTAATCCTTCCTTGCGCGTAACCAACTCCCGAATCCGAATCTGGTACAAAGACCCTTCTTTTTTTCAAAAAATATTTCGAAAATAGGTTTTCCAATGTTTTCCTATAAAAATAAAATATTGGTGGCGGCTCCATTTAATTTTAAGGGTGGTTGTCACAGAGAGTTTAGACGTTGTCTAAGAGGTTTCTTTTAAAAAGAAATTTAATCACAATGTTTTCTAGAAACTTCATGTCTATGAGAGTTCTGGCAAGGAAAGACTTAGTAATTAAGCGTGTTCATCACCACCTCTCTTCCCTAAGAACTTATTTGGTGTACAACTTAACGCAACAGTTCAAAAGAGAATAGATTTCAAAATGGTCCCAATGACCATTCTTCGAAAGGGATTTCAAAGAATCCAGAGATTCAAATTTTCTAAAAAGTAAAATTGGGGAGCTTAGTGTTCCTACTAAGCATATGGGCCATGTGTCCTATGCTGGGACTTGACGTCCTTCTTGCGTGCGTATTTACTTGGATTGGACCTAGCGTTCCGTATCGCGTGCCTAATGTCTCAAGCTAACAATTGAGCCTAGTGTTCTGCATTATGTGTCTAGAGTTCCGATCTAAGATTGAGACTAGCGTTTTGCAGTTGAACACTTGGACCTAGTGTCCTGTGTTTGAACTCTAAGTGGTATGCTGTTATCGTCTCAGTTTACTGAGTGATGAGGAATGCCCGAGCATTACACTGAGTAGTATGGGATGCTCAGAGTGGTGCTTAAGCTTTGAGTTCCCTCCATCTTTTCAAAGAGAAACGCGGTGGTTTGACTTATAGGACGTGAGAGACGTAAGAAATCGAAGTTGATTATCAATCGCATCAACAATTAAAGGATTTCTCGGACACTCAGAAATGTGAGTGAACCGTACAAAGGATTTAGATTGATGCATACTAAACATGGAGCATCGACATTGAAATGAATGTCGTCTGATTTGCCTGATCCGAGATATGTTGCATTGGACCGAAGATCTATATAGGGCAGCGTACTCTAATTGGATTTGATTATACTACACATTCCATTGCGATGGAAAAAGGATTTGGGCCTGGAGGATTTTTTCAGTGTCCTATTGCTTCCTTATTCGGGCTGCAATGTATATACACAAGGATTTCATATGCACTGGCATACATACTAACCACATTATAACATGTGATGATTGATTTGTTGATTGTTTGTCTGTTCACATGCAAACTACTTGATATGCCATGATGAAGTGTGCAGTCTATTAAGCTATATATACATATAGCATGTTGTTGTACTATGTATATATCTTGTTTGCATGCGACTAGCCTGTGATGAACTCGTGGACAAGAAATTTATCATTGCATGTTTTATTTATGTTATGTTTCGATCGACGGACGTATTTCGATAGCTTCATTGATGCCACTGAGGCACATAGGATGTACGACATATGAGTTTCCAAAAGGGAACGTACCAAGAGCGTGGGAGGTAGATGTCACCTCCGGACGCATTTCCCATTCAGGTACTGTAGGAGAGTTTCCCGACTACTGGAGGAATCATGTTGTTGATCATGAAGAGGCATGAAGAAAGAGATGTAGACTGCCAGTATTTTCGACAAGCTCTGAAGCAGCGAGTTATCTGGAGATGATTTACATTTTGTGCTTGATAGATCCACATCTTGTAAGAGCCTTTACTATAGACGTTGCCTATAAAGTGTGGTTTCTGTTGGTTGTGTCTCTGACTAGTTATCTAGATCAGTAGACTTAATAGTTTTGTTGAGACCATCTCTTAGGATTTTGTTTGTTTAAGTCAGGTCTTTTGACTATGGCCATGTATGTGGTGTATTTGAAATATTGATAAGATGTATGCCTTGTGGCAGAGTCGATCTACTTTTATAATTGATGAGCTTCGATTTATGTTTAATTCTAAGTTTTCTTTGTATCAGATTTTCCTCAACTACTCTATTGAGTAACTTTCAAAAAGTTTTAATTAACTGCTAAACTTGGGTTATGAAATGTGACACCGAGGGGGTGTTACATTAGTGATATCAGAGCTGGTCGAGTCTTTCGGGATCTAGGTTATGGATTCACAATGTTTTTGCTGTGTTTACTCTGTGTTTTGTTTTTTTATAGAGGTTAATAAGAGTAAGGACAGTCTGTAGTGACTTGTTCCTCTTGGAATACCACCAATTTGATTGGTTGGGTTCAATAGCGTGGATATGTTAGGACTCTTGTATAGAGTTGAGTGAGTGATCTAGAGGTTACTGCTAAGGTAAGCTTGGAGGCAATCCCTTAGTTGTCTTCGGCTAAAAAGTTTGGATTGAACAGTAACTTTTAAGTTTGGGATTCACACTCTTAATTAAGGGGTAAGCAAGAACTCCCTAGAGTGAGAAGGAAGTTCAATGTTTGGGTAAGTTTTTGTATAGTAGAAGGATGAGTGTGTGCCTAGGAAAGGTATAAGGACTTCGAAAGTTAATGAAGATGTTTGAGAGGTTATTAAGCAACCAAGAGAATACCATGATGTTTGAGAGGTTGTTTTGTCAGGTTCCAAATCAATTAATGCACAGGTAAATTCAAGTTCAAATGCAAAAATGGTTAATGAGGAGGTGCATAATTTGGATTTGACTTGTAATAACGATATAATGGCCTTACCTGGTTTGTCAAGTTCCAAATCAATTGATGCACAAGGGAATTCAGGTTCAAATGCAAAAAGTCCTTTGATTCAAAATGCAAATCCTAGGAATTTGAATGGCAAAATTTTAGATGAGGATGTTGTTTTAATTGAAACAGGTTATGATGACTCTCTTCAAAGGTGAAAATAAAAAACACGCCCGGGTCATATGGATATGTGGAATGTGGTTATTTATGCAAATTGTGTACAGTTTTGTTGCTAAATTGAAACAATCATTTATTTATTTTATTTTACTTTTTGACGGAAAAACAATCATTTATTTGATGTCAGTGAAACTATATTAGCGGCTCATGTTAAAAGATTGCGAATCAATGGTTGAATACAATACCTATGTTATTGCTAAGGTGGTCGTTCACTTTGGAGTTAATTTGAAAAGGGATAAAACTATACCCCATTTAACTAATTCAAAAGTTAGTTTATATAGTTAGTAGCATTAAATTTGTTAATAATTTATACTATTTTTTTAAAATTGCTCCTAAAATTATTTAATTTTACCTGAGTTGTTGAACTCAGGGGGAGACCCTTGAAATTATTTATCGAAATTAAATTGTTCATCAACCTTGGATATTTGTCATCATCAAAAAGGGGGAGATTGTTGGAACCTAAACGATTGAGAAGTTTAGATCCTCATTAATTTTGATAATAACAAAGTATCTTCTGATAAGTCTTTGAGTGAGCAGGTATTAAAATCTCATATGTTTTATCTCACTCAAGCAAGAAGAAGAAACTCACAAGTATTGGATACATTCCATATGTGTCAGCATTCGATTCACTCCAGCGTCTTGTGTATAGCGAGCGTCCAGTAGTGTTATTCTTTGACAGGTGGATTACTCAATTGATGCGAGCGTCCGTCTCTTGTTCTGAGCAAGCATCTGGTCTTTTAATGAATCACGTGATGGTCACATTTGTACTCTTCTATCTCAGCTATTTGGAACGGAATTCGAATTTGATTTTGTGCGCTCATTTTAATGTATGAGGTATCAAAGGTGACACCTTTGGTATAAGACCAAATTCGTACAAGGCAATTGTGAAAGGCAGATAATACAAAAACGGTAATATGTACTATTATGATATTCTTTCGAAAGACAGAAAAGGACAGCTTTTCAAATTACCTCACTCAATGATATGGAGCTGAAATTTACTGCAACGGTAATACCCCTCAGAGACTCCTATAAATACCCGAAGGAATTTATTGAAGAAAGTTGCAAAAAACTGCTAGCAACTACATTCTGAATGAGCTATTACTCAAGTGAGCAATTAAGTTTCGTGCCAAGTTTCTGTACAACAAGAACTGAACCTCAGCGTCTGATACTTTCGTTTTACAAAGCAATTTGTTTTTTAGCTTAATCTTTTCATCCTCTCTCTGAGAGTTATTTTGATTGCATTCAAAACTATCTTTGTGAAAGTTGTATTGCATAGTTAAGGCTTTGTTCCTCAAAGGCTCAAACGTACTGAGTCATTTTGAGAAGTTAAGAGTATTGTCAAGTTTGTGACAGTAGAATACTCTTAAGAAAATTTGTAATCAGTTAATTATTGTGAAAAATTCTTCAGAAACGAAGGGACTAGACGTAGCTACCAGGTTGGTAGTGAACTAGTATAAATCTCTGTGTCTCTTGCTTTACTGCTTTATACTTACGTTTATCTTGCGCATAAAAACAAGTTTTCATAAACTTCATTTCCAGCGTCTGGTCTTACTCCAGCATCCGATTTCAAACAGATTCAAAATCCAGTGTTATAAAGTGTTTTTAACTTGAAGTTTGGGAAAAGTTTTCAACACAATTCAACCCCCTTCTTGTGTTCATGTTCAGTTGGTACCAGAGCTCGGTCTCTTGATTGAGCACTTAACAGTGTTAAGAGAAAAAAATTTATACTGTGAACATGTCTGCAGAATGTGGTCACATGAACCGTCCTCCTCTATTTACTGGAGAAAAATTTGACTACTAGAAAGATAAGATAAAAGCTTTCTTTGAGACACAACAACTTGAGTTGTGGGTTATTGCTGAAAGTGGTTACCTTATTCCCACTAATGCTACTGGAGTTGCTATTGCCAGAGAAAACTGGAATGATGAGTAGAAAAAGAGATATCAAATCAATCAAAAAGCTAGATTCATTCTTATATGTGCTATGTCAGAAAAAGAATATGATAAATGTGGCAAATTCGATACTGCCAAAGAGATATGGGATTCTCTTGTTTTGTCTTATGAGGGCTCTACCCAATTAAGATAAACTAAAGCTAGCATATTGGTTCGCCAATATGAATTGTTTAAGATGGAAGATGGTAAAAACATTGAGTCTATGTTTGGAAGGTTCCAAATACTCGTTCATATGTTACAGGCCCTTGGAAAAAGTTATACCACACCTGACCATGTGAGAAAGATCCGGAGAAGTTTGACCAAGCAGTGGAAACCCAAAGTCACTGCTACTCAAGAAGCGAAAGATTTAAATGTCTTAAGACTTGAAGATCTTTTGAGTTCTCTGAAAGCTCTTGAACTTGAGTTGAATGAGGAAGAACCTGTAAGGAAAAGCAAGTCTATTGCTTTGAAAGTCAACAAACATAAAGCCAGTACTTCTAAAGCCCTTCAGGATGAAGAAGAATCAGAAGATGAAGCTTCAGAAGGAGACATTGATGGGTCGGATGATGAGCTCGCGTTCATATCCAGGAAGATCTGATGGATGTGGAAGAAAAGAAACTTCAAGAAGAAATTCCACAAGAAAGATGTCGAAGACAAGAAGGAAAGCAAAGACAAAAGCCAAGTTGTCTGCTATGAATGTAAAAAGCCTGGACACTTCAAATCTGAATGTACTAATTTTAAGAAGAAGCCCACAAGAAGTTCCTTCAAGGGAAAGAAGAAGAGTCTCATGGCTACATGAGAAGATTTGGTTCATTATCCTCTAAGGAAGATAATGAAGAAGAAGCCAATCTTGCCCTCATGCCAAATACTGACTTAGACTCTGAAGAAGAAGCTGAAGAGGTAATAATATATGATTTCTATTCTGAACTTCAACTTGCATTTGATGATCTTCTTAAGGATTCTGCCACTCTCTCCACTGAGTGTAAAGCTTTGAAAAAGAAATTTTCAAAATTATCACAAGAATTTCATGTTTTGAAAAATGAAAACTCAAAGCTCAGTGAAGAGAACCAGAAGCTGAAAACTGAAAATCAGCATCTGGTGGCTAGTCAGCATCTGGTGACATGTCAGCCACCAGAAGCTGAGAGCTCTTAACCTGAAAGCTCTGAAGCTAAAGGCAATCCTAAGTGTAAATCAAATGATTATGAATATGCATTTCAAAAGTTTCTTGCAGAAAGTGTAACTCGAAGTAAGCAAGCTTCAATGATTTGGGGTGTCAGTAAAACGACAACTCAAGGTCTTGGTTACATATCAGCTGAACCCTCTTTAGAAAATAAAATTCCTACATCTGATAAATCCAATGATCACAGTGAATGCTTGCATTATACTTACTGTAACAAACCTAGTCATTTAAAAAGTGCATGTACTGCTTTTAAGACTAAGAAGGACAAGTATCCTTCAAGAACTAACAAGAAAGGACCCAAAAAGATATGGGTACCTAAAGATAAAATAGTTTATGTTGCGGACATGCATAGCAACAAGGTCAACACACCTATCTTGGTACTTAGACAGTGGATGCTCGTGTCACATGATGGGAGAAAAGCATATGTTCCAAGAGCTAAGGCCTAGAGAAGAAGGATTTGTTGGTTTCAGAGGAAACCGGAAAGGTAAAATAGTTGGAATTGGTCGCATTGGTAAAGGCTTTCTTCCTTCTATTGATAACGTACTTTATGTTGAAGGACTTAAGCATAATCTATTGGGCATAAGTGAAATATGTGACAAAGGTTATGATGTCATTTTTACAGAATTGGGTGTTCAGTAAAAAGTAAGAAAGATGGCTCTATTTTCTTTACAGCAAAGAGGAAACAAAATATTTATAAAATTGATCTTTTTGAACTTGCAAAACAAGATGTCAAGTGTCTCATGTCTGTTGAAGATGAATAATGGATTTGGCATAAAAGATTGGGTCATGCCAGTTTGAGATTAATCTCAAAACTAAACAAGCACAGTCTTGTTAAAGGCTTACCAAATCATAAATTCCAATCTGATGCTCTCTATGAGGCATGTCAAAGAGGAAAACAAGTCAAAACTTATTTTCATTCTAAAAATATTGTCTCAACCTCTAGACCACTTGAGCTGTTGCATCTTGATCTTTTTTGTCCAACAAGGACAGGCTCTTTAACTAGAAAGAAATATGGGTTAGTCATTGTTGATGATTTTACTAGGTGGACATGGGTTAGATTCCTTGCCCACGAGGATGAGTCAATCAAAGTATTTACTGTTTTCTGCAAATCAGTTCAAAATGAAAAAGGAATTTGTATTTCTTCAATTAGAAGTGATCATGGGGGAGAATTTGAAAATAAAAGCTTTCAAAAATTTTGTGAAGAAAATGGCATCTCCCACAATTTCTCCTCTCCTAGAACACCATAACAAAATGGTGTTGTAGAAAGGAAAAATAGGTCCCACCAAGAAATGGCCAGGACCATGATCAATGAAGCTGATATTGCAAAACATTTTTGGGCAGAAGTAGTAAACACAGCTTGTTATATTCAAAATAGAATTCTTATTAGACCTATTTTGAAGAAGACTCCATATGAACTGTGGAAAGGTAGAAAACCAAACATATCTTATTTTCATCCCTTTAGTTGCATATGTTATATTCTTAATACAAAGGATCAACTTGGTAAGTTTAATTCCAAAGCTGACAAAGGTATCTTTTTAGGATACTCTGAAAGATCTAAAGCTTTTAGAATATACAATAAAGAAACTTTGATAGTGGAAGAATCCATTCATGTCAAGTTTGATGACAAGAAGCCTGACACTGCCATGTCAGAGCTAGATGAATTATTTTCAGATTTAAATATTGGTGGTACAACAAACAAAGGAATCTAAAGATCTTCGGCCTGATGGTAACTGCATTAATCGGATTCTACTCAGCGGCGAAGCCAGAAAGAGTTGGAGATACAAAACTAATCATCCTAACGATCAAATCATAGGAGAACCTGGAGATAGAGTTAGAACAAGATCCTCGTTCAAAGAGCACGTAAATATTGCACTTCTCTTTGAAATGGAACCTAACATGATTTATCAAGCTTTGGAAGATGAAGGTTGGATTCTGGCTATGCAAGAATAGTTGAATCAATTTCAAAGAAATTATGTTTGGAAGTTAGTCACTCTACCAGAAGATAAGCAAGCTATTGGTACTAAATGGGTATTTAGAAATACGCTTGATGAAGATGGTAAAGTTGTGAGAAACAAACCAAGATTAGTTGCTCAAGGTTTCTCACAGGAAGAAGGTATAGAATTTATAGAAACTTTTGCACCTGTTGCAAGGTTAGAAGCTATTTGTATTTTACTTTCATTTGCTGCACACCATGAGATAATTCTTTATCAAATGGATGAGAAAAGTGCTTTCTTGATTGGTTTTATAACTGAGGAAGTCTATGTGAAACAACCTCCTGGTTTTGAAGATATTGAATTTCCAGAACATGTTTTTAAACTTAAAAAGGCTCTGTATGGTCATAAGCAAGCTCCTAGAGCTTGGTATGATAGACAAAGTTCCTTTTTAATGGGAAATGGCTTTACCTGAGGTATAGCGGACACTACTCTATTTAGAAAAACATCAAACAAGCATTTTATACTTGTTCAAATTTATGTTGATGATATTATATTTGGAGCTACTAATGAAAAACTATGCAAAGAATATTCTAAGTTAATGCAGACTGAATTTGAGATGAGCATGATGGGAGAGTTAAAGTTTTTCCTTGGAATTCAAATCAAGCAATGCAATGATGGTATTTATATACATCAAAGCAAATACATCAAGGATTTGTTAAAGAAATTCAAGATGGTGGATTGCAAGCCAATGTGCACTCCTATGCATCCCACGTGTATTCTTAGGAAAAATGAAACTTGTAAGAAGGTAGATAAAAAATGTACAGAGGTATGATTGGATCTCTACTTTATCTTACTGCTTTAAGACCTGATATTATGTTCAGCATCTGCCTGTGTGCTAGATTTCAATCTCATCCTTGAGAATCACACTTGAGTGCTATTAAAAGAATATTTAGATATTTGCAAGGATCTACTAATCTTGGTTTGCTTTATAAGAAATCAAAAGATTACAAGTTAGTAGGTTTCTGTGATGCTAACTTTGCTAGAGACCGAATTGAAAGAAAAAGCACAAGTGGAGGCTGCCAATTCCTTGGAGCAAATTTTGTGTCTTGGTCAAGCGAAAGATAAAGCACTATTGCACTCTCAACAGCAGAAGCTGAATACATCTCAGCAGTAAGTTGCAGTTCTCAACTTCTATGGATAAAATATCAACTTGAAGACTACTTGATAAAAGAGAGTAACATTCCTATCTTTTGTGATAATACATCTGCAATTTGTCTTACTAAGAATCCAATATTGCATTATAGAGCAAAGCACATTGAGATTAAGCATCACTTCATAAGAGACTATGTTCAGAAGGGTATTCTTGAAATAAAATTTGTAGACACCGATCATCAGTGGGCTGATATTTTTACAAAACCCCTTGCTGAAGATAGATTCAATTTTATAAGAAGAAATTTAAATTTTCATCTTATAGAAGAATGATTAATCTCAGCATCTTATGATATGCATCATTCAGCATCTGGTATGACATAAGCATTCACACGTGTACTCATATGATATGTTATTCATAATGCATAACTCAACGTCTGGTGAATTCGTTTGCGTGCATCCGAGCACACACGTGTTAAACTTGTTGTGGGACTTAAGCGTCTCATCACACCTAATCTGAGTCATGATTATTTATGTTATCAATGAAATATTTTTCTTGATTTTATCCTTATTTTGGCAACTGCATTTATTGAAAAAGGTGAATCTTTATTTTATTTTTTTTGAATTATTTTTATTCAGAGGAAATGTGAAGAGTTTTTCAAAAAGTAACTATACCATTTATCAAAACTTTCCCACTACTCCTTCACTTTCGCTCCACACTCTGTTTTTGTCTGCGAAAACTATTTTCTCTCTGTGTGTGTGTGTGTGTGTGAATTTCTCTGAAACCCTAAACCTCTATCAAATCACTCTCCAACTGCTACCATGACTGATGTTAAGGTCAGTGACTTCACTGCTATCTACGATACTGAGAAAGAAGCAAAGGTCTTGAATGAGAACATGATTGATTTGGAAAAGTTCAAGCTCTATGGTTTTAACTTCGATGAAAATTTGAACAATCTGGTTTGGAAAAACTTCTTCCTTTGGGAACCAGTTGAAGTTATGGCTTATGCTATCAAGGAATTTTAGGGAAACGTTCTGTTGGAACCTAAACGATTGAGAAGTTTAGACCCTCATTGATTTTGATGATAACAAAGTATTTTTCAAGAGAACAATTTATCTTCTAACATATCTTTGAGTGTACAGGTATCAATGCTTCATATATATGTACAAAACACTCAAGAAAGAAGGAGAAATTTACAAAAGAATTGAATACAATCCACTAGTGTCAGCATCCGAACTCACTCCAAATGCCTTGCTAACAAAGAAGCGCCCAAAGAGTGTTACTTTTTAACACGTGGAATACTCAATTGTCGCGGCGTCCGTCTCGTTTCCGAGCGAAGGCCCGATCTCTTTAATGAAGCACGTGATGATCACGTTTTTGCTCTTTGCCTCAGACTGTTGTGAAACGGAATTCGAATTTGATTTTATGCGCTCACTTTGATGTACGAGAAAGCAAAGGTGACACCTTTAGCATAAGACAAAAAAATCGTACAAGGAAATTGCAAATTACAGATAGTACGAAAACGGTAATGTGTACTATTATGATATTCTCTGGAAAGGAAGAAAAGGACTACATTTCAAATTACCTCACTCAATGGAAAGGAGATATTTTTACTGCAACGGTAATACCCTTGAAGACTCCTATAAATACCCCAAGGTATTCATTGAAGAGAAGTTGGAAAAACTAGTGAAGAAACTTTATTCTGAAAGCAATATTACTCAAGTGAGCAATCACGTTTCGTGCCAAGTTTCTGGTCTACAAAGAACTGAACTCAGCGTCTTATACTTTCTTTTAGAAAGCTATTCTGTTTTGAGCTTAATCTTTTCATCCTCTCTGTGAGAGTTATTTTGATTGTATTCAAAAGTATAATCTCTTTTGTAAACTGTATTTGGCCTAGTTAAGGCTTTGTTCCTCAAAGGCTCGACTGCACTGAGTCGTTTTGAGAGGTTGAGAGTAATGTCAAGTTTGTGACAGAAGAATACTCTTAAGGAAAATTGTAATCAGTTGATTATAGTGAAAAATCCTTCAGGAACGAAGGGACTAGACGTAGCTACCAGTTGGTGGTGAACTAGTATAAATCTCTGTGTCTCATCCTTTACTGCTTTACATTTATCTTTATCTTGCTCAGTAAAACAAGTTTTCATAAGCGGTTTATTTTCTGCATCCGGTTTATTTCTCTGCATCTGATATACAAACAGTTTTGAAAAATCTGTGTTGAACTGTGTTTTACATAAAATTAGTGAAAAGTTTTTAACACAATTCAACCCCCATTCTTGTGTTCACGTTCACATTCATATGCTTCCAGGTGGAATAGTTGAAGGTCATGTCAGAGGCTTCAAGTTGGTGTTTACCATAAACACCATTGCTGAAACGATTAAGTGTCCCTGTGAAGGCATTAGTTACTATATTGGTTGGGAAGATGCTTTCAGAGGAATAGACAACGTCAACGAAGCTCTGTTCGAGAACTATCTGTAGTACCCTAATTTTGTCCGATATTTTTATTTTATTTTATTTTATAATAATAATAATAGTAATAGTTGTAATAGTAGTAGTAGTAATAAAAATATTTTTGGTCTCATGAAAAAAGAGAAAAAAAAGAAGAAAAAAAAGAGTTTATTTTTTATGGAATAAGGTGTGTGAATTAAAATATGGGAGGTGCCAAAAGAAGTCTGTCAAAAGGTGGCCGCAGCCCACACAGCCCAGCCCATTTTATCAACTAGTCTAATCACACTGCCCACTCGCTCATCCCCATTTTCCTGGATACACCACCAGCGCCCCCTTTCCTTTTTCTCTCACTACCCGCACCTCTCATCCTTGCTCGCGCCCCCTCTACCTGGCTCTCTCTCTCGCGCAGCCCAAATCACAGCCCAAACACATAACCCTAAAAACTAACAACCCTAATTCCCTCAACTTCATTTCCTCCCACCAGCCGCAACCTTTTCATTCCCGTCCTCTCTCCATTTCTTTCTTCTCTTCCATTATTTCAATCTTTCCCTAACCCTAATTCACAACACCCCCATCCTCTCATTTCCTCGATCGCATAGCCCACATCCTCCTCCCATTATCTCTTTCATTTCTCCAACCCTAAATTTCCTCCACCATTCTCGCCTTCTCCTCCATCTTTTCCTTCTTCCCCCACTCTCATCTCTCTCACCAACCTAAACCCTAATTTCCTCCAGATAAGCCGCAACGCTCCCCCCATTTTTGCCCTCTCTCATTCTCTCCTTATCCCTCAAAATCCTCCTAAATCGAATCAAGTCTGTAATCAATCAAAATCTTCACCAAATCTCTGTGAATCCCTCTCAAAACCGTGGATTTGGGTGCGAAAAAAGGGGGTCTTCGTTCCTCTCTTTTATTTTCTTTTGTTATTATTTGGTTTTAGTCATTGATTTGATTTGGTCTTCTTTTTCACAGATACTAAGTCTATAAAATCCAAGGCGTGCAACGAGAACGCGGAGGCCAAACCCTGAGAGAGAAAAATCCAGAGCTAAGAAAAGACTGAAGGCGAGACCAAGAAGACGGGGTTGAGGCAGAAAGGAAACCGCGGCCACACAATCCAGTGAGGTTACTAGAAATAGAAAAACCAAACACCATTAGTCTTAGGTCTTTTTTCTTGAGCCCCCTTCTCTTCACTACTGTAATTTTCTGGGAAAGAGCTAATACCCAGGTTTCATCTTCTTCCTTTTATTTCATTTCTAAATATTGATCCTGTAACAGAGACCTAAATTAAATGTTGTAATCAATTTCTATTGCATTTTCTTCCTTTTCTTCATTTTCGTTCTTTTATTTTTGTGATTATTCTCTGTTGCTGTTGCTGTTACTGTTGTTGTCGTTGGTGTTGGTGTTGGTGTTGGTGTTGGTACCCACGGTTTTGAATTGAAATTAGGTTAGGGTTTGGCCTTCCAATGGGGCCAAATCCTAAATAGGGATCAATTTGCAAATATGTAGTTAAGAGGGGCATAAAGGCAAAAAGGTGGGTTTCTGAAGTTCTGTTCCACATATACACATTTTAGGGTTTGGCCTTCCAATGGGGCCAAATCCTAAATAGGGACCCGATTGCAAATATGTTGTCTAGGAGGGTATAAAAACAATAAAGAAAGTTCCCATATTTTCTTATCTACACATTTTTAAATAAATTTATGAAAGTTACATTTATTTCGTTTTTGTCTAAAATAATATTAATCATAAGTAAACTGAATTTTATGGATTCTGTTTTGAATATAAAGCAAAAAAAATAAAATTAAAGTGTTTGTTTTTAATCTGGCTGGCTGAAATTTGTTTGTGACCATTAGTTAATAATTAAGAATCTTATTTTGAGGGAAATAAATTATTTATTGGCAAACAGGGCGTCGCGGGGTGCTAATGCCTTCCCAGAGCGTAAATAACTCTCGGGCTCAAAATCTGGTTCAAAGACCATTTCTTTCAATTCTTTTCAAAAAATAGGTTTTCCAATGTTTCCTAAAAATAAATATTGGTGGCGGCTCCATTTAATTTTTTAGTATGGTTGCCACAGCTGGCGACTTCATTGGGGACTATAGAGAGTTAGGCCTTATAATTGTTTGAATTAATTTGTTTGCCTATCATATGATTTATTTCCCTTTTCTTTCTTTTATTCTTATTTTTTTAATCTATTTGTTTTAATT
Organism: Calophaca sinica; assembly: GCA_037113605.1. NCBI lineage: Eukaryota > Viridiplantae > Streptophyta > Magnoliopsida > Fabales > Fabaceae > Calophaca > Calophaca sinica. The sequence goes on along the minus strand of CM073735.1, from coordinate 100,811,748 downwards.
TTGCTTTATTCTTTTTTTACATGTATATATGAACTTTAGTATAGTCACCATGTGTATATTGTTTTATTTATTTTGCAGCGGGTAGTTTTAAGCTTGCTCCTTCACACACTTCACTTTATACACTTTATTTACACACACCATGAGTGGGTGCCCTATACCTGGGCCCGAGTGGACCTTAAGTTAGGAGAGGCTATGTAATGGGTGCTCTGCTGGACGTACGACCAGTGGGTTCCTATGAAGGCCTCACCTAGAGTTTGGCTCTATTTGAGAAAAAATCATCCTTTAATAGTATACCTATTATTGGTGGTAACATTCTCAAGTGGAACCCTTGGCTCTAGGGACCTTTTAGATTAGTAACTTAAATCCACCCAATAGAAAGACACTTATGCGGACCATAGACCCTTTTTAAGGAGCTACCAGCCCATATCACAAAAGGAGCATACCTTATACCATTTTCCACGTGACAAAAGTCGTACGACCTAAGATCTTAGGAAATACCGGCCTACATCACAAGGGGCACACTCTGCCCTTTTTTCCTTCATCCATTTATTTTCCATTCACATTTCAAAAATTGTGAAAGATAATAAATGATATTTTTTTCTAAAAAATATTATTTGTTATTCTTCTTTGCAAAAAAATACACAGTTTCAAAAAATATTTTCCCTTCTCATTCTTTCTCCCTCTAAAAAATAAATTTTCAAAAAAAAAGCATTTTCTCTCTTTTTTTAGCGACATTTCTCATTATCATTGCATTCATTTTATTTTTATAGAAAATAAATAAATAAAAAAATGTTTCTCCTTTATCCATCATATTCTTTGCATGAAATGTACAAACATTCATGACATGCATAATCATGGCATCTTCATAGCATAACTCATTTTTTTCTCCTCCACAGAAAATAGATACGCATAAGCTTTCCCTGCATCCCTATCGGACCTGAGCCCAATCTAGACTCATGGACTTATTGGAACAGAATCAGCAAGCGATGAGAGAAGAACTCGACCAAATCAAGGGTAAGATGGACAAGATATTGGACCTCTTGCAAAACTTGGGTGCAAAATTGACCATTGATGAGAACCATTCCATCAGCACTAATGAGTATCGAGAGGCTTCTAATGGCCCATCAGGAGACCCCCTAGATCAGGAGAGACTCCAAATTGTGGAAGATAGGTTGAAAGCAATTGAAGGGGAAAATCATATTGGGTTCAAAGCTTCAGAAATATGTTTGGTCCTGGACGTGGTAATTCCACCAAAATTCAAAGTTCCTGAGTTCGTCAAATATGAAGGTTTAACTTGTCCAAAAAGCCACCTCATCATGTACTGCCGGAAGATGGCCTCCTGCTCCAGTATTGATAAGCTCCTAATCCATTTCTTCCAAGAGAGTCTTACCGGGGCATCCCTTTGCTGGTATATGCAGTTAGAGCGGAGCAAAATCAACTCATGGAATGACTTGGCTAATGCTTTCATCAAATAGTATAAATACAACTTGGATATGGCTCCTGACCGCTCCCAGTTACAAGCCATGGTAAAAGGGGGCAATGAAAGCTTCAAAGAGTATGCCCAAAGATGGAGAAACGTTGCAGCCCAAGTGGAACCTTCGCTGTCAGAGAAGGAGATGGTTACCACATTTATTAACACTCTTCAGTCACCTTTCTATGATATGATGATGGGAAATATTTGTTCAAGCTTCTCAGACCTAGTTGTTATCGGAGTAAGAGTGAAAGTTGGGATAACAAGCGGAAGGATTGGCAACCTCGAAGCTCAACAGCCATTGTGCAGTATAGGTCAAGAGCAGGAAGAAGAAACAAACGATGATACGAATGATACTCATCACAACATGCCAAGTTGGGGCAGTGGGTCATTCAATTGAGAATTGCTGAGGCTTTGAAATACAAAGTGTAAGATCTGATCGACGCCAAGTGGTTGGACTTCAAGAAAGATAACTCTGTTTACTTTTTATACTTTGCTTCAAGCCCGAGAGCAGATCTTGTAAAGGGCTCATTATGTTCTCATCTTTTCAGTTCATCAATAAAACTGCAATTTGATTTTTTTTCAATTTTAGCTCATAGAATAATGGTAAAGCAAATGCATAATTTATCAAAAGTTAAGTTTTATGAAGATGTGAGCAATGAGATTTTGAGATGAAGTTTGGCCCTTTTTCTCTATCCAAATACTTATCCCTTGCTACCCCTTTTGAGCCTAAAACGAAATTTTCTTTCAAGTACCCTGAATAAGGATCGTCCATACAATGAAGAATAGCACAAGTCTCCGATCAACTTTATCTTTTCAGAAAGAAGAAGAGCAAAGTAAGCAATAAGGTATCAAAGACAATTCAAAGAAATGTCAGAAACGTCTCAAAGACACCTGCGAAGATCAAAAAGCAAACCGCAAAGGCGAAACAAATGTGCTAGCGAAAAATGAAGTGCATCTTTACACTAAAGATCTTTGTTTTTATAAACCCTTAAACACTTTTTGGGCCTGAAATATCCTTTCTTTCATAACCCTTAACCCCAGGCCACGTTATAACCCTAATAAAGTCCATTCTGATCAAAGTCAAATTGCTCATATTTTCCTAAAACTTGATTTTTGAAAGAGGGGATCCATATAAACTCCTCAGTGCAGTTGCTTTACCTAAAAAAACAAAGAATATAAAATAAAATGCTCGGTAGGCTGAAAACCCGAAAGGGCGGTCTAGGCAGGAATTAGAGCGACCCGCTAGGTTGAAAACTGTAAAGAGCGGCCTAGGCAGAAGTTAGGGTCAAATTCACAAACTAGTTAACCCAGACTGTACCTCACAAATCTAAACATAAACCAAGAAGCTACAGGGCAAAATCCATGCCCATCATCAATAACCCTCGCATCCAGTGTTTTATTCCAGTTCCAGAACTACACAAGGCGATTTGTCTCTCAACATAGATCCTTCCTCACATGGATAGATGAAGGCCAAAGGGACACTGAAAAATCTGAGGATCAGAAGTTGTCAATCTAATCCTCCCAAGAACATTCAAAGCACGAAAAGGAAGATTTGAGGATCCATAAGATGATTTACCAAGGGGAAACTCGCAAATCTGGTGCATTGCAAAGTCAACCATTTGGGCAAGCAAGCCAACACCCACGAGTCTAGGGGCAGCGTTCTCAAAGGAATTCAGGGAAATCGAAAGATAGTCTTTCAAAGCAAAAGAATACTCATGCATAGCATACCCTTCATTGCATCTTGCATGATCATCAATAATTTTGGGTCTACAACCCACCTTCAAAAATCACCATTTCTCTAAAAAACATCATTTCATACACAACATACCATTCATTGCATCTTGCATGATCATCAATACTTTTGGGTCCACGACCCACCTTAAGAAAATATCATTTGCTCAAAAAGCAAAACAACATTCTTGCACGGCATACCATTCGTTGCATCCTGCATGACCATCAAAGTTTTTAGGTCCATTGACCCACCCTCTCAAATATTACATATAGTTGGTCTGTTGTTACTAAGTAAGAACTAGTACTCAGCCTACCCAATCTATTTATTAGCAAGAGTTAGGGACCTGTCCTAAACCTTGCTGGGAACCTGACCCACCACCTTGGGAATCTGACCCAAGCCTTTAATCGGGAACCTGACCCGCGTCTCGAATCTTCCTCAATTATGGAGATCGATCCACACCTTTTAACAAGAGTTAGGAATCTAACCTACACCTTGTCGGGAATCTGACCCGAACTGTTTCGAGTGACAGAGAAGCTCGTACACTGGACGTTTACCTGCAATAGGAAAACCAGTCCATACTTTAGCAAGAGTTAGATTCTGACCTACATCTTGCCGGGAATCTGACCTGAACCAATATTGAGTGACAGAGAAACTCATAATGCAAACCTTCCTAAAATAGGGTAGCTGATCCATACCTTTTAGCAAAAGTTAGGAACCTGACCTACACCTTGCTGGGAATCTGACCCACCACCTTGGGAATCTGACCCAAGCCTTTAGTCGGGAACCTGACCCGCATCTCGGATCTTCCTCAATTATGGAAATCGATATGTATCTTTTAGCAAGTGTTAAGAACCTGACTTACCTTTGTTGGGAATCTGACCTAAACCTGTGTCGAGTAATGAAGAAGCTCACACCCTAAACTTTCCCTAAGTAGGGAAGTAATCAATACCGAAGATGTAAGAGCTAGGAACCAGACCTATGCCTTACCGGGAATTCACTAGGAATCAAACCTAGAGTCTCTCACCAATTTTTGTAAGAGCTAGTCATGCTTATGCCTTACATGGAATTCACTAGGAAATCGAATCTAGAATCTCTGACCCAAGGAATTCACTAGGAACCAGACCTAGAATCCCTCCCCAAAGTCGGGAACCAATCCCGCATTCTTAAACCACTTGTGTTGGACAAAATTAGTGTGATTTATCCTTAATTACCTTTTACAATGAATGCACGAAGACCTTCGAGTAAAGTGTAATTAAGGAGGGGCAGCTGTAGTACCCTAATTTTGTCTGGCCTTTTTATTTAATTTTATTTTATTTTATTTTATTTTATAATAATAATAATAATAGTAATAGTTGTAGTAGTAGTAGTAGTAATAAAAATATTTTTGGTCTCATGAAAAAAAAGAAAAAAAAAGAAAAAAAAAAGGTTTATTTTTTATGGAATAAGGTGTGTGAATTAAAATATGGGAGGTGCCAAAAGTAGTCTGTCAAAAGGTGGCCGCAGCCCACACAGCCCAACCCATTTTATCAACTAGCCTAATCACACTGCTTACTCGCTCACCCCCTTTTTCCTGGATACACCACCAGCGCTCCCTTTCCTTTTTCTCTCACTACCCGCACCTCCCATCCTTGCTCGCATCCCCTCTACCTGGCTCTCTCTCTCTCACGCAGCCCAAATCACAGCCCAAACACATAACCCTAAAAACTAACAACCCTAATTCTCTCAACTTCATTTCCTCCCACCAGCCGCAACCTTTTCATTCTCGTCCTCTCTCCATTTCTCTCTTCTCTTCCATTCTTTCAATCTTTCCCTAACCCTAATTTAGAACACCCCCATCCTCTCATTTCCTCAATCGGCCGCAACGGCCCCATCCTCATCCCTCTATCTCTTTCATTTCTCCAACCCTAAATTTCCTCCACCATTCTCGCCTTCTCCTCCATCTTTTCCTTCTTCCCCCACTCTCATCTCTCTCACCAACCTAAACCCTAATTTCCTCCAGATAAGCCGCAACGCTCCCCCAATTTTTGCCCTCTTTCATTCTCTCCTTATCCCTCAAAATCCTCCTAAATCGAATCAAGTCTGTAATCAATCAAGATCTTCACAAAATCTCCGTGAATCCCTCTTAAAACCGTGGATTTAGGTGCGAAAAAAGGGGGTCTTCGTTCCTCTCTTTTATTTTCTTTTGTTATTATTTGGTTTTAGTCACTGATTTGATTTGGTCTTCTTTTTCACAGATACTAAGTCTATAAAATCCAAGGCGTGCAACGAGAACGCTGAGGCCGAACCCTAAGAGAGAAAAATCCAGAGCGAAGAAAAGACTGAAGGCGAGACCAAGAAGACGGGGCTGAGGCAGAAAGGAAACCGCGGCCACACAATCCAGTGAGGTTACTAGAAATAGAAAAACCAAACACCATTAGTCTTAGGTCTATTTTTTTTAACCCCCTTCTCTTCATTACTGTAATTTTCTGGGAAAGAGCTAATACCCAGGTTTCATCATCTTCCTTTTATTTCATTTCTAAATATTGATCCTGTAACAGAGACCTAAATTAAATGTTGTAATCAATTTCTATTGCATTTTCTTCCTTTTCTTCATTTTTGTTCTTTTATTTTTGTGATTGTTCTCTGTTGCTGTTGTTGTTGCTGTTGTTGTCGTTGGTGTTGGTGTTGGTGTTAGTACCCACGGTTCTGAATTGGAATTAGGTTAGGATTTGGCCTTCCAATGGGGCCAAATCCTAAATAGGGATCAATTTGCAAATATGTAGTTAAGAGGTGCATAAAGGCAAAAAAGAGGGTTTCTGAAATTCTGTTTTACATATACACGTTTTAGGGTTTGGCCTTCCAATGGGGCCAAATCCTAAATAGGGACCCGATTGCAAATATGTTGTCTAGGAGGGTATATGTAACATCTCAATTTTTATGAAAATTATTTTATAGTTCCAGCTACTTGAAAATAAATCTTGGAGATTGATCACCTCAATGGTTTGTTAAAAGTACGAAGAACAACAAAGATTTATTGTAAACAACTTATTGTTTTAGTAATTAATTCAGATTAACAGACAGTGTAGACGTATACTGTTTTTAATATGAATTAATCCCGAAAAATGTGAAAGATTGTTGTTTGATTAAAGAAAATTATTTTATTGAAAGAGAAATAATTTTCAGGATTTAATAAATAATTTTAAGTCATAGTTTGAATTTTTATTGTCTAGTTATTGTATTAATTGTCTGTTTTATGTCATATTTAATATGAATATTATTTTAAAGATTTTGTCTTGATAATTTTATTGTTTGAATAATATCTAGTTGATAAGAGAAACTGAAATTAGTGATCCTCACTAATTTATAGTTTTTATTTCGCTGCGAGAATTCTATCAAATTCTGCCGTAACTAGGCTATTGTGTGTGTTTCTAACTGAAACATGCCCAAAAGTGATCCAAATTTTATAAAATTTGAGATCTTAACATTTTCCAATATTTATGATTTATTGGAAATTTTTTGGAATTTTTAGGCATCAGAATAATATAGGGTGTTTTCTACGCCCAAAACTGCATTACGATAGCGTTTTAGCACGCAAATCGAGAAAGCGACATTCATAGAAATACTTCTAATATTTTTGTGGATATTTTGGTTGATTAATAATTTTTGATTATAGAATAATTTATTAGATTTATTTTTGGAGTTTTTGATATAAAAACCCTATTATACGCGAAACGCCGCGCACCCGATTGAGCGAGAGCGCGACGAAACGAAATATCTAGATATTTTGGGCCAAGGGGAGATGCATCCAGCCACTTGGGGAGCTGAACCTCATCCTTTAGAACCTTCCTTGACAAGTGTTGTAAGATGATTGGTTAAGTGGTAATTGTAGTTAGTTAGTTTAGTTAGTTTGTAACTAGTTGGTTAGTTTCCAACTAAATGAACAAAAATTCTTCCTTCCATGTCCCTACCTGATTTCGTGGCTCTCCCACACAGCCAAGATCAGCCTCATTCACTCCTCCATTGTTGAAGAACTTAAGAAAAAAACTTGAAGAGGAAAGCTTTGATTTTGGAAGTTTTGGCGATCAAGGTTGCATCTTTGCTTCCTTCCTTCTCAATCCTTGCTCAACCATCATCTAATCTTCTTGGTGAGCTTCATAATCACCCCCTTATCCCTCTAGAGTTCATGGAATGGGTTGCATGATTTTTAGAGTTGTTTTTGCTTAAAAGTGTTAGACTTTGTTAGATTAGTGAGATTAGTTCTTTAATCCCTTAATTCCTTCCATGTTTAAGCTTGGTTTTGGTATTTAAAATTTAGGAACCCTAACTTTTTGATGAGGCCGAATTGATAGGGGCTGTTAGGGGGGTTTAATTTGACTTGATTTTGTTGTTTTGGAGTTAGTTCTTTGATGGGTTTTAAGTAGTATGTTGGAAACTAGTCATATATGTATATTTTACTAAGTTTTGAGAAATTGATTTGGTTAATTTTGGGGGCTGGAACCGTGGCCATTTTGTATCATTTTGAGGATGTTTTGATTTAATTTTAAAGTGTTTTAAGTGTTGAGGGAGTGAGTTTAAGGTTCAAGAATTAAGGATGGTGAAATACTTTGTTTTGGAAATGAAAAATTGAAAATTTTGGGTTGTTTTTGGGTGACCAAAACCGTGGCCATTAATATAGTTTTGATGATGTTTTAAATAGATTTCAAAGTGTTTTCAAGTGTTGTAAGTGTTGAAGAAGTTGGTTTATTGTTAAAGGAATTGAAGGTAGTGAACTTGTATGTGTAAAGCTTTGAAAATTTGTTTGAAAACAAAAACAATTTGGGGCTGTTTTGGGGCTTCCAAAACAGAGGCTTATGATCAAATTTTGGGTGAGTTCTAACTTGTTTTTAATTGTATTAAAGTGGTAAAGAAGTTTGGTTTTGATAAGAAGTTTTAATTAAGCAAAGTTCGTAAGATTTTGATGTTAAAAGGTTTGAAAATTTGGAGTTGTATTGGAAGCTTTGAAACCATGGCCTTCAAGGATGTTTATAACTTGTTCTTGACTTGCATTTATGCTTAAAAATAGTTGTAAAAGTGGTTGATGATTTGATTTAGCAAAACAATTCAAAGAAGCATGATTTTGGAAAAAGTTTTGGGTGATGTCTTAAGAATTGTTTTAAACTTGTAATGAATTTAATTCTAGAATTTTGTGACATGTTTTAGTGCTTTGAAAAATGGTTCAAAGTTGGCAAAAACACTATTCATTTGGTAAAACACTATTCCAATTTGTAAGTTTTGGGTTTTAGTATTTTCTAAGTGTGTAGCTTTTGAAAAAGTTTGAAAACTTGCATAGTTTGAACTTGTTTCATGATATGTGACTATGTGTGAACCAAATGGGATTAAGTGAGTAATTCTTAGGCCTTGGGAACCTTAGAACCGTGGCTGCCCTAGGGGTATTAGGACTTGAGTTTTAGTTCTAATTGATTGAAACTTGCGTTGTTAAGGTTCGTGCCTAAGGCTCGTGGGGGAACGACTTGACGATAGTTCGAATCTACCTTGCTTGGATTGTTAAAGCGCCCAAGGTAAGGGAAATTCTTACATAATGAGTTTGGGCTTTTCGCCTTGTGTGTTGTTTGTTTGATTGTTGATTGATTGTGTGGTAGTACTTGTAGTAGTACTATGTGTTGTTGAGATGTTGTAGCATGAACTGTTGTGTATTGATTTGGCCCTGTGTGGCAATACTGAATTGTATTGTGTGACTTAAATCATATTTGATTGATTTAATTGGACTTGAAATTGATGATAATATGTAGCATATTCTTGGCCCTGCGTGGCATTATGAGTTATATTGTTTTCCTTGAATCACCTTGGATTTCATTGGAATATGAAAAATATTATTGTTGATAATGGATTAATTAACAATGCGTTGATCTACTGCTATTGATTGACGATTTACATCGGTAAATCTGATGCGATTCCACAAGCCGAATTCTGATTTCGCAAACAAATTGTTAAGGGCATTTTGATTTAAAAGTAAGTGTGAGGGTTTTAGTACAACTAGCCAAAGCTGCAAGGAAATTTCAATGGAATAATAGTAGAGAAAAGAACTTGAAATAAATAGTACAATTTACGAAAACGGTTGAGTTAAATGATGCGCCTGGAAAAATTTTGGCTAGGAAAGACTTGGTAATTAAGAGTGTTCGCACCACCTCTCTTTTCTGGGAATTCTTCCAGTGTGTTATTTAGCACAACTAGGGTTTCAACGACCTAGTGTTAAAAAGTATTTTCAGATACATAGGAGTGATACAAGAACTGAGAAAGAGATTTCATGATTCGGGATTTCGAAAGAATAAAACATAGGGAACCTAGTGTTCCTATTGAGCATATGGGCCATGTGTCTGTCTTTGGGACTTAATGTCCTGCTTGCGTGCGCTTTTTCTTGATTAAGGATTGGACCTAGTGTTTCGTATGGCGTGCCTAGTATCTTAACCTAAAAGTTGAGCCTAGCGTTCCGCATTACGTGCCTAGAGTTCTGATCTAAGATTGGGACTAGCGTTCCGCAATTGAACACCTGAACTTTGTGTCCTGTGTTGAACTCTTAGTTAATTGAGATTTGGACACCCACTAAGTTGAGTGAGTGAGGGTTCGTCGATCCACATTGATTAATTAAAACATCACTCGGGCGTTCACTACGGTGAGCATGCCATATTGTAGAATTTGTTGGATATCACTCGGGCGTTCACTACGGTGAGCATGCCATATTGTTGAATTTGTTGGATATCATTCGGGCGTTCACTACGGTGAGCATGCCATATTGTTGAATTTGTTTGGATGCGTACTAACCATTGAGCATCGACACTCGGAGCATTTGATTGGTCTTAAAGACTTCAAAAGACGAGTTGTCATGTCACTCGTGGCGTTTGATTGGTCGTACAGACTTCAAAAGGTGAGTTGACATTGCATTTCCTAAGTAGAGGCACGCCAAAGTAGTGGCCAGCCAAAGTAGTGGCAAGCCTAAGCAGAGGCTATTTTGTTCGGACGTTGGGAAAGTAGTCCCTGTCATACTACTGACCTATTAAGGCTACAGGTGTATACACAACTTGCCATACTGCATTGACATGCATAGCTAACAACATTTATGATATGTGATGAATTGTTTGATGAATTGGATATTGTGATGGCTTGATCACTTATCTGTTGATAGATTTGCCTGCTCACATGCAATAGTTTGATATTGTAGTGACTTGATTGTTGATCTGTTGGTTGTGTTGGTTGCTCACATGCAATGCTTGATATACCATGCTGATTGTGTGCGGTCTATTAAGTACGTATATGTATATAAAAGCATGTTGTTGTATTATATATGTATATATTGTTTGCATGCGACATAGCCTATGATAAACTCGTGTACAAAGGATTTACCCTTGCGTTGTTGTTGGATTGGATGTCCTTATGGATGTCACTTCCAGATGGAGTTCGGTAGCTGTTGCAGCTTCGCTTTTCAGGAGCATTGAAGATTGAGCCAGTAGAGGAAGATTCCTCTGAGTACTTCGTGTTTGGTCTTGCTGAGCTGTTTCTCAGTAAGAGTTGTAGTTGTTGGCCAGCTTAGCTTAGGGTAATGCCGTTGTTATTTGTGTAATTACTCTTTTCAGAAAACCTCGCCTTAGTGCGAAATGATTATGTTATGTGAAGTATTATTTTGTGATGCATTATACTCTGATATTTGCAAAAGTCTGAATTGGCATCATTTAGAAAACTGTAGTACTCTATGTCTCATTTTGAAAAGGGTTTCAAAGGAAAGAAAATGAAAAAAAAATTACTCCTATTTTTCCATTGCGAAATACATAAGAGTACTCTTTAACTGAAAGGATACAAGCATTAAATGTTTTCCGCATTAGATTGGGTTGCACAGTAGCGCTCCAGAATAGAGGTGTTACAGTATAAAAATAATAAAGAAAGTTCCCATATTTTTTTTTATCAACACATTTTTAAATAAATTTATGAAAGTTACATTTATTTCGTTTTTGTCTAAAATAATATTAATCATAAGTAAATTGAATTTTATGGATTCTGTTTTGAATATAAAGCAAAAAAAAATAAAATTAAAGTGTTTGTTTTTAATCTGGCTGGCTGAAATTTGTTTGTGACCATTAGTTAATAATTAACAATCTTATGTTGAGGAAAATAAATTATTTATTGGCAAACAATTATTTTCAAACAATTAAAGGTACCGTTTTATGGGCGTCGCGGGGTGCTAATGCCTTCCCCGCGTGTAAATAACTCCCGGGCTCAAAATCTGGTTCAAAGACCATTTCTTCCAATTCTTTTCAAAAAATAGGCTTTCCAATGTTTCCTAAAAATAAATATTGGTGGTGGCTCCATTTAAATTTTTAGTGTGGTTGTCACACTATCGCCAGTTGAAAAAAGATGATGTAATTCCTACTGCCAAGAATTTGAAAAGTCATTACAGAGTTCAACACAAAGTTATTGCTAAGAGCATTATTCTGAAGACTGGGTCAAGTGACATAGTGAACTACGAGCAGAAGTTCATTATGAGAAATTATATGGTTGGTCACAAAATCAACTTGCCTAGGTTGATATTCAACAATATTGTCAATGCGCTTGTTGGTTCAAGGAAGGGTTCTGCTGACAAGAAGAACATTATCAAGGTTATTCCTTATGGAGTTATTCCTACTACTATGATGATCAAGGATGGTATTCCGAGAAGGCTTGCTGCCTTGACAAACAAAGAAGAAAGGGATAAGTATTTTGGAGTTGGTGCTATTTTCGCCCTGATGTCTTTAGCGTATATAGCTTGGTAAGAATGAACTTGATCAATGCTGATATGATTAAGAAAGTGAAACAGAAACAACAAGAAGAAGCAGGTGCTTCTATTGGTGAAGTTGTGAAGAAACCCACCAGAAGTTCAGCATCTGGTGTGAAGAGAATTGCTGAGTCTCCAGCTAGGGAGACACGAAGCAAGAAGCAGAAGGTGCCTCCTGCCCCTCAAGGGAATGTTGAAGCAGAAGATGATGAGGATCTGGTCCCCATCAAGAAAATAATGGAGAAGAAGAAGAAGACCGAAGCTGAAAAACCTGTTTCAGTGTCTGGTCTCAGGAAGCAAGCTCCTCCTCCTCCTCCTGCTGTTACCACTCAAGGAAAAAGAAGAAGACTTGTTAAGCATTCTGAGCTTAACCCAAAGGTACTTGATTTTACAGTTGATGATTCTGTAACTACTTTTGAGTCTGATGATACTATTTATGCACCATCATTGTCTATTGTACAACCACAAACAAAACCACAACCACAAACCAAACAACAAACCACTGCCCTAATACCGACAGAAACTCCCAAATTAACCAAATTAACCACAAGACCTAGAATAACCATCTTTCCTTCACCACAAACCTCTGCCTCCTCATACACATCCCTCTCCACATATATTTCATCACTTCACTCTCACTCTTTCAACCTTCTCTTCAAAATCCATCCAAACAAGCCCAAAAACTACACTGTCAAGAAGACTTCACCTCTCCCACTTACCCTCACTTACAAACCTACCTCCTTTCTAGTGCAAAGAAGTTTGTATCTGCCATTAACAGACCAAGGTTTGTTAGAGAAGACGTGTATCATTCCATTTATGATCACCTTTCTCTATGGCATTTGAAAACATTCATCTCTGGGATTGTAAGACTAGAATTTGCCTCTCCATTAAGAGTTGTATTCAAAGAAGGAGATGAGAAAGTTCATATGTCCTTCAAAGGAATATTGAGACCTCAATCAAACAGTAGAACAATTCCTTTCTCTGTTGATCTTCCCAGGTTCCTACCACAGAATGAACCTCTTACTCTTGGGGAATGCAGAAGGTGAATAATATATGAAGAAGTGGCCCTTATGACTCATTGCCTGGAGATGAAAAGGCTTGAGCTTATTCGTCAATATAGAAACCCTGCTTCAGCGTCTGTCAAGATTGTCCCTGATAGGCAAAGGTGGTTGCCTTGGTCTATTCCTGGAAAAAGGAAGGAACCAGCTCTTGGGAAAATGTTGTTCAGTAAAATTGGACTGAAGGAATATGAGAAGGCTCCTCGGAGATATGATCTCAAAGGATTCTCTGAGCTTAAGGAGTTGTGTGAAGACCATGCTAGGAGATTCTACCTGAATTCTCTAAAGATAAATGAATGGAGAACTGGCTCCTCTGGCTACTGTCATGCAGAAAAATCAAAGATTCCTACAGTCGGCCCTATCACCAGGGTACCTGACATTAATCTTGGAACACTATATTTCGATTATATGTTTATGTGTTCTGTGATCAGGCCTCTGAATGCTATGAAGATTTATGACCAATGGGCTGCTGTTGGCAAGCATTTTGATATTGGTTTCACTTGGAGTCAAATGACTGCGTCTTGGAAAGACAAAGCCATTTTGCCTCATTTTGTGCCTCTGGAAGATGATGACAGGGAGAATCTGCGAAGGTTGTATTGAAGATTATGACAGGGAGAATCTACGAAGATTATATCTTGCTGAAAATGAAGGACTCAACTTCATTTTTGAAGCAATGGGAATCTTTGTTAGAAGAATTTTTGGAGAAGCTGCTGCTATGAAATTTGATGCTTTTGTTGAAGATATGATCAAGCACAGGGAAATTATTTTCATGAGTCTGTTGTATCCTGAAGAGAATGTGCAGAAATAGGAAGTGGCTATGGAAGTTGAGAAACAGAAGCTAGGAAGTTTTATCAAATGGTTCTTACCAAATGATAACTTCTTCCAGAAGGCAAAGGAAAAGAAAGAGCTAAGATTGAAGTTGTCCAACTTGGTGCTAGCAGAGCATCAGAAGCTGAAACTAGAAACTGTTGAACCTGTTCCAGAAGCTGAACCTTCATCTGCTACTCTTGCTGCAGATGATGATGTTGTCATCTTGCCTAGAGTTGAATTTGAAGCTATCATGGCTACAAATCAGAAGGTGTACCAGTTGGAAAGCACTGTGAATCTACTGTTGGAACGATTCAATCAACTACTTCCTCCTCCTCATCCACCAAATCCTTAAACACTTTGTTTTTATTTTTTTATTTGGTACTGTGTGATAAAAATTATTTTTTAGTACAAGTATATGTTGCACTTAGTATCATTTTGGAACAATTATTATGCTTACTTGGTACTATTATATTTCTATGGTCTGACCTTTTATCTTCAAATTTTTCTAGTATTATATCTTACTGTTTTGACTATGAAGTGATTTACACGTTTTTTGTCTGATAACAAAAGAGGGAGTAAAAGAAAGGTCTGATGAACACATTGAAAGTCCGATAGACACGTTGAAGTATCATACATTTCATGCATAAATCATACATAACATATTTCTAAATTGCTTTGATACTTTATAAGATTTACTGCTCTGATAATCATTAATATATATTGGTTTATTATATTGGTACAATGAATTTCAACATCTGTTTGCTGAGTATACTCATCATTGGTACAATTATTTCAAAATTCGATCCCCACGTCAATTTAAATATATGCTCTGATGTTATTTTGTATTTTTGTGATCACAATAAACGATATGATTATTAAAAATTGCTCTAATATCTAAATTATTTAATTTTATCTGAGTTGTTGAACTCAGGGGGAGACCCTTGAAATTATTTTTCGAAATTAAATTGTTCATCAACCTTGGATATTTGTCATCATCAAAAAGGGGGAGATTGTTGGAACCTAAACGATTGAGAAGTTTAGACCGTCATTAATTTTGATGATAACAAAGTATCTTCTGATAAGTCTTTGAGTGTGCAGGTATTAAAATCTCTTATGTTTTATCTCACTCAAGCAAGAAGAAGAAACTCACAAGTATTGAATACATTCCATATGTGTCAGCATCCGATTTACTCCAGCGTCTTGTGTATAGCGAACGTCCGGTAGTGTTATTCTTTGACACGTGGATTACTCAATTGATGCGAGCGTCCGTCTCCTATTTGGAACGAAATTCGAATTTGATTTTGTGCGCTCATTTTAATGTACGAGGTATCAAAGATGACACCTTTGGTATAAGACAAAATTCGTACAAGACAATTGTGAAAAGTAGATAATACAAAAACGGTAATATGTACTATTCTGATATTCTCTGAAAAGGAAGAAAAGGACAGCTTTTCAAATTACCTCACTCAATGATATGGAGCTGAAATTTACTGCAACGGTAATACCCCTCAGAGACTTCTATAAATACCCCAAGGTATTCATTGAAGAAGGTTGCCAAAAACTGCTAGAAACTACATTCTGAAAGAGCTATTACTCAAGTGAGCAATCAAGTTTCGTGCCAAGTTTCTGGACAACAAGAACTGAACCTCAGCGTCTGATACTTTCGTTTTAGAAAGCTATTTGTTTTTTAGCTTAATCTTTTCATCCTCTCTGTGAGAGTTATTTTGATTGTATTCAAAACTATCTTTGTGAAAGTTGTATTGCCTAGTTAAGGCTTTGTTCCTCAAAGGCTCGAACGTACTGAGTCGTTTTGAGAAGTTAAGAGTATTGTCAAGTTTGTGACAATAGAATACTCTTAAAAAAATTTGTAATCAGTTGATTATAGTGGAAAATCCTTCAGGAACAAAGGGACTAGACGTAGCTACCAAGTTGGTAGTGAACTAGTATAAATCTCTGTGTCTCTTACTTTACTACTTTATACTTATGTTTATCTTGCGCATAAAAACAAGTTTTCATAAACTTCATTTCCAGCGTCTGGTCTTACTCCAGATTCAAAATCCAGTGTTAGAAATTGTTTTTAACTTGAAGTTTGGGAAAAAGTTTTCAACACAATTCAACCCCCTTCTTGTGTTCACGTTCAAAAATGAACATTATTATTGCATTAATATATTACTACACTAAATAACTTTTGTTTTTGGTGGATGGTTTATATGTAGTTTGAACACTTGGCTTATTTTTTGGTATAGCAATATTTTTTTATATTCAAATGTTTGGGCCAAAATACTGTGCGGGTCTAGCTGGATAAGTCTCATCCACTAATAAAAATCAGTTACAGTATTCTTCCTTGTCTCTCCAGTAAGAAATTTCCGGAATTTCTTTTTCCCCACTCCTCGGTCTTATCTTTCTCTGGGAAGCACCACCTCAACTCCCCAAGTCACATGATGTGTAGCGCCATCCTCCCTCTGTAGATCTTCAAGTTCTACTATGCACCACGATGCATAATCTTCTCCACACCAGTAGTCCGAGGGGTTCGGAGAAGCAGAAAGCTGCTACTCAGCCTTGAGAACTTGCAATTGGCCATGATTTGTTGTGGAGGTCCACCGGTGCGGTGGCAACTTGACAACGGAGCACACTTGAGCTCACCAGCGATGACAGCTATCATACGATGGCAACTATTGAGGGACCTCCTCCCTCTCTGCTCTTATTTTTTCTTCCTCTAAAATTCTGTCGTGTTCTCTTTTTCAGTTACCCAAATTAACCCACCAGCCCAACAGCCTAACTGCCGAACCCGCCACCTGCAGAATCCGGCTTCTCAATCGGACGGTGATGGTTCTGATAATATCTTTCTCGGTTTTCCTCAGATCATTGAATTTGGGCCCATACCCAGCCGAAACCGACCGGTGCTCAACCCCTAATGTTCAACTTGCTTTTCACATGAAAATGGTGTATGGAAAGGGTATGGAAGGTGAGAATGATGTATGAAGGGTGATATAGAAGTGGTGACTGTTTCACTGAGGAATGGAGACAATTCTGACCTAGGGATCAGCAAAAGTACCAACCTGCTTCCTCCTTAGGGTTACTCTCTATTTATTCTCTATTGTTTGGGCCCCAAAAGTGAGGTACTAGATGAGAGAGAGTGTCCTTAGCCCATACCAAATAAGAACAAGCTGTCCACTCTGAAAATATCTGCACACAATAGCTGGGACCCAACCAAGGTACTGCAACACACACATAAATGGCAGAGAATCAGCACACCAGCTCCGCAATTATGCAGTGTCTTCAACTTGACTCATTTTCTAACTCCTCTACTCAATTGAGATTGGTGCCATAGCACCTATTTAGCACCTGACCAATATCTTAAAAATCCTGCACAGCTCCAAAACAAGTTTAAATTCTTCCAAATGCACTAAAGTGCCACAAAACACAACTGAACATCATCAACACAATATTTACTAATTCACAATAATAAAAGACACCAATTTACTCTTAGACTTACAAATTTTAATGTTAAAGAAGCATAGATAACTATATTTACCCCGTTTCAGCCTATTTTGCTTCTAAACATGATGAGGCTTGCTGATCATGGCCTAGGCCTAATTCTAAACCTAAAAGGTCTCTATACCTAATTTTTAAACATTCCTTAAGAGCTCTAATAAACCCAAGAACTCCTAGAGCACTCTCATTGCTATTCTCGCCGTTTTAAGCCATTCTCGTTTCGCCACCGAATTGGACGCCATTCAAGGCTACAACCAAAGCACTGTATTCTTCTCATTCTACTCATTCCTTCTAACTTTAATAAAGGTAAAATTTATTGGTATCTCTGATCCTTTCAATTTTTTTTAAAAATTCTCTTGAGATTCAAATTCTAACTTTAGATTTGAACTCCTTGATCTCTGTTATAATAGGAACCGGAAAGAAATCAAATTCGGAGCTCTCTAGGACCTTCATTGGTGGCTGAGTTTTTATTAATAATGGGGTGGATGATCCTATGAAAAGAGACCTGGGGCTTTAAATAGCATGTTAGGGATGTCCCATTATCCCTATGCCTTTCGAGGCAAGTTACTTGTTGTTAATCATTGCAAGAACAATGATTTTGGTTGATTTAGCTTATGTTTTGATTAATTATAAGGCCCTTGTAAGAGCAAGGAGCCCTAAGTATTGTTATTTAATATAATTAGATGACTTAATGCATGATTAGTGATGATTTTATGGTGTTTAACATGAATTGTTAGTTTGAAGCATGATCTATGATGTGTTGATACTAATTAACTTATATGTTGGCATGATTCATAAGTTGTAGTCATTGTTTTGGAGTATGATTATGTGATTTCATGTTTAGAATTAATATGGAGATGTTAGTATTAAATTGCGATGTGATTAGTATATGTTGCTTGAATTAGAGTTAATTAAAGAAGCGGATATGTGTGGAAATCTTAATAAATAGGATAAGTAGATCTAATGATTGGATAAGGAACCTTTAATGGAATAAAGGATTGGTATAGGTTTATAGGGAATGTAAGTGAATGGTGTTAAACTTGGTTTAAATGAATGAGTTATGGATCAATAGAATTAAAGGAAAAGAAAAAGACAAGATTATGGATTTCATAGTAAGAATTAAAGAATGATGATTTAATTAAGAATTGGATGTAAAATCAGTGATTAGAAACCTTATGGACAATTTAGTAATTGCCCTAAATGTTGGATTGGACGTGGGACCAATTAGAAGAGGTACCCAACTCGCGAAAGTGCAGAAAACAACTTTACTCCACTTCTTTACACCTGCATGAATCGAAACCTGTTGTTTAGAGAACTAATGAATTGAAGTCATGAATTGATTCATGACTACACGATTAGATTCACAGAATGAGTTTTTGACCCTGAATCGATTCACAAGGGCTATGAATTAATTCAAACCCCTGATGCTTGGATAATAATTAGTTTAAAAGACTTGTAAGGGTTGGTTCAGGGTAGTAATCCCTAGAGATGATACGTACTTTTTGTTTGGCTTATTTTACGAGGATAACCGCTTATTATCCCCATTGTTTATTATAGATAGTAACTCCAAGGTTTGAGTTATGCACGAACGATAGTGACTCCAAGGTTTGAGTTGCACCCGACTGACACGATTGTAACTCCAAGGTTTGAGTTACGCGCGACTGTAGACACTTAGGCCGGTTGCCGCGCATAAAGGATGTAGTGTCACTGGGGTGGTGAGCAAACGATTTCATGGAGAATATTTCGGAGACGGCCATAAGAAGCTCTGCTCGGCCTTGCGGGTAGTTTCCAATAAGGATTTTATGTAAAGGCAGGGCACTGCTGGGGCATCCCGTTCATACACTGGATAACCTGACTAGACTCAGTCTGTATCTCTGGATGTTGACGGCACTCATGTCAGCCAGAGAGGAAAATGATCTTGAAGACTTCGACGGTGTAGTTGATAGGTTCGTGTTAGCTGGTTTCCGACGTAGGACTATTAACTGATTGGCGTTGACCGATGAGATGTCCTTTGCTGATACGTTGCATGATTGATTGTTACGCATGCAACATGTTATATCGTGCCTACGTCGTGTTTTCTTTTCATATCGAGTATGATTTCTCACCCCTTTGTGTTCGTAGCTATTCGTACACCCCGTGTACGGGTAGATGGTGAGACTGCAGGTGATGATGTGGACGTGGATGCTGAGAAGTAGTCTATGGGATGCTGCTTAGCTTAGGATTTGCTTATATTTTATTATGTTGTTATTCCGATGTAAAACTAAGGGTTAAGATCTGAGACATGTGACATTGGGTTATTAGATTTATATTTCTGCATATGCTTTATGTTTTTATTATTCCGCAGCTTAGTTTGAGTATGTTTTGACGTGAACTATGTGACACCCTCTACCCCACATGTTGATATTAAAAAAAGAAATTCAATGGAATTGATATAAATAAAAAAAATATTTCATTGGTAACTATGTTTACTTGGGGGTCAGCTCTGAGATGTTTCAATTGTAAAAGTTTCTAACAATTTTTTCTTTTCGCATGATATGGTATGAGTGTGATGACTCTACCCTTTCATTTGAAATACAGATACCCTGATGTCACAAGTATCTCAGAGCTAACCCCTAAGTAATTACATTGGTAATCAACAGCTAGTCTAATTAATTCAACCAACATTAAATAGAAGTCCTAATCTACGTGGTGATCGCATCTAGCCAATCATTCCTCAGCTATAACATCGTCTAAACATACACAATGGTGTATGAGTAGCCATAGCAAAGGGATTAGAATTCACATACAAGAATAGTACTGAACAGTAGAGGAATTAACTTAAGCAATACGCATGACTAATCATCAACCATTAAACAACTTACATCACGCACGACAAGAATACATGACTCCATGAGTACATATGCAATCCTAAGACCAACATCTACTTCATAATACATATGGATCCAACTAACTCAGGTAAGCGAGTGAGGGTGCTCTCGTCACTCTTGAGTACGAATATTGTCTTATAAGGATGAGTCGGTTTATCAACATGGGACACCCCAACAGCGGTAGCTATCCACTGTCTTTACATAAGACCCCTTACCAAACTCGAACTGCGAGGCCAGGTACCTTGCCCATCATGGTCGTCACTAAAATCGTATCCACATTGCCACCGCCAACAACAACATGACACCTTATGATGCATGAGCACAAAAGCAAACAAGGTGTCTATCAATAACAACGTATCAACAACACCAACCAACTTAGTAAGTGGTCGACAATAACAATATTAAGGTACTACTTGTCAGTACGTCGACAAGCTTCCCCCAATGCCAATCAACTTATCAGGTGATCAATATTAACAACATTAACACGGTACCACTCGTCAGTATGTCGACAAGCTTCCCGCAACCTTGGAACAAGTCCAAGTAATCATCCTACCTCACCACACTAAGGTTTTTAAGCTACTGTCCTTAACTCTTAATCCTTTTTCTCAAGTAATTAATTCTAATTAAATTCATCTATGTTAAAACATCTCTTTAATTACCTTTTTGAACCTCAAATACCCTTAAAATGCTAGCTAGGACGCTGTCCTAGGCCGTAGAATGAACCAACACACGAAAAACCAAGCACCACTAGCAAAGGGTGGGCGCCCAGTGCCCCAATGCTGTCCGGCAAATTTCGCGTAATTTTAAAAATGCGGTCCCCGTATTTTCAGGGACGACCGGACGTGCCGTACTACTCCTAAATAATTATAGGACACTAATCCAAAGGGTTTGGGTTATTATCTAACATCTATAGAATTTAAAAATTCAATTAGTGATTCTTTGAGTTTTTCTTCTAACAGTTAGTCATTTTTCCTAATAATTTTTCTGCATAAAATTTTCTAAGTCATCCAACTCCACTTGTTGCTACTCTTACACACTCTAAAAAAATTACCATACGAAGGTCATAATCAATTCTATTAATTACGACTCATGTTAGACCATAACTTAGCCACTTTTAATCCTACATTCACATTAAAAAATATTCTACATAATTAACTATTACTGGTCATGAGCACTATGGAACAATCATACAACCAACACGTCAACCAAACTATGACAACAACCAACACATCAACATCAACATCAACATTGATCATTGAAATAACACATAATCATGACAATCAACACTCATTTCAATCACATAATTGACTAGTGTTCCTATCAAGACAACCAACATGTTAACAATTCACAACATGACAATTAACACATATTTAATTCTTAACATGGCAAATGAACACATAATTAATTCACATAATTAACATAAAGACATCCTAATTAATTCTACAATCAGGATAGTGTCATAAATGTGAATTTTCCCACCACGGTGGCGGTGGTACTCAAACACGCACAACCGTGTCAAGCATAAGGACCATGGGACGTCCCTATTGCTAAATCAATTCCATAAGACCACTAATCAAGTATCATTCTATCCCCTGACATCAATAAAGAAGTTCGCAGTATCAACAAAAGCGAAGAAAATTTGCCTATAGCGACAGATTTGGGCACCGAACGAGCACTATAGTAAAATTTATGGGTCATACGGAGAGCGAAATACGGCTGAAAAATATAATAATTAGTATAACATATTTTTTTGGAATTTTTAAGGCTGAAACGAAATCAAAAGAAAGCAAAAAGAGTGACCGGATGACGCCTTACAGAGACAACGGGGTTACGAGGAGTCTGACGTCAACTTCACCAAAACGAGAGAACGAGTAGTGGTTTCCGAAGGTTTCAATGCGAGGAATCCAAAAATGATGTCTGTTTTCCCAAACGACAACCTTGGCAGCTGGAATCGCGAAAATATAGTTCGCCCTTGGTGAAAATACCGTGTGATTTTGGTCTCGGATGGCCGAGATAAGGCCATAAATGGATTCAGTGGCTGATGGCTGATTTCGAGTGGGGAGGTGAAGTTTGACAATTTTTTCGTGACTTGAGGAGTGAGAACAAGAAGAGAGAGAAAAAGGGAATGTGAGGGCTTTCGTTTCGGCGTCTGCACAAACGAGTTTTGAGGGAGATGATGAACAGTAGTGCTTAAGTGGCTTAGGGAGGCGCGTGCAGGAAACCTAGGGGGTGCAACAAGCTATTTTTTTTTAAACAAAAATAAAAAAAAAAGCATGGGCTGCTGCTTGGAAACACCTGCTGATCCCATTCTTTATTTACTTTTTTTTTAAAACAATTTTCATTTCAAAAATTCAGTTCTTTTCATTATAAACTCCTTTTTAAATTATAAACTAATTTCTACTCTCTTTTAAAAAAAAGATAATTAATCTAAAATATTTATAATAATTAAGGCTAATATTTTATAAATAAAATAATAAAAATTAAAATATTATTAAAATATATCAATTATTAAAGCAAACATACACAAAAATTATCACAATAATTACTAATTTATTCACACATGTATACACATATATTAATAATAAAATTGGGGTGTTACAAACTACTATTCCGTTAAAAGGAGTTTTTATAAGTCCGTGGTGCTTAGCACAACTGGCAAAGTATTTGCCACTTGGACGCTTGGGCGCGGGTTCGAACCCGCTATGCCCCCATTTCAGCGCTTTTTGGAGTGCGTAGTAGGCCGCTGGGCTATAAGACAAAAAAAAAGGAGTTTTTATAAACATAGTATTTTATTATTTATTGGATTCTCTTTATATGCATTTTTTGTACGACGGGTAGTGGGTGTCACACAATCAGGACTTGTAGCACCATCAGCATTAAGAGAAAAAACAACATCTCTAACTTCATCTGTAGAGGGAATTTTATCAAGGAATCTATAACTACTTAACAATCCCTAATCAAGATTGAGAAAATTAGGATATTACACTTGTTCTGAACAGAACTTCAGAGGATGACCGGAGGGAAGCGGTGCGGTTGTGCTCGCGACGGAGGACGACGGCGTGTTGGGTGGTGTACCTGCAAACACTCCGACGCTCAAGTCAAAGGTGTCGAGGTGAGTAAGAGGTGGCAGAAGATGATTACCTCTACCGCTCGACACGCCTTTTTAACATGTAGCCGAGGACGGTTACCGCCGATGTAACCGTCCCGTGAAACCCGGAAGTCGACAAATCCCACACGCACAAAGTCAGGGCCTACCACGCTGAGTGGAAGCGCGAGAGGCATGCGACGACGTGGTATCGAGGAAGCCGCTGGGCCTGGTGAATGCGTTGATCTCCTATTGGGCCTCGCCCAATCGGTCCCCCAGTCGCTAGCCGACCTCGAGGCGTGGTGACTTCGGCCGTTCGCTGATGTCGACGCTCGGACGCCCCTTGTTCGTAAGTGAACCGCAAGTGTCGCCATGTCGCGGCTTGTTCATTAGTTCGTTTCGACCTTCGTGTTCCACGCCTGGCCGAGACAGCCGACACGAGGCTTGATGTGCTTATGCAAGACACAAGGCTTTATCATGAGTTCATGCACATGGTCCTCGTGACAGGTCGCATAAGGCTTTATCATGAGCTCTGCGGCACGGCCCCGTGAGACGAGGTCGATCTCAGTGCTTGTGCTAACGCGACAAGGCTTTATCACGAGCTCGTGCACGCCGGTCTCGGCACGAGGTCGATCTCAGGTGCTTGTGCTAACGCGACAAGGCTTTATTACGAGCTCGCGCACGCCTCCGTGCACGAGGTCGATCTGTCAGGCTTGTGCTAACGCGACAAGGCTTTATCACGAGCTCTGCACGCCGCCTCAGCACGAGGTCGACCATCAGGCTGTAAGCTGGCTAACGCACAAGGCTTTATCCCGAGCTCGTGGCGCTGGGTCTCAGACGAGGTCGATCTCTTCATCAGGTGCTTGCGCCTAACGCACAAGGCTTTATCACGCCTGCACGCGGCCTCAGACGAGGTCGATCTCGTGTGCTTGCGCTAACGCGACAAGGCTTTATCACGAGCCCGTGCACGCGTCTCAAAGACGAGGTCGATCTCAGGTGCTTGCGCTAACGCGACAAGGCTTTATCACGAAGCCTGCACGCGGTCTCGACGAGGTCGATCGATCGTGTGCTCGCGCTAACGCGACAAGGCTTTATCCCGAGCCTGCACGCGGTCTCTCGCACGAGGTCGATATCTTCATCAAAGCCAGGCTAACGCACAAGGCTTTATCACGGGCTCGCACGCCGTGGGGTCTCGTGACGAGGTCGATCTTCATCGTAGCTTCGCACGCCTGTCTCGGCATGACGAGGTCGATCTCTTCATCAGTGTAAGCCAGGCTAACGACAAGGCTTTAACATGAGCTCAGGCACGCGGTCCCTGGGTGATTTAGGTCGATCTCTACATCGTGTGCCGCTAACGCACAAGGCTTTGATAATAAATAAATGCTGGTTATGTGATTTCTCCAATCATACTTCATTGCTTCACATTTATGTGTTTAGAATACATTTGTTTCAACTATAATATTTCTTCATCTTTCACAAGCGCTCCAAGTTCTTGGAATTTGGCCTCGCAAGTTGTCTCGAGGATGTAGGCGCCAGACTGCCTTTGCGATACATTCCAGACGCCTTCCTAATTGGGTAAGTTTCCTTCAGGTGGCGCTTCTTCAAAGCAACATCACCGTCAAGAACTAAGTCTCCAGGCATGAATTCCTAGGTACAACACTTGCCTATTTGTATCATCGCGATTGCTTTATCGCGACTCGGCGCCAAAGGTCGCAAGCTCTCGATTCGCCAAGGAGGTCGAAGTTCTTCTCAGATACTCGACACTTAATGCTACTGGGATGGAGGTTCTCCAACTAAGTTCCCAATCTCGACATGAATGATGGCCTCCGGCCCCATATGTGAGATGAAAAGGAGATTCTCCTCGCGTCGAATGTGGAGTAGTTCGATACGCCGCAGTACTCGGGAAGCCTTTTCCGCCAGCTTCCTTGCCGCATCCACCTTCGCCTCGCACTGTGAAGATAACTTCCTCCTCGCGCCTCGCCGTCGCGTCTGGGGGTGTTCTACCGAGGTGAAGTGCTGTTTGATGTCGAGATCTTCCAAGGTCTTTCGGAATCCGTGATCTGTGAATTGCGTTCCGTTGTCGGTGACGACCACCCTGGGAATCCCGAACCTTATCAGAATATATCTTTTGAAGAACTTAATCAAGTTCTTGCAGCTATCTTCGGCCAGGCCTCAACCCATTTGGTGAAGTATCTACCGCAACGACCGGTATTTCACCCGTCCGGAGCCATTGAAAAGGTCCAAGCGATATCAATGCCCCACCAAGCAGCGGCCAGCGGTGATGTCGTGATGTTAACTCAGAGAGGAGCTGTTAAGTGTAGATCGCCATGTCTCTGGCATTTGTCGATTTCTTCACGAACGATATCAAGGCCTGGCTGCTCAGGTCGCCAAGAGTACCTGCGGAGGATTTTTCTTGCCTGGCGAACGCCTCCGGTGTTGCCCATATGCCTTCACGCACTTCAAAGAAGTGCATATTGCGCCGTATCGCCGACGATTTCAACAGGGGTGGAGAACCCTCTTCGATATAAGATACCATCGATCATAGAATACGTAAGATGCCTTTTTTCGATTTTTGGCGCTTCTTCTCATCATCGTGTAGCCGATCAATTGAATAAATTCTTGAATCTGTCATCCAACCGCTTCGGGCTCATCGGGCGGATCATCGACGCTTGCCTGGGAAATCGCAGCGCATTTCGGAAGTTTCCTCGCACTTCGCTATAAGTGGTATCAACCACGCAGAATGCTAGGCTTGGCCGTTGTTTCTTGTATTACGATCCGTTGTTTCTCGAGCTTCGTGGCCAGTAGCGAAGTCGAATCGTCACCGACGTTGTTCTCTAACGTACGATCTCCACTTTGAAGTCGCTCATTTTCTTTCTTTTACCATGGTGAGGTATTTTTGAAGAAGTGGATCTTTAGCCTGGTATTCTCCACTTATCCGGGACACAACTAGTCGAGAATCAGCTGAGCTTTACCTCTTCAAAGGCCGGTCTCGAGCCGCGCGAG
This sequence comes from Calophaca sinica, assembly GCA_037113605.1. Classification (NCBI taxonomy): domain Eukaryota; kingdom Viridiplantae; phylum Streptophyta; class Magnoliopsida; order Fabales; family Fabaceae; genus Calophaca; species Calophaca sinica. Next base: position 100,785,445 of record CM073735.1, on the reverse strand, counting down.
GCCGGCCAAACACGCCGCACCGCTCGGTCATTGGAGGTGGGAAAGGAGAATCCCACGAAAATTCGACGCACCAGCCCGCCTGCCGCTCTCGAGCAACAAACCAGCGCCATCGCTTGGAATTCGACGATCCGTCGACATGGAGCGCCCATTTGGAACACTGCTCAGTAGCTCCGTGAGTCATCTCGCACGAAATCCGCCAAGCACTGGCTTTGATAGTTTGTCTCGCCGAAGTAACTCGACCGACAACTCGACCGACCATGATCATACGCCCGCCAGGGTCAGGCCCTGTAGAATCTGCTTGATTGGCCGGGTCGCCTCGGACCACTGGCATGGATGTGCTAAGAAGTATTGTCTCAAGCGCCGAGCCGCGATTATCAGCGGAGTGCGACTTCTCGATTTTCCTGGTATCTCACCTGGGCCCGGCGCTTTGCTTATAAATAGACCGCCGTCCTCGCCTCGCTCTCGCGAATGAGGATCGGACTCGAGCTTCGCTCGATAATCGCCAAGTAGAGATAAAGGACCTCCTGGAGACGTCTCGCCCAACACCGCCAGATAGTATGCGTTTTACCTGTTAAGGCTTCTTCGCATCGGGTGACCATTCGGAATCAATTCTTCTGAGTAAGCGGAAGAAAGGCAATGCATGTTCTCAGATTTTGAGATAAACCTCGCCAAGGAGGCCAGCATTCCCTGAGTCACGGAATGTTTTTCTTTGACGATGGTCGCTGCATCTCTATTACAATGACATTTGCCTGGGTCGCCTCGATTCCTCTCGTTAGGTAGAAACCGAGAAATTTTCCAGTCGAACTCCGGAAAGTGCACTTTTCCTGATTGAGCCTCATATGCGTTCTTCGTACTTCCAGAAAGACTTTCTAAGATCGACGACGGTCGACTTCTTTCATTGTTTTTACTATCATATCATCCATATACCTCCAAAGATTCTACCGATCTGGTTGGCGAAGACTTTGTTCATCATGCGCCGATATGTCGCCCAGTTCTTAAGGCCAAAAGGCATTACGTTATAGCAAGTAATTACCTTTATCCGTCATGAACGCGGTTTTTCTGATCAAAGATGATGCATCGGAATCTGGTTGTACCTGCAGTATCGTCCATGAAAGACAACAATTGAAAACCAGAGGAATTGTCACGATTTAGTTTGTCGATATTAGTGGCGGGCAGCGCTTTGGGGCACGCCTTGTTAAGACTGTAATCAATACACATTCGCCACTTTCCATTAGATTTCTTAACCAATACAACATTTGACACCAAGTAGTATATTTGACCTCCCTAATGAATTCAGCCTTAATTAAGTCTTCGACACTTGGCAAATGGCCGCTTTTTCAGGAGCTTGCTTACTACGCCTTTGAGCTACCCAACAGCTTTGGGGTCGAGCGAAGTTGGTGGCGGTGCAACATCGTGAGAATACCTGGCATGTCAAGAAATGGCCCAAGCCGGGCAGGTCAGATCGACTTCGTGCACTCGTTATTTGCAATTTGACTGCTCGTGAGATCAACACCAAGCTTCACCGCCTTCCCCGGGTCTTCCTAGTTGAACTCGGATGAATTCTCCATCAGGTGCAATCGGGTCTTTAATCTTTGGTGGAGCTCGCGTCGAGGTCGCCTTCCTGACTTCATCCTCGAGCCCACCTCGGGCGTTGAAATCGTGAGATTGATCGTCCGGCAGCAGCTTCGCAGGATCAAGTTTCTTGGTCGGGCGGGAGTTGTTCCTCTTCCTTTTGCTCTTCGCCTTCAAAGACAAAATATAACATCTCCTCGCAGCTTCGTTTCGGCTTCGATGGTGACGACTTTGTCTTCGCCATCATGAAAACGCATTTTCAGTGGAACTGCCGAGGTTACAAATTCCTAACTTCACCCAAAGGTTTCCAAGGCCCGACGATGCAATGAAATGATTTGCATGGTAACACGATGAATTGACCTTCACAGCTTGGAGATTGGTTGCTCTCCAAAAGTCACCATCAACTCCACATAGCCCAACGGCTTTTGTTTTCAACCGCTGAAACCAACAGCCTCGACCTCTGGTACAGACGGCAGATCTTTTTCTGGTAGTTTCAAGGTTTTAAAATTCAGTAGAACATGATATCCGCCGAGCTCCTCGTCTATCAAGATTCTTCCGACGCCAAAGTTAGCCATATAGGCTTTCACCAACAGGGAATCAAATAGTTCGGCCTTCCATTCACTCAAGTCTTCGCCAAAAGCGCTAAAGCGGTCTTCCTTATTCCGACTTGATGAAGGAGAACAGAGAAATGATCATCGCTCTCTCAACTTTCGCTTTGTCAATTGATGTCAGCCTCCTGATCTCCGGAGAACCCTCCTGAAATGACCATGGCGATGGTGAGGAGGACGAGGTCTCCTGATGCACGAACTGCTCCTTCGTGTCAAGGCCCCGTGGTTTGTAGCCCTCCTTGAGGTCGAGGTGATCTAGATCTAGACCTTCTATCTCCAAATCTCGGTTTTCCTTTCACATATTTGGGTCAACTGCCCTTTTGGATCACTTGTTCTAAGGACGCCCTTCAAGTGAAAATATTCATCTGCCTCGTGCCCGACACACTTTGCGGAAAGTGGCAAGACTGACTTATCAAAGATTCGGCTTCTTTTTCCTTCGGGAAATTTAATTCCAAGATCACTTGATGTTCGCAAGGCACTCATTCAAGATGCGCTAGGGTAGTGTTCAAAGCGTATATTCGCCGATTCTTTGTCGACCCCGACTTTCCTTCTCCCTACGCCGACTGCCTTCGCTGTCCACCGCCTTCCTCCTGGGTTTTACCTTTGGCTTTGATGCCATCAACTTTCTTCAGAATTCATGAATTTTGAGCTCGCTTCAGAACTCTGGGTCAGGGGACTTTCAGCTTGTCGACACCAATGTCGATAATCGAATAGGCTTCCTTCGACTGTGCCTGCTCTAGCAAGTATAATTTCATCTCGGTCAGAGCATTTTTCACCAAAATGGCTTTTGTTGAAACGCTGACATAGTCTCCGAGGGATTCTCCTTCTCTTCAATCGCCGCTAGGTCAGCTGCTGTCGACTGGGCTGCACTTTAGATGCGGTGAAATGTGCGAGAATCGTCGACGAACCACCACGATCCAATGGAATTTTCAAGAGTCCGAACCAAGACAAGGCCACTTCTTCAGAGCGAGGAAAGATCCCGCACTTTATCGGGCCGGGCGCCTTTATAGTCCATGATGTGTCAAAGCAAATGCAACATGTTCGCTTCTGGTGGTCCCGCGTAGGAGTCCAACCAGGCGTTTCAAGATGCTTCTGAATCGACCTTACAATCTTAGACGTAAAAAGGACCAAAGGCCTTGCACGTGTCATCCGTCATCGCCTCGAGAAGGGGGGCCGAGATGCACGAGCACTACGGTGGTGAGAGGTGCGCCAGGATTTTACTCGCCACCCAGAGGCCGAAGGCGCTTTCGGGAGTGTCGCCGTGGTACTCTTCGGATGAGACGCGCTGTCGAGAAGCGGCGATGGCGCGTGGAGAGTGTGGCATATCTGGATCTCAGGGAGAAAGACTGAAAAAACTCTTCCGCGTGTGTTTGCTCATGTCTTCCGCTTTGAGGCAAATCGGACCTCGTGATCTGGTGATGAGGTGGAGTACGATCGCATCTACGTTGTTACGACGGCTTGCTTCTATGCCCAGTAGCTTGGTTGAGTCGCGGCTTCTGGTGGTGATGAATCAGATTCCAGATTTTGGATTCCTTCGATCTCCGAGGAGAACGAAACACGATCTTCTCCGTTGTCGATCCGCGGCAACGCCGAACGGAATTTCTTTCGCTGATTCTCCATCTCGACCGAGACGTTGATTCCGAGCCTGCATCGTCGCACGGCTGATGAATTCGCTAACTCGCGAACGAGGATGGCGGTGGTTCTGCTCCCGCATCGGGTTTGAGCAAAGCAACGATCGAATCGCCAGCTGCCGAGAAGTGGTCTGCTTGAGCATCTACCGTTTCGTTGTTCAAGATCCATACCACATGAGTCGAATCACTAGTCGCGACCGACGCTCGCTCCAGCCATCGTCGAAAGTGAAGAAGGGAGACTTTCGACAAAGAAGATGGAATCGCAAACGATTCCCCAGACGGCGCCAATGTTCTCAACGAACTTCGAGGATGACCGCAGGAAGCGCGGCTGCGTTTGCGGCTCGCACGAGGACGCAGGTTGGGCGGTGTACCGCAAACACTCACCGACGCCAAGTCGGTGTGTCGAGGTGAGTAAGAGGTGGTAGAAAGATGATTACCTTCGACCGCTCGACGCGCCTTCTTTAAATATGAGTCGAGACTCTATCGCCGATGTAACCGCCCCGTGAAACTCCTAAGCTCGCATTAAATCCCATTAATGCACAAAGCCGTTGGGTCGGCCACGTTGAGGGAAGGCGGAGAGGCATGCGGACGACGTGGTATTGAGGGAAGCCGTTGGGCCTGTGAATGTTGGATCTCCGGATTGGGCCTCGGCCCAGTCCGGAACAACACTTAATTTCTTTCTCAACTTCAAATATGGTTGGATGCGATGATACGCGAGTCAAATTTGTAGCAACTGAAAAATCTAAAGATTGTTAAAAAAATAATGGAGTCACTAACAAGGTTTATTTGATGAAGAAAACATTGGAGAAAACATTTTTTAAAAAATGATCTTTGAAACTAGATTTAGTGTTCAATGGTCGATTATCCGTGGGAAGCGTATTAACACCTACAACATCCGTTCGAAAACAACTACTTCTAATTAATTGTGCAAAATTTTATTAAAGTAAAAAATATTTATTTCCACTTTTTATTAAAATTACGAAGATAAACCATTTTTTGTGTATGGAAAAATTTTAGAGACGTTTTATTTATTTATTTTTTAGTTTTGTTTTCAAATGAAAATATCTTTAAAAAAATTATTATTTGTTGGTATTTTTGAAATAAAAATAATTTTAATTTTTGTAATAAGAAAAAATATATAAAAATGCTTTTGTGCTTGACAAGAGTGGTCTCTTTCTTCTACGTATCGTCAGGTGTGATGGATATGCCAGGCGAGCTGAATATACCGCCCCCCTTATCCGACGACGATAATTTCACTGCCGACGAGCTTTAAGCCACCGCCCCGTGCCTTTAACTCACAGCCACTGTTAGCGATGCATCTCATCTACTTATGTATCGTCACGATCTCGGTTCCCTAGACGTAAATTGCTATGACACCAAACTTGGAATGCTCAAGGACAACCACGAATGATGTTGGCAAAGCCCCCTCCTCGGCCATGCCTTGATGAAGGAGCCTCCTGCTTCATTGCTCGTAAAACTTCCTATGGACTCACAGTTTGTATCTTCCTTGAACCCCTCACCCTCCGCATTGTCGTAGGCCACTTTATCTTCACTTCTTACCATTATCTCACTGTAATTAGTCTCCACTGTGACCACCCTCAACATCTGCGAACCACTACCCCGAAGGACCACTGCACGAGTCCGCCAGAGCATCTGCACCCATAACCATCGTGTTATCGTCATGATGGGTATAATCACCTAATTTTCGGTCTCATTTTTTCAGAAAAGTAGTTTTCTGGGAAAGTGGGGCCTTGCTGGTTGAGATGGTAAGGGGTGGAAATATGTAAGGTCATCCGATAGAAGCCTGCAACTTATCTTACATCAAGCCTTGGCCAGACTAGAGTTACTTTTAAATAGACAAGATAAAGGCTTTTTGAAAATCCTTTTAGCTAAAAAGATCAGGTTTAGGCTATCTAAAAAGCCTCATCGGCCTAACAGGATGGCCTACTTAAATAAATTAAATTTTAAATGTAACACCTGATGACGAGATCGACCTCGTGTCGAGACCTCGTACCAAGACCTCGTGCCAAGATCGCGTGCCGAGGTCATATGTCGAGCTGATGAGGTCGCGTACCGAGCTGAGGAGGTCGCATGTCGAACTGAGGAGGCCGCGTGCATGAACTCGTGTTAGAGCCTTGTGCGCTTGCACAAGCACCCTGATCGACCTCGTGTCGAGACTGTAATGCTCATACTTTTACGATCGTTATTTAGCGTTGATGATTATATTGGTTGTAATATTTATAAATTTGTATTATCGGTTTGCAGTTCTCGTCGTTGTGTCTTTAGATCTGTAACCTATAGATTAGAGGGTAATCATGAGAAAGGAGAGATTAGATGGGTAGAATGATTGATGGGATTAGCATCTCATAACAGTAGTTACACGTCACTTATTTGTGTTTTGTTTTAAAAAGAAAAAATTCATTTAAAGGGTTTCTTGACCAGCTGTATATTCGATCAGCCCCTCACAACCCTCACTTTCTCTTTTCTTCTTTCTTCTTCTCTGAGTTTCCTCTTCCTCTCCAAACTTCCATTGAAGAACCTTGAGTTTTATCGAGCTTTTGCATAAACTTTCTTCATCAATCTTGTTCCTCATCATCTCCTCGACATATATCACCACCTCGATCATCATTTGAGGTATGAAAAACAGAATTTCCTCTTCCTTCATGTTACTGTTAGCGCCACTTCTTCTCTCCATTTTAGCTAGTTTTATGCTTCCAAATCATGTCGTATTCATAGGTTTTCTTCTTCATGATGAAAATATTTTTCAGAAAACATAAACTTAGATTTGATTAATTTATGCTTAATATACTACTTGATTTTAAGCTTGAGTTAATACTTAGGAAAAATGGCTTTGTCTGATGATATGTATGAAAGATGTTTTAATAAAACTATTAGAGAAAAGGAGTTTTAATATTTACTTGGGTTGTAGTTAAGATTGGGGTAATGAGAGCTAAGTGCTATTAGAACCCATAGATGGAACTAAGCTGTGCTTGTATTAGGAAGTCGATTCAGAGATCGTGTGATTTCCGAATCGAGGTGTACGGGAGAGCGAACCCGAGGACGTGGGAGCAGTGGGATCCAGATCGAGAACTGTACGTGTCGAGGTCGACTGAGAGCCGTACGTGTCGAGATCGAGTGAGAGAAGTCGTTGTCGAGCTCGTTTGAAGACAGCCGTGTTGAGGTCGTTGTCGAGCAGCGTAGCTTGGAGTTCGGTAAGGGCACTTCTAGACATTCTAGGATTTTTATTGTTATATTCCTATGTATGGATTCCTTGATTTGCTTGTCGAGCATGTAATGTCGTGATATGATTGAGTTATGCATTATTTGATATGAGATTGAATATATGCCATGAATTGCGTGTTGCTGTCGAGTTGCGTTTTTTTTTCATATTAAGCATGTTCTCTTATTTGATATGTGGGCAAGTAATTTTACGCGTCACTCTTTGAATATTGTAAGCGGAGAGCTGTTCATCGAGTGAGCGAGCTAGGCGAGTCGTTATGACGTTTTTGAGCCGTGACCCGGATAACTGAGGGTGCTAGGTCCCCTTTGTTTACGGGAGATTGACTAGACGTCGCAGCGTAGGAACCGGGTACTGCATATCTAGGGAGAAGCGAAAGATCCCAAGGCTACGGCTGGTATGTCAGTTGATGGATCTGCGTCTGCTTTCCGGAATAATTGTCGAGTCGAGAGAAAATGGATAGCGAGTTGAGTCGAGTCTAGAGTGAGATGGTTGAGTCACGTTTGGTGAATGTTATACTTTGTTGTTTACTTATTTCTTTATGCCGTGTTTATCTTGAATTGTTGAGAAGTTGACCCTTTCCCGTGGTACCTTCAATCCATGATGGTTACCCAGGCGATGTCGAGGTTGCAGGGAACTCGACAGCAGATGATGGCGAGGAGGAGCTCGACGAGGATCAGGGCGACGACCTATATTTGTCGTGATTGATTATGTTTGTTGGATGTTTTTTTGGGATGACTGTTCTTTGTTGTTTTTGTGTATAGTGGTTGTGACCAGTTGGGCCGGTTATGTTTTGTTATTACAGGGTAGACTGGCGGTTTTACTTTTGGAGCAGCCCCCTGCGTGGGTGTCTGCCGGAAGTACCCCCAGGGTATGATTGCTCTCTTGAAGTCGTCATACCTTAGGTGTATTTTCTTTGTACATTATTACTCTGTTTTTTTTGTATGCACTTTTTATATCTTGTATATATAAGTATGTACTTGTTATACCTGCGTGTTGTCATTTAGGACTTAAATCTTGTGTCTTAGTTGCACCATGTTTCGAAAAGCTGTAATTACTCTGATGTGCACGAGCTGGTCTTAGAAGAAAAAGAAAAATATACCGTAAATTTTTATAAGGCACAAGAGTACCGTTTTAAAACACATCGCATACAGGGTAACTTGAGCTCGATGTCTTGAGCTCGGTAACTCGAGCTCGGTATGTTGAGCTCGGTAGCGGTCCGGAAACGGGTCGTTACATTAAACATTATCGTCAATTTTGTTCAGAGTCAAACTTTCCAGAATGAAAAGAAATAAAAAAATATAGATAAACAGACACCGTAGTGCCTGCCTTTCTATTAGTCATGCACAAAGTTTAATCTTATTGGCCTATTATTCCTTTAACCTTCTTTGAGATAAGTCCGATGTCAAACTTTTAAATAGGTCAACAGACCATACAAGCTTTTAAAAACGTCATGTCAGACCGAAAAATGTCTATGATAGGTAATAAACAAAGTTTGAGCCTTAAATTTTTAGAACATGATAGATTTATTTAAGCAAAACTTTGTTAGACCCGATCTTCTTTCATCTCTAGGAATTGTTGAAGATGTAGAGAACCTTATAACACCCTATAATACACAATATATACTTACTATTTTTTTGAGAAAATATATACTTAGTGATTAATGTTTAATTATTAGGGTAAGTAGTTTTTTCATATAACTAGTTGAGAGAACTCGTGCTTAGCACGGTTGAGAAAAATACGAAACCTAGTTCAGTTAAGTTTTTTGTGGGGAAAAAATGGTGAAAAAATAGTTTATGGCAAGAAAATTGATAAATAAAATTTTGTAATGAGTTCTTAGTATAGTTAAGTTTTATAAATAGATAATTAATTAATGTTTAAATATTAGGGTAAGTAGTTTTCCCATATAATTGTTCATTCTTAAATTTATATTCGCATTCTCATCTTATCTCATTTTATAATCGAAGTAGCTTACCACTTCGTAATAATCCACCGCATGCACAACGTTTTTGTATTATTAGGCTTTGGATTTGAATTTAATAGCAACAAAAAAGCAAAAGCATAATAGCGATTTATATTTGAATTTGGTTTCTAAGTAACAGAATAACGGGTGGATTCCTTCAATCAAAAAAAAAAAAAAAAAAAAAGAATAACGGGTGGACTCCGCAACGGATCAGGAGTGAACGGTTGCGATTGGCCGAAAGTGAAGGGTTCACATCACATGCTCTGTGAGGTATTAGAGGCCCATGAAGGTGACTGAGAGATAAAGGGAGGGGGAAAGGAAAAAAAAAATAAGAAATGTGATAAGTAATACATTTTTAAAAAATAAAATAAAAGGCTTAATATATTTTGGTCCCGTATGTATAACAATTGTGCGATTTTAGTCCCCTAATTTGAATCGTGCGAATTGGATTCTCCAGTTATTGCGATTGTGCAATTTCGGTCCCCTAAAGTTTCAACTGTGAGAATTGAGTCCTTCAGTTATTACAAATTTGAGATTTTAGTTCTTCTTGTCGATCAATTTCTAATAAAAAAACATTGATATATCGCATGTGAGTATGACCTAGTACATAATTTGGTCTAGGTAACATGTTAGTTGACTTAAAATTTAAAAAATATTTACAATATTTTCAGTTATAAATTGAATGAAAATTGAATACAGGGAGCAAAATTGCACAATTGCGATAACTAGAGGACTCAATTTGTTTAGTTAAAACTTATAGACTAAAATCGCACAATTGTAGTATTTGGAGGACTCAATTCGCTCAATTAGAACTTGAGAAACCAAAATTGCACTACACCTAACCCCAAGAGGTTGGCCTAGTAGAGCATGACATGACTTGTATCCGACATGTCGCGGGTTCGAGTCCCCACTAGTTCCTTTGGGGTGAGGTAAATGTAATTACCTTCGTAAGTGCTCAAAGAGCCCGGAGGTCTTTCCTGCCTTGGATTGAGGCGTCATCCCCTCACCCTTAATTTTTTATATAAAAAAAATTGCACTATCCCTAGGATCAAATGCAATTAAGCCAAAATAAAAATAAAAATAAGAGAAAAAGGTTCGGAACAACAAGGTTAGGATCGAGTTTCGAGTGTTGTGTTGAAGTTAGTTAAGAAACCAATGAAACATATTCCTATGAAAGAGTGAAGAAGCACCCGCAGTGAGACATTTCCGTGCCCTCGGACTTTTCGGAGACCCATATGTAAATGCGAGACACAGTCACACGAAACAAAAAACAATACACACCAAAACAAAACAGCACAAACACCCTTTCCATTTCTTCAATGCAGAAAACCATCAATCTAAATCCCTTTCAAATCTTCCCACACATTCATTTTTCTCATTCACTCTCTGCAATTGAATCCTTCCTTCATCACCCCAAGCATTTTCAATGATTCCATAGGGCCCCACCACCGCTACACAAGATTTTTCATCGTTTTTTTTTTTTTGCCCTCGTTCTCACAGTAAGCAACGACTCTCATTTACATCTTCTTTTATTAACGACTTTTGTTAACCGCTGTAACAGATTCTCTCTTTTCTGAATTTTTTTTTTCCGTTCCTATTTTAATTATAAAAAAGGGTGCCTGATTTGATAATTGATTAGAGAAACTGTTTGATTTAATCAAATTCCAATATTTTACCTTATTGTCTAAATTACCTTCTTGCCAGTTAGTTCAATTCATGTTAATTTGTTAATATAATCTCACTTGAACTATGTAGCAATTCTATAAGGTTTGGAGATATTGTAAAGATTCATCATCACATCATGGTCACGAAAGGGAACCCGGGGGACAATAGAAATAACAAGAATACAATGTCTGTTTTTATTGTGGTTGGCTTGTGTGGTTTGTTTTATATATTGGGATTGTGGCAAAGGAGTGGTTTTGGAAAGGGAGATAGCATAGCTCTTGAGATTACTAAACAGACAGATTGTAGTGTTCTCTCTGATCTAAATTATGAAACTCACCATGACGGTGATGCCGGAACGCCTGATGATTCAGATGGTCAAGTCAAGGAGTTCAAGCCGTGTGAGGATCGCTACATTGATTACACGCCCTGCCATGATCAAGCAAGAGCAATGACGTTCCCCCGAGAGAATATGAATTATAGAGAAAGGCATTGTCCTCCTGAAGAAGAGAAATTGCATTGTCTCATAGCTGCACCTAGAGGGTACGCCACGCCGTTTCCTTGGCCAAAGAGTCGCGATTATGTTCCGTATGCGAATGCACCTTACAAGAGTTTGACAGTTGAGAAGGCCGTGCAGAATTGGATACAGTATGAAGGGAATGTTTTCAGGTTCCCTGGTGGAGGAACTCAGTTTCCTCAGGGAGCTGATGCTTATATTGATGAACTTGCAGCTGTTATTCCATTGGACAATGGGATGGTTAGAACTGCATTAGATACTGGATGTGGGGTAAGTCAAATCCTAAGCTTGTTTTGTTTGAAACTATTTTGTTTGTCATGTACATGATGTTTGAATGAAGAAATTCTTGTGTAGTGGATCCTTATGCTTCTGAATGCTTCATACATGCAAAATTTTCTCATTTATTGAAACACAATTGCTTCTTTCCTGTTTTTCCTTAACGAATTTTAAGCCAGGATTTGTGCATGTTGCTTCCATTTATTTTATGTTCTAGCTCGTTTTCTTATCGTTGATGGTGACAGGTTGCTAGTTGGGGTGCATACCTGTTTAAGAAAAATGTTGTTACAATGTCAATTGCACCAAGGGACTCGCATGAAGCACAAGTTCAATTTGCTTTGGAAAGAGGTGTTCCAGCAATCATTGGTGTTCTTGGAACAATAATGCTGCCGTTTCCTTCTGGAGCTTTTGACATGGCACATTGTTCTCGCTGCTTGATTCCATGGGGTGCAAATGGTGAGAATAACTATGATGTTTCTGGCCAATGATGATTGAAAAGTATCTTTTGGATCAACTAATGAATTTCTTTGTCTATTTAGGAAGTGATTCCATAGGTCAGTGGAGTTTCTATGCATGAGAAAGAAATTATTTTTAATTTTTTATGATATATGCATGCATTACAATTATTTAATGCCTGATTCAGCTGGACTAGTTTGATTTCTGATGAGGCTTCTATGGAATACAAGTTTAACAACTTAAAGGTTGACTTGTTAACTACTTGTATTCGTTCGCACTGGCCTTAGCCAACTTGAATTGATTTCAAATACTAGAGCTATATTGATTTTCAAAAGTCCCCTTTTGCTATAGTGTAGCATGAGAATTTGAGGGAATTGGGTTTTTGATGGGAAAACAGTTTTTGGCGGGTGAATAAGCTTTTGCCACGTGGCATTAGTGTAATTAAGTTTCTTAAATAGTTAAGTATATTAATGCCTTTTTTTTTTTTTTTTACTTCAGTGTGTTTCTTGTTTTCTTAGTTACCGTTCGATGGTTTGTTAACAAAAGCAGTACTTTGGCTTTTCGGTTGTATTTTTAAACTGTAAAAATTGAAATTTTTTGTCAGGCGGTATGTACATGAAGGAAGTTGACCGAGTTCTGAGACCTGGTGGTTACTGGATACTTTCTGGTCCTCCCATCAAGTGGAAGAACAACTACCGAGCATGGCAACGTCCCGAGGATGAGCTTGAGGAGGAGCAAAGGGAGATTGAGGATACTGCTAAACTTCTTTGCTGGGAAAAGAAACATGAGAAAGGTGAAATTGCAATCTGGAGAAAAGCATTAAACAGTGATGAATGCAGTGAACAAGATACACAACCTACAATATGTGAATCCACAAATTCTGATGATGTTTGGTAAATTGCTTCACTTCTTTCTTCCCCTTTTCTTTTTCGCTTCATTGATTAGTTAAGAATTTATACTCAGATAGTCAGATACCTATTATTAAGCTTGCACCAGATTCTGTGTCAACTTGGAAGGACAATATGTATTTCAATTTACATAACTGATTAAATGTCTTCACAATTTATATTTTGTGAATAACAAATAGTAAACCCTGTTTCGGAGAACAGACAGTCCTTTTCTGCCTTGAGTGGCTAGTCCCAACTTTTTCCAAAGTTTTGTTATTGGAAGGATTCAACAAGAACTTTGAATTTTATTCTATATGCATTATGCAAGAATTATGTCTTGGCTGGTAAAATGATGTCTTTGATATTGAGTACTTGAGAAACATGTCGTTACTGGTGCAGCCCTAACCTTCATATTGTGGACAATGTCTAGGTACAAGAAGATGGAAAATTGTGTAACTCCTACCAAACCTAGTGGTTCATGGAAGCCGTTCCCGGAGAGACTCAATGCTGTTCCTTCCAAAATCACCAGTGGATCCATTCCCGGTGTATCCACGGAGGCATTTGAAGAGGATAACCGATTATGGAAGAAGCATGTGAATGCTTACAAACGAGTCAACAAAATCATTGACTCAGGGAGGTATCGCAATGTCATGGACATGAATGCTGGTCTTGGAAGTTTTGCTGCTGCCCTGGATTCTCCCAAATTATGGGTTATGAATGTTGTGCCTACGATTGCCGAGAAAGCTAGCCTGGGTGTTGTATTTGAGCGAGGATTGATTGGCATTTATCATAATTGGTAACTTCTATAAACATGGCTTCCTTTATTTTCTTTTTCCTTTTGGCCGGTCCTCTGTGAATTTATTTTATCACTGAGTTGGTTATCTTTTTTCTATAATTTTGTCCATTTATCGAGAAATTATGATATTATGATGCCAACACTAAGATTATAGAGTATAGATATTTTACATCTTCGACAAAGCATTCGACAGCAAGGGTAAAAGATAAAAAAAGTTGGAAGATATGGAGCATTAAAAGCAATATGGTAGATGACATGATGTCTTTGTTCACTATAGTTTTTTTATTTACATAATTTGTGTTTGACATCCATACATCCCTTCTTTTCTTTGACCCTCCTATAATATTCCTTCTTAGTTCAAAACTGAACCTGCTAGGCTGGTAAAAGTTATTTTGGTGAAGGGCTTGGTCTGAGTTAATTGTTGACAGGCACAATGACAATTAGTGGAAGGCCAAGAAAGAAACATCAACACTGAATGAAAATTACTTTATATTCTGCTAAACATCATGTACTAGGATCACATTCAGTATTTTTTCTTTAAGAAACAAATTCTACTATATTTGCTTTCAGTGGACTTCCATATAATCTATCCTGCAGAGATTTTTAATCTGAATTTAGTACGATGTTAAGTAAGATATAGATAGTCAATGTTGAGTTTAGGTGGCTTATTTATAGTTATGTTCTCATGCGGTTCAAATGGGAAAAAGAAGGGATTAAAAAATCAGCCTTGTTCTGTTTATTAATGATCTATTTTCTAACAGGTGTGAAGCCTTCTCCACATATCCAAGGACCTATGACCTTATCCATGCAAATGGTCTTTTCAGCTTGTACAAGAATGAGTAAGTTGATTTCCCTTTATCACTCTCTTATGCCAGATGAATTGTAGTTTTTCATGGCTAGTTGTCTAAGCACCGGGATAGACTAAATGAAATTTCTGTAACAGGAAGATAATAAATATTGGCGATCATACGAAATGCTTATGTTTATAATAGACCCTGCAGTAGAAACCACCTTGGCGACAAGGTGTGGAAGGAAAACACACTGCTTTATATTTTCCCTAACCCGCGTGATCAATACAGGTGCAATGCAGAAGATATTCTATTGGAGATGGACCGTATCTTGCGGCCTGAAGGAGCAGTAATATTCCGAGATCAAGTGAGTGTGCTGAAGAAAGTGAAAAGAATTGCAAGAGGAATGAGATGGAATACCAAAATGGTGGATCATGAGGATGGTCCACTGATTTCAGAGAAGGTGTTGTTTGCTGTGAAGCAGTATTGGGTTGCAGGTGATAACACCACAAGCTCAGAATAGGGTTCCAAGATGACAGCTGACAAAATGATTCTACTTGTGATTTGGATTTGGGGCATGAAATTGTCTGGAGTCTTAACATCAGTGAGTTCATATATATGTTTATTTTGTTGAATGTAGAGTTGATAGATGTCCTATTTTTTAGAGTTTATAAATATTGTTTTTTTCATTAGGGAAAAAAAAAAAAACACACTCTTGAGGTCATCAATGATATTTGTAGTTGTTAATCTGATATAGAACCATTGACCACACGCATGGACAACACGACATAAGGATCGAAGCTCTCTACTTAGCCTAGTGTCTCGCAATATAATTGAACCCATCTCAGTTTAATATGTTGGACTCTAAAGTTCGTACTACAAGTCATCCTTCAACTCAACAATTATCTATACATATGACTAAGAATATGATTAATGTAACCCCCAAACATTCGAAGACAACTTGAAGTCCGAGTATTAGACATCACATGGCATATACTAGATTGGAAATAGAACTTGAGTACATAACCAAGTTAGAGATCCATACAAGTCTTAAACAATACATTATACACTTTCATCCAAAAGTGTAAGTGCTACTTCACTAGGAATTAGAGTTTTACAAAACACTTGAATTCCATTACAAAATAACATGACTGAACATAAAGGAAGATGCTAAGGATCTTGGGTTAAGGTCTCAAACTCTTATCAGGCATCCTCGTTAACCTGCTTATCTGAAAAACAAAGAGAAACGATGTGAGATAGAAATCTCAGTGAGTCCTTCGTGGACCCCTCACATAGCATCACTACCATAAATAAATCAAGTAGAAACACTATTGCATATTTCATTGAGATTTCTATTACAACATCATAAAAACTCGTTCGAGCATTTAAAGAACAAGTCTTTATTTCTTAACATTCCCTTAGGGTTCTTTCGAAATAGAACCAGGAATCTACGTCGCCGGGTCTGTCAGATCATCAAGTCGCGCGACCTAGGCCTGATGTCCATTATGGTATGGATGGTTAGACGTCTACAACCCGCAAGTGGCATCCCAAACTTGCCTAACCATATTGCACCTTCATTCTCAAAGGAAGTCTATCATTTATTAGCCAACAGTTCACAGTTAATCACTTTCACATCAATAATAAATGAATCATGTGTATTGATATATGACATTTCTAGTGCACTTCTATGATATCTCTTCAGTCCTAAGGTTAAAGAACATAAATATCCAGTCTAAATAGCCTTACAAGCTTTCTGGGGTCCAAAAACACATTTTTTGTGCCAGGGGCGCGCGCCAGCGCTTACAGACGTGTGTCGCACGCTTTGCAGCATTTTGGCTCTGTCTCGATGCGCACCACGCGCTCCCAAGGGCGCGCAATGCGCTTTGCAGCGCCCACGATTCTGTTTCTGCGCGCGTCACGCTCATCCAGGGGCGCGCCGCGCGCCTTTTGCAGTACTACTACAGAAAACATATTTTTCTGCACCCTTTGGAAACCCGGTTTCTCCTCTTATTCCACTCCAAATCAATCAATTTCACTTACATATGACACATGCAATCTGAAGGCAAGAAACCCCTTATTCCCACATTCATCAAGAACCATTTTATTTCATTTACACACAAATCAAACATGTGAAAACAACCCAAATTTCATACCATAACAGAAATTTAACATAAACATTATGATCCCTTGATTACCAAAAGAGACATCCTTTTCAAGGGTTAGTATTGCCACTCAATATTCAAACCACAACATAAATCACAAGATTAAGGCACATATTCATACATGCAAACAAGTATAGCCACTTAAACCATGGAATTTAGACATTCTCACCTACAAGTTTTGCATAATTTTTAAAAGGAGTCATGAATAATCAAATCTACGCTCTAGCACAAGAAATCAGGTCTTAATCATGGGTCTTATGGTTGCCCAATGCCTACATGTTCTAGACTTAGAAAAACTCACCTCAATGTGATGACTTTGAGCTTAAACAAGAAGAAAATGCTTGGAATCTCCTCTTCTTCCTCTTAAAGTCGATCTCCTTCCTCTATTCCCACCTCCACTTCAGTTTGTACTTTAATCTCTCCACAATTTCTAACTCCCCAATTCCTATTCTAATTCTTCCTTCAAGTTGCTCCCCTTTCTTCACTAGAATCTCACTTTCTCTCTAAAGTGCTTCCATGGAAGTAGAGATGGGTCTTCTTTCAAATGTTTGCATGTAATTGTGACTTAGAGGGAGGGAGGTCGACTAAGAGGGAGGAAAGGGAGGAGGTCTGATGCCTTGGTCTAGCAAGTGAAAAGTTTGTCCCTTAATAACTTAGAATTTTCCAAGTATACCCCTGCAGAGTACAATTTTAATGCCCTTTATCTTCTATTTACCACCCTTATTACTAAAACTTAATATTAGTGCTAATCTCCTACAATTTAACTCATATGCTAGTTGTAACAACCCGTATATTCAGTATTTAAGTTTTATGTTTTTTTGTGCACGTTGTTTTGTATTTTTGAACGGTAAAGGTATTTTGGTCTACTTAAAATGCGTAATTTGAGAAAATGAAATTTATATTTGAAACCTATTATATTTTATTAACTCATGGTAAAATTTTCATAAATTAATTTGGATGAAACCGGTCGACGTTTTGGTCACTCGGGCGATATTTTATCCGCCGAAAAACCTTGTTTCGACCCACGAGTGAAATTTTATTTATATTTTTGTTTTAATTAATTATGATTTTAGAGACAAAAATAATTATTTTATGATTTATTATTTGCCAACGTTGGGTTAAATCGTGTAAGTTTTCAAATGCGTGATAAAAACCTAAATACGTTTTTGTGGCTTCAGAGAATTTTTCCTTACGTATTGTGTAACCTAGGAGACACTTAAGTCTTCAAGAATGTGATAGAATGTTGTAGGTGTGTACAGTCATTATAGATAAGCTTCAAAAATAAATATCCTAAAAGCTTTTTAACTAATACTGAAATCGTCCAAATGACTTAAACCATGGTTAAGTTAACCAACCCTTCCCTTCCTCTATAAATAGAAGCCTTTCCTTCATAATTTTTTCATCCCTCCGTTGAAGCATTTCCATGGTGATTTTTTATGAAGCATTTTTAGTTGTTTTTATATAGTTTTTAATAGTTTTATAATATATGTTTTGTGTAGTAATTAGTTTAATAGTTTTATATTCTAGTCTTAGTTTAATTAATGAATTTCACATATGCAAATGATATAGCTTAATTAGATAAGTGCTTTTGGCTTAAGTAGTGTTTGGTTAATAAATAACTCATTATATGTTTAATTATAAGGCTTTTTACTTTGATAAATCATAACTAATTATGTTTTCATTATATGCTTTTGAAAATTAATATATAGGCTTGTATAATTATTCTTAACATGTATAAAAATTGATATAAAAATCAATTGGATTTAGGAGTCTGATAAATAATACATGCCATGGAAAGTTATGACTAAGGTAAGAGTTGGTATTTAAGAGATAAGTTCCACCTCTCTTACCTGGGAATAATCCAGTGTATTATCTATTAAAAATCGTAAAAAAGATAATAAAGGATCACTAGTTATATATATTAAACGGTTGATCCAATTGGCTCTGCCTCGCTTCAATCTCTAATATTAAATTAATGAATATCACTTATCAGTTTAAAATTAAAGATTGATAAAGTTGGCTTTACCTCACCTTTAATCTTTGATTATATATCTGTTGCGAATAAAATACGAATACGTGGAATAAGTACTTGTACTTTTGGTTTTAAGCTTTATATACGTATATAATCATGTTTAACAAATGTGTTTTGAAAATCAAGTTATCATATCCCTTTGTATCCTTAAAAATCTTAATGATTAAATAGGAAATAAAAGAGGTTTATTTTGTTAAATAATTATGTTTTGAGTTATTAGTAATAGAATTCATGTTTGATGAGTTTTTTGGTGTAAACTTATAACAGAGAAGAGACTACCCAAAAGCTTTGAAGAGAATTTTATAACGGTAAGGGGAAGATTCTCTAATGAGTTTTGATAAATCTATGAGTTGTGTGGTCGTGTGCAATTGTTGTGGATTAAACTCTTGGATGAGAGTTTGATCAATTTGTTCTTAAGATTGATTACATATTAATATATATTATATATCAAATGATTTGATGTATTATGATCATGATCACGTTTGGATTGTGAAAGTGATATGTTGGGTTTACATATACTGTTACATTCATGCATGGCATAGACTTGACAAATTACTATCAGCTAGTTTTTAACGTAACCTTGACTTATATTAGTCGTTGACTTGGTAGTCATTGGCTTTTTATGCCGTAAGACTAGTTAAGTTTTGGCCTGACAGTTTTATTGTCAGTCGTCTTTATTAAGACTTTATGGCGTGATAAATTATTATCACTCGACTCTTTGAAGTCTAACATTTGCATTGATAGAAATGTCGTTGGCTTTTATTCAGCCATATTCATATATTCATTTGCATTGATAGAAATGTCGTTGGCTTTTATTCAACAATATTCATACATTGCATGGAAAATCATCATCGTGGGCTTATTAAAGTCATGGGGACAATTATTGTTTTATTACTAAAGTTACTATCTGTCTATGTATAATTATCTATTTTATTTTACTTGTGCGATTGTCGGCCTTTCTATATATTTTCTTGAATTTTCTTTTACTTTGATGGATCTATAGATGACAAAAAGAATACTCTTGGAGATTTCAATTTTGGAAAATGACCAAAAACACGTGGATGGGGAAAGTGGTCTGACAAGGAAATTACTGATACTGAGTAAATGACTTAGGAGTTATCAGGAAATAGTCTGAAATCTTCTTATGTGTTTTTAGTACCACGGCCATAGGTGTATCTTTATGTTTTTGTGTTGTATTTATTACACCTGTATTTTCTTCCGCACTACTCTGATGAATAAATGTCAAGTGATCGTATGTTTAAATAAGATGTGTTTTAAAGATTTTAATTTTCTCACTAAAATCACCATTAAGTAACGATAACCCCTGGTGGCCCCGAGATGGTGTCACAATAGTAGTATCAGAGCAGTTCGTTTTAAACCAGATTGTGAGGTGTCGAAGTAGTTATGGTCGTGTCTAGTGTGTGTCTAGTTATATTCGCTCAGGATACTAATCTAGTGTGTGTCTAGTTATATTCGCTCAGGATACTAACTATGTTTAGTAGTTTGGAAGTTAGATAAGATGAAAATAGCAAAGTGAGACTTTGTTGGAAAGGATTAGTGAACACAATCATTATAATTTTCTGGTCACTTGATGGCAATTTCTGGGACTAATCACCCCATTAATTTATTAAAAGTGATAGGAATTACAAAGACTGGATGTGGGATAAATGGAAATAATATGCCCATCTGCTACAATTTTTGAGGACGAAAATTATGTAAGGGGGTAGAATGTAACAACAACCTGTATTTTCAGTGTTTAAGTTTTATGTTTTTCTGTGCGCGTTGCTTTGTATTTTTGTACTGCAAGAGTATTTTGGTCTTTTTCAAAATGCGTAATTTGAGAAAATAGACTTTATAAAATTTAACTCCTGGTAAAATTTTCAGAAATTAATTTGAACGAAACCTGGCGATGTTTTGGCCACCTTGGCGATATTTTATCCGCCGAAAAAACCTGTTTCGACCCATGAGTGAAAATTTTATTTTCATTTTTCTTTTAATTAATTATGATTTTAGAGACAAAAGTAATTATTTTATGATTTATTATTTGACAACGCTGGGTTAAATCGCGTAAATTTTCAAATATGTAATAAAAACCTAAATACGTTTTTATGGCTTCAGAGAATTTTTCCTTACGTAGTGTGTAACCTAGGAGACCCTTAAGTCTTCAAGAATGTGATTGAATGTTGTAGAGTGTGCACAGTCGTTATAGATAAGCTTCAAAAATAAATATCCTAAAAGCTTTTTAACTAATACTGAAATCGTCCAAATGACTTAAACCATGGTTAAGTTAACCAACCCTTCCCTTCCTCTATAAATAGAAGCCTTTCCTTCATAATTTTTTCATCCCTCCGTTGAAGCATTTCCATGGTGATTTTTTATGAAGCATTTTTAGTTGTTTTTATATAGTTTTTAATAGTTTTATAATATATGTTTTGTGTAGTAATTAGTTTAATAGTTTTATATTCTAGTCTTAGTTTAATTAATGAATTTCACATATGCAAATGATATAGCTTAATTAGATAAGTGCTTTTGGCTTAAGTAGTGTTTGGTTAATAAATAACTCATTATATGTTTAATTATAAGGCTTTTTACTTTGATAAATCATAACTAATTATGTTTTCATTATATGCTTTTGAAAATTAATATATAGGCTTGTATAATTATTCTTAACATGTATAAAAATTGGTTTAAAATCACTTGGCTTTAGGAGTGTGATAAATATTACATGTCTTGGAAAGTTCGGACTAAGGTAGGACTTAGTATTTAAGAGATAAGTTTCACCTCTCTTACCTGAACAATCCGACATATTATCTATTAAAACTTATAGAAAAGATAATAAAGGATCACTAGTTATAGATATTAGACGATTAATCCAGTTGGCTCTGGCTTGCTTCAATCTCTAATATTAAATTAATGAATATCACTTATCCGTTTAAAATTAAAGATTGATACAGTTGGCTTTGCCGCACCTTCAATCTTTGATTATATATATGTTGTGAATAAAATACGTATACGTGGAATAAGTACTCGTACTTTTGGTTTTAAGTTTTATATACGCGTATAATCTTGTTTAACAAATGAGTTTTGAAAATCAAGTTATCATATCCCTTTGTATCCTTAAAAATCGTAATGATTAAATAGGAAATAAAAGAGGTTTATTTTGTTAAATAATTATGTTTTGAGTTATTAGTAATAGAATTTATGTTTTATGAGTTTTTTGGTGTAAACTTATAACTGAGAAGAGACTATCCAAAAGCTTTGAAGAGAATTTTATAACGGTAAAGGGAAGATTCTCTAATGAGTTTTGATAAATCCATGAGTTGTGTGGTTGTGTACAATTGTTGTGGATTAAACTCTTGGATGAGAGTTTGATCAATTTGTTCTTAAGATTGATTATATATTAATATATAATATATAAGAAATAATTTGATGTATTTTGATTATGATCATGGTTTGGATTGAAAGTGATATGATGGGTTTACATATACTGTTGCATTCATGCATGACATAGACCTGACAAATTACTGTCAGCTGGTTTTCAACGTAACCTGGACCTAAATTAGTCGTTGACTTGGTAGTCATGGACTTTTTATGCCGTAAGACTAGTTAAGTTTTGGCTTGGAAATTTTATTGTCAGTCGTCTTTATTAAAACTTTATGGCGTGATAAATTATTATCACTCGACTCTTTGAAGTCTAACATTTGCATTGACAGAAATGTCATTGGCTTTTATTCAACCATATTCATATATTGCATGGGATATCATCATCGTGGGCTTATTAAAGTCATGGGGAAAATTACTGTCTTATTACTAAAGTTACTATCTGTCTATGAATAATTATCTATTTTATTTTACTTGTGCGATTGTCGCGGTAAAACTTGTAAACGAGGTTTTCACCCCTTCTATGTAATTTTTTGTATTTTCTTTTACTTCGATGGATCTATAGATGACAAAGAGATTACTCTGGGGATTTCAATTTTGGAAAAGGACCCAAGACACGTGGATAGAAAAAGTTGTCTGGCAAAGAAATTGCTGATACTGGGTAGATGACCTAGGAGTTATCAGGGGATAGTCTGAAATCTCTGTATGTGTTTTTAGTACCACGGCCAGTGGTGTGTCTTTATGTTTTTGTGGTGTATTTATTGCACTTGTATTTTGAACGTGAACACAAGAAGGGGGTTGAATTGTGTCCAAAAACTTTTTGCAAACTATACGTTAAAAGCACTAAGAATACAGATTTCTCAAAGCTGTTTGTTTATCGGACGCTGAGAAACTAACCGGATGCAGGAAATAAACCGTGTATGAAAACTTGTTTTACTGAGCAAGATAAAGATAAATGTAAAGCAGTAAAGCAAGTGGCACAGAAATTTATACTAGTTCACCACCAGCTGGTAGCTACGTCTAGTCCCTTCGTTCCTGAAAGATTTTCCACTATAATCAGCTGATTACAATTTCCTCAAGAGTATTCTACTGTCACAAACTTGACAATACTCTCAACTTCTCAAAACGACTCAGTGTAGTCGAGCCTTTGAGGAACAAAGCCTTAACTAGCCCAAAAACAGTTTACAAAAAAGAATATACTTTTGAATACTATCAAAATAACTCTCACAGAGAGGATGAAAAGATTAAGCTCAAAACAGAGTAGCTTTCTAAAAGAAAGTATAAGACACTGAGTTCAGTTCTTTGTAGTCCAGAAACTTGGCACGAAGCTTGATTGTTCACTTGAGTAATGTTGCTTTCAGAATGAAGTTTCATCACAGTTTTCCCAACTTCTCTTCAATGAAAACCTTGGGGTATTTATAGGAGTCTTCAGGGATATTACCGTTTGCAGTAAAAACATAGCTCCTTTTCATTGAGTGAGACAATTTGAAATATAGTCATTTTCTTCCTTTCCAGAGAATATCAGAATAGTACATATTACTGTTTTCATACTATCTGTTTTTCACAATTGCCTTGTACGATTTTTGTCTTTTGCCAAATGTGTCACCTTTGCTTCCTCGTACATCAAAATGAGCGCATAAAATCAAATTCGAATTCCGTTCCAGAACAGTCTGAGGTTAAGAGCAAAAACGTGATCATCACGTGCTTCATTAAAGAGATCAGACGCTTGCTCAGAAGAGAGGACGGATGCTCGCAGCAATAGAGTATTCCACATGTCAAAGAGTAACACTACTGGACGCTCGCTATTAGCAAGACGCTGGAGTGAGTTCAGATGCTGACATCAGTGGAGTGTATTCAATTCTCTTGTAGATTTTCTTCTTCTTTCTTGAGTGTTTTGTACATATATATGAAGCTTTGATTCCTGTACACTCAAAGATATGTTAGAGGATAAATTGTTCTCTTGAAAATACTTTGTTATCATCAAAATTAATGAGGGTCTAAACTTCTCAATTGTTTAGGTTCCAACAATCTCCCCCTTTTTGATGATGACAAATATCCAAGGTTGATGAACAATTTAATTTCAAAAATAATATCAAGGGTCTCCCCCTGAATTCAATCATTTAGATATATATGAACAATTCAGGTATTAAGGTGATTGTTGATAAACAAATTCATTTAAGTGATCACAAAAATACATAGATGTATCAGAGCATATATTCATTTAATAGAGTGAGATCGGATGCTGGTTTCATTTTATCAAAAAGATTTTCATTGTACCAAATTTATTGATCATTATTAGAGTACTGGATCAATGAATATTAACGCATTATAGGTTTTAAAGCAATAAATAACCACACAAATGCTATGTATGAAATGCTATGCATGATACTTCAGTTCCAGCGTATCCATCGGAGTTTGAACATCGGACGGTGAATTAGTCAATCAGACTTTCACGTGTTCATCAAACCTTTCTTTTACTCCCCCTTTTGTCATCAGACAAAAAGAGTGTAAAGCACATCAAAGTCAAAATAAGACTTAGAAAAATTTGAATATAAGTCAGATATAGATATATATAAACAGATAATCAGAGCAAAATTAATGAATATATATAAGAGTACCAAAAAATATTTTATATCACACAAAAATAAATAAATTCAAGGGTTTGGTGGAGGTGGTGGAGGGATGTTGAGACGTTCATATAGTAATTTCAGAGCTTTCTCCAGCTGAGTAACTTTCAGGTTTGTGGCCTTCATTTCTTCAAACTCTGCTTTGGGAATAGTGACCATCTCAACTGCAGGAGTAGAAGTAGAAGGTCCAGCTTCTGATATTGGTGCAGGTTTCATCTTCTGATGCTCTACTAGCACCCAGTTGGATAGCTTCAGTCTCAATTCCTTCTTCCGTTGAGCTCTTAGAAAGAATGCATCATTTGGTATAAACCATTTGATGAGATTTCCAAGTTTTTTGTGCTCAGATTCTGCCTGAATTTCCCTTTTATTCTTCACATCTTCTGGATACAGCAAATCCATGAAGATGATTTCTCTGTGCAGAACCACATCAGCAGTGAAAGCATCAAACCTATTTCCAGCATCTTCTCCCCATATTCTTCTGATAAAGACACTCAATGCTTCAAAAGCGAAAGAGAGTTCTTCATTTTCTGCCAGGTATACTCTTCGCAGATTTTCCCTGTCATCTTCTTCAAGCACTAGGGGGACGAGGCATGGTAACATGGCTTTGTCTTTCCAAGACTCAGACCATTGACTCCAAGTAAATCCAATGTCAAAGTGCTTGGTCACAACATCCCATTGGACATATATCTTCATGCAGTCAAGAGGCCTAATTACTGAACACCTGAACGTATCATCAAAGTATGCAGTTCCCAGATTGGTGTCAGTAACTTTGCTGATAGTGCCAACTGTGGGAATTGTGGCTTTCTCAGCATTGCTGCAGTTTGAGGAGTCAGTTCTCCATTCACCTTCCTTGAGAGAACTAAGGTAAAACTTTTTGGCATGGTCATCAGTGATCTTGGCAATCGGAAGCTCTGAGAATCATTTAAGATTGAACTTCTTAGGAGCCTTCTCATACTCTTTGAGTCCGATTTTGCTGTATGGCAACTTGCCAGGGGCAGGTTCTTTCCTCTTCCTAGGGATAGACTAAGGTAGCCACCTTTGTCTGTCTGGAACAATCTTTATGGATACAGAAGAAGGATCTCTGAACTGTCTGATAACTTCTAGTTTCTTCATTTCAAGACAGTGTGCCATGAAGGCAGCTTCTTCATCCATGATCCATCTTCCACACTCCTCCAGTGTGAGAGGTTCAATAGGCGTGACCTTTGGAAGGTCAACAGAGAAAGGAATTGCCCTGCTACCACGTTCCGGTCTCAATCTCCCTTTGAATGACATCTCGAAACTATCTTCTCCATCCTTGAAGGTAGCATTCATTGGAGAGGCAATTTCCAGTCTGGCAACTCCAGAGGTGAAGGTTTTCTAGTGCCAAGTAGAAGGGTGATTGTAGATGCTGTGATATGATTCATAATTAACAAACCGAGGTTTGTTAATGCGCGGGATTGAAGGGAGGTACTTTGAATAATAGGTTGAAGGGATGAGAGTGAAGTTTAGAAATGTATGTAGTAAGTGAGGTATTTGAGGAGATTTGTGGTAGGTCAAGGTTGAGTGTATTGGATGGTGTTTGGGTAGGTTTTGAGGGAATGAGGGTAGAGGTTTGTTGTAGGCTGATTCTAGTTTTCTTGGTTTGTGTTTGGGTTTGTGTTTGTGAAACAGACAATGGAGGTGCATGAATGACATCATGAGAATCAAAAATAGATACTGACTCATCAAGAGTAAAGTTAAGTACCTTTGATTTAAGTTCAGAAGACTTAACCAACCTTCTCTTTATTCCTCTAGAGGCAACAACGGTCGGAGGAGGAGGAGGGACTTGCTTCCCTTGACCAGACGCTGAAGCATCTTTTTCAGCTATTGGCCTATTCTTCTTCTCCAAGATTTTTCTGATGGGAATTATGTCCTCATCTTCTGGTTCCTCAACAGTAGGTGCAGGAGCCACCTTCTGTTTCATTCTTCTTGTCTCCCTTATAGGAGATTCAGCAGGTCTTTTCACACCAACCATTGATGTAACACCCTGTTTCTGGAGTATTACTAAGTGAACATTCTGACAAAAGTTGACATGTTTCCGAAAGGTGGAATACTCTGCTCATAGGGTTTTCGAGAAATGTGGTCCTATATTTTTTTTTAAATTCTTTAAAGAACCAGTCAGAGCATCACAACGACTTTTAGAAACATGGCGGAAAATAATTTAAGACATTACAAGACCACATTCAAATGTTCCATCAACTCACGTCTAACAATACATATCTTGAAACATGACAGACATTTATTACAATACTGAACAACGACAATTATTCTATAGCTGGTCGGCACAATACGTTCCTTACTACACTGCTAGTAGACTCTTCAACATAGTACAAGTCAAGCTACATGACCATCTACAGCTGCTCCTCCTTGCAGTTCCAATCCTCTGCTTGCTCCGCTATCTGGGTTACCATCATTAATTGACAGAACCACTGGCATAGGTCAACTTCTTAAAAATAAAGAGCAGATACGCCTATTCGACAACAAAGTATGTAATAACACAACATATTACAGGAAATAACAAATCGTGATAATAGGCAAACAACAGTATGCACAGTTCTCAAGATGCAACTCAAGACTCTCTCATGACTCATCTCACGACTCATTTTCTCTCGACTCGACAATTTTTCCGGAAAGCAGACGCAGATCCATCAACTGACATACCAGTCGTAGCCTTGGGATCTTTCGCTTCTCCCTAGGTAAGCAGCCCCGGTTCCTACGCTGCGACGCCTAGCTAATCCACCATGAACAAAGGGGACCTAGCACCCTCAGTTGTCCGGCTCACAGCTCAAAAACGTCTCGACGACTCGATAATGCTCTCAGACTCGATGAACAATTCGCCGCATACGATATTCAAAGAGTTATACGCAAGATTATTCGACCGCATATCAAATAATAAGAGCATGCTTAATATGAAGAAACACAATTCAACAACTTAAGCAATAAAAGCAGTTTGAATGAAGAAACACAATTCAACAATACAAACAGTATAGATAATTCACAGCATTATTCAACCGCATATTAAATAATTGCACAGCTCAACAACAACAAACGATAATCAAATCATAGAATCCATCCCTCTGCAACTCAATGGAGTTCACAGAGAGGTACAAACAAGTGGGGGGTTGGGGCCAGAAGACCAACCGCACAATTTTTCACCCACGAATGACTCGGAATATGGACGACCGCACGACAATAAAATAACGAAGGGGTTCAAAAACCCTAACTTCGAACTCGTAGAGTTCTCAGACTTCTTTGTATTTAATAAAACAATTAAATAACAAAAGCCTAAAAAAATATCTAAAGTTGCCCTTACACAAGGACATACAACAATAAAATCCTACAAATGTCTAGAAGTGCCCTTACGCATAAATACATAAACAATAACACTTAGAATATGAAGCGCCCTTACCGGACTCCAGGCCACGCGTATCCACGTATTCCTCGATTTATATGCTGCACGATCTCGGATCACTCAGAGCCTAACACATGAAGCAGACTTAGCGCAACCTAAGCATTCACTAACTCTAACTTCCTAGGTTCTCAAACCCGAAAAACCTATTCGAATGACCACATACACTTGAAATAAAAAGCACCCTAAACTAACAACTTTTAAAAGCTAAGACTTACTTGAAATAGCGCACAAAGTTAAAAGATAATATTTCAAAGACTAATTCTTCCTTCTTGAAACTTGAGACACAAAACCATATTCCATTCAAGGCTCCACTAGGTCATGAGATAATGAAATCCCTTTGCACCTTAGTGTATCATAGTCTTTCACAATCAAAACATCTTACAAACAAATCAAATTCAATCTAAATTCTTTTCCAACCATTTTTCCAAATACTACGCTTACTTATTTTAAAATTAAGACCACATCGTTTTATCAAATTCTTTTTCTCCATATACACAAATCAAGGCTCCAATTGGTGTCTAGGACCTCAAAAGTCCTTTTCACCTTAATTGTTTCATCGCCCTTAAAATCAACACAACTCTAATTTCAATCCCATCACTTCCATAATTCCCCAAACTTCTACAACATACAAATACAACTAATTTAAAGCTAGGAACACAAAAATATTTCCCTCTCAAGCTTGAGGAGCTCTCGGCCTACACACCCATCTTCCAAACAATTTGCAAAACTTCAAACTAATTAAACAACACCATTGGATCAATTCCTTTCCCTCATCAAACAACAATTCACTACCCAAAACAAAACATAATTCATGGCCAATTCCAAATTCAAAAATCAAAGGTTTCAATAAAAATTACTCAACCCAAGTTTCAAATCCAATCTTGACAACAACAACAACACTAGAATTTCCTAAGAAGCATGAATCACTAACCAATTGCATGAATCACATGAAAAATCTCACAACCCCTTTCCATTAGGTGTAGCGCCCTAGGGTTCCAAATTTGGGGGATTTATGTGTTCATCTTTTTCCATCATCATGATCAATCATATAACAAGATATAAAACAAGCATTAAGCAACAAAATCAATACCACACACACCCAAACACCCCCACGGTTTCTGCTAAGAAAGAACAAGGAAAAAAAATGATTTGGTTCAAACCTCTCATTCAAGAACTTAGCTCCAATTCTTCCTCTGATTCGGCCCCCCCTCCTCTTACTCTGTCTCTCCCTCAAGCTGCCTCTCTCTCTCTCTCCCTCTCTCGCGGTCTCTCTCTCGGTCTGTCCTGCTTCTTCTTCCTCCTCTTTCGCTCGCGGTTTTGCTTCCTGGCGCCACCACCACGAACCTTCGCCCTCAGGCCGCCGCGGCTGCATCCATGCTCCCCCATTCCTCCATCGCGCGCCTCCCTCTTTTTCCTTCTTCCCCTTCTCTTCTCTTTTCCTCCCCTGTCCCTCGTTTCCCTTTCTTTCTTTTTTTTTTCACTTTTCCAACTCTGCTTCTTTCTCACGCAGGAAAGAATAAAAGGGAATAGGGAGAGTGCTAGGGTGGGGAACATATAAGTGTGGTGTATGGTGGAGTAGACAATGATTTATTAAAATTAAACTAATTAACTCCCATTTAACTATCATCAATAATAAAACAAGTGAAAACACTCAAAAATAATCACAACAATTTACGTTTCAATTTTCATCGAATTCGGAGTTCGTTTTAAATTTTAATGCGGATAAAATTTACCCGGCAATTCGAAACGCGACGAAACTTCGTTAGAGTTTTTTGACGATTTTCGAACCATGAATTAATATTAAATATTAATTCTTAAATTTAATTTCATCTTGGTTTAATTCAATCAATTTCTTAGTCAACAAAAATACGCGTTACCGCGTCACGCAGAAAACTTAGAATGAGTATAATTGATGAATTCTCTTTAAAAGCAGCATACGTCTACGCTGTCAATTAATTCGAATTGACATCATGAATAATAATTATTTATAATAAATAAATTATTCAAAATAAGTCAAAATAATTCCACGTACTCTCAGTAAATCATTGAGGTGATCAATCTCTATGACTTATCTTAAGTATTCAGGATTTTATTGTTAAAATCACTTTTCTTAAAAATTGGGATGTTACAATTGAGCTTCTGGGGGATTTCTTTTCAGCTTCTCCAATATTCGCAGTAGTTTCTCCTTCTTGCTGCTCTAGTTTCACCTTCTTAATCATAGAGCCAGTTATCAGCTGCATTCTGACCAGACTGTTGACTCCAAAAACTTCAGGACGAACAACAGCACCAACACCAAAGTATTTATCTTTTTCTTCTTTGTTGGTAGAGTCGGCAAGCTTTCTCACAATACCATCCTTCATCATCATAATGGAAAGAAGATCTCCATAAGGGTTAACCTTGACAATATTCTTCTTATCAACACTTTTCCTTGAGAAGACGAGAGCATTGATAAGATTATTGATATCAACCTTGGCAGGTTCATTTTCTTTCCATCCACATAGTTCCTCATAATGAACTTTTGCTCATAGTTCACTATGTCGCTTGAACCAGCCTTCAGAATCACACTCTTAGCGATGATTTTGTGCAATACTCTGTAGTAGCTTTTCGAGTCTTTGGCGGTGGGAGTTATGTTCTTCTTCTTCAACTCACGATAGTTTTCGAACAGAGCTTCATTGACGTTTTCCAAACCTCTGTAAGCGTCAATCCAGTTAGTATGGTAGCTGATTCCTTCACAAGGGCACTTGATGGTCTGAGCGATAGAGTTTATGGTGAAGCGTAACTTGAAGCCTCTGATGTGTCCTTCTATAATTTCTCCCGGAAGTAGGTAAGCGTTCCCCCAGAACTCCTTTATAGCATAGCTCAGTACATCAACTGGTTCCCAGATAAAGTAATTTTTCCATCCCAGTTTCTCCAAACCTTCTTCGAAATCAAAACCATAGAGCTTGAAGTTCTCAAAATCAATTCTGTTTTCATTCATGAGTTTTGCTTCTGAGAAGACATCGAAGGCAGCAGTATATTGTCCAACCTTTCTATCGGCCATGGTAGCAGTTACAGAGAGGGTAATGGAGGTTTTTAGGGTTTGAAATCACACAGAGAGAGAGAGAGAAACCAGTTTTGCAAGTAGAAGCAGAGTGAAATGATGGAGCGAAAAGTGTGGAGTAGTGGGAAAGTTGATAGAAAATGGTACAGTCCTTTTTCAAAAAAACCGCTTCGCATTTCCAAAATGAATTAAATCAAAAAGAAAAGAAAATGAAGATTCCCCTTTTCATTAAATGAAGACGCCAAAAGAAAAGTAAAATCAAGTAAAAAGATTTTATCGAAAAACATAAATAATCATGATTCAGTGAGATGTGATGAGACGCTTAAGTCCTTTACACGTGTGACACGTGTGTGCGCGCTTGGACGCACGCAACCGATTCACTAGATGCTGAGTTATGATACATATGACGAATAAAATGCTTACACGTACATGCTTATGTCATACCAGATGCTGAGATTATGCATATCATCTGACGCTGAGATTAATCATTCTTCTATAAGATGAAAATTTAAATTTCTTCTTATAAAATTGAATCTATCTTCAGCAAGGGGTTTTGTAAATATGTCAGCCCACTGATGATCAGTGTCTACAAATTTTATTTCGAGAATACCCTTTTGAACACAGTCTCTTATAAAATGATGCTTAATCTCAATGTGCTTGGCTCGTGAATGTAATATGGGATTTTTAGTAAGACAGATTGCAGAAGTATTATCACAAAAAATAGGAATGTTACTCTCTTTTATCAGATAATCTTTAAGTTGATATTTCATCCACAGAAGTTGAAAGCTGCAACTTGCTGCTGAAATATATTCAGCTTCTGCTGTTGAGAGTGCAATCGTGCTTTGCCTTTTGCTTGACAAAGATACAAGATTTGCTCCAAGGAATTGGCAGCCTCCTCTTATGCTTTTTCTTTCAATTCGGTCTCCAGCAAAGTCAGCATCGCAGAAACCTACTAACTTGTAATCTTTTGATTTCTTATAAAGCAAACCAAGATTAGTAGATCCTTGCAAATATCTGAAAATTCTCTGTACATCTTCTGATCTACCTTTTTATCATTTTCATCTTTGCCAAGAATGCACGTGGGATGCATAGGAGTGCACATAGTTTTGCAATCCATTCCTTGATATATTTGCTTTGATGTATATAGATACCATCATTGCATTGTTTGATTTGAATTCCAAGAAAGAACTTTAGTTCACCCATCATGCTCATCTCGAATTCAGCTTGCATTAGCTTAGAAAATTCTTTGCAAAGGCTTTCATTAGTAGCTCCAAAAATAATGTCATCAACATATATTTGAACAATTACAAAGTGTTTGTTTGATGTTTTTCTAAAAAGAGCAGTGTCTACTAGACCTCTGGTAAAACCATTTTTCATCAAAAATGTACTCAGTCTTTCATACCAAGCTCTGGGAGCTTGCTTAAGACCGTACAGGGCTTTTTTAATCTTGAAGACATGTTCTGGAAATTCAATGTCTTCGAATCCAAGAGGTTGTTTTACAAAGACTTCCTCAGTTATAAAACCATTCAAGAAAGCACTTTTCACATCCATTTGATAAAGAATTATATCATGGTGTGTAGCAAATGATAGTAAAATGCGTATAGCTTCTAACCTTGCAACGGGTGCAAATGTTTCAGTAAAATCAATACCTTCTTCCTGTGAGTAACCTTGAGCAACCAATCTTGCCTTGTTTCTCACAACCTTTCCATCTTCATCAAGCTTGTTTCTAAATACCCATTTAGTACCAATGGCTTGCTTATCTTCTGGTAGAGTAACTAGCTTCCATACATCATTTCTTTGGGACTGATTCAACTCTTCTTGCATGGCCAGAATCCACCCTTCATCTTTCAATGCTTGATCAATCGTTTTAGGTTCCATTTCTGAGAGTAGTGCCATATTTGCATGCTCTTTAAAAGAGGATCTGGTTCTTACTCTATCTCCAGGTTTTCCTATGATTTGATCTTTAAGATGATTAGTTTTGTACTTCCAGCTCTTTCTGGCTTCAGCTTCTGAAGATTCTTGTGTCTGGTCACCACCGGATGATGAAGATGTAGGTTCACTATTTGTAGTATCACCTATATTTAATTCTGAAAATAATTCATCTAGCTCTGACATGGCTGTGTCAGGCTTCTTGTCATCAAATTTCACATGAATGGATTCTTCCACTATCATAGTTTCTTTATTGTATATTCTAAAAGCTTTGGATCTTTCAGAATATCCGAAAAAGATTCCTTTGTCAGCTTTTGAATCAAACTTACCAAGCTAATTCTTAGTAATCAAAATATATCAAGTACAACCAAATGAATGAAAATATGATATGTTTGGTTTTCGTCCTTTCCACAGTTCATTTGGAGTCTTCTTCAAAATAGGTCTAATAAAAATTCTATTTTGAATGTAACAAGTTGTGTTTACTGCTTCTGCCCAAAAATGTTTTGCAATGTTAGCTTCATTGATCATGGTCCTGGCCATTTCTTGGAGGGACCTATTTTTCCTTTCTACAACACCATTTTGTTGAGGTGTTCTAGGAGAGAAGAAATTGTGGGAGATGCCATTTTCATCACAAAATTTTTGAAAGTTTTCATTTTCAAATTCTCCCCCATGATCACTTCTAATGGATGAAATACAAATTCCTTTTTTCATTTTGAACTGTTTTGCATAATACAGTAAATACCTTGTATGACTCACCTTTGTGAGCAAGGAATCTAACCCATGTCCATCTAGTAAAATCATCAACAATGACTAACCTATATTTCCTTCCAGTTAAAGAGGATGTCCTTGTTGGACCAAAAAGATCAAGATCCAAAAGCTCAAGTGGTCTAGAGGTTGAAACAATATTTTTTGAATGAAAAGAAGTTTTAACTTGTTTTCCTCTTTGACATGCTTCACAGAGAGCACCAGATTAGTACTTAAGATTTGGTAAGCCTCTGACAAGACTGTGCTTGTTTAATTTTGAGATTAATCTCAAATTGGCATGACCCAATCTCTTGTGCCAAATCCATTGTTCTTCGTCAACAGACATGAGACACTTGACATCTTGTTTTGCAAGTTCAGAGAGATCAATTTTGTAAATATTTTGTTTCCTCTTAGCAGTAAAGAAAATAGAGCCATCCTTTTTGCTTTTTACTAGACATCCAGTTTTTGTAAAGATGACTTCATAACCATTGTCACATAATTGACTTATGCTCAATAAGTTATGTTTAAGTCCTTCAACATAAAGTACATTATCAATAGAGGGAAGAGAGCCTTTACCAATGCGACCAATTCCAACTATTTTACCTTTCTGGTTTCCTCCAAAACCAACGAATCAAGCTTCTTTAGGCCTTAGTTCTTGGAACATATGTTTTTCTCCCGTCATGTGATGCGAGCATCCACTGTCTAAGTATCAAGACAGGTGCGTTGACTTTGTTGCTAAGCATGTCTGCAACATAGACTATTTTATCTTTAGGTACCCATATCTTTTTAGGTCCTTTCTTGTTAGTTCTTAAAGGAAGCTTATCCTTCACAGTTTTAAAAATAGTACATGCACTTTTCAAATGACCAGGTTTATTGCAGTAAGTACAATGCAAGCATTTACTATGATTATTAGATTTATCATATGCTGAATCATTTTCTAATGGAGGTTCATCTAATATATAACCAAGACCATGAGTTGTCATTTTACTGACACCCCAAATCATTAATGCTTGCTTGCTTCGAGTTACACTTTCTGCAAGAAACTTTTGAAATGCATATTCATAATCATTTGATTTGCATTTAAGGTTGCCTGTAACTTTAGAGCTTTCAGCTTGAGAGCTCTCAGCTTCTGGTTGCTTATTAGCGGCCAGGCAGTTATCCATCGATGCTGATTTTCGGTTTTAAACAGTTCTCTTTATTGAGTACAGATTTTTCTTTGTTTAAAGCTTGAAAGTCTTGTGATAATTTTGAAAATATCTTTTTCAAATTCTTATACTCAACAGAAATAGTGGTAGAGTCCTTAAGAAGATCATCGAATGCTAGTTGAAGTTTAGAGTAGGAATCATATACTATTACCTCTTCAACTTCTTCTTCTGAGTCAAGATCAGTGTTTGCCATGAGAGCGAGATTTGCTTCTTCTTCATTATCTTCCTTAGATGAGGATAAGTCTAGATCTTCCTATGTAGCCATGAGGCTTTTCTTCTTTTTCTTGAAAGAACTTCTTGTGGGTTTCTCCTTAAGATTAGGACATTCAGACTTGAAATGTCCAGGCTTTTTACATTCATAGAAAACGACTTGAGCTTTGTCTTTGTCTTTGTCTTTGCTGTCCTTCTTGTCCTTAGTATCTTTCTTCTGAAACTTCCTCCTGAAGTTTCTCTTCTTCCATATTCTTTGTATCTTCCTGGATGTAAACGCGAGCTCATCTTCTGATGTATCAACATCTCCTTCTGAAGCTTCGTCTTCTGATTCTTCTTCTTCAGCCTGAAGGGCTTTGGAAGAACTAGCTTTATGTTGAGCGACTTTCAAAGCAATAGACTTGCCCTTTCTGACAGGTTCTTCTTCATTTAGCTCAAGTTCATGAGCTTTCAACGAACTCATAAGATCTTCAAGTCGTAGGACATTTAGATCTTTTGCTTCTTGAATAGCAGTGACCTTGGGTCTCCACTGCTTAGTCAAGCTTCTTAAGATCTTTCTAACATGGTCAGGTGTAGTGTAAATTTTTCCAAGGGCTTGTAACCCGTGAACGAGTGTTTGGAATCTTCCAAACATGGTTTCAATGTTTTCACCATCTTCCATTTTGAACAATTCGTATTGGCGAACCAACATGCTAGCTTTGGTTTCTCTTACTTGGGCAGAGCCTTCGTAAGATAAAACAAGTGAGTCCCAGATTTCTTTGGCAGTATCAAATTTGCCACATTTATCATATTCTTTTTCTGTCATAGCAAAGATAAGAATGAATCTAGCTTTTTGATTGGTTTAATATCTCTTTTTCTGCTCATCATTCCAATCTTCTCTGGCTATAGGAACACCACGAGGATTAGTGGGAGGAATGTAACCACTTTGAACTATATCCCACAACTCAAGTTGTTGTGTCTCAAAGAAAGCTTTTATCTTATCTTTCCAGTAATCAAATTTTTCTCCATCGAATAGAGGAGGACGGTTAATATGACCACCTTCAGTAGACATGTTCACAGTATATGATCTTTTCTCTTAACACTGTTAAGTGCTCAACCAAGAAGCCGAGCTCTGGTACCAACTGAACGTGAACACAAGAAGGGGGGTTGAATTGTGTCCAAAAACTTTTCGCAAACTATACGTTAAAAGCACTAAGAATACAGATTTCTCAAAGCTGTTTGTTTATCGGATGCTGAGAAACTAACTGGATGCAGGAAATAAACCGTGTATGAAAACTTGTTTTACTGAGCAAGATAAAGATAAATGTAAAGCAGTAAAGCAAGAGGCATATAAATTTATACTAGTTCACCACCAACTGGTAGCTACGTCTAGTCCCTTCGTTCCTGAAGGATTTTCCACTATAATCAGCTGATTACAATTTCCTCAAGAGTATTCTACTGCCACAAACTTGACAATACTCTCAACTTCTCAAAACGACTCAGTGCGTCGAGCCTTTGAGGAACAAAGCCTTAACTAGGCCAAAAACAGTTTACAAAAGAGAATATACTTTTGAATACTATCAAAATAACTCTCACAGAGAGGATGAAAAGATTAAGCTCAAAACAGAGTAGCTTTCTAAAAGAAAGTATAAGACGCTGAGTTCAGTTCTTTGTAGTCCAGAAACATGGCACGAAGTTTGATTGTTCACTTGAGTAATGTTGCTTTTAGAATGAAGTTTCTTCACAGTTTTCCCAACTTCTCTTCAATGAATACCTTGGGGTATTTATAAGAGTCTTCAGGGATATTACTGTTTGCAGTAAAAACATAGTTCCTTTTCATTGAGTGAGGTAATTTGAAATGTAGTCCCTTTCTTCCTTTCCAGGGAATATCATAATAGTACATATTATCGTTTTCGTACTATCTGCTTTTCACAATTGCCTTGTACGATTTTTGTCTTTTGCTAAAGGTGTCACCTTTGCTTCCTCGTACATCAAAATGAGCGCATAAAATCAAATTCGAATTCCGTTCCAGAACATTCTAAGGTTAAGAGCAAAAATGTGATCATCACGTGCTTCATTAAAGAGATCAGACGCTTGCTCAGAAGAGAGGACGGACGCTCGCAGCAATAGAGTATTCCACGTGTCAAAGAGTAACACTCTTTGGGCCCATTTGTTAGTAAGACGCTGGAGTGAGTTCGGATGCTGACATCAGTGGAGTGTATTCAATTCTCTTGTAGATTTTCTTCTTCTTTCTTGAGTGTTTTGTACATATATATGAAGCTTTGATTCCTATACACTCAAAGATATGTTAGAGGATAAATTGTTCTCTTGAAAATACTTTGTTATCATCAAAATTAATGAGGGTCTAAACTTCTCAATTGTTTAGGTTCTAACATATTTTCTTTCGGACCGCTCTGATGAATAAATGTCAAGCGTTCGTATGTTTAAGTACAATGTGTTTTAAAGTTTTTAATTTTCTCACTAAAATCGCCATTAAGTAACCATAACCCTAGTGGCCACGAGCGGGTCTCACACTAGTTACAATATTAAAAAACACATTCTTAAGGAAAATAAATCATACAAAATAGGACATTTTGCTAGGTGGGATGTTACAACTAATCATAGCACATCGACATATCACCAATCTCAATCATACACCATTATGTTATCTGACCAGCCACACCAACATGTTATCAAACAATTATACCAACAATAATGACTAAACATGTTATTATACTATTCTATACATATAGCACATCAACTGAGCACACAACAATAGCTAGACCCATCATATCATACTCACATCCTCAATCAACTAATATCATGGTTTATCCTACTGGCGATAAACCTACAATGGCTTAACCTAAATTGGTACTACTCATTAGCAGTTGTTGGAACCAGACGATTGATAAATCTGACTCGTTAATAATTTTGATGATAACAAAGTACCATTGAGTGTACAGATATAAGGTTTACAAAAGGAATTAAGTAAATAATTCCTTAAAGTAGCGGAAACTATGCTACAATATCTTATAAGTACGACTATTGCAAGAAGGAAATTAGTTCAACTGCTTTACCTTGCGTTTAACTGAATGCTCTTTGACTTGCATCTGATAACTAGTTTCAAAGTGTAACTCTCCGATTTTCGAAGCGCTGCTGATCTAATACAACCTCTAAATATGAAATGTTTTTGGTGAAAATACTCCTCTTGATGGTTTTCCCAAAATGTGGGTCTTTTTTTTTTAATTTTTTTCAAAATAGCAATCAGAGAACACAATAACCATGCAACTGAATGTGTATATATATAAACATTCGTACGAAGGCGATCCAGGGTTTTTGAAAATACAAAATGCATAATACAACTCAAAAAGAATACAGTAGAGACACCTATAGCTGGTCAGCCCTACAATGCTTACTGGTTTCCACAGTAAGTCTAATAAACTATGACTCAAGGAAAATAATCGAATGAAATCCTCTTCCACACCGCTTGCCAACCTCGAGTGACTACATCTCTCTAGCTTGCACCATCGTATGGGGTGACATCCAAGAGAATGCCCAATAATAGAAAGAGTCATCTTCCCAAAACAATCATATAATAGCAAACAACATATAAATACACAAATCATAATACACTAGCAATTCATATTAAAACACACGTAAATTCATGGCATATCAACATCCAACATGTAATCACCCAAATCAAGTAGTACTGATTTTCAACAAAAATTAACTCAACATCAACTAGATCAGCATATGACACTGATCGACCACCGGATTAGGTCAGTCTCTACCGTTGGTCAAATACCGAACCAGGACAATCAATGATGCTGATCGAATACCGAATTAGGTCAAGCACCTACCACTGGTCGAATCATGAACCAGGACAATCAATGACGCTGATCGAATACCGAATCAGGTCAAGCACCTATCACTGGTCGAATCACCGAACCAGGACAATCAATGACACTGATCGAACTCCCAATTAGGTCAGTCAATGATGCCGATCGAACACCGAGTCAGGTCAATCAATGACGTTGATTGAATATCGAATCAGATCAAACACTGGAAACACTCTGTTAGGCCGAAATCCTCTTAATCGTTTAGAATTCCCTATTAGTTCGAAACATCGCCACTTTTGAAAATCTTTTTAGAATTTGGCTGTTGGAAAACTCTTTGAAAATCTTTTTGATGTTTTCTTTAAAAGGAAATACTAGTTATTACTCTAGAAATCCATTTATTAATTTAGACATTTTAGAAAAATTCTCATTAAGTGTCTCATTGATTTTAAATAAAAATCCTCTTAGGATTTTATTCGAAAAGCATTTAACAAACTCAACGACGTAGTTCATTACCCACTTGTTCTCAGTAATCTCTTAACACCCACCGGTTATTGAATATACATCCACGTAATACATTCAATAATCACAATTAATCAATCCATTAAACATCAGTTATTAGGAAATCATCATCAACATCATTATCTCAAATTTTGCAAGCAAACAT
The DNA here is from genome assembly GCA_037113605.1 of Calophaca sinica. NCBI lineage: Eukaryota > Viridiplantae > Streptophyta > Magnoliopsida > Fabales > Fabaceae > Calophaca > Calophaca sinica. The sequence continues at coordinate 100,745,809 of CM073735.1, read as the reverse complement.
CATCATCAAATCAACCATCCACACAAGCATAAAAACATATCAAACAATAAATGGAAGATGCCCTGACCGTTGGCGCTTTTCTTCCAAGTTAACTCTAAGCTTTTAGGAACCTACACCTTCAATCACATTAACACACACTTAGGACACAATTAAGGGCTCTAAACATTAGACATAGGCCATGGTTTTAGGGTAAGTAAACCAAGGGAAATCATTTTTCTTAAACACTTTAAAACACAAAGGAAAGCAAGAGTAAGGATCATTAGTCAAACTAATTCATTTCCTCACAAAACCACTTAACACTTAAGAAAATCCAAATTTGTACCTTAACTTCATTGATTTTATTAAAATAGTAAACGACGTCCGTTTTGGGGAAACGACCACTCCTTGGAAAGCTTGGAGTGTTCAGTTTTGAAAGTGAATTTTAATTTAACAAATAGTTTTCCATTTGGTATAGTTTAATAAAAAAAAATTCGCATGTCCAGAAAATGACAGCCCACTGTTTTCCAACTTGTGGTACATTTTAAAATATCAATACTCAACCAAATACAGTAAACTTTGTTTGCAAAATTTAGAGAAATGAGTCTAGTTTCTAGAAAATCAAGAATCAACAAAAAATGATATGTGTGGAAAACGTTATGATTAAAACACTAAACATATGTCAACGCAGATTTTCATGGGTCATAAACTAGATTATGACAAAATGAAAGATTTTCTGACTAGAACAACAAAGGCTCAACCTTTCTACTAGCAAGTACAAAGACTCACCAAAATGTGGTTTTTCATAGCTCAAAAGCAAGATCATAAACCTAAGAATACCATTTCAAAACATAAACTTGTGAAATCAAAGGAAATGATGAAACTTTCACAAACATGTAACTTAACTTCTTGAAAAGAAAACTTGAAGTTCATGATTTCCTTCTACTACTTTCTCTCTCAAAATTTCCTTCTCTTCTTCAACAAAATGAAACAAAACTCCCTCCCTCCCTAATATATGTGTGTGCCACGGTTAGGAAGAAAAAAGGGAGGAAGGATGACTCATTTGCACCATGCTTTAGGCCGTTCTAAGGTGGGAGTTGGTAGGATACTTCCAAATTAACCAATCAATGGATGCCACCTCTTCTTAACACCATACCTCACCTTACTTAAGCCCATACTCCCATGTTCCCCTAGTCTTGGTCAGCAAGTCTAAAAATATCTAGGTTACACGCGGTCGATTAAACACATGCGCGATAAATCGCGTACGATGAATTTTCCGCCGATTGCAAACATGATGCGTAAAAATACGAGAATACATTTCCTTTCGCCGTAAAATTACAAAATAAATTTTAACACATCACAAATAATATAAAACAATCACAGTTTCGAATTTTGTAAATTTGGATCGAATCGGGGCTTTCGGTCGCGTGAGGACATTACCCGATTAGCCTAAAACACATCCGGACACCGGCGAAATTTTAAACTGAAATTTAAACCATGGTTTAATATAAAATATTAAGACACAAATATACTCCTATCTCGATGAATTTCATTGACTTGATTAACAATAAAAGTACGCGTTACAGCGTCAAACATAAAAGCCTACAGAAAATCTGTCGGGGATTTAACATTAAAAGCAGCATATGTCTATGCTGTCTATTTATCTAAATTGACACTGAAATAAGAATTGTTGAAAATAAACTGACACAGTTCCTCGTACTCTCAACAAGTTATCGATGTGATCAATCTCTATGACTTATCTTCAAAGTATTCAAGACTATATTTACAAAACAATTTTTCATAAAAATTGGGGTGTTACACAAAGCAACCAACATGATGCTACTGGATTATACTTTTGGAAACTACAAAAAGAAGATTTATGCATTTGGTGGTGCTACTACCAATGAGTACGAGGATTCAAACTTTTATCCAGAGGATATTAACTAGTTTTTGAATCAAGTCAACTCTGAAAAAGCAAACTACCTAGTATTGACAATAGACAAAAGGATTTTCAAAAACAATTGTCTTGTCTTCGAGAAAAAAGGAAAGCTTGGAAATAAGCACTGTAGAAATGGTGAGTACAAACGCAAAGATAAGTACACCTTTTCTAAAAAGGAGCCACCAAATGTGCAGAAAAGCTACCACTACCCTACTACAGGATAACCTCAACAGACATAACATTTAATGATATTCAGTGAAGAAAGAAGAATATTTCTCAACGGAAATAAGCGATGTCTAAATGGATATATTCAATCAACAGTTATAAATACACAAATGAGGAATGAAAAAAAAAATCAACAAGCTTACAATTGTTGAAGCTCTACTAAATTTATTACTTATCCTTTGACTCATTCATTCTTTCATTTAAAGCTTTCTTTGAAAATCCTCTCTGATGAGAGTTATTTTATATCTTTGAGCTTTAACTTTCTATCCTCTTGTGTTGAGAGTTATTGAGATGATTTCTTAAAACTTTTCTATTTGTAAACTCTTGTAAGGCTACGTGATGGCCAATTTTAAGTAGTACAGGGTTGTTGTACTGCCTTAAAGTTTACTATAGTATAGTTAGGTTGGCTATGAGATACTTATAGGGTTGTTACCAAGGGTTGTTAGTGGATTAATCCTTCATATGAAGGGAATAGACATAGCTTTCAGATGAAAAGTGAACCAGGATAAATACTCTGCATGATTCTCTTATCCTTTACCTTTTAGTTCACTGCATTTATTTTATCTTAACTAACTAGGGATTGAATCCCTAAAAGGTTTTATAATGGTTTACAAGATTCTTTAAACCACTAGGCGCTAAGTCAATCTCGCGTCTAGCTAGTTCAAGTGCATCTGCACCTGCATAAAACACGCTACAAGGCTTTAACGCTTTTGCGTCTACCCGCACGAGGATATTTGATAAAAGCTTTTGCGAAAAAACACAATTCAACCCCTTCTTGTTTTTCTTGTTTATATTTTAGTAATCACCAATATAGATTAGGTGTTGTTCGTTACTGTAACACCCCAGATTTATCACTGGGCTTTATCACTCTTTTCGGTGGATTTACCGCGAGGCTTTACCGAGCGTGCCACTCATATGACTTCTCCCCCCTTTTTGGGGAGTTTTTGCCTCATGGAGGTTTCGAACTCACACCCAAAGTGATAAAGGTAATGGGAATCCACTTCCCATTACCAACTTACCTGAATCCCTGTGAATCCACCAACTTACCTGAATTTAAAAATGGAAAATATTTAAATCTAGATTTATTCGTTCCCTTTTTTCCTCCTTACCAACTTGTGGTAGCTTTCCGTTAGTAACCTCCCTCGCAGCAATAGGTGGCTTCCCCTAATTTTTCGCACGATAATTACGCTGAGCATAATTCCATGGGCCAAATTTCAGCTCCTTGCCACTTTCTGTTACACTATTATCGGGCAACGTAGAAGAATCTCCATTGGCAGCCTTCTCCACGTCAGCCCTAGTATCAACCTTCTTGCCCGACACTGTTTCATTGCCTGCATGGCTTAATTTCGGCACCGCCATGTCTTTCAGACCTTCAGGCCCCTTACCTTGGGTGGGGGTATAACTCCCTGGCCGTTACTCAAGGTGACTACATTTAGTTCAAGCATTTCTTGACACTTATCAGCTTTGTGCCCATAGCGGCCACACCGAAAGCAAATTTGGTGCAACCCTTCGTACTCCACAACAAGATTATATTCCCTTACTTTGTTGTGAGACGGTAAGGGTTGATTAAGATCCATCTCCACACAAATACGCACAAATTTTCCTCGGGAGTGAATGGAGGTTAGGCGATCAACCTTAAGCATTATTCCTAACTCAGAACCAATACGCCAGAGAAACTTAGCATTATACAGTTCAAAGGAAAGCTTTGGAATCCGAACCCACACTGCTACCTTGCTAGAAACTTCTGCGCTCTGAAGGAAGAAATGTCGCCATGTTTGCACAATCAAATAATGATCTGCAATCATCCAAGGTCCCTCAAAGAGAGCCCAATTGTAGTCCTCCACAGCAGAGAAATGAACCAAATAAAAGCCATCAGCCATGTCCACTATCTTGATACTACCTTTGCGGGCCCATTTTCTCTACAAGTTGTTCTCAAGGACTCGAAGCTAACATTCTTACCCAGCAGCTTGGTCACCAAAGTATTTCTCCATGGCTTAGACCACTCTTCCCACTCCTCATCAGATAGTTGAATCTCAGGACAGTTCCCTGGGGTTTTTTCTGATTTCTTAGCACCATCAAAAACCTCAGATCCCAGTTTCCCCTTCATGTAATTAGCATCCAGCTTATCTGGGACTTCCTCACCAAACAGGTTGAGTAGTTTTCCCTTATACGAGACATTTGGCTTCGTTGTAACGTTGCATGCATCCATCTGAGACATGTCACGGACTTCATCTTCCTCCCACGATCTTATTTTCTTCTTACTACGTTTGAGAATGTCATCTTCTTCACTGGTTTTCTCACCGGACGCATTACAAGGCTAAATAAGTTTACTATAATAGATTTGAAAACAAAAGATAACTCTCAACACGAGAGAGGAAAACATTTAAGTACTGAAACAAATAACTTTCTAAAAGAAAGAGTAAAATGTTGAAACTTCTTCACTATATGGTCCACAGAGGGCTTGGCACAGAATTCTTGATTGCATACTCGATTTCTCTATTTCATAATTCTGTAACCTTCTTCAATATCATAGATGGAGTATTTATCGAGATCTTCAATATTGCCATTGCGAGATAAATCAGCTCCAATCATTGAGTGAGGTAATTGTGGAGAAATATCAGCAATTCCTTTACCAGGAGAATATTCGAGTAGTACAACTTTATTATGTTTGTACTATTTTCTTTTCCATTTATTTGCAGTCTGGCACAATTTGAGAAGTGTATGATCCTTGTCTTTTAGCTAAAGATGTCACCTTTGATATCTCGTACTGTAACACCCCGCTTTTCAGAGCGCTACTAATCTAAATTAACCTCTAAATGCAGAATAATTTATAAATATAATACTCTCCTTGTCTTTGAAAACACAGGTAAATTTTTTCTTTTTAAAAACTCTTTTGCAAAACCACAAGTCAGAGTACTACAGCTTTTTCAAAGCATGGTGTACAAATATAACACAAAAGAGAATACAACTAAAAATGCATATATATATATATATATGTATATATATATGTATATATATATATATATATATATATATGTACACAAACGCCCAAGGCAGTACAACTTGTCAAAAATTATATACAAGACAACCAAAATACAATACCAACTAGGAATACACCTGGAATATGAATTTTCTAAGCTAAGGACACTCAAATCCCTGAGGTACTCCCGGCAGACACCTGCGCAGAGGGCTGCTCCAAAGTCAACCTTAGTCAAACTCTAACAAAACAACATCAAAACACAAAGCTGGTCACCCCAAAACACCTACACCACAACCAACAGACACACTCTACCACCTCCACAACTCACTACCAAGATTCTCAGAGGGATCCTCCTCCTCCTCCATCATCACCAACCCCTCATCATCCCCATCATCTCTTGTGAGGTCAATGACTGGAATGGCGGGAGGCAACGCCTCGATCCTAACCTCTTCATGTTGAATGAGTACTTCACTCCAACTACGGATGTGGCAGATAATGTCAACTATCTGGCAATTGAGGCCATTAACTTCGAACTGAAGCCAGCACTGATATCAATGGTATCATCGGTGCATTTCTCAGGCTTCCCTTCTGAAGACCCAAATGCCCATCTTAAGAAGTTTCACAAAATTGCAAATACTGTCAAGTGTCATGGTGTGACACTGGAGGCTATCAAATTGAGACTGTTCTGGTTGGACTCTTTAGCTCCAAACTCTATTACTACTTGGGAGGATTTAAGACTAAATTTCTAAACAAATATTTTCCTCTCGTAAAATCTACAAAGCTGAGAGCTGACATATCTGGATTCACACAAAACGAAGGTGAATCAATGCATGAGGCTTGGGAATGATTTCAAGATTTACTAAGAAGTTGCCCTCGTCATGGATTTACCAAGTGGAAACTTGTTCAAATATTATATAATGGCTTCACTATACAAACCAGAGGTGCTATAGATGCTGCTTGTGAAGGATCTTTCGGGAAAAAAACACTCATTGAAGCCTATGACATAAAGACCGAGATGGCTCAAAATAATGCTCAGTGGTCAGCTGGAGAAAGACAAACCGGAAGAAAAGCTCAGCAAGTAGAAATTTACAAAGTGGATACTAATACAGCCCTCGAAGCTAAATTGGAACCAATGACTAAGAATATAGAGACTCTAATGATAGCCCAGTTTCATCCAGTAGCAACTAGTAATGATTGGGGATGCATGGCTATTGAGAGCCAACTGGAAGAAGTCAATGTTGTAGGCCAAAGGGACTTAGATCCTAAAGCCGGAATGCAAGAAGCTATGCTAAAGTTTATGTAGAAACATGGACACCCATGTATGAAAGTCTTGGCTAGCTTCATGGAAAATACTGATGAAAGGCTTAAGGCCATTGAAAATAGATTAACTAGAGCTTTCTGCAATTTCTGTGGCACCACATGACATGATTCAAAGGACTGCACTGAAGAAGTAAACTTTGTGGGAATTAAGCAACAGAATGACCCATACTCTAACACCTATAATCCTGGATGGAAAATGTACAAGGCCAAAACCAGAATGTCTACAGATCACCGCACTTACAAAATCAAGCCCAAGGAGACAGGAGACTCATCTGGAATGAGATGAATAATTTCCTGGGACAAGTGGATGAGAGATTCAAGGCTATAGAGAAAGTGGTGAGCACTAATGCAGAAAACCAGAACTCCCCGAAGGACCAAGTCTCAACCTTAATAAATCTGATGACTCAAAGAGAAAAAAGAGCACTTCCAAGTCAAGTAGAGCCAAACCCAAATGACAAGTGCAATGCCATCTTTACCTCAATGGAGGAACCAATCCTTACAATTAAGGGCAATTCTGAGGAGAGTGAAGAAAAGAAGGCAAAAATTGAGCCTCAGCAGGTACGTAACTCTTTCCATCAATGCTCTAAAAAGTCTTATAATGATAGGCAAGCAATTAAGCTTTTAGAAAAACATAGAAAATTGCAGGTCAATATTCCCTTTGCTGAAATTGTCTCTAAAGTTCCTAAATACATAAATTCTTAAAGGATATAATTTTTAATAAAAATAAAATAGAGGAAGTTGAGACAGTTAAATTGAATAAAGATTGCTCTACGATGCTCATGAATAAATTACCACCTAAGCTTAAAGATTGGGAACTTTTAGCATTCCCTATTCAATTGGCAATAATACTTTTAATGCATTATGTGACTTAGGCTCAAGTGTGAATCTAATGTCTTTGTCTATTTCTAGAAAGCTCAACTTGCAGGAACCATAATCCTCTAATATTTCTCTACAGTTAGCCGATAGGACTCTTGTATACCCAAGAGGAATAATGGAGGATGTGCTCATTAAAGTAGGGAAATTTATTTTCCCAGTAGATTTTGTGGTTCTTGACATGGACGAAGACAGAGACTTTCCTATAATTTTAGGACGACCATTCTTGGCAATAGGGGATGCTACCATTCAAGTAAAGAAAGGGACTTTAACTCTGAGGATTGAAGATGAAGAGGAAATATTTAATATATATATATATATATATAATGCTAATAAAAATCCTTCCTCTAGTGCATCTTGTTGTTTCTTGTAGGATATTGTCATCCCAGAGACTAAAGAAATAGAGAATGTGCATCCTCCTGAAGTAAACAATTATGGAGGCAATGATGAGCCACTTGAGAAGATAGAAATAGATCCCCACCTCATTCAAGAAGTGGCATCATTAGATTTCAATGGAACCTCCGGATAAGACCCAATTGAGCACCTGATGAAATTCTACAAAATAATGAGGAAATTAAGCTCAATAAAAAGACATATCACCAGACTCTGCAAAGCTCGAACTCTTCCCATAATCACTTAATGAAGAAACAAAAATATGGTTTTATTTATCACCAAGTGAGGAAGTGGAAACTTGGGGCAATGCAGTACGAAGTTTCATAAGGACCTTCTCAATATCCACAAGGGAACCCACCTCCATATATCTTTAATGTGGTCTAGCAGAGCTCATTAAGAAGAGCTCCCAAAAAGGGCCCGTGCCCACTAAGGACTTATTTCAAGTCCTCTGGACCGTCAGCCTTTGGATGTTAAACAAGCGCTAACTAGGAGCAACATGTGTTCACTAACCTTTTCTTTTATTTTTGCTTATTTTTATTTTCTTTATTTTGAATTTATTGGTTTTTATTTTTATTTATATTTTTATGTTTATTTTTATTAAAAATACAAAAAAAATTGAAAAATATCAACAATAAATTTTTTGGAAAATTAGTATGTACAAGCGTACATATCTTTAGGAACGGTCATACCCAACGGCCTCATCCTAAAAAACACGGAGAAAAGGGTCAGTACGGCCGCACATATAAGCAGGTACGGCTGTAGCCCATGTCCAGAGGCAGAAAATAAAAGGTAACAGTGAGAAGTAAGGGCATACCTTTCCCTCGTATGCCCCAGAACCCCGCTGTTCAAGGACCTCTACCCTCAATTTCTTCGTATCTTTCATTCCAATGCTATCCAAGTACTGATTCTAAACTTAATTCTTGGATTGGATGATTTATTCACGGTTTATTTTTGTTTTTGTTTGTTTTTAGGTTTTTCAATTAGTTTAATTCTAACTTTATCAATTTAGGAGTAGAATGGGCTAGGTTTTGCATGATTAGAGACCCTAGGAGTGATTAGAGACTTAAATTTTAAGGCTAAAACTGAGAAAATATGATCATAGGGTGGATTTTAGCAAAACCATAGCGCAATACGGCCGTACCTGTAAAGAACAGGCCGTACTGAAGACCTTATTGGCGGCTTAAGGGTTTATGCACAAACACAGGTACGAGCATACCTGTTGTGCTGTAGGCTGTACATAATGCTTAAGTCAGGCCGTACATATTGTTTGACTTAGGGCGTACAGAGACCTAATGTACGACCGTACCTATCAAAGTCAGGTTGTACCTAACACTGAATCTTGCAGAAATTTTCTAATTTTTCTCATTTTTTTTTTGCAGGCACTATGACTAAGTGCCAAATAGGTGAGTCTTTTGCAGCAGCCACATCACGCCCCTCCAGATCAGTGCCCTCATACATCCCGCAACAGTTCAGAGAGAGATATAGAGAGCTGTGGGAGTACCATATGCACAGGCACCAGCACTTGGATTTTGATGCCCTCGAGCAGTTTGGCTTGCAAGAGGAGGTAGAGACGCTGCTGCAACGTATTGAATGGTTTTGGGCTGCGTCAGTACGACAGCCCACTCATGTGGAGGTTGCCCTTGACTTCCTAGCCACTTGTGGCTACCACATGAGAGACAGGGAGCCTGAGTATCCAGACATGGATGAGAAGCCAGACCAGGAGTTGGTTGTTACTTTCTATCTCCGTGGGACCCACCACACACTGACCCTAGCCAAGTTCAACATCACGCTAGGATTCGAGACAGAGGAGACAGTCCAGACTCCGGAGTATTTAGGAACCTCCTTGGAGATACTAGAGGGATGGCAGGATTCAAAGAGCTGTCAGGCTCTCACGGGGGATGCTCACTATATCTCCAGCCGAGCTAAGGCTAACAAGATCAGAGATCCAGCAATGTGGATAGTGCACAGGTGACTCACCCGTTCCATTAACGGGAGAGCCCTTGGCGACGAGACAGTCACTTGGCACGACCTCTTTCTTCTATGGGCCATGACGAGTGGCCAGGGCCACAGATGTGACGCAGGTTGCGCACGTGCATACCTTCGATCGTCGGAAATAACTGCCCGAACAAGGTCGGGCATCATCCATTCGGGAGGTAATTGCCTCCCGCTTCTCCCAACCCACTTGGTGGATTCAGTAGAGATTTTATCAAGTATCTCCGTCAGTTTTGGGCAAGCTGGAGCTCAGCTGGTTAGAGCAAAGGACTGAAAATCCTTCATGGTTCGATTCCACTCCGAGTGAATAAGTTCTAGGAAAGGCGGGATGCTAATAAAATAACCCGATGAAGACTCACTTTCCAGCGAACTTATGCCCTGCTTTAAGCTTTGTATTAGGGTAGGGATTTACTTTATCTTCCGCCTGACTGGAAGGTAGGACACTATGGTCAATTCCATCGTATGAATTTGACTTTATTCCCTGGTTGATGATTTAATTCTTGAGATGTTGTGTTTTTATTAAAGGTAGAGGGAAATTGTTAGGATTGTTGTTAGGTAGAAAGATTAAATTTCATTTGCGGTTTTTGTTGCTGGGTTTGGTAGTGTCGTTGAAACTAGTAATAAGGGAAAACCATGGAAGGGTGGGGGCTGATAGGAGGAAGCAGATGAGAGAGAAAGGGGATAATTGGAAATGAATTAGGGATTAGGATTTAGAGATATGTTTTAAGTTTAATTGTTTTTAATTTAATTATAATTAAATGATTTAAATGAGTAAAATATGTTTGACAATTAAAGAATAATAAAAATAATGAGTCAATGCCACGTGTTTGCCACATCAATTAAAATGTCTACGTGGCAGTTGCCACATAGATGACCGTTTGCTGAATCACCAGAAATTTGACGATAGGACTAAAGTTGCAAACGAAAAATATTTGGGAGACCAAACTTCAAACAAAAATTTTATAGAGACTAAAATCAAAAAATGAGAATTTTATATGGACTAAAAATATATTTAACCGAAGTAGTAATAATACATTAAAGATAATTGTCCATTTTGCTTAATTTAAATTAAGAGGAATGCTACGGTCATACTATCCGACACACTCCTTTGAACACACTCTCAACTATTGGGTCACGTCACACTTTTCTTTTCAAAATCAACAATTGGATTGAAAGTTACTATCATATAAATCATATCTGTAAATTTTAACAATAATCTGTAATCATTTGCTATATCATCAAGATGCTTCAAGATTAACGTTATTTGTAATTACACCGTTGACGTTAATCTTGACGCATCTTAATGTCATAGCAAATGATCATAGATTAATATTAAAATTTACAGATATGATCTATATGATAGTAGCTTTCAATCCAACGATTGATTTTGAAAAGAAAAAAGTGTGATGTGGTCCAATAGTTGAGAGTGTGTTCAAAAGGGTGTGTCAGAGAGTGTGACCCTAGCATTTCTTTTTAAATTAAAAACTAAAAAAAAAAAAACAAAAGAAGCAAAGGCAAGAAACAAAACTAAAGAACTCTGACAGCAAATACACACGTATTGCATCATCCACTACATATAAAAAAAAAGCTTAAATACCATTTTGGTCCCTTAACTTATTTTTGAAGTTCTCTTTGGTCCTTTAACTATTTTTTGAGCCAAATAAATCCTTTAAGCTTTTAAGTTAGGCCAAATAGGTCCTTTTCGGCCTTAAGTTTTTAAGTTGGGCCAAATAGGTCCCTTAAGTTTTTAAGTTAGGTCAAATAGATCCTTTAAGTTTTCAAATTGGGCCAAATATGTCCTTTAAGTTTTTAAGTAGGGCCAAATGAGTCATTGTCAATTAGGACCTATTTGGCCCAACTTAAAAACTTAAGGGACCTACTTATTTGGCCCAACTTAAAAACTTAAGGCCGAAAATGACCTATTTGACCTAACTTAAAAACTTAAAAGACTTATTTGACCCAAAAAATAGTTAAATGACCAAATTAAACCTCAAAAATAAATTAAGGGACCAAAATGGTATTTAATTCAAACTATTAAAAAACCTAAGCGTTGGCGCTGCTCTGGTGTCTCGCTTTTTCTTTCTCCGTCACCTCGCTTCCCTGCGTCTTGTCATAATCTTCATGAATAAATCCCAACAAAAAAAAAAAAACCATAAATCGTCAGCCCTAGGTCTTAATTAGGCTTAATAACTCACATTTTGACCCCAATAAAATCAATAAGAAAACCAAAGAGGAAAAACCAGTCTACAAACAAGGTTGTCAAATATGATAAGCAAATTAACCTGGGTGATTTTCATGGACGGACTTTTATCTTTCTCATTCGTGGGAATGGATTGGTTTCCACCATATACCCCACCAAATCCTTCCTCATCAGACCACGTTGCATATCCTTCTCCGAACGAATGGGACATCACATCACATCCCTTCACAATATGAAATTAATCTCGGTATACTTTAATAATGAAGGGGAAAAAAAAAGATGAATCCACATATTATTTGAGCTCACCCATGAGTAGTTTCCTCGCTAGGCTTCTGAGCCTTATCCATCTTATGAGCACTGTCAGTATAAGGTTTGGTGCAGAATCTAATAGTGGAAGTTTCACGACCAAGGTTGGAAGAGAGAGAGCGTGGGAATGAATTAGCTGCTGGTGGATTGGTTAAAATTGTCTTTATTGTGTGAAGCATCTTTTTTCTGTGTTGAGATCTTGCATACTTATAGCAGAGTCAGAGTGGTAATCCTGTAATGGTGGTGGGGATGAGAGGGTAAGATCCGTAACATGTACAGCGACATTGAAATCCTATTCTACGGGTGCACTTGCTATACGTGCTTAGGACAATCGAGTATTTTCTGTGACCTGACACCTGCGTGTCTATCAGACGCGTGTCGTCCACATAAACCCTTGCGTGTCACACGTCGGGGCTATTGAGCTTTTTGAAAATGAGAATATTTAAGCAGGGAAAATAATTCAACCAAATATCAACTTGTTAGCTTACTTAAATCATTGGTTGTTGAAAATCGAGACCACGTATACTAACAACTATTATGCAGAAAATAAATACTACATCAACAAAATGAATTTGTTCTGAACAGAACTTCAGAGGATGACCGGAGAGAAGCAGTGCGGTTGTGCTCGCGACGGATGACGACGGCGTGTTGGGTGGTGTACCTGCAAACACTCCGACGCTCAAGTCAGTGTGTGTCGAGGTGAGTAAAGGGTGGTAGAAAAATCATTACCTCGACCGTTCGACGCGGTCTTCTTTAAATATGAGTCGAGGACGGTTACTGTCGATGTGTAACCGTCCCGTGAAACCCGGAAGTCGGCATTAAATTCCATTAATGCACAAAGCCGTTGGGTCGGCCACGTTGAGGGAAGGCGGAGAGGCATGCGGATGACGTGGCATCGAGGGAAGGTGGATCGACGAGCGGGAATGGGCCTGTGAATCTTTGGATCTTGGATTGGGCCTCGGCCCGATCGAACGATTACCCCAAGTCGCTAGCTCGACTGTCGGGGTGGACACTTGTTGAAGTTCATTGATGTCGACGTTCGACGTCTTTGTTCGTAAGGAACTGCAAACGTCGTCGGGTCGTGCTTTGTTTATCAGTTCGTTTGGGATCTTCGTGTTCCATCTCTGCTGAGGCAGTTATCGACACGAGGCTTGACGTGCTTGTGCAAGGTACAAGGCTTTATCACGAGTTCGTGCACGCGGTCTCGGCACGAGGTCGATCTCTTCGGGCTCGTGCACGCGGTCTCGGCACGAGGTCGACAAGGCTTTATCATGAGCTCGTGCACGCGGTCTCGGCACGAGGTCGATCTCTTCATAAGGTGCTTGTGCCAACGCACAAGGCTTTATCACGAGCTCGTGCACGCGGTCTCGGCACGAGGTCGATCTCTTCATAAGGTGCTTGTGCCAACGCACAAGGCTTTATCACGAGCTCGTGCACGCGGTCTCGGCACGAGGTCGATCTCTTCATCAGGTGCTTGCACCAACGCACAAGGCTTTATCACGAGCTCGTGCACGCGGTCTCGGCACGAGGTCGATCCGCAGTGCTTGTGCCAGCGCACAAGGCTTTAACACGAGCTCGTGCGCGGTCTCGGCGACGAGGTCGATCTCTTCATCGGTGCTTGCGCCTAACGCGCCAGGCTTTATCACGAGCTCGTGCACGCGGTCTCGACGAGGTCGATCTCTTCATCAGGTGCTTGCGCCAGCGCGACAAGGCTTTATCACGAGCTCGTGCAGCGGTCTCGACGAGGTCGATCCACAGTGCTTGTGCCTAACGCGACAAGGCTTTATCACGAGCTCGTGCACGCGGTCTCGGACGCAGGTCGATCTCTTCATCAGGTGCTTGCGCCTAACGCGCAAGGCTTTATCACGAGCTCGTGCACGCGGTCTCGACGAGGTCGATCTCTTCATCGGTGCTTGCGCCAACGCACAAGGCTTTATCACGCTGCGTGCACGCGCGGTCTCGCACGAGGTCGATCCGCAGTGCTTGTCCCACCGCACCAGGCTTTAACACGAGCTCGTGCACGCGGTCTCGGCACGAGGTCGATCTCTTCATCAGATGCTTGTGCCAACGCACAAGGCTTTGATAATAAATAAATGCTGGTTGCGTATTTCTCCAATCATACTTCATTGCTTCACATTTATGTGTTTAGGATACATTTGTTTCAACTATAATATTTCTTCATCTTTCTTTGCGTTCCAAGTTCTTGGAATTTGCTGTCCTTGCAGTGTCTCGAGGGTGTAGGCGCCGGTACCTGTCTTTGCGACAATTCTGTACGGGCCTTCCCAATTGGGTGCAAGTTTCCCTTGTGTGGCGTTCTTCAGGCCAACATCAGCTCGTCGAAGAACTAAGTCCCCAAGCATGAATTCCCTAGGTACAACACTTCGGTTGTATCTTGCTGCGATTTTCTGTTTTACTGCGACCTCGCTGAGTGCTGCAAGCTCCCTGCATTCGTCAAGGAGGTCGAGTTCTTCTCGTATACTCTGACAGTTGTCAACGCTACTCTGGGGATGCGAGGTTCTCCAACTAAGTTCCCCAATCTCGACAGGAATGATGGCCTCTGTCCCATATGTGAGACGAAAAGGAGATTCTCCTGTCGTCGAATGTGGAGTAGTTCGATATGCCCAGAGCACTCGGGGAAGCTCTTACGCCCGGTTCCCATGGCCTCATCCAATCTTCGTCTCAGACCTCGTAAGATAACTCTGTTGCGGCCTCGGCTTAGCCATTAAATGCAGGGTGTTCTACCGAGGTGAAGTCTTTGTTTGATGTCGAGATCTTCCAAGGTCTTTCTAATCCGCGATCTGTGAATTGGCGTTAAGTTGTCGGTGGCGACCACCTTGGGAATCCGAACCTTGTCGAATATATCTTTTGAAGAACTTAATCAAGTTCTTTGCGATTATCTTCGCCAGGGCTCGCCAACCCATTTGGTGAAGTAATCTACCGTAACGATCAGGTATTTCACCTGTCCGGGAGCCATTGGAAAAGGTCCAAGTATATCAATGCCCCACCAAGCAAAGGGCCATGGTGATGTCAGGGATGTTAACTCTGTAGGAGGAGCTAAGTGTAGATCGCCATGTCTCTGGCATTTGTCGCATTTCTTCACGAACGATATCGCGTCCGCGTTCAGGGTCGGCCAGTAGTACCCTGCGCGGAGGATTTTCTTTGCCAAGGAACGTCCTCCAAGGTGTTGCCCACATATGCCTTCATGCACTTCAGCAAGTGCATATTGCGCTCGGGTATCGTCGACGCATTTCAACAGGGGGGTGGAGAACCCTCTTCGATATAAGATACCGTCGATCATAGAGTACGAAGATGCCTTTTTTCGGATTTTTGCGGCTTCCTTCTCATCATCAGGTAGCCGACCGAATTGAATAAATTCTTGAATCGGTGTCATCCAACTGTCGGGCTCATCGGGCGGATCATCGACACTTGCCTGGGAAATTGCAAAGCAGAATTTCGGAAGTTTCCTCAGTACCTCGTCATAAGTGGTATCAACCACGGCAGTAATGCTAGGCTTGGCCAGTGTTTCTTGTATTACCGATCTGTTGTTTCCTGAGCTTCTTGTCTTTGGCGAAGTTTGGGCAATGTCGGCTCGGCGTTTTGTTCTCTCGGGCGTGTCACGATCTCCACGGAGGTGAAGTCGCTCATTTTCTTCTTTACCAGGGCGAGGTATTTTTGAAGAAGTGGATCTTTAGCCTGGTATTCTCCACTTATCCGGGACACAACTAGTGAGAATCGATTCGAAGCTTTACCTCTTGGCCAAGTCTCGAGCGGTGTGAGGCCACCAAACACGCCGTACTCTGCCTGGTTGTTGGAGGTGGGAAAGGAGAATCCCAATGAAAATTCGGACGACCAGCCCGTCGTCGTTCTCGAGCAACAAACCAGCGCCCGCGCTTGGAATTGACGATCCGTGGACATGGACCGTCCATTTGGAACACTATTCTGTAGCTCCAGGAGTCATCTCGGCAATGAAATCCGCCAAGCACTGGGCTTTGATAGTTTGTAACTCCGAATTCGGATAACTCAACCGACCACTTGATCATACGCCCTGCCAGGTCAGGCCTGTGTAGAATCTGTTTGATTGGTGGTCGATTCGGACCACTATGGGATGTGCTAAGAAGTATTGTCTCAGCGTCGAGCCGCAATTATCGGTCTGCGCGACTTTCTCGATTTTGGTATCTCGGCTCTGGGCCCTGAAGTGCTTTGCTTATAAAATAGATCGGTTTACGGTCCTCATTCGCTTCGCGAATGAGGGCGGCACTCGAAGCTTCGTTCGACATCGCCAAGTAGAGATAAAGGACCTCCACGGAGATGGCCTCGTCAACACCGGGCGGTTGGGATAGTATGCGTTTTACGTGTTAAGGCTTCTTCACTTTCGGGTGACCATTCGAACTGAATTCCCTTTTGAGCAAGCGGAAGAAAGGCAATGCATGTTCTGCAGATTTTGAGATAAACCTCGTCAAGGAGGCTAGCATTCCGTGAGCTTTGGATGTTTTTCTTTGACGATGGTTCTTTGCATCTCTATTACAGCCCGACATTTATCGGGGTTGGCCTCGATTCCCCTCTCGGTTAGGTAGAAACCTAGAAATTTTCCAGTTCGAACTCCGAAAGTGCACTTTTTCGGATTGAGCCTCATATTATGTCTTCGTACTTCAGCAAAGACTTCTCTAAGATCGACGACGTGGTCGATTTCTTTCGTTGTTTTTACTATCATGTCATCCATATATACCTCCAAAGATTCTACCGATCTGGTTGGCAAAGACTTTATTCATCATGCGCGATATGTCGCTCCAGCCGTTCTTAAGGCCAAAAGGCATTACGTTATAGCGATAATTACCTTTATCCGTCATGAACGCGGTTTTCTTGATCGACATGATGCATCGGAATCTGGTTGTACCCAGTATGCGTCCATGAAAGACAACAATTGAAAGCCAGAGGAATTGTCGGCGAGTTTGTCGATATTAGGGAGGGGTAGGCGTCTTTGGGGCACGCCTTGTTAAGATCGGTGTAATCAACACACATTCTCCACTTTCCATTAGATTTCTTAACCAATACAACATTTGTGACACCAAGTAGTATATTTGACCTCCCTAATGAATTCAGCCTTAATGAAGTCTTCGACGCTTTGGCATTGGCTTCGACTTTTCAGAGCTTGCTTACGGCGCCTTTGAGCTACCCAACAGCCTTGGGATCGAGGCGAGTTGGTGGCGAGCAATATCGGGAGAAATGCCTGGCATGTCGGTACTGTCAAGCGAAGAGGTCGGCATTGGACTTCGAGCACTCTGTTATTTGCAATTTGACCTGTTCAGGAGATCGACACCAAGCTTCACCGCCTTCCCTGGGTCTTCTCCTAGTTGAACTCGGATGAATTCTCCATCAGTCTTGGTCTTTTAATCTTTTGGTGGAACTCGCGGGCAGAGGTCGTCTTCTGTATCTCGTCCTCGAGCTCAATCCTGGCGTCGAAATCGGTGAGATTGATGTCTGCGGCGACCTTTGCAGGATCAAGCTTCTTGGTCGATGGGAGTTGTTTTTCTTCCTTTTGCTCTTGGCCTTCAAAGATAAAATATAACATCTCCTCGCAGCCTTCTTGGTCGGCCGATGGTGACGACTTTGTCTTCGTCATCATGAAAACGCATTTTCAGGTGAACTGTCGAGGTTACGACTCCTAACTCACCCGATGTCGGGCGTCAAGCGATGCGATTGTAAACAGATTTGCATGGTAACACGATGAATTGGACCTTCACAGCTTTGGAGATTGGTTGCTCTCCAAAAGTCACCATCAACTCCACATAGCCCAACGGCTTTGTTTTCGAACCGTTGAAACCGGGTCAGTCGGACCTCGCACGATGACGAGATCTTTTTCTCGTAGTTTCAAGGTTTTAAGCGGCTCGTAGAACATGATATCCGCCCGAACTCCCTTGGTCTATCAAGATTCTTCTGACGTCAAAGTTAGCCATATAGGCTTTCACCAACAGGGGAATCAAATAGTTCGGCCTTCCATTCACCAAGTCTTCGTCAGAAAAGGCTAGGGGTGGTCTTCCCTTATGCCGACTTGATGAAGGAAAAACAGTAGAAACGGTCATCGCTTCTCTCATCTTTCGTTTTGCTGAATTGATGCTCGCCCCTCCCTTATCGGAGAATCCTCCGGAAATGACCATGGCGACAGGAGGAGGACGAGATCTCTCCTCGGATGCACGAACTGTCCCTTCGTGCTGCGTCCCAGAAACTGATTCTCTCCTTTGAGGTCGAGGTGATCTAGATCTAGACCTTCTATCTCCAAACCTCGGTTTTCCTTTCACATATTTGGTCAACCTGCCCTTCTGGATCAGTTGTTCTATGACGTCCTTCAGGTGAAAACATTCATCGGTCTCGTGCCCGACACACTTGTGAAAGTGGCAGTACCTCGACTTATCAGCATTCGGCTTCTCTTTTCCCTTCTGGGGAAATTTAATTCCAGCATCACGGAATTCGGTGTTCGCGCACTCATTCAGTATGCGCTTAGGGGTAGTGTTCAAAGGGGTATATTCGTCATATCTCTTTGTTGGACCCCGACTTTCCTTCTCCCTACGCGACTTGTCCTCGCGTTGTCCACCAGCTTCCTCCTGGGTTTTACCTTTGGCTTTTGATGCCATCAACTTCTCTTCGTAATTCATGAATTTCTGAGCTCGCTTCAGGAACTCGGTCAGGGACCTCGGTTTGTCGACACCAATGTCGACACTGAATAGGCTTCCTTCGACCAGGCCTTGCTCTAGCAAGTATAGTTTCATCTCGTCAGAGCATTTTTTCACCAAAATGGCTTCTTTGTTGAAACGCTCGACATAGTCTCTGATAGACTCACCATTCCTCTGCTGAATCGTGGCTAGGGCTGCTGTCGACTTGGGTTGGACTTTAGATGCGGTGAAATGTGCGGAGAACTGGTCGACGAACTCAGTCCACGATCCAATGGAATTTCTCTTAAGAGTCTGGAACCAAGACAAGGCCGCCTTCTTCAGAGTGAGGGGAAAGATCCGCACTTTCTGCCGCCAGGCGCCCCTATAGTCCATGGCGGTGTCAAAGCGACCAACATGTTCGTCGGGGTCGGTGGTCCCGTCGTAGGAGTCCAACGAGGCGGTTTACGAAGATGCTTGAATCGGGAATCTCATAATCTTGGGCGTAAAGGACGAAAGGCCTTGCACGTGTCATCTGTGTCATCGCCCGAGAAGGGGTTGATGAGGCGAGAATGAGCACTGGCGGTGAGAGGTGCAGCCAGGAGATTTTACTCGCCGCCTAGAGGCTGAGGCGGGTCTTCTTGGGGGAGTGTCGCTGCTCGTGGTGGTACCTTCGTGATGGGGCGCGCGCGTCGAGGAGCGGTGATGGCGCGGTGGAGAGTGTGGCATATCGGATTCAGGAGAAAGACTTCTGGAAGAAACTCTTCTGCGGTGCGTTTGCTCATGTCTTCCGTTTTGAGGCAAACGGACCTCAGATCTGTGACGGCGAGGTGGAGTACGATCTACTAAAGTGTTACGGCGGTTTGCTCTATGCCCAGAGCGGTGTTGAGTCGTGCCTCGGTGGTGGTGATGAACAGACCTGAGATTTTCGGATTCCTTCGATTTATGAGGAGAACGAGAAACACGATCTTCTCTGTTGTCGATCTGTGTGGCAACGCGAACGGGAATTTCCTTCTGCTGATTCTCCATTCGATCGAGACGTTGATTCTGAGCCTGCATCACTTCGGCATGGCCCGAATGAATTCGCGGAACTTCGCGAATGAGAACGGCGGTCTGTTCGGCATCGGTTTGAGTAGCAACGATCGGAACGGCGTCATCAGCGATCTGCGAGGCGGAAGGTTATTCCTCTGTCCCTCGTACTCACCGATAAAATCAACAGGTTCATGGTGAGGTGGTTCGAGATCTGCGTTCGCAGGAGTGGAACTGCTAGTCGCGACTTGATGCTTCAACCCAGTCATCGTCGAGTGAAGAAGGGAGACTTCGACAAAGATAATGAAATCAGAAACGATTCCCCACAGACGGCGCCAATGTTCTGAACAGAACTTCAGAGGATGACCGGAGAGAAGCAGTGCGGTTGTGCTCGCGACGGATGACGACGGCGTGTTGGGTGGTGTACCTGCAAACACTCCGACGCTCAAGTCAGTGTGTGTCGAGGTGAGTAAAGGGTGGTAGAAAAATCATTACCTCGACCGTTCGACGCGGTCTTCTTTAAATATGAGTCGAGGACGGTTACTGTCGATGTGTAACCGTCCCGTGAAACCCGGAAGTCGGCATTAAATTCCATTAATGCACAAAGCCGTTGGGTCGGCCACGTTAAGGGAAGGCGGAGAGGCATGCAGACGACGTGGCATCGAGGGAAGGTGGATCGACGAGCGGGAATGGGCCTGTGAATGCTGGATCTTCGGATTGGGCCTCGGCCCAGTCCGGAACAGAATTTTTACACTATAAGAATATACATGGATTCCTACCATAACTATTGAGGGACTTAAAATGGTAGGTAATTATTTAATTATCGAGGGCCTAGGACCTAGGAAATAAAAGGAAAAGAAATAGGGAGGGCTCTGGCTGTCGATAAGGTTTTTTGTCACTGGTTTAGGGTACTGTGGGCCTCTAGCCCTCGGTAAGCGTTCGACCATGTACCAGTAGCCAATAGCAACGGCCTGTGGCCTTTGGTAATATCAGACCGATAGAATTGGCGAGGGCCTGACCCTCGGTAATGTTGATTTGACCGTTGCAAAAAACGGACCGTTGCATCGACTATGTGTGCGCGCGCGCGTGTGTATATATATATATATATATATATATAACTCAACTCTCTCCATCCTAATTCTTCCATCTCTCATTCCTAATTCTACTCTTTCCTAATTCTTCCTTCTCTCATTATAATTAATTCTTCCTCACTTAGTTATTCATAATCCTTCTCCCATTTTCCCTTCTCCCTTTCTTCTTAATTTGACTGTTGCTTGTGGCCTTATCTTTCGTCAATCCAAATATTACAGTAAGTCTCTCTCTCTCTCTCTCTTTGTCTGTCACGAAAAAAATTACACCAATGTAATTCTATTTTTTGATAGTAGATCCAGAGCCACTCCTCACAGGACTCACAACTGCCGAAAGAGCATCTCGTCGAACTCACCGCACCACCAGAACACCTCAGTCACAGGATGGTAATATAGTTGTTTTTTATCAAATATTTTATTTTATTATGTATGTTTAATTGTATATATTTTTTTTAATAAATATGTTAGGAATTATATGTTTAATTGAAAAATACATGTTAGGAAAAATGTATGTTAGTTTTAATTAATATTTGTTAATTTTGGATAATATATACCTTTAAGATTAGAGATTTTTTTTAAGGGAAACATATATTTTTAATATATAACTTTAATTAATATATGTTATTATATAGTTTTTTTATATGTTTGTAGTAATATGAATTTATTAATTAATTATATATATGTGTGTGTGTGTGATTTGTATCATAAAGTTGTTTTTTATCAACTATTTTCTTTTATTATTTTGGGATTTGTGAAATATACTTTAGGATAATATTATAGATGTTTAATTTTGTGTGTATATATATATATTAATGAATAAGTTAGGAAATATATGTTTAGTTGAAAAATACATGTTAGCAAAAATGTATGTTAGTTTTAATTAATATATGTTAATTTTGGATAATATATACCTTTAGGATTAGAGATTTTTTGTTTGAAGGGAAACATGTATTTTTAATATATAGTTTTAATTAATATTTTTTTCAACAAATAGTTTTAATTAATATATGTTATTATATATTTTTTTAATTGTTTATTAAGTTAGTTTTTCCTTATGTTAATTGTTAATAGTTATTAGGATTATAGTAAATACAGAAAATTATATGTTAGGGAAAATGTATGTTAAGTTATAATGTTAGATTACTTAATTATAGAAATATCTTTTTTTTTTGTTATAAATGATAGTATTGCTTTAGCGCGTTATATCGACTGGATTAGATCCTGTCGGGGACCACAATTTAATTTGAATATCGATCTGAGAGTAACCATAGTTTTAATTCTCATTTGAGGTTCAATATATATATATATATATATATATTGAATCTTAAATATATATCGTGTTAACCTATATTAATCTGCGTCTCTGTATGTAATATGCTACAAATGAATCGTAGTTGGATGTATGATAGCACTTTTTCTGGAAGAAGGGGTTTGAAACGAGCTTTTATTAAAGGGGTTGATCAGTTTGTCTATCAAGCAAAGCGCCAGGATAGTTACCGTATTGAAGGGGGGATTAGATGTCCATACGAGAAATGCAAGTGTCAAGGTGTGCTGACTAAGGATGAGGTCATATTGGACTTGTATAAGTATGGGTTCAAGCCTAATTATTGGATTTGGACTAGTCATCGCGAAGTTGTTCCCACTGTTGATCTACATGTTGAAGAGAATTTCACGGGTGCCTCAAGCAGTGAACCACCAAATATGCAATATGAGCAGTTTGATGTGATGCAGGGGATGATTGCTGATGCTCTAGGGGTGAATGAGTCGTTCAAGGAGGAGCAATATGAAGACATGGAAGAACTTCCGAATGACGATGCACAAAGATTTTATAATATTTTAACAGAGTCAAATAATCCATTGTTTGAAGGGTCTAATCAATATAAGTTATCAATGTCTGAGGCTTTTATGTAACACCCCGTTTCCGAGGCGCTACTGTGCAACCCAATCTAATGCTGAAAACATTTAATGCTTGTATGCTTTCAGTTAAGGAGTACTCTTATGAATTTCGCAATGGAAAAATAGGAGAAATTTTTTTTTCTTTTCATATTCTTTCCTTTGAAACCCTTTTCAAAATGAGACATAGAGTACTATAGTTTTCTAAATGATGCCAATTCAAACTTTTACAATTATCAGAGTATAATGCATCACAAAATAATACTTCACATAACAAATTCGCACTAAGGCGAGATTTTCTGAAAAGACTAATTACGAAACAATCAATACAAAATCCTAAGCTAAGCTGGCTGACAACTATAACTCTTACTGAGAAACAGCTCAGCAAGATCAAACACGAAGTACTCAGAGGAATCTTCCTCCACTGGCTCAATCTTCAAGGCTCCTAAAAGACGAAGTCGCAATGACTCATCAACTCCATCTGGAAGTGACATCCATAAGGACATCCAATCCAACAACAGTGCAAGGGTAAATCCTTTGTCCACGAGTTTATCATAGGCTATGTCGCATGCAAACGATATATACATATACATACTTAATAGACCGCACACAATCAGCATGGTATATCAAGCATGGCATGTGAGCAAACAAAACAACCAACAGATCAACAATCAAGTCACTACAATATCAACCATTGCATGTGAGCAGGCAAGTCTATCAACAGATAAGTGATCAAGTCATCACAATATCCAATTCATCAACAATTCCTCACATATCATAAATACGGTTAGCTATGCATGTCAATGCAGTATGGCTAGTTTGTGTATACACCTACAGCCTTAAACAAGGTCAGCAGAGACGAGGAACTTTATTTCCCAACGTCCAAATCAACTCCCTACCAAGGGTATTGCCACAAAGGCTTGCCACACATTAGGCTTTACGCCACACGGGCATGCGGTGACAACTCGTCCTTTTGAAGTCCTCAAGACAATCAAACGCCCGAGTGTCGATGCTCAATGGTCGATATACATCCAAACAAATTCAACAACATGGCATGCTCACCGCAGGAGCGCCCGAGTAATGTTTTAATTAATCAATGCGGATCGACGACACCTCAACTCACTCACTCTAATTAGTGAATTTTCATGCTTCCAATTCTTATATTACCTAGGTGAGGTTGTACCAAAATAAATAACTCATTTAGCTTTGGGTCATTGAAACCGATGTTTCACCAAATTCTTTATCTAGCATGGTTCCATTTCTACTTATCTATAAGCTTAGGCTAGTCATACTACAATCCTCCGCTTATTTTTAAGCCAAAATACCTTTAACAATTACTTAGAGTGCAAACACAGACACAAAGTCCGGGTGTTCAATTGCGAACGCTAGTCTTAATCTCGGATCGTAACTCTAGGCACGTGTCACGGAACACTAGGCTCAATTTTTAGATTGAGATACTAGGCACGCCATACGGAACACTAGGTCAAATCCTTAATCAAGAAAAAGCGCACGCAAGCAGGACAT
Source organism: Calophaca sinica (assembly GCA_037113605.1). Taxonomy (NCBI): domain Eukaryota; kingdom Viridiplantae; phylum Streptophyta; class Magnoliopsida; order Fabales; family Fabaceae; genus Calophaca; species Calophaca sinica. The sequence goes on along the minus strand of CM073735.1, from coordinate 100,721,427 downwards.
TAAGTCCCAGCACAGGACCCATGGCCCATATGCTCAATAGGAACACTAGGTTCCCTATGTTTTGATCTTTCAAAAAAAAAACTCGATCTTTGAACTCTCTTTCTCTATTCTTATATCACTCCTATGTATCTGAAAATACTTTTTAGTTCTAGGTCGTTGAACCCTAGTTGTGTTAAATAACACACCGAAGAATTCCTAGGAAAGAGAGGTGGTGCGAACACTCTTAATTACCAAGTCTTTCCTAGCCGTAATTTCCCAGCGCATCATTTACCTCAACCGTTTTCGCAAATCGTACTATTTATTTCAACTTCTTTTTTTTCTATTATCGTTCCATTGAAATTTCCTTGCAAGCTTTAACTAGTTATACTAAAACCCTCACGCTTACTTTTAACTCAAATGCCCTTAACAATTTGCTTACGAAATCGAATTCGACGTGAAATCGCATCAGTTACCGATGTAAATCGTCAACCAATAGCAATCGATCAACGCATTATTAATTAATCCATCATCAACAACAATATTTTTATATTCCAAGTCAATACCAAATTCCATTTAAATCCTACTTGATTCATGGAAAACAACATCAATCATAATGCCTCACACGGCCAAAGACATGCTATAGCATTTCAACAAAGATATAACAATTCAATAGGCTACAACATGCTCCACAGTTTCATCAACTTCAAGTCTAATCAAATCACTCAAACAAGATTTAAGTCACGCAATACAATTCAATTTGCCACGCAGGGCCAACAGCATGCTACAACATTTCCAACAACACATAAAAGTACTACAAGTACTACCACACTATCAAACAATCAAACAAGCAACAAACAAGGCGAAAAGCCTAAACTCATTATATAAGAATTTCCCTTACCTTGGGCGCTTTAACAATCCTAGCAAGGTAATTCGGAATAATCGTCAAGTCGCACTTGTGCACCTTAAGCACCTAGACCTTAACAACACAAACTTAACTAAATTAGAACTAAAACTTAGTCCTAATGCCCCTAGGGCAGCCACGGCTTAGGCATCCTAAAGCCTAGGAATTACTTGACTTAATCCCTAATTGGTGCTATCTAGCCATATGCCAAGGTACATATTCAAACCATGCAAGTTTTGAAACTTTTTCAAAAGCTAAGCACTTAGAAAATATCAAAACCCAAAACTTACCAATTGGAATAGTGTTTTTACCAAATGAATAGTGTTTTGCCAACTTTGAACCATTTTTCAAAGCTCTAAAACATGTCACAAAATTCTAGAAACAATTCTATTACAAGTTCAAAACAATTCTTGAAACATAAACTCAAACTTTTCCCAAAATCATACTTCTTTGAATTGTTTTACTAAACCAAATCATCAACCACTTTTACAACTATTTTCAAGCATAAATACAAGTCAAGAACAAGTTACAAAATATCATTGGAGGCCACGGTTTCAAAGCTCCAAAACAACTTCAAATTTTCAAATCTTTTAACATCAAAATCTTACAAACTTCATTCAATCAAAACTTCTTATCAAAACCAAACTTATTCACCACTTTAAGACACTTAAAAACAAGTTCTAACTCACCCAAATTATGTTTAAAAGTTACTGTTTTTAAGCCTCACAAACAGCCCCAAAATTCATTTTTTTTTTAAACAATTTTCCAAAGCTTCAAACATACAAACCTTTATAGATTTAAAGTTCTAACCAAAAACTAACTTCCACAACACTTAAATTACTTTGAAAACAACTTAGAACATACCCCCTCAATCATATTAGGGTTACGGTTTTGGTCACCCAAAACAATTCCAAATTTCAATTTTTTTTTTCATTTCCAAAACAAATCATTCCATCACACTTAAATCTTTACATCTTAAACCAATTTTTCCTAACACCTAACATACTTAAAAATCAAATTAAAACATCCCCTAATATCATGTGAGAGCCACGGTTCAGCCCCCCCCTTTTCACCAAATCAATTTTTCCAAAAACTTGTAAACATAGTTATATGACTAGGATCCAAACATACAACTACTAAACCTTCAAAACTAACACCAAATTGACAAGAACAAGCCAAGAACAAAGCTTGGGACAGCCCCATGGTTTCGCCAGCAAAGGGGTTAGGGTTTCCAAACTCAAAATACCAAAATCAAAGGGATTCATGGAAGAAAATAAGGGGTTATGAAACTATACATGCCATACTAGCCAAAACAAGCACTAAAATTCAAGAATAGTTCCTAAAACCTTCAAAACCCATATCATGGAACCCAAGAGAGATGAGGAAAGATTTATGGAGCTTACCAAGAGTGGAGATGAAGATTGAACAAGAGTGGAGATGGAAGGAAGCAAAGATGCACACTTGAATCTTCAAAACTCCCAAAATCACAACTTTCTTTCTCTAAGTTTTTTCTTCAAGTTCTTCACAAATGGAAGAGGAAAATGGTGCTGGTGTGTAATGAGGATGAGGCCACGAAATTTCAGGGGTAGAATGGGAAGGAAAGGTTCATTTAGTTAGAAACTAACTCACTAAGTCATAAACCAACTAAACTAACTTCCTACCATTTACTAACCAACCAATCACACCTTGACACTTGTAAATGCCATCATTAAAAGCACATTCAGCTCCCCTAGTGGCTAGATACATCTCCCCTTAGCCCAAAATATCTCGTGGTCTCGCTATGGCGTTCTCGCCAACTGGAGTGCTGGCGTTTTAGCGTATATTAGGGTTTAAATAATAAAAACTCCAAAAATATTTCTAATTATAACCCCACACCCAAAAATCACAAATATTCCTCGTGGCATAAGGAAAGAATCTATGTATCTCGTTTTCTCGAAATGCGAACCAAACGTCATGCAATTAAGCGATCTCTGGCCATAGAAAATACACTAACTATTTTCTGATGCCCAAAAATTCTAGAAAAATTACAATAAATCCTAAATATTGGAAAATGCTAAGATCTCAAATTTTATAAAATTTGGATCACGTTTGGGCATGTTTCAGTTAGAAACACACACAATAGCCTATCTACGGCAGAATTCAATGTAATTCTCGCAATAATAAAACTGTAAATTAGTGAGGATCACTAATTTCAATTTCTCTTATCATATAGATATTATTCAATCAATAAAATTATCAAAACAAAATCATTAAAATAATAGTCATATTAAATATGACATAAAATAGACGATTAATACTATAACTAAATAATAAAAATCCAAACTATGACTTAAAAATAACTATTAAGTCCTAAAATTATTTTTCATTCAATAAAATAATTTTCTTTAATCAAACAACAATCTTTCACATTTTTCGATATTAAGTCATATTAAAAGCAAGATATCGTCTACACTGTCTCTTAATCAATTAATTGTTAAAACGATAAATTGTTCACAATAAATCTTTGTTGTTCTTCATACTTTTAACAAACCATTGAGGTCATGACTCTCTACGATTTATTTTCAAGTAGTTGGAACTACAAAATAATTTTCATAAAAATTGGGATGTTACATTACCACCCTCCTTAAAAAAATTTCGTCCTCGAAAATTAACTTATAAACCAAAACAAAACCAAAATGATGAAAAGTCATAACTTAATACTAAACATATCATAAATATGAACTTTGAAATTTAATACAACATAATAATTTTTCACTCAATAATCAAACACAAAGCATACATTTTATTCATATATCCTTACTAAAGTAAGGCATTACATCATCAACTTAAACGTTTACAAAACACAATACTGCACGTCCATGTTGAAGAAGTCCTCGCGAATGACGCTTTATTCCAATCTACGATCACGAACACAATCACAAACACGGTCACGAACACGAACAGTCACGAACACGGTCACGAACACGTACAGTCACGAACTCGTATAGTCACATGCTAACCCCAACAAGACATTGCCAACATAAAAACACTCACGGAACCTAAAATCTTCTATGAACCCATGGTCTGTAGACAAAACAAGAAAGAAGAATTTGCACGATCACCAAACACAAAATCACTGACAACATCAACCAGCATAAACGCCAAGGAATTGCATAAGGATCTTCCCCCAAAGTCATCCTAAAGCTCACGGTTTGCAGGAGAAACAAGAAGATGAAGGTTTGGTTTTTCTCACACAAAAACTCACCACACTTCAAACTAAGAATGAAAACAAACTCCTCTCCCCTTATATATAAGTGTGGTTGGCCAATGGTCAAAGAAAATAAGATAACTCACAAGAAAAGATAAGGAAGGAATCTTATGATTACTCTCCACTAAAACCAACACCAATAATAGACTCACATCCCCCCTTGTTAATGAGACGAAACTAGTAAGAAAGAAAGGAAGAAAAAATGGTCCATACCCAAAATTCTATTAAGCCATCAATGTGTCTAAAGACAAGATAAAGTGGAATAGAATTTTTACAAAATTGTCTAACCCATGATCATGACACCATACTCCCACTAACAATTCTCACCTACTCAAAATGCTCTCTTCAATTACCCCCCCGGTCTCGGCGTCGCTCTAATTCACTGTGTCAGGGTAGTCGCATAATCAGTTGCTTGGTTGGTGACCAATCACGTAAAATAAATTATCAAGAGAAATTTAATTCAACGCGCTCTAAAATATTCGCGTATAAGAAATACGCTCACAAAATAATCACATTAATAATTTCACGAATAATCACAATAACATATATCATAATACCAAAATATAATAAAAATTTGGATTTTGGAATCTAATATAATACTAAAATACGTCATAGAGTTAAAACACTTATGTGTTCTATATTTAGAACCACGCACACACCATAATACATATAATACGATAATTATAGCGTCACCTACGGATAATCCCTCTCGTAAATCTCGGCCCGCTCAGCTCCATTGTGTCGCATTTCCTGAGATGAAGTCTTCAGATGATGAGTTCTCCGCTCCGCTTAATGTGTAAACACGCCCTTTAGTGGTTGGTCTTGCAGCTCCGACATTGTTGACAGCAGACTCAACTCGTGGTGCCTTGCAGTCTCTGGACAGATATCCCAATTCCTTGCAGTTTAAGTATAATCTTTCCATGGTTGGATACTGGTTAGCGTTGTGCTCTTCATCTTCACCGTTGAAGTAGTGCGTCTTCGGCTATCGATACTTGTGATTCCCTCTTCTGTCTATCATGTAGACATATCCTCCAGTAGTTGGGCACGCAACCTTCGCAGCATCCACATTTGGCAATTGATAGTCCTTAAAAATATGTCCTAGCTACTTGCAGTCACAACATAGTCGGTCCTTCAACGAGTATTCTTCAGCTAACTGCTCCTTGCTTCCACATTAACGACAGTTCCACTTCAACTCCTGGCCATTCCCAATAGCCTATGCCATAAGACAATCCTGGCTGTGGTCATTTCCCTGAAGATGGAAATGAGATGTTCCTTGTTGTTGTCTTCATCTTTGTTTGGTCCAGATAATCTGGCCTAACTGACCTTCCAATAGCTTGCTCTTCCGTTCGTTGTCTTAGCCAATCGTGTTGATTCTTCACAAGATCCGTTGTGCGGCGACAAGAATTGCTATTCGGACTATCACTCGAATTACGTGATTCACGTCTAAGTTACAAGCTCTAGAGAGAGACTTGTTCGTCCGAAGGCATCGAATTTCTCTGAAGTAAACCAACCAAAATCCCACAACAAATTCAATCATCCGAGATGATCGCACACAATTTCACACAATATCACACCTGTTTCAACTAGGAAACATTACAAACAATCACAAACAAAGTTCACATAACCTAGGCATAACAAACTTATACCCGAGAATTCCCAAAAATCTAGGCTACTTAGACAAAGCGGTCCAGGTTAGAAACCGAATCAGCTCTCGATACCACTTAATGTAACACCCGCTTTGAGGCGCCATGTGCAACCCAATCTAATCTTGAAAACATTTAATGCTTGTATGCTTTCGGTTAAGGAGTACTCTTATGAATTTCGCAATGGAAAAATAGGAGAAATTTTTTCTTTTCATATTCTTTCCTTTGAAACCCTTTTCAAAATGAGACATAGAGTACTATAGTATTCTAAATGATGCCAATTCAAACTTTTACAATTATCGAGTATAATGCATCACAAAATAATACTTCACATAACAAATTCGCACTAAGGCGAGATTTTACGAAAAGACTAATTACGAAACAATCAATACAAAATCCTAAGCTAAGCTAGTCGACAACTATAACTCTTCTTGAGAAACTTTCGGCAAGATCAAACACAGTACTCGTGAGGAATCTTCCTCCTTGGCTCAATCTTCAAGGCTCCTAAAAGGCGAAGGCTGCAGCGACTACCAAACTCCATCTGGAAGTGACATCCATAAGGACATCCAATCCAACAACAAAGGTGCGGTAAATCCTTTGTCCACGAGTTTATCATAGGCTATGTCGCATGCAAACGATATATACATATACATACTTAATAGACCGCACACAATCAGCATGGTATATCAAGCATGGCATGTGAGCAAACAAAACAACCAACGGATCAACAATCAAGTCACTACAATATCAACCATTGCATGTGGCGAGCAAGTCTATCAACAGATAAGTGATCAAGTCATCACAATATCCAATTCATCAACAATTCCTCACATATCATAAATGCGGTTAGCTATGCATGTCAATGCAAGATGGCTAGTTGTGTATACACTGCGACCTTAAACAAGGTCGGCGAGACGAGGAACTTTATTTCCCAACGTCCAAATCAACTCCCCTACCAAGGGTATTGCCACAAAGGCTTGCCACACATTAGGCTTTCTGCCACACGGGCATGCAGTGACAACTCGTCCTTTTGAAGTCCTGAAGACAATCAAACGCTCCGAGTGTCGATGCTCAATGGTCAGTATACATCCAAACAAATTCAACAACATGGCATGCTCACCGTAGGGAGCGCCCGAGTAATGTTTTAATTAATCAATGCGGATCGACGAAACCTCAACTCACTCACTCTAATTAGTGAATTTTCATGCTTCCAATTCTTATATTACCTAGGTGAGGTTGTACCAAAATAAATAACTCATTTAGCTTTGGGTCATTGGAACCTGAGTTTCATCAAATTCTTTATCTAGCATGGTTCCATTTCTACTTATCTATAAGCTTAGGCTAGTCATACTACAATCCTCCTGCTTATTTTTAAGCCAAAATACCTTTAACAATTACTTAGAGTGCAAACACAGGACACAAAGTCCGGGTGTTCAATTGCGGAACACTAGTCTTAATCTCAGATCAGAACTCTAGGCACGTAATGCGGAACACTAGGCTCAATTTTTAGATTGAGATACTAGGCACGCCATACGGAACACTAGGTCAAATCCTTAATCAAGAAAAAGCGCACGCAAGCAGGACATTAAGTCCCAGCACAGGACCCATGGCCCATATGCTCAATAGGAACACTAGGTTCCCTATGTTTTGATCTTTCAAAAAAAACTCGATCTTTGAACTCTCTTTCTCTATTCTTATATCACTCCTATGTATCTGAAAATACTTTTTAGTTCTAGGTCGTTGAACCCTAGTTGTGTTAAATAACACACTGGAAGAATTCCCAGGAAAGAGAGGTGGTGCGAACACTCTTAATTACCAAGTCTTTCCTAGCCAGAATTTCCCAGGCGCATCATTTAACTCAACCGTTTTCGCAAATCGTACTATTTATTTCAACTTCTTTTTTTTCTACTATCGTTCCATTGAAATTTCCTTGCAAGCTTTAGCTAGTTATACTAAAACCCTCACGCTTACTTTTAACTCAAATGCCCTTAACAATTTGCTTACGAAATCAGAATTCGGCTTGTGAAATCGCATCAGATTTACCGATGTAAATCGTCAACCAATAGCAGTCGATCAACGCATTATTAATTAATCCATCATCAACAACAATATTTTTATATTCCAAGTCAATACCAAATTCCATTTAAATCCTACTTGATTCATGGAAAACAACATCAATCATAATGCCTCACAGGGCCAAAGACATGCTATAGCATTTCAACAGCATATAACAATTCAATAGGCTACAACATGCTCCACGCTTCATCAACTTCAAGTCTAATCAAATCACTCAAACAAGATTTAAGTCACGCCATACAATTCAATTTGCCACACGCAGGCCAACAAGATGCTACAACATTTCCAACAACACATAAAAGTACTACAAGTACTACCACACTATCAAACAATCAAACAAGCAACAAACAAGGCGAAAAGCCCAAACTCATTATATAAGAATTTCCCTTACCTTGGGCGCTTTAACAATCCTAGCAAGGTAATTCGGAATAATCGTCAAGTCGCACTTCGCGCGCGTACCTTAAGCACGAACCTTAACAACACAAACTTAACTAAATTAGAACTAAAACTTAGTCCTAATGCCCTAGGGCAGCCACGGCTTAGGCATCCTAAAGCCTAGGAATTACTTGACTTAATCCCTAATTGGTGCTATCTAGCCATATGCCAAGGTACATATTCAAACCATGCAAGTTTTGAAACTTTTTCAAAAGCTAAGCACTTAGAAAATATCAAAACCCAAAACTTACCAATTGGAATAGTGTTTTTACCAAATGAATAGTGTTTTGCCAACTTTGAACCATTTTTCAAAGCTCTAAAACATGTCACAAAATTCTAGAAACAATTCTATTACAAGTTCAAAACAATTCTTGAAACATAAACTCAAACTTTTCCCAAAATCATACTTCTTTGAATTGTTTTACTAAACCAAATCATCAACCACTTTTACAACTATTTTCAAGCATAAATACAAGTCAAGAACAAGTTACAAAATATCATTGGAGGCCACGGTTTCAAAGCTCCAAAACAACTTCAAATTTTCAAATCTTTTAACATCAAAATCTTACAAACTTCATTCAATCAAAACTTCTTATCAAAACCAAACTTATTCACCACTTTAAGACACTTAAAAACAAGTTCTAACTCACCCAAATTATGTTTAAAAGTTACTGTTTTTAAGCCTCACAAACAGCCCCAAAATTCATTTTTTTTTAAACAATTTTCCAAAGCTTCAAACATACAAACCTTTATAGATTTAAAGTTCTAACAAAAACTAACTTCCACAACACTTAAATTACTTTGAAAACAACTTAGAACATACCCTCAATCATATTAGGGTTACGGTTTTGGTCACCCAAAAACAATTCCAAATTTCAATTTTTTTTTCATTTCCAAAACAAATCATTCCATCACACTTAAATCTTTACATCTTAAACCAATTTTTCCTAACACCTAACATACTTAAAATTCAAATTAAAACATCCCCTAACATCATGTGAGAGCCACGGTTCAGCCCCCCCCTTTTCACCAAATCAATTTTTCCAAAAACTTGTAAACATAGTTATATGACTAGGATCCAAACATACAACTACTAAACCTTCAAAACTAACACCAAATTGATAAGAACAAGCCAAGAACAAAGCTTGGGACAGCCCCATGGTTTCGGCCAGCAAAGGGGGTTAGGGTTTCCAAACTCAAAATACCAAAATCAAAGGGATTCATGGAAGAAAATAAGGGGTTATGAAACTATACATGCCATACTAGCCAAAACAAGCACTAAAATTCAAGAATAGTTCCTAAAACCTTCAAAACCCATATCATGGAACCCAAGAGAGATGAGGAAAGATTTATGGAGCTTACCAAGAGTGGAGATGAAGATTGAACAAGAGTGGAGATGGAAGGAAGCAAAGATGCACACTTGAATCTTCAAAACTCCCAAAATCACAACTTTCTTTCTCTAAGTTTTTTCTTCAAGTTCTTCACAAATGGAAGAGGAAAATGGTGCTGGTGTGTAATGAGGATGAGGCCACGAAATTTCAGGGGTAGAATGGGAAGGAAAGGTTCATTTAGTTAGAAACTAACTCACTAAGTCATAAACCAACTAAACTAACTTCCTACCATTTACTAACCAACCAATCACACCTTGACACTTGTAAATGCCATCATTAAAAGCACATTCAGCTCCCCTAGTGGCTAGATACATCTCCCTTAGCCCAAAATATCTCGTGGTCTCGCTATGGCGCGTTCGCCAACCCAAGGTCTTGTGGCGTTTCGCGTATATTAGGGTTTTAATAATAAAAACTCCAAAAATATTTCTAATTATAACCCCACACCCAAAAATCACAAATATTCCTCGTGGCATAAGAAAAGTATCTATGTATCTCGTTTTCTCGAAATCACGAACAGCTTGTCGCAATTAAAGCGATCTCTGGCCATAGAAAATACACTAAATATTTTCTGATGCCCAAAAATTCTATAAAAATTACAATAAATCCTAAATATTGGAAAATGCTAAGATCTCAAAGTTTATAAAATTTGGATCACGTTTGGGCATGTTTCAGGTAGAAACACACACACTAGCCTATCTACGGCAGAAGTCAACAGGATTCTCGCAATAATAAAAGCGTAAATTAGTGAGGATCACTAATTTCAATTTTTCTTATCATATAGATTTTATTCAATCAATAAAATTATCAAAACAAAATCATTAAAATAATAGTCATATTAAATATGACATAAAACAGACGATTAATACTATAACTAAATAATAAAAATCCAAACTATGACTTAAAAATAACTATTAAGTCCTAAAATTATTTTTCATTCAATAAAATAATTTTCTTTAATCAAACAACAATCTTTCACATTTTTCGATATTAAGTCATATTAAAAAGCAGATATCGTCTACACTGTCTCTTAATCTGAATTAATTGTTAAAAGCAAGAATTGTTCACAATAAATCTTTGTTGGTCTTCATACTTTTAACAAACCATTGAGGTCATGACTCTCTACGATTTATTTTCAAGTAGTTGGAACTACAAAATAATTTTCATAAAAATTGGGATGTTACATTACCACCCTCCTTAAAAAAAATTTCGTCCTCGAAAATTAACGTATAAACCAAAACAAAACCAAAATGATGAAAAGCCATAACTTAATACTAAACATATCATAAATATGAACTTTGAAATTTAATACAACATAATAATTTTTCACTCAATAATCAAACACAAAGCATACATTTTATTCATATATCCTTACTAAAGTAAGGCACTACATCATCAACTTAAACGTTTACAAAACACAATACTGCACGTCCATGTTGAAGAAGTCCTCGCGAATGACGCTTTATTCCAATCTACGATCACGAACACAATCACAAACACGGTCACGAACACGTACAGTCACGAACACGGTCACGAACACGTACAGTCACGAACACGGTCACGAACTCGTATAGTCACATGCTAACCCCAACAAGACATTGCCAACATAAAAACACTCACGGAACCTAAAATCTTCTATGAACCCATGGTCTGTAGACAAAACAAGAAAGAAGAATTTGCACGATCACCAAACACAAAATCACTGACAACATCAACCAGCATAAACGCCAAGGAATTGCATAAGGATCTTCCCCCAAAGTCATCCTAAAGCTCACGGTTTGCAGGAGAAACAAGAAGATGAAGGTTTGGTTTTTCTCACACAAAAACTCACCACACTTCAAACTAAGAATGAAAACAAACTCCTCTCCCCTTATATATAAGTGTGGTTGGCCAATGGTCAAAGAAAATAAGATAACTCACAAGAAAAGATAAGGAAGGAATCTTATGATTACTCTCCACTAAAACCAACACCAATAATAGACTCACATCCCCCCTTGTTAATGAGACGAAACTAGTAAGAAAGAAAGGAAGAAAAAATGGTCCATACCCAAAATTCTATTAAGCCATCAATGTGTCTAAAGACAAGATAAAGTGGAATAGAATTTTTACAAAATTGTCTAACCCATGATCATGACACCATACTCCCACTAACAATTCTCACCTACTCAAAAAATGCTCTCTTCAATTAGCCCCACGGTCTCGGCGTCGCTCTAATTCACTGTGTCAGGGTAGTCGCATAATCAGTTGCTTGGTTGGTGACCAATCACGTAAAATAAATTATCAAGAGAAATTTAATTCAACGCGCTCTAAAATATTCGCGTATAAGAAATACGCTCACAAAATAATCACATTAATAATTTCACGAATAATCACAATAACATATATCATAATACCAAAATATAATAAAAATTTGGATTTTGGAATCTAATATAATACTAAAATACGTCATAGAGTTAAAACACTTATGTGGTCTATATTTAGAACCACGCACACACCATAATACGTATAATACGATAATTATAGCATCACTTATGAATAATCCCTCTCGTAAATCTCGGCCCGCTCAGCTCCATTATGTCGCATTTCCTGAGACGAAGTCTTCAGATGATGAGATCTCTGCTCCGCTTAGTGTGTAAACACGTCCTTTAGTGGTTGGTCTTGCAGCTCCGACATTGTTGACAACAGGCTCAGCTCGTGGTGCCTTGCGCCTGCGACGGATATCCCAATTCCTTGCGGTTTAAGTATAATCTTTCCATGGTTGGATCTTTGGTTAGCGTTGTGCTCTTCATCTTCACCGCTGAAGTAGTGCGTCTTGACTATCGATACTTGTGATTCCCTCTTACATGCTATCATGTAGACATATCCTCCGATAGTTGGGCACGCAACCTTCGCACATCCACATTTGGCAATTGATAGTCCTTAAAAATATGTCCTAGCTACTTGCGATCACAACATAGTCGGTCCTTCAATGAGTATTCTTGACTAATCGCTCCTTGCTTCCACATTAACGGCAGTTCCACTTCAACTCCTGGCCATTCCCGATAGCCTATGCCACAAGACAATCTGGTGTGGTCATTTCCTGAAGATGGAAATGAGATGTTCCTTGTTGTTGTCTTCATCTTTGTTTGGTCCGGATAATCCGCCTAACCGACCTTCCAATAGCTTGCTCCTCCGTTCGTTGAATTAGCCAATCGTGTTGATTCTTCACAGTAATCCGTTGTGCGACAGTAATTGCTATTCAGACTATCACTCGAATTACGTGATTCACGTCTAAGTTACAAGCTCTAGAGAGAGACTTGTTCGTCCCGAAGGCATCGAATTTCTACGAAGTAAACCAACCAAAATCCCCACAACAAATTCAATCATCTGAGATGATCGCACACAATTTCACACAATATCACACCTGTTTAAACTAATAAACATTACAAACAATCACAAACAAAGTTCACATAACCTAGGCATAACAAACTTATACCCGAGAATTCCCAAAAATCTAGGCCAGCTTAGACAAAGCGGTCCGGTTAGAACCGAACTGCTCTGATACCACTTAATGTAACACCCCGTTTCCGAGGCGCCATCAGGTAACCCAATCTAATCCTGAAAACATTTAATGCTTGTATGCTTTCAGTTAAGGAGTACTCTTATGAATTTCGCAATGGAAAAATAGGAGAAATTTTTTTTTCTTTTCATATTCTTTCCTTTGAAACCCTTTTCAAAATGAGACATAGAGTACTATAGTTTTCTAAATGATGCCAATTCAAACTTTTACAATTATCAGAGTATAATGCATCACAAAATAATACTTCACATAACAAATTCGCACTAAGGCGAGATTTTCTGAAAAGACTAATTACGAAACAATCAATACAAAATCCTAAGCTAAGCTGGCTGACAACTATAACTCTTACTGAGAAACAGCTCAGCAAGATCAAACACGAAGTACTCAGAGGAATCTTCCTCCACTGGCTCAATCTTCAAGGCTCCTAAAAGACGAAGCTGCAACAGCTACCGAACTCCATCTGGAAGTGACATCCATAAGGACATCCAATCCAACAACAGTGCAAGGGTAAATCCTTTGTCCACGAGTTTATCATAGGCTATGTCGCATGCAAACGATATATACATATACATACTTAATAGACCGCACACAATCAGCATGGTATATCAAGCATGGCATGTGAGCAAACAAAACAACCAACAGATCAACAATCAAGTCACTACAATATCAACCATTGCATGTGAGCAGGCAAGTCTATCAACAGATAAGTGATCAAGTCATCACAATATCCAATTCATCAACAATTCCTCACATATCATAAATGCGGTTAGCTATGCATGTCAATGCAGTATGGCTAGTTTGTGTATACACCTGCAGCCTTAAACAAGGTCAGCAGAGACGAGGAACTTTATTTCCCAACGTCCAAATCAACTCCCCTACCAAGGGTATTGCCACAAAGGCTTGCCACACATTAGGCTTTACGCCACACGGGCATGCGGTGACAACTCGTCCTTTTGAAGTCCTCAAGACAATCAAGCGCTCAGTGTCGATGCTCAATGGTCGATATACATCCAAACAAATTCAACAACATGGCATGCTCACCGTAGGGGCGCCGAGTAATGTTTTAATTAATCAATGCGGATCGACGACACCTCAACTCACTCACTCTAATTAGTGAATTTTCATGCTTCCAATTCTTATATTACCTAGGTGAGGTTGTACCAAAATAAATAACTCATTTAGCTTTGGGTCATTGGAACCCGAGTTTCATCAAATTCTTTATCTAGCATGGTTCCATTTCTACTTATCTATAAGCTTAGGCTAGTCATACTACAATCCTCCTGCTTATTTTTAAGCCAAAATACCTTTAACAATTACTTAGAGTGCAAACACAGGACACAAAGTCCGGGTGTTCAATTGCGGAACGCTAGTCTTAATCTCAGATCAGAACTCTAGGCACGTAATGCGGAACACTAGGCTCAATTTTTAGATTGAGATACTAGGCACGCCATACGGAACACTAGGTCAAATCCTTAATCAAGAAAAAGCGCACGCAAGCAGGACATTAAGTCCCAGCACAGGACCCATGGCCCATATGCTCAATAGGAACACTAGGTTCCCTATGTTTTGATCTTTCAAAAAAAAACTCGATCTTTGAACTCTCTTTCTCTATTCTTATATCACTCCTATGTATCTGAAAATACTTTTAGTTCTAGAGTCGTTGAACCCTAGTTGTGTTAAATAACACCTTTGGAAGAATTCCCAGGAAAGAGAGGTGGTGCGAACACTCTTAATTACCAAGTCTTTCCTAGCCAGAATTTCCCAGGCGCATCATTTAACTCAACCGTTTTCGCAAATCGTACTATTTATTTCAACTTCTTTTTTTTCTACTATCGTTCCATTGAAATTTCCTTGCAAGCTTTAGCTAGTTATACTAAAACCGTCACGCTTACTTTTAACTCAAATGCCCTTAATAATTTGCTTACGAAATCAAAATTCGGCTTGTGAAATCGCATTAGATTTACCGATGTAAATCGTCAACCAATAGCAGTCGATCAACGCATTATTAATTAATCCATCATCAACAACAATATTTTTATATTCCAAGTCAATACCAAATTCCATTTAAATCCTACTTGATTCATGGAAAACAACATCAATCATAATGCCTCACAGGGCCAAAGACATGCTATAGCATTTCAACAGCATATAACAATTCAATAGGCTACAACATGCTCCACAGTTTCATCAACTTCAAGTCTAATCAAATCACTCAAACAAGATTTAAGTCACGCAATACAATTCAATTTGCCACGCAGGGCCAACAAAGATGCTACAACATTTCCACCAACACATAAAAGTACTACAAGTACTACCACACTATCAAACAATCAAACAAGCAACAAACAAGGCGAAAAGCCCAAACTCATTATATAAGAATCTCCCTTACCTTGGGCGCTTTAACAATCCTAGCAAGGTAATTCGGAATAATCGTCAAGTCGCACTTGTGTGGCATCTTAAGCACCTAACCTTAACAACACAAACTTAACTAAATTAGAACTAAAACTTAGTCCTAATGCCCCTAGGGCAGCCACGGCTTAGGCATCCTAAAGCCTAGGAATTACTTGACTTAATCCCTAATTGGTGCTATCTAGCCATATGCCAAGGTACATATTCAAACCATGCAAGTTTTGAAACTTTTTCAAAAGCTAAGCACTTAGAAAATATCAAAACCCAAAACTTACCAATTGGAATAGTGTTTTTACCAAATGAATAGTGTTTTGCCAACTTTGAACCATTTTTCAAAGCTCTAAAACATGTCACAAAATTCTAGAAACAATTCTATTACAAGTTCAAAACAATTCTTGAAACATAAACTCAAACTTTTCCCAAAATCATACTTCTTTGAATTGTTTTACTAAACCAAATCATCAACCACTTTTACAACTATTTTCAAGCATAAATACAAGTCAAGAACAAGTTACAAAATATCATTGGAGGCCACGGTTTCAAAGCTCCAAAACAACTTCAAATTTTCAAATCTTTTAACATCAAAATCTTACAAACTTCATTCAATCAAAACTTCTTATCAAAACCAAACTTATTCACCACTTTAAGACACTTAAAAACAAGTTCTAACTCACCCAAATTATGTTTAAAAGTTACTGTTTTTAAGCCTCACAAACAGCCCCAAAATTCATTTTTTTAAACAATTTTCCAAAGCTTCAAACACACAAACCTTTATAGCTTTAAAGTTCTACACAAAAACTAACTTCCACAACACTTAAATTACTTTGAAAACAACTTAGAACATACCCCTCAATCATATTAGGGTTACGGTTTTGGTCACCCAAAAACAATTCCAAATTTCAATTTTTTCATTTCCAAAACAAATCATTCCATCACACTTAAATCTTTACATCTTAAACCAATTTTTCCTAACACCTAACATACTTAAAATTCAAATTAAAACATCCCCTAACATCATGTGAGAGCCACGGTTCAGCCCCCCCCTTTTCACCAAATCAATTTTTCCAAAAACTTGTAAACATAGTTATATGACTAGGATCCAAACATACAACTACTAAACCTTCAAAACTAACACCAAATTGACAAGAACAAGCCAAGAACAAAGCTTGGGACAGCCCCATGGTTTCGGCCAGCAAAGGCGGTTAGGGTTTCCAAACTCAAAATACCAAAATCAAAGGGATTCATGGAAGAAAATAAGGGGTTATGAAACTATACATGCCATACTAGCCAAAACAAGCACTAAAATTCAAGAATAGTTCCTAAAACCTTCAAAACCCATATCATGGAACCCAAGAGAGATGAGGAAAGATTTATGGAGCTTACCAAGAGTGGAGATGAAGATTGAACAAGAGTGGAGATGGAAGGAAGCAAAGATGCACACTTGAATCTTCAAAACTCCCAAAATCACAACTTTCTTTCTCTAAGTTTTCTTCAAGTTCTTCACAAATGGAAGAGGAAAATGGTGCTGGTGTGTAATGAGGATGAGGCCACGAAATTTCAGGGGTAGAATGGGAAGGAAAGGTTCATTTAGTTAGAAACTAACTCACTAAGTCATAAACCAACTAAACTAACTTCCTACCATTTACTAACCAACCAATCACACCTTGACACTTGTAAATGCCATCATTAAAAGCACATTCAGCTCCGCTAGTGGCTACATCCATCCCCCATTCGCCCAACATAGCTCGGGGCCTCGGTATGACGCGTTCTCGCTCAACCGGGTGCGCGGCGTTTCGCGTATATTAGGGTTTTAATAATAAAAACTCCAAAAATATTTCTAATTATAACCCCACACCCAAAAATCACAAATATTCCTCGTGGCATAAGAAAAGTATCTATGTATCTCGTTTTCTCGAAATGCGAACAGCGTCGCAATTAAGCGATCTCTGGCCATAGAAAATACACTAAATATTTTCTGATGCCCAAAAATTCTAGAAAAATTACAATAAATCCTAAATATTGGAAAATGCTAAGATCTCAAATTTTATAAAATTTGGATCACGTTTGGGCATGTTTCAGTTAGAAACACACACACTAGCCTATCTACGGCAGAATTCAACAGAATTCTCGCAGCGTAATAAAAACTGTAAATTAGTGAGGATCACTAATTTCAATTTCTCTTATCATATAGATATTATTCAATCAATAAAATTATCAAAACAAAATCATTAATATAATAGTCATATTAAATATGACATAAAACAGACGATTAATACTATAACTAAATAATAAAAATCCAAACTATGACTTAAAAATAACTATTAAGTCCTAAAATTATTTTTCATTCAATAAAATAATTTTCTTTAATAAAACAAAAATTTTACACAATTTTCGATATTAATTCACATTAAAAAGCAGATATCGTCTACACTGTCTCTTAATCTGAATTAATTGTTAAAACAGTAAATTGTTCACAATAAATCTTTGTTGTTCTTCATACTTTTAAAAAACCATTGAGGTCATGACTCTCTACGATTTATTTTCAAGTAGTTGGAACTACAAAATAATTTTCATAAAAATTGGGATGTTACATTTTAGGTCTCAAATCAACCTTCAATTGTGCTGAGACGTGCATGGATTATATGACCCAAATTATGTTAAATGCAACACCTATTAAAGTTGGTTTACCACAAAGTTATTATGATGCTAAAGGTTGATGTCCAAGCTGGGTTTAGGCATTAAAAGGATCGATTGTTGTGTGAACAGTTGCATGTTGTATTACGATAATGAATTTAGCACAAATGACAAAGCGTTCGTTGAATGTAAATTTTGTCAACAGCCTAGGTATCGTGTCTACAAAAGGGGGACGAGTAGGAGTAAACTAGTTCCAAGGAAGGCCATGTTTTATCTGCCTATTGTATCAAGGCGCAAGGTTGTTTGCATCGATGTAGACTGCAGGTAAAATGACGTGGCACTATGACAATAGAAGAACTTCAGGTGAGTTGTGCCATTCGTGTGATGGTGAGGCATGGAAGCACTTTGATCGAGTACATCCTGATTTTGCAGCGGATCCACACAATGTCCGACTTGGGTTATGCTCTGATGGGTTTACACCATATGTCCAGTCGTTGACTAAACCATATTCTTGTTGGCCAGTTATTGCCACCCCGTACAATCTTCCTCCTGATATGTGCATGTCTAAACCCTACATGTTCTTACCTTGTGTAATTCTGGGCCCAGATTCACCAACAACGAGTATTGATATATATTTGTGTAACGACCCGTTTCCGGACCGCTACCGAGCTCAATATACCGAGCTCGAGTTACCGAGCTCAACACACCAAGCTCAACATAAACCTATATGAGATGTGTTTTAAAAACAAAACTCTTGTGCCTTTTTAAAAATACGATATGTTTTTTTTTTTTTTATAAAACCAACTCGTGCACAATAGAGTAATTACAGCTTTTCGAAACATGGTGCAACTAAGACACAAGACTTAAATTCTAATGAAACATACATGCATAACATACACATATATATATATATCACTCGAAATAATAATGTATACAAATCTCGGATCTCGTCCAACAATCTGTTAGAAATGGTAAGCATACCAAATCTCAGCTTTCCCGGTGAAACTTCGACACTCAACTTCAAATCTCGGAACTTCTCGAGCATCTCCAACTCCTTGATCATCATTACCGAGGTTAAAACGCTCTTCCCGCTCAACGCATGCGCTACTACGTTAGCCTTACAGGGATGGTATTCCCAGCGTAAAGTCGTAGTCCTTGAGAAATTACGTCCATCTACGTTGGCGCATGTTGAGTTCTTTACGGTCGAGCGGTACTTCAAGCTCTTGTGATCGCTGAAAGCGATGAGTGCTCCGTAAAGGTAGTGCCTCCATATCTTGAGCGCCAAAAACTCTGCCGCTAGCTCCAAGTCGTGAGTAGGGTAGTTCCTCTCGTGAATCTTAAGTCGTCTTGAAGCATCTGCGACCACCTTCCGATGTTGCATCGGCCGCATCCCAATCCCTAGTGTGACGCATCACAATACACCTCGAAGGCTCTTACGGTTGAGGCAAAATCGGCCAGCGCCGTCGTCAAAAGCTCCTTGATCGTTGGAAAACTGGCTTCACACTCATCGGTCCAAGCAAAGGTTGATCCTTCCTCGTCGATCGTGTAAGAGGCGCGACAATCTTCGAGAAACCTTGATGAATCTTCGGTAATATCCTGCTAAGCCGACAAAACTCTGATCTCGTGGCCGTCTTGAGGCTGTTCCCACGCTATCACCGCCTCAATCTTAATTGGATCCACACTATCCGCTTCTGGAAATCACGTGACCAAGAAAATTCACCTCTTGAAGCCAAAATTCACACTTGACAGTTGGCATAGAGTTGCTTATCTCGTAATATCTGCGATGCTCGACATAGGTGTTCTGCGTGCTCTTCTCGGTTCCTCGAGTAAATCAATATGTCGTCGATGAACACTACAACGAACTGATCCAAAAGCGAATGGAAAATCCTGTTCATGTAGTCCATAAACCACAATTTGGCGCGTCGTCACTCAAGCGGCATCACCAAGTACTCGTAGTGACCGTATCTAGTCTGAAAGCTGTTTTGGCGACATCTCCCTCCTTCACGCGAATCGATGGTAGCCCGAGCTTCAAGTCTATCTTGGAAAGATCGCCGCTCCACGAAGTTGGTCCATCAAGTCGTCAATACGTGGTAACGGATAACGGTTCTTCCACGGTAACCTTGTTGAGCTCGCGATAGTCCACGCCACGGCCTTGATCGTCCATCCTTCTTCTTAACCAACAACACTTTGGAGCTCCCCACGGTGACACGCTCGGTCGTATGGTTGCCGACTCGAGTGTTCGATCTGGGACTTGACTCTTGGAGATTTCGATCCTCAACGACACTACCGACTTGAATGTCGAATCTCAATCCCGTTGGAATCTCTCACTCAACCATCTCTGGTCAACTTCGGTCACGAAATGGACTGAAATACCTGCGCCACGACTTCCGAACTTGGCGCATACTCGGACACCGTCGAGTTGCCTTCTTTGCGATTGAAGAAATTCCTGCTCCTTCTCGGCTCGTCACGATGTCAGGGAAGTATTTGTCCAAGAACCATTCACGAAAAAGCTCCCGAGTCATCTCGCGATGTTACGCTATAAGCGTTGCTTCACTCCTCTCCACCAATACTCTGCGTCTCCTAGCGGTAAGTAGGTGGCATAGTCGACCTTCACGTTGTCAAGACGTGAAGTGCCTCAAAGATCTTCTCGATCTCTTGCATCCAAAGATCGACTTTATCCGGATTTGGCTCACCGTAGAACTTGGTGGATCATGCTTCCTGAAGTCGGCCAATCCTCTCGCTTGACATTTCGTTACGCTCGTTGTTGTTCTTTGCAAGTTACTGCTGAGTTAAGCTGCCGTCTGTTGAGCCATCGCGTTAACTGTTGAGTTCTGGCGGTGATTGTTGAGCCATGGCTGCCGCCATCTCGGTCATAAGCTTGAATAGCTCGTTCCATGTCGGCGTTCTCGGTTGCGGATGTCGTATTCCTCTGGTGGCATTAGATTCCACAAAGTTCAAAACACTATCAGAATCTCACAACAAGGATGTGTTAAAACACACTGCTTCAATCAAGAAACAGTTCAAACAATTTTTCAAGCAATAAGTGCTTCACTTAATCAAACAGCAATCAACATATTACAACTAGGTACCCAACACAGATATCCCGACACAGTGACCAGTCCAAATTTCCTATGCACAGCTCGGTCAGAACCGAACTGCTCTGATACCAACAATGTAACGACCCGTTTCCGGACCGCTACCGAGCTCAATATACCGAGCTCGAGTTACGAGCTCAACACACCGAGCCCAACATAAACCTATATGAGATGTGTTTTAAAAACAAAACTCTTGTGCCTTTTAAAAATACGATATGTTTTTTTATAAAACCAACTCGTGCACAATGAGTAATTCTGACTTTTGAAACATGGTGCAACTAAGACACAAGACTTAAATTCTAATGAAACATACATGCATAACATACACATATATATATATATCACTCGAAATAATAATGTATACAAAAATCTGAGTAGCAAATGTGCAAAGAAAATACACCTAAGGTACGACCACTTCAAAGAGCAATCATACAGGGGTACTTAATGCGAACTCCCACGCAGGGGGCTGCTCCAAAAGTAAGACCACCAGTCTACCCTGTAGCAACAAAACAACACTGCCCAAACTGGTCACGACCTCGAACACAAAAGAAAAACAAGTACAGTCCTCAGAAAAACAAACATCCAACAAATAAACAATCACGACAGATAGAGGTCGTCACTCGGGTCCTCGTCGAGCTCCTCCTCGGCATCGTCTACTGTCGAGTTACCTGCGCCCTCGACATCGCCTGGGTACCCGTCATGGATTGAAGGCACCACGGGAAAGGGTCAACTTCTCAACAATTCAAGATAAGCTCGACATAAAAATATAAGCAAACAGCAAAGTATAACATTCACCGACGTGACTCGACCATCTCACTCTAAACTCGACACAACTCACAAATCCATTTTCTCTCGACTCGACAATTTTCCGAATGCACCGCGCCGTCTGGTATGTCGGAAAGTCAGCCGAAGCCTTGGGATCCTCGCTCTCCCTAGGGCCATCGGCTTCGAGTCCGTAGCGTGGCGGCGTCTGGTCAATCTCCGTAAACAAAAAGGGGACCTAGCACCCTCGATTATCCGGTCACGGCTCAAAAGCGTCATACGACTCACCTAGCTCGCTCACTCGATGAACAATTAGCGCATCACGATATTCAAAGAGTTAAACACAAGATATTCAACCGCATGTCAAATAAAAGAGCAAGCTCGACATGAAGAAAGCGCAATTCAACATGCAATACACAATTCACGACATATATTCAATCACATATTAAATACATGCAAAACTCAATCATATCACAACATTTCAGCTCGACACAAATCAGGAAATTCATACACAATAACATAACCACGTAGAATATGAAATGCCCTTACGCTAGCATACTACGAAAATATTAATGTGAAGCGCCCTTACCGAACTCCAAGTTAATGCTGCTCGACAACGACCTCGACACGTACAATCCTTGATCTGGATTCCGCTGCTTCCACGTCCTCGGATTCGCTTTCCCGTACACCTTGATTCGGAAATCACTCGATCTCGGGAATCAGACTTCCTAAAACAAACACAACTCAGATCGATCTATGGGTTCCAATACATCTAGCTCTCATCCCCAAACTCAACCACAACCCAGAAAAATATAAAACTCAAGAACTGAAATATATTTTTCCTCTAACACAAAGTTAGGGATTTCGATCAAAATTTCATGAAAAAGTTATCTGATGCTTCAACAGATAGATCGACAACAACAATAACCAGAACAACGAATGAAAAACAAGAAATCGAAACGAACCAAAAATGGAGGTTTCTGGGCACTGCCGATTGCAGAAATCAGAGAAAGAAATTTGTTTTACAAGCCCAATTAATCGGTTAAAAAGATAGGTAATATCGTGAATAAGACAACCCATCAATTTGACATGATTTGGAAGCATAAAACTGGTTAAAAATGGAAGAAGAATTAGCGCTAAAGCGATGTACGAAGAAGATAAAAATCTGTTCTTCATACCTCAATGGTGATGGTCGATCAGACGAGATATGCGTCCACAAGTTGATCATGAACAAAATTGATGAAGAAAGGTTGTGCAGAATCTCGGTGGAACTCACGGTTTAAATCGATGGAAGTTTTGAAGAAAACCACGAAACACGAGCGAGAAGGAAGGAAGAAGAAAGAAGAAAAGAAATGAGTGTGAGGGAATCGGTCGTGGTATCTGGTGGCGAGAAAGGGGTATAAACGTAACTCCAGCTATAAGATGCCAATCCCATCAATCATCTACCCGTTAACTCGTTCCTCTCATAATTACCCTCTACTCTGTCGGTCAACGGCAAGCCGACAATGTAATAATTACAAACAATATAATAATAACGCTGAATAACGTTCGAAATAATACGAGGTGTCATCTCGACACGATGTCGACAAGAGTGCTCGTGCAAGCGTACAAGGTTCTAACACGAGTTCGTGAACGCGGTCTCCTCAGCTCGACTTGCGTCCTCATCAGCTCGGTACGCGACTTCATCAACTCGACACGCGACCTCCTCAGTTCAGCAGCTAGTGCACGTGGTCTCATCAGCTCGACAAAAGATCTCGGCAAACGATCTAGTCACGGGATCTCGACACAAGGTCTTGGTCGAGGTCTCGATACGTCGTCCTAATACGATGTCGATCTCTTCCTCAGGTGTTACAATTTGCAACCTCTTATTGATGATTTGAAGAGGCTGTGGACTGATGTTATTACGTATGATATTGCTCGAAAGAAAAACTTTATGATGAGAGCCGCCCTAATGTGGACCATTAATGACTTTCCTGCTTATGGCATGTTATCTGGGTGGGGGACTCGTGGTAAATTGGTATGTCCAATATGCATGGAGGATACGAAGGCATTCACCTTGCACTACGGGGGGAAGGCTTCTTGGTTTGACTCGCATCGTAGGTTCTTAATAAGCGATAATCCATTTAAGACAAATAAGAATGCCTTCGTCAGGTGGGAAGTTGAAAATGAAGACCCGCCACGTAGGTTGACATCGGAAGAGGTATAGAGAAGAGTTGAGAATCTGCCAAAAGTAAAAGTCATAAATGGTGTTATTGAACGACTGGAGGGTTATGGACAGTGGCATAATTAGACAAAAAGAAGTATTTTTTGGGATCTCGAGTATTGGAAAGACAATTTATTGAGACACAATCTCGATGTTATGCACATTGAAAACAATTTTTTTGACAACATATTTAACACTGTGATGAATGTGAAGGGAAAAACCAAAGACAATGAGAAAGCTAGGAGGGACTTTGCTATTTACTGCAGGTGAAAGGACTTGTTGTTGGTGGATGACCCGGCTACTGGGAAAACCCTAAAACCGGAAGCCAATTACACTTTATCCTCCAAAAAAGCAAAAGCAGTTTATCAGTGGATAGGAAAACTTAAGATGCCTGATGGTTATTCTTCCAATATAGCAAGATGTGTCAATGTGGATAGTGGGAATATGCAAGGAATGAAGAGTCATGATTGTCATGTATTCATGGAGTGTTTACTTCCTATTGCCTTTAATACATTGCCAGCACATGTTTTGAACCCACTAGTTGAAATTAGTCGATTTTTTAAGAATTTGTGTTTTGCAACATTGAGGAATGATGATCTTATCAAGATGGAACAAGACATTCCCCTGATTATATGTAAGTTTGAGAGGATATTTCCCCCTGGTTTCTTTAATTCTATGGAGCATTTCTCAGTGCACCTGGCATACGAGGCTATATATATATCCTTAAATTTCAAATATATGTATCCATTCTAATCAAAGTTACCAATTCAATTAAACTTTTATATAGGTTCATGGGTCATTCAAAACGATCGGTGAGGATCAATTTGTTCGTCTTACTTACATCGCGAAACAACCTATTTTTGTTTATATTATTTCAACAACACAACATTGACTCATGAATTAGAAGAAATGAGGTGGTGCCTACATGTGAAAGATATCAATTAGCCTTATTAGTGTATTATGCACTTTTGGTCGTCATCTTTGGTAGAGAATCGATTCACTGGTTGACAGATGAAGACACAATTCAGCGCATGTTCACGTACTGATCAATTGCACTGAAGTCAAACCCTACCTAGAGTATGTATATAGTTAATTCTGTTGTGTTTGTGTTAGCAAGACACTATACATTGTTTCTTTGTTGTCCAATTTCATCAGGGAATTATTGTCATCCGAGCAAATTGCTGAACATGAATCTGCTGCTCATGTTCATTCACGATTTCCAATTTGGTTTAGGCAACATGTGCATACGTCTTCAAAATATTTGATCTACTATTTGTAAATTGTATGCAAATCATATATATAACCTGTTCGTATGCATGCGTAGGTTTATGGCCACAAACCTACTCCTCTCAATGAACACCTGAGGAACTTATCTGATGGTCCTCGTAAATGTGTTAAAGAATGGCACACATTCTTTTTGAACGGGTACAAATTTCACACCCAGTCATGGATGGAGGGCAAAGAAACTACAAATGATGGTGTTTATGTCAAAGGTGACGCCGGGGGAGGTAAAAATGACATCTACGGAGTCATTAAACACATATATGAACTGACTTACACCACTTTAGACTACAGTAAAATAGTGGTGTTATTATATTGTAACTGGTTTGATCCATCACATAGAGGCACCAAATTGAATCCAATATCTAATACGGTGGACATTAGAGTGAACAGAAGATATCCAATGTTTCATCCGTTCATCATGGCATAAAATGTTAGACAAGTATATTATCCTTATCCATCAACAAGAACAGACAAACTAGGTTGGTGTGTCGCAATTAAGACGAAGCCAAAAAGTCGCATTGAAACAGATGATCCGGTGGTAGAAGTGCCTTACACTACAATGATTTTGTAAAATATGGCGCCACTTTAAACAGTAGCTTTAAACTATAGCGCTAGCTAAAATCGCGTAAAAACATTCACTAGTGTTTACCTAAGAAAGCGCTCTTGAAAGTTAGTTAATAGCTAAGCGCTTCCCAGGAATGTGCTACTAATATTTTAGCGTCAAGAATCACTAACGCTTTTCCAGGAAAGCGCTTTCCTTTATCAATATTTATTAGCGCTTCTCTAGGAATGCGCTAACGCTAAACAATAATTGCCAGCGCTTAAGCGCTATCTATGCCCAAAAAAAATTATATCCCATATTTTGTCTCTGTTTACTCAGTTTGCTCACTCTATATTTTGCTTTCTCTAGCTCCCTCTCATAGTGTCCATGTCGTTCTCTCTCTCTCTCTCGTTGCCGTTGACCTCGCCGTCACCATCTCTCCTTTTGAGCAATTCGTTCTGTTACTCGATCGTTTGCTCTCTCTCTCACAACATTCATGTATTTCTCGCAATGACGCGTCTCTCTGTCATTGGATTGTTGGGCTTCAAACTCGTTTTCTCTCATTATTATATAAAGGTTTTGTTGTGTTCATTAGATTGGAGCTGCGACGCGTCTCTTTATTTAGTTCTGTTCTTTTGGGTTTTGTTTTTATTGTGTTTCCTTGTTTGTGTAGGTTTAAGCCTACTACTGTGGTTGTCTCTTTTGGGTTCGGGGTTTGGTTTCGCACTAAAGAAGAAAGGTTCAATTCTTGGAAGAAAGGATTTGTTTGGTTTTTCCTGTTGGTAAATCCTCCTTCTCCTCTTTCTTACTTCTTCTGCTAGCTTTTTGTTTGCATCTCACTGTAAGGTAGAAAAAAATTAAGTGTCGTTTGATTTGTATGGTTTTATAGTAGAGTTAATTTTGATGTTGGGGCTATTTTGATGTTGTTGCTCTGCTTGTTCTTATAATGTTCTTTTGGGTTGAAAGAATAGGAAGTTTTGGTTACCTTGGTGGTGGTTTATGTAAAAATTTCGGCAACTGTACCGAATCGTATAAGTAATAAAGTGAAAGTAGAGTATCGTCTCCACGAGAATTGTGATCGATTAGTTAACTTAACAAAGTCTATATTTATTTTGAACGAGAACAGATTCTTGGTATTTGAAATTGAGGATAATTGTAGCAACAAATAATAATAATAACAAAGTATTTGAATTTGAATGATTAAAAGTGACTAGGGGTTGAATCCTCTTGTATCCACTCTCATGCAATTAGTTCAACATCAACTCAAGAAATTTCATACAATTTGAAGTTCGAATCAACAAAATTAGTTTAAGGACAATCCCTTGCCTCATAAGCCCTTTACTCTAACTAAAACCCCTAATCCCTTAGGTGATTTATAGTTAGGTTAAGCAATAAGAATAGTGATTCATAAGAACACATAATCACAAAGTTATATTCCTATACTCATCATGATTACGACTACCAATCTCGATTCAAGTCATTCACCCAATTTCCCAATCATCATGAAAAACCCCAAATCAATTTAATAGCGGCCAAGTATCGAAAAGCATTAAGCATAGAGATTGGAAGCTCAATTGAAATGAAATAAACTTGCATTAATGAAATAGAATTAACTACATAAGAGTTTCAAACAAGATTCATCCAACCCTAGAGAACAAGGAACCAAACCAGAAAATTGAAATAAAAATAGAAGACCACTCCATTGATGACTCAAATCCTTGTTCCCAAGCTTGAATCCTCTTTGGAGATGGTGGAAAGTGAAACCCTAGCACCCCTTGACGAGCCCCACGACATTTTAGGTCTTTGGAATGGTAAAGAATGCCTCAAAATCGTGAAAATCATGATATTTAAATGTTTCGGTCGACCCGATGCGCTCTAAGTGCGCCCAGTGTGCCTCACGTGCAAACAAGCGAGCGGCATCAGATTTTGCACTCGGCGCCGCTTTAGGCACGCTCACGTAGCCGCCAAGACTACAAGAATTTTTCGTCATTACTGACGCCAAAAGCGTCGGTAATTCTAAAACCGTCGATAATTGAGATTACCGACGGCCTCGAGGTCGTCGGTATTTTCCTCCTTGGTAAAATTCAAGCTGACCAAAAAAGCCGTCGCTAATTACCCGGCTTGGCCGAAATCGAAAAAGTCGCACATGACCGTCAGTAAAATCCACGAAAACAACCATTTTTGCTGTTGTACTTTACCGACGGCTAAGCCCACTGTAGACTACAAATTAAAATAAAAAAATAGATCCGAAGTTACCGACGGCTAAGCCCACAGTATCTAGAAATTAAAACAAACAAAAAACTCAGCCTTTTTTCAGTTTTTACCAGAAGACAAGGACTCTGTCAGGCCTGAACCACCAGAGAATTTTCTGTTAAGTTGCATAATAAGAATTTTAAATATATTCTAAAGTCTAAATCCAGCACAAAGCACATCTGACTAGAGGACACATTAACATCAATTAAAAAACTGAATGTTGAAAGCACTACTTGAAAATTGCCACAAGGAAGGAGTAGAGTATTTGGAATTTGCAGATTAAATAGAACATTTCTCCATTAAGCCATATACTAATTAAACCTCTAGTTTTGCCGTTAAAATTAGACCACAAAAAATAAGTCATTGCCAAAGCAAGCAATTAGGTATGAAATTAAGATTTAAAATATTCGCTGCATACAACATTAATGATACTATACATTTCAAAACCACTATTAATGAATATCATTTATATGGTACCTGAACTAAAATCGACATAACTTCACCGGGTGAAGGGAATACAGCCGTGATTGTAGCGACCTCTTTCTGACGATTATCTGCAACAAATTACCATTCATTCTTGATTCTTTCAAGAAATTATGTATTTTACTAACGAAAGAAATTATAATCCGAACGGTGATTTCTTTGTACAAGGAGGAAAGCCCACGAGTAACGTTACTAGGACTAACTTGTGCAGCCTGGTCACGAAGAACCACGCTAGTATCTGCATTCATTACTTCCACATCAATAAACAGTGGACGTGTTGTCACATAATCTTTGCATGGCACTTGTGCCCCTGTTGAACTGCATTGCAAAGAGCATTTTAGTTAAATACATGCACTCATTTATCAAATATTCAACATTTGATACATTTTTAAATGCATTTCTTTAATCTCCATTATTATAAGCAAGTGAGCAACATAACTGCAAGCATAGGAAGCAAAGGAGAGACATCTGAAAGCAATCATCCAAACCACTACAATGTACAAATCAAAAATCAAATCTAGGGCTCTATTTAAAAAGTAATCAATGTCAAATATGATTTGAATCTATATGTAACACTAAATTCCATGCAGTATTGACAAATTGGAGCTACACAACATCTAGCAAACTACAATGTACATAGGCAGAAGTACAATGCCATCTAAGGAATATGCAGAACAACAAATATTTATTATGGAATATGTGAGAGATATTTGAGAAAGTGAGATATTATCAGAAAAATAATATCCTCAAATGTATTCATAAGAAGTTATCAGAAGCCCAGATGCAAGCACAGATCCCATTTTATGTACTGGCTCATCAACTGAAATTGAATTTGACATGTCAAACTGGAATATATATCCTGATTTCTTAAGACTTGAGAATCATAAGCTACAGTACAATAATGTAATAAAAGGCTTGCAAAGCTTTATTACATTATTACCTGAGACAAAATTTTGGCACACTCTGCCATTGTGGTCAATTCTCTTTTACGTGATCTTTGCATCAAACCGAGAAAGCAATCTATTCTCTAGCTCTGCGAAATGGTGAAAGGACCCAAAAGTCAAGTTTAACATTCATGGGTACCACAAAATATTTTGGTCTTACCCATCAGTAAAAAGGTCAGTTACTCCTAAATGATATGTTTATTCTTATATTCTTAAAAGCATGTGGGGGAACTGACCATGGACCATGGTAAAGGGAAAAGGTAGAATTGAGCTAATTATTGAGTTGTGCGCCTCATGGCTTAATTAATTCATTTGCTATAAACCTTCCTATCAGAAAAAAGAGGGTAGTAAATAGAACTTTCAACGTGATTTAACTCCTCGATATTGTTACATTGGGATCACACCATATTGAAGAAAGATGAAACATGATAAACGAATAAATACTTAAAAATTACAAATTGCATTTCGAGATAAAGAATGCATGGAATGGATAAAAACAACACAAGGAAAGCACATAGAACTTCGGGAAAATATTCAAACACAAGCTCACTGTAGTTCAGTAAAGTCAATTTCTATTCCAAATGCTAGTTGGTTGTGGTAACAAATAACAAATACAGAACATGCCAGAAGATCATAGAGATGTATCGCATGATCATTTTGCCTTTTCCAAGTGGAACAGGTTACCTATAGATGTACAAGCATCAGATAAACTACGCCTTGTTGCAAACATCATACCATGAAGCTTCCATCCTCAGAATTTACAAAAGCCATAAAACTTCGATCGACGGAGAGAACAGATTTCCAGTTAAGAAGCAAAAATTATGGTAAGAAAATAATTATAAAACTAGAGATCAAGTCAAAATGAGTATCCACTTGCTCTAAATGTAACTAGGTCCATACACATTGGTAGACTTATGCTAAGAGAGAGGGGACAAGCTTTCAAGAATTTATAGTCATGATACATGTAGTTTGCAATATTACGCCAATAATTTTGTTGATTTGCCACCATTGTTTTTTTTTTTTTTTGGGGTCAACAGCCACCATTGTTTCAAGAGCTTTTTTTGGGTATACAAAGTTTATCCACATAGAAATCCTTGGTTAGTAATAAAAAATCATTCTGCTCCGATTTACGTTCAAAATATTGGTAGCAACATCAGCAGAGCTCAAAATGAATTGAATTGGGAAAGCCTACTCTCAAAAAAATGACAAATGCAGTTTGGCTAGTTAAATTGAATACTAAACAAATTTATCCAAACAGATAGCAACCACAACAACCCAAATAGCCATGAATCCCATTTGAACAGATCCCAATAAAATTGAAAGAGAAATCCATGCAAAAGAAAAGTTTAGATATCTTGCAATATTTAATACAAATTCAAACACCACACTAAACATGTGATATATATCACATAGGCCAATCAAAAGCATCAACATTTAGATTCAAATTTTGACCACACAAACTTCGTACAAGAATGCATCACTACATCCTGTTACTTAAATCAATAATTCAGAGAAGAAAGATTACCTTCCACCAAACGTATCCATATCCTACCACAACAATAACAATCACTGTTACACATTTTCTTCCACCTGTACATTGTCAAAGCAATGTCAGAAAATAACACAAAAATAATAAGTAGCGAAAATTTGGTTAGCTTAGACAAAACATTCACACAAACTACAATTAAAACCAGTTATTGCAAAGTCAGCAAATCGACATGTCAGCATTGATTGAATCCTGAAGAATAATAAAAGGCCCCTATAACTTGGAAAAGGGAGTAGATAACCAGAACCTATAAAGGATGCTGACCATTTTGCCTGCTCAATAGAAAGCAAATAATCTCACAGATCACAAAAAACTTAGAGATCTGGAATCATGTACTTTGTCATTCATAATATTCTTTGGGGGAAGTCTATGTTACCTGAGCAATCCCAAGTTAGGGATTTCAATTCCAAAAATCCCCAAATTCTTGAATCTGAAAACCCTAACCCTCTTCCATTGAAATTGGTTCTCAAGCTTCAATCTCCTTTCTTCAATCTCTTGAATCTAAAACTGGTTCTTACTTCTTCAATCTTCTTTGTTCATCTTCATCCATCCATCATCTTAAGCTCGGCTTCTTCTTGATCTCTTGATCTCTCTTTGTTCGTCTCTCTCTCCCCACATCGCGTTACGCTTCTCTCGGCCTCATCCTTCTCGGCGCATCTTCTCCTTCCTTCTCAGGCCGGGCGCCATGGCGAAGTCTCGGCCGCGTGGTGGGCTCCTCTCTCGCCATCTCGTTCTCTCGCGGTCTCCATTCTCTCTCCCTCGTCTCTGCCTCTCTTCTCTCTGCCTCTCACTCTCTATATCTCTCTCGATCTCTCTCTTTCCCGGCCCTGAGCAGGCGCTCGGTGGTCGCCATCGCGACCACCACCCTCTCTCTCTCCCTCGGACCGATCGCTCCTCTTCCTTTTTCTTTCTTTTCTTCCTTCTCCTCTCTTCTTCTTTCTTCTTTCTTTCTGATTTTTTTCTCCTTTTTTTCTTTACTGCAACAGGTCGAGTGGGAGGGAATAGTGGGGTGAAAGAAGAGTGATAAGGTGGAAGGGCCATAAGTGTGGAGTATGGTGGGTCTAAGTCAATGTTTTACTATACCGACGACTTAGCCGTGAACGAGCCAAAATTCAGTAGGCATATATTTTATCTCACTGACGCCTAAGCCGCCAGTAATTACATAGGGCTTATGGGCCATCTGTAATTACCGACGGCTAAGCCGTCGGTAAAGTAGCAAAAAAATAATTTCGTAAACAGATTTTTTCCGGCGCATTAGCGACAGCTTGGCCGTCGGTAATTAAAATATTACCAACGGAGTCGAGGCCGTCGGTAAAATTTCGTCGGTAATACGCAATTTTCTTGTAGTGGATCATGGCGTGACAAAGCAGGTGCCCTCCTACACCCGCTTCTTCCATGTTGTGTTGCATTTTTACCTCTGTAGATGCTGAATTAGCTCAAGGTGTCATCATGAAAGTTGAAGCTATGGGTCTTAGCTTTCCAATGGCACCAGTTGTATCTCATTTGGACACCCAAAACTCCAGATATGATTAAAACATCGAACAGGTGTCAGGCTGAGGTAACATCCCCTTATCAACGTGTATCACAAATTACCCCAACTTAGAGATTGATTTAGGTCTCGATTTCTTTATCAAAGTTGTAGATAATTCTTCTATCTTTCCAACAAGACCAAGATCATCTCATTCGGATTAGTGTGGCTCAAGATATAGCTTTTGAAATCTTCTTTGTTAAGAAACAGCGCTTCCAGGCGCGCTTCCAAGTCAATCCTTTGGCTATGCTCCCATTCCTGTGCACTTAGAGATAAAAAATCATAGAAAACACTAATGCACAAACATTAGAACGGGATCAAGTGAATACATTAAATCATACAATTTAAGCATGAAATCACTTTCAATTCTCTTCAATCATAACACAAATATCCAATTATGCACTATAAATCTACATGTGATGAAGACTTATCACAACCCCAAACTTAGCTCTTTGCTTGTCTCAAGCAAACTCAATCAAAAACACGGGTTGGATTTCAAATAATTCCTATTCATCTAGGTGAAATTTTCATAAAAATTTTGACAATCTATACACAATCAATTCACCTATTCTTTTGAATCATGCTTTCCAATTATCACAACTCGAGTAACCAAAATGAATTTATTTACTCAGAGTCACAAATCAATTCCCATTACACCTTTTCAGATAATGTGTTTCACTCCACTCAAGTGTTTAAAGGGCATACTGTTTACACTCAATTCACACCAAATGCAATCATCTACAATAAAGATCTCAATCATCTGTGTGTGTGTTCACATGCAATGCAAAAGCAATCAAGAACTGAGTCAAGTTCTGAAGAATTCATACAAATGGTGGAGCACTCAAGAATAAATAAAATTTTGTTTAGGCTGAAACACTCACATATTTTGCTTTTGTAATGAGAAAGGATTCATGACCACTGAAGTTCTCAAAAGTTACGGTTGCAAGAAGCTGATTAGAAAGGTTCATGTCAACAAAAGGTTCAACTCCTTGATCATACACATCATGCACACAATAAGAGTAACAGTTCACACAAGATGACATGGAATGCCATAAAGTAACAAGGAGCTCATTCAGCCATAGGATGCATGGTATCAACTTCACACACAGAAGAAAACAAATTCAACATAAAAATAAACAACAAAAGAAAGGAAAGAAAGATAGAACCTTTGCGGTGAGCTGCCCGACTCGACTGCTAACTTGAAATGAGAAAGGTGGGCCGCCAGACGCCACCTCCAATGGGTTGCCTCCCATGAATCGCTTCTTTAACGTCGCTAGCTTAACGCTTCAACACCCCTAGTTAGGGTGGATAACATGACAAGAAGAAGATTTTATCCTTCCGCTTCCTTCTTTTGGGGAGAATTCCCATGTACTTGGCATAAGGAAGTAAGTGTTCCCATGCCCCAACAATTAGACATTTGGGATATTGCTTCCCCCACTCTTTATCTAGAAGCAGATGAAATTCATCTTGCAGAGGACCATATTCTTCAATGACCAAGGGTTGGGCTGTCACATGAATCTCTCCATTCCTCAACCTTAAGTCCTCTTCTATGTCACTATTTTTGTTTTTCAATTTTTCTTCCAATGCCACAATGAAGTTATGTTTAATCTCTATCTCCACTTTCTTCTGCTCAAATTAGGAAACTTGCTCTGATAACCTCTCACATTGAATCTCAAATTTATCAAATGAAGCTTGGTTGGCTTTCATGAATTCAACCAAAACATTTTTGAGGTAAGTGTCTCTGTCATGTGATTATTCGAATTGAGTTTAAGGATGTGACTCTTCTTCTCCCATAGTACTTTCCATAAAATAATCATCTTCTGGTTCCACCATGACTAAGAGATCCTCATCTTCTGGTGATATGACCAAGAAATCCTCACAACAGCCATTTTTGTACTTTCCTCCACAAAAATCACATCTAAGAGGCTGCATGCTACAGAAACTAAGAGAATTGTGAGCAACACAACAACTTTATAAGAAGAGAAAAGAAATTTTAAATTTTTGTTTTTTTTATAAACAGAAAATAAAATTGTTCAAAATAATACTCGTTTGCCTTGTTAAAAATCAATTCAACAATCCCCGGCAACAGCGCCAAAAACTTGTTAAGGATTTCGGCAAGTGTACCGAATCGTACAAGTAATAAAGTGAAAGTAGAGTATCGTCTCCACGAGGATTGTGATCGATTATTTAACTTAACAAACTCGGTATCTATTTTGAACGAGAACAAATTCTTGGTATTTGGAATACGGATATTTGTAACGATGACAATAAAGATAACACACTAATTGAATTTCAGTAATTAAAAACGTCTAGGGATAGACTCCTTTTGTTTCCACCTTTATGTTTTTGAATTCAAATCCAATGCAAGTAACTTATGAAATATTTGAAGTTTAAATCCACAAGTTTAGATTAATGAAAATTCCTTTCCTATTAATCCCTTTGATTGAATTAACAAGCCCTGATTCCTTAGGTGCAATAAATAAAATCAAGCACAAAGATTAAAGATTCGTACAAACTCATACCACAATAATTATATTCTTACAACCCTATTAAGCATGTCCAATGATCTGAAAGCAAGTCTAAAACCCCAATTTTCCAATTGATGTTAAGACCCTAGTTCAATTCAATAGTGATCAATTATCGAAATGCATTAAGAAAAGGGATAAAGGATCAAATAACATAAATTAAACTTGCATTGAAATTCTAAATCCGGTTACATAAAGATATCTGCAAAATTCATCTTACCCTAGTCTAAGAGGTTTAGTTCCTCACGAAAGAAGAGAAACTAATCCATAGAGATGAGAAGGTTGAAAGAGACTCCATTGATTCTTCAATTCTTGTTCCTAAGGTTGAATCCTCTTTGGAGATGGCAAAGAGTTAATCCGTCAAAAAGTCTGAACCCCTAGCTAATTGTTTCAAAAGTCTATTTATAGGTAGGTTAAAAAGGAGTGAAAGATTAAGTTAAAACGGGTAAAAAAAACACGAAATTACAAAGTTTGAGCGCCCCGCAGCACGGTCGTGGAGCCTGGCACGGCCTGGCCGTGCTGCGCTAAGATCATGTATGCGCAACAAAAGAGTCGAGGCACGGTCATGCCTGGTGGCACAACCTAGCCGTGGAACATTCTGCCTGACGAGGAAATGTGCTTTTTGACCAGCAACCAAGGCACGGTTGTGCCACCTGACATGGGCAGGCCGTGCTCCTTCAAATCTTGCCCTATTTTAGTGTTTGATTTTGCTCCATTTTCCTAGGCCAATTACCTTCCTTTCTGCATAATTGAACCAAAACCAAGTGCATTATTCAAATCAAGCAAAATGCATAAATAACATGGATTAAAATGGCTAAAATGACTAAGATGCGATGCAAAACTAACACTAAACTATATGCTATTTTGAACACATCAAATTACCCCAAGCTTAGGATTTTGCTTGTCCTCAAGCAATTACTGTGGCCAAAGATGGAATGGGAAATGGACATGCAACAGATAAGGAACCCGAGATAAAAGCAAGATCGAGCAATGGGCTAAAAAACTATCAAACACAATAGAGACAATCAAAATCAAGTCCAATTAGCAACTTAGGCTCTATGAAATCATGTCTGTCACTGATAGGGGCACTCTCCTTACTACTCTCCAAGTGTTTAAAGGTTAAGACAATTTGCTCAAATTCATCAATGAAAGTGCTCTACCATA
This sequence comes from Calophaca sinica, assembly GCA_037113605.1. NCBI lineage: Eukaryota > Viridiplantae > Streptophyta > Magnoliopsida > Fabales > Fabaceae > Calophaca > Calophaca sinica. The sequence continues at coordinate 100,684,828 of CM073735.1, read as the reverse complement.
GGCTTGACTATTAACCAAATCTCAGCAAAGAATTAATGAAGACACAAAAGAATCAAAAGGTCTTTCAAAAGGTTGTAACGTGGCCAAGGGATTTGACTAGTAAGGTGGCATAAAAACAAGAAAGGGGAAATTCAAGGGCTATCAACATGAACAATTAAAGCAACCCTATTAAAGCAGAGTAAGAGGAGCAATCCATTTTTCCCTTTTTGCTTTCAAAACATTTTTATTTTGCTCCTCTTCTATTTTTTTTTTATTCTCCCTCATTTGAGATTTTGCAATAAGCATTTTGGAGGAACTAAACAACAGAAGAGATCCCAAGTTCAAGCATCAAAACAATTCCAACGAGATTTAGCATCCAATTACTCCCTTAAACATGCTCTAAAAGGTGTCACAAACATTTCACAATGGCATGGGTACCAAGAAAATTTATTTCAATCAAGGCTCAAAAGAGGCAACTAGATAAAGCTTTCATTCAAAAATCAAAGGCTTGAAACAAATTGCCTAAAATGCCTTAATAATTTTCAAGTGTGTAGACAAAAATCTTCAAGTTTTGAAAAGGTTTCAAGTCAAGTTCTAGAGAGCACAATCAAGAGGAACACAGTCGTACAAGGAGAAAGGGGCATAAAATACAAGCCCCGATACATGCCCAAATCTCACATTTAGAAGTTAAAGCCAGTGAGAAACATCAAATCAGAGTGCCACATGCTAATTCTCAACTTATCAGAAAATTATCTCTATGTACAATAAGAATCACTACCTTTAAGCCCATCACAAGATAAAATAATTGGGTTCCAAATCATAGCAATCTTCAATTCGAAAAAGATTAATGGCACACATTAACGACACAAGAGGGTAGCAGGAATTGGGGGATAAAATGATGCGAACAAAAAAAAATAGAAAAATAGACCGCACACAATCAGCATGGTATATCAAGCATGGCATGTGAGCAAACAAAACAACCAACAGATCAACAATCAAGTCACTACAATATCAACCATTGCATGTGAGCAGGCAAGTCTATCAACAGATAAGTGATCAAGTCATCACAATATCCAATTCATCAACAATTCCTCACATATCATAAATGCGGTTAGCTATGCATGTCAATGCAGTATGGCTAGTTTGTGTATACACCTGCAGCCTTAAACAAAGTCGGAGACACGAGGACCTTTCTTTCCCAACGCCCAACTCAACTCCCCTACCAAGGGTATTGCCACAAAGGCTTGCCACACATTAGGCTTTCTGCCACACGGGCATGCAGTGACAACTCGTCCTTTTGAAGTCCTGAAGACAATCAAACGCTCCGAGTGTCGATGCTCAATGGTCAGTATACATCCAAACAAATTCAACAACATGGCATGCTCACCGTAGGCGCCGAGTAATGTTTTAATTAATCAATGCGGATCGACGACACCTCAACTCACTCACTCTAATTAGTGAATTTTCATGCTTCCAATTCTTATATTACCTAGGTGAGGTTGTACCAAAATAAATAACTCATTTAGCTTTGGGTCATTGGAACCCGAAGTTTCATCAAATTCTTTATCTAGCATGGTTCCATTTCTACTTATCTATAAGCTTAGGCTAGTCATACTACAATCCTCCTGCTTATTTTTAAGCCAAAATACCTTTAACAATTACTTGGAGTGCAAACACAGGACACAAAGTCCGGTGTTCAATTGCGAACGCTAGTCTTAATCTCGGATCAACTCTAGGCACGTGTCACGGAACACTAGGCTCAATTTTTAGATTGAGATACTAGGCACGCCATACGGAACACTAGGTCAAATCCTTAATCAAGAAAAAGCGCACGCAAGCAGGACATTAAGTCCCAGCACAGGACCCATGGCCCATATGCTCAATAGGAACACTAGGTTCCCTATGTTTTGATCTTTAAAAAAAAAACACGATCTTTGAACTCTCTTTCTCTATTCTTATATCACTCCTATGTATCTGAAAATACTTTTTAGTTCTAGGTCGTTGAACCCTAGTTGTGTTAAATAACACACTGGAAGAATTCCCAGGAAAGAGAGGTGGTGCGAACACTCTTAATTACCAAGTCTTTCCTAGCCGTAATTTCCCAGCGCATCATTTAACTCAACCGCTGCAAATCGTACTATTTATTTCAACTTCTTTTTTCTACTATCGTTCCATTGAAATTTCCTTGCAAGCTTTAGCTAGTTATACTAAAACCCTCACGCTTACTTTTAACTCAAATGCCCTTAACAATTTGCTTACGAAATCGAATTGACGTGAAATCGCATCAGATTTACCGATGTAAATCGTCAACCAATAGCAATGATCAACGCATTATTAATTAATCCATCATCAACACCAATATTTTTCTATTCCAAGTCAATACCAAATTCCATTTAAATCCTACTTGATTCATGGAAAACAACATCAATCATAATGCCTCACAGGGCCAAAGACATGCTATAGCATTTCAACAGCATATAACAATTCAATAGGCTACAACATGCTCCACAGTTTCATCAACTTCAAGTCTAATCAAATCACTCAAACAAGATTTAAGTCACGCAATACAATTCAATTTGCCACGCAGGCCAACAAAGATGCTACAACATTTCCAACAACACATAAAAGTACTACAAGTACTACCACACTATCAAACAATCAAACAAGCAACAAACAAGGCGAAAAGCCCAAACTCATTATATAAGAATTTCCCTTACCTTGGGCGCTTTAACAATCCTAGCAAGGTAATTCGGAATAATCGTCAAGTCGCACTTCGCGCGTGTACCTTAAGCACGAACCTTAACAACACAAACTTAACTAAATTAGAACTAAAACTTAGTCCTAATGCCCCTAGGGCAGCCACGGCTTAGGCATCCTAAAGCCTAGGAATTACTTGACTTAATCCCTAATTGGTGCTATCTAGCCATATGCCAAGGTACATATTCAAACCATGCAAGTTTTGAAACTTTTTCAAAAGCTAAGCACTTAGAAAATATCAAAACCCAAAACTTACCAATTGGAATAGTGTTTTTACCAAATGAATAGTGTTTTGCCAACTTTGAACCATTTTTCAAAGCTCTAAAACATGTCACAAAATTCTAGAAACAATTCTATTACAAGTTCAAAACAATTCTTGAAACATAAACTCAAACTTTTCCCAAAATCATACTTCTTTGAATTGTTTTACTAAACCAAATCATCAACCACTTTTACAACTATTTTCAAGCATAAATACAAGTCAAGAACAAGTTACAAAATATCATTGGAGGCCACGGTTTCAAAGCTCCAAAACAACTTCAAATTTTCAAATCTTTTAACATCAAAATCTTACAAACTTCATTCAATCAAAACTTCTTATCAAAACCAAACTTATTCAGCACTTTAAGACACTTAAAAACAAGTTCTAACTCACCCAAATTATGTTTAAAAGTTACTGTTTTTAAGCCTCACAAACAGCCCCAAAATTCATTTTTTTTTAAACAAGTTTCCAAGGCTCCAAACATACACACCTTTATAGATTTAAAGTTCTAACAAAAACTAACTTCCACAACACTTAAATTACTTTGAAAACAACTTAGAACATACCCCTCAATCATATTAGGCTCACGGTTTTGGTCACCCAAAAACAATTCCAAATTTCAATTTTTTTTCATTTCCAAAACAAATCATTCCATCACACTTAAATCTTTACATCTTAAACCAATTTTTCCTAACACCTAACATACTTAAAAATCAAATTAAAACATCCCCTAACATCATGTGAGAGCCACGGTTCAGCCCCCCTTTTCACCAAATCAATTTTTCCAAAACTTGTAAACATAGTTATATGACTAGGATCCAAACATACAACTACTAAACCTTCAAAACTAACACCAAATTGACAAGAACAAGCCAAGAACAAAGCTTGGGACAGCCCCATGGTTTCGCCAGCAAAGGGGTTAGGGTTTCCAAACTCAAAATACCAAAATCAAAGGGATTCATGGAAGAAAATAAGGGGTTATGAAACTATACATGCCATACTAGCCAAAACAAGCACTAAAATTCAAGAATAGTTCCTAAAACCTTCAAAACCCATATCATGGAACCCAAGAGAGATGAGGAAAGATTTATGGAGCTTACCAAGAGTGGAGATGAAGATTGAACAAGAGTGGAGATGGAAGGAAGCAAAGATGCACACTTGAATCTTCAAAACTCCCAAAATCACAACTTTCTTTCTCTAAGTTTTTCTTCAAGTTCTTCACAAATGGAAGAGGAAAATGGTGCTGGTGTGTAATGAGGATGAGGCCACGAAATTTCAGGGGTAGAATGGGAAGGAAAGGTTCATTTAGTTAGAAACTAACTCACTAAGTCATAAACCAACTAAACTAACTTCCTACCATTTACTAACCAACCAATCACACCTTGACACTTGTAAATGCCATCATTAAAAGCACATTCAGCTCCCCTAGTGGCTAGATACATCTCCCTTAGCCCAAAATATCTCGTGGTCTCGCTATGGCGCGTTCTCGCTCAGCCAGGGTCTTGTGGCGTTTAGCGTATATTAGGTTTTAATAATAAAAACTCCAAAAATATTTCTAATTATAACCCCACACCCAAAAATCACAAATATTCCTCGTGGCATAAGAAAAGTATCTATGTATCTCGTTTTCTCGAAATGCGAACCGAAACGTCGCAATTAGGTGATCTCGGCCATAGAAAATACACTAAATATTTTCTGATGCCCAAAAATTCTAGAAAAATTACAATAAATCCTAAATATTGGAAAATGCTAAGATCTCAAATTTTATAAAATTTGGATCACGTTTGGGCATGTTTCAGTTAGAAACACACACACTAGCCTATCTACTGCAGTAATTCAATGTAATTCTCGCGTAATAAAAGCTGTAAATTAGTGAGGATCACTAATTTCAATTTCTCTTATCATATAGATATTATTCAATCAATAAAATTATCAAAACAAAAACATTAAAAAAATAGTCATATTAAATAAGAAATAAAAATGCACGATTAATACTATAACTAAATAATAAAAATCCAAACTATGACTTAAAAATAACTATTAAGTCCTAAAATTATTTTTCATTCAATAAAATAATTTTCTTTAATCAAACAACAATCTTTCACATTTTTCGATATTAATTCATATTAAAAACAGTATACGTCTACACTGTCTCTTAATCTGAATTAATTGTTAAAACAGTAAATTGTTCACAATAAATCTTTGTTGTTCTTCATACTTTTAAAAAACCATTGAGGTCATGACTCTCTACGATTTATTTTCAAGTAGTTGGAACTACAAAATAATTTTCATAAAAATTGGGATGTTACATTTTAGGTCTCAAATCAACCTTCAATTGTGCTGAGACGTGCATGGATTATATGACCCAAATTATGTTAAATGCAACACCTATTAAAGTTGGTTTACCACAAAGTTATTATGATGCTAAAAGGTTGATGTCCAAGCTGGGTTTAGGCATTAAAAGGATCGATTGTTGTGTGAACAGTTGCATGTTGTATTACGATAATGAATTTAGCACAAATGACAAAGCGTTCGTTGAATGTAAATTTTGTCAACAGCCTAGGTATCGTGTCTACAAAAGGGGGACGAGTAGGAGTAAACTAGTTCCAAGGAAGGCCATGTTTTATCTGCCTATTGTATCAAGACTGCAAAGGTTGTTTGCATCGATGTAGACTGCAGGTAAAATGACGTGGCACTATGACAATAGAAGAACTTCAGGTGAGTTGTGCCATTCGTGTGATGGTGAGGCATGGAAGCACTTTGATTGAGTACATCCTGATTTTGCAGCGGATCCACACAATGTCCGACTTGGGTTATGCTCTGATGGGTTTACACCATATGTCCAGTCGTTGACTAAACCATATTCTTGTTGGCCAGTTATTGCCACCCCGTACAATCTTCCTCCTGATATGTGCATGTCTAAACCCTACATGTTCTTACCTTGTGTAATTCTGGGCCCAGATTCACCAACAACGAGTATTGATATATATTTGCAACCTCTTATTGATGATTTGAAGAGGCTGTGGACTGATGTTATTACGTATGATATTGCTCGAAAGAAAAACTTTATGATGAGAGCCGCCCTAATGTGGACCATTAATGACTTTCCTGCTTATGGCATGTTATCTGGGTGGGGGACTCGTGGTAAATTGGTATGTCCAATATGCATGGAGGATACGAAGGCATTCACCTTGCACTACGGGGGGAAGGCTTCTTGGTTTGACTCGCATCGTAGGTTCTTAATAAGCGATAATCCATTTAAGACGAATAAGAATGCCTTCGTCAGGTGGGAAGTTGAAAATGAAGACCCACCACGTAGGTTGACATCGGAAGAGGTATAGAGAAGAGTTGAGAATCTGCCAAAAGTAAAAGTCATAAATGGTGTTATTGAACGACCGGAGGGTTATGGACAGTGGCATAATTAGACAAAAAGAAGTATTTTTTGGGATCTCGAGTATTGGAAAGACAATTTATTGAGACACAATCTCGATGTTATGCACATTGAAAACAATTTTTTTGACAACATATTTAACACTGTGATGAATGTGAAGGGAAAAACCAAAGACAATGAGAAAGCTAGGAGGGACTTTGCTATTTACTGCAGGTGAAAGGACTTGTTGTTGGTGGATGACCCGGCTACTGGGAAAACCCTAAAACCGGAAGCCAATTACACTTTATCCTCCAAAAAAGCAAAAGCAGTTTATCAGTGGATAGGAAAACTTAAGATGCCTGATGGTTATTCTTCCAATATAGCAAGATGTGTCAATGTGGATAGTGGGAATATGCAAGGAATGAAGAGTCATGATTGTCATGTATTCATGGAGTGTTTACTTCCTATTGCCTTTAATACATTGCCAGCACATGTTTTGAACCCACTAGTTGAAATTAGTCGATTTTTTAAGAATTTGTGTTTTGCAACATTGAGGAATGATGATCTTATCAAGATGGAACAAGACATTCCCCTGATTATATGTAAGTTTGAGAGGATATTTCCCCCTGGTTTCTTTAATTCTATGGAGCATTTCTCAGTGCACCTGGCATACGAGGCTATATATATATCCTTAAATTTCAAATATATGTATCCATTCTAATCAAAGTTACCAATTCAATTAAACTTTTATATAGGTTCATGGGTCATTCAAAACGATCGGTGAAGGATCAATTTGTTCGTCTTACTTACATCGCGAAACAACCTATTTTTGTTTATATTATTTCAACAACACAACATTGACTCCGCGAATTAGAAGAAATGAGGTGGTGCCTACATGTGAAAGATATCAATTAGCCTTATTAGTGTATTGTCTGCCTGGTCGTCATGCTGGTAGAGAATCGATTCACTGGTTGACAGATGAAGACACAATTCAGCGCATGTTCACGTACTGATCAATTGCACTGAAGTCAAACCCTACCTAGAGTATGTATATAGTTAATTCTGTTGTGTTTGTGTTAGCAAGACACTATACATTGTTTCTTTGTTGTCCAATTTCATCAGGGAATTATTGTCATCCGAGCAAATTGCTGAACATGAATCTGCTGCTCATGTTCATTCACGATTTCCAATTTGGTTTAGGCAACATGTGCATACGTCTTCAAAATATTTGATCTACTATTTGTAAATTGTATGCAAATCATATATATAACCTGTTCGTATGCATGCGTAGGTTTATGGCCACAAACCTACTCCTCTCAATGAACACCTGAGGAACTTATCTGATGGTCCTCGTAAATGTGTTAAAGAATGGCACACATTCTTTTTGAACGGGTACAAATTTCACACCCAGTCATGGATGGAGGGCAAAGAAACTACAAATGATGGTGTTTATGTCAAAGGTGACGCCGGGGGAGGTAAAAATGACATCTACGGAGTCATTAAACACATATATGAACTGACTTACACCACTTTAGACTACAGTAAAATAGTGGTGTTATTATATGGTAACTGGTTTGATCCATCACATAGAGGCACCAAATTGAATCCAATATCTAATACGGTGGACATTAGAGTGAACAGAAGATATCCAATGTTTCATCCGTTCATCATGGCATAAAATGTTAGACAAGTATATTATCCTTATCCATCAACAAGAACAGACAAACTAGGTTGGTGTGTCGCAATTAAGACGAAGCCAAAAAGTCGCATTGAAACAGATGATCCGGTGGTAGAAGTGCCTTACACTACAGCAGATTTTGTAAAATATGGCGCCACTTTAAACAGCGCTTTAAACTATAGCGCTAGCTAAAATCGCAGAAAAACATTCACTAGTGTTTACCTAAGAAAGCGCTACTGAAAGTTCGTTAATAGCTAGCGCTTCCCCAGGAATGTGCTACTAATATTTTAGCGTCAAGAATCACTAACGCTTTTCCAGGAAAGCGCTTTCCTTTATCAATATTTATTAGCGCTTCTCTAGGAATGCGCTAACGCTAAACAATAATTGCCAGCGCTTAAGCGCTATCTATGCCCAAAAAAAATTATATCCCATATTTTGTCTCTGTTTACTCAGTTTGCTCACTCTATATTTTGCTTTCTCTAGCTCCCTCTCATAGTGTCCATGTCGTTCTCTCTCTCTCTCTCGTTGCCGTTGAGCTCGCCGTCACCATCTCTCCTTTTGAGCAATTCGTTCTGTTACTCGATCGTTTGCTCTCTCTCTCACAACATTCATGTATTTCTCGCAATGACGCGTCTCTCTGTCATTGGATTGTTGGGCTTCAAACTCGTTTTCTCTCATTATTATATAAAGGTTTTGTTGTGTTCATTAGATTGGAGCTGCGACGCGTCTCTTTATTTAGTTCTGTTCTTTTGGGTTTTGTTTTTATTGTGTTTCCTTGTTTGTGTAGGTTTAAGCCTACTACTATGGTTGTCTCTTTTGGGTTCGGGGTTTGGTTTCGCACTAAAGAAGAAAGGTTCGATTCTTGGAAGAAAGGATTTGTTTGGTTTTTCCTGTTGGTAAATCCTCCTTCTCCTCTTTCTTACTTCTTCTGCTAGCTTTTTGTTTGCATCTCACTGTAAGGTAGAAAAAAATTAAGTGTCGTTTGATTTGTATGGTTTTATAGTAGAGTTAATTTTGATGTTGGGGCTATTTTGATGTTGTTGCTCTGCTTGTTCTTATAATGTTCTTTTGGGTTGAAAGAATAGGAAGTTTTGGTTACCTTGGTGGTGGTTTATGTTAAAAATTTCGGCAAGTGTACCGAATCGTATAAGTAATAAAGTGAAAGTAGAGTATCGTCTCCACGAGAATTGTGATCGATTAGTTAACTTAACAAAGTCTATATTTATTTTGAACGAGAACAGATTCTTGGTATTTGAAATTGAGGATAATTGTAGCAACAAATAATAATAATAACAAAGTATTTGAATTTGAATGATTAAAAGTGACTAGGGGTTGAATCCTCTTGTATCCACTCTCATGCAATTAGTTCAACATCAACTCAAGAAATTTCATACAATTTGAAGTTCGAATCAACAAAATTAGTTTAAGGACAATCCCTTGCCTCATAAGCCCTTTACTCTAACTAAAACCCCTAATCCCTTAGGTGATTTATAGTTAGGTTAAGCAATAAGAATAGCGATTCATAAGAACACATAATCACAAAGTTATATTCCTATACTCATCATGATTACGACTACCAATCTCAGTTCAAGTCATTCACCCAATTTCCCAATCATCATGAAAAACCCCAAATCAATTTAATAGCGGCCAAGTATCGAAAAGCATTAAGCATAGAGATTGGAAGCTCAATTGAAATGAAATAAACTTGCATTAATGAAATAGAATTAACTACATAAGAGTTTCAAACAAGATTCATCCAACCCTAGAGAACAAGGAACCAAACCAGAAAATTGAAATAAAAATAGAAGACCACTCCATTGATGACTCAAATCCTTGTTCCCAAGCTTGAATCCTCTTTGGAGATGGTGGAAAGTGAAACCCTAGCACCCCTTGACGAGCCCCACGACATTTTAGGTCTTTGGAATGGTAAAGAATGCCTCAAAATCGTGAAAATCATGATATTTAAATGTTTCAGTGCGACCAGTACGCTCTAAGTGCGCCCCAAGTGTGCCTCACGTGCAAACAAACAGAACGGCATCAGATTTTGCACTCCAGGCGCGCTTTAGGCACGCTCCGCGCGCACGCGCACTACAAGAATTTTCGTCATTACCGACGGCCAAAAGCCGTCGGTAATTCTAAAAAACCGTCGGTAATTCGAGATTACCGACGGCCTCGAGGTCGTCGGTATTTTCCTCCTTGGTAAAATTTACCGACGGCCAAAAAAGCTGTCGCTAATTACCGACGGCTTGGCCGTCAGAAAGTCGTCACATGACCGTCAGTAAAATCCACGAAAACAACCATTTTTGTTGTTGTACTTTACCGACGGCTAAGCCCACTGTAGACTACAAATTAAAATAAAAAAATAGATCCGAAGTTACCGACGGCTTAGCCGTCCGTAAATTTACCGACGGCTAAGCCCACTGTAATCTAGAAATTAAAACAAACAAAAAACTCAGCCTTTTTTCAGTTTTTACCAGAAGACAAGGACTCTGTCAGGCCTGAACCACCAGAGAATTTTCTGTTAAGTTGCATAATAAGAATTTTAAATATATTCTAAAGTCTAAATCCAGCACAAAGCACATCTGACTAGAGGACACATTAACATCAATTAAAAAACTGAATGTTGAAAGCACTACTTGAAAATTGCCACAAGGAAGGAGTAGAGTATTTGGAATTTGCAGATTAAATAGAACATTTCTCCATTAAGCCATATACTAATTAAACCTCTAGTTTTGCCGTTAAAATTAGACCACAAAAAATAAGTCATTGCCAAAGCAAGCAATTAGGTATGAAATTAAGATTTAAAATATTCACAGATACAACATTAATGATACTATCTGCTCAAAACCACTATTCAAATGAATATCATTTATATGGTACCTGAACTAAAATCGACATAACTTCACTGGGTGAAGGGAATACAGCCGTGATTGTAGCAGCCTCTTTACGAAAGTATCTGCAACAAATTACCATTCATTACTGATTCTTTCAAGAAATTATGCATTTTACTAACGAAAGAAATTATAATCCGAACCAGTGATTTCTTTGTACAAGGAGGAAAGCCCACGAGTAACGTTACTAGGACTAACTTGTGCAGCCTGGTCACCAAGAACCAGCCTAGTATCTGCATTCATTACTTCCACATCAATAAACATTGGACGTGTTGCCACATAATGCTGCATGGCACTTGTGCCCCTGTTGAACTGCATTGCAAAGAGCATTTTAGTTAAATACATGCACTCATTTATCAAATATTCAACATTTGATACATTTTTAAATGCATTTCTTTAATCTCCATTATTATAAGCAAGTGAGCAACATAACTGCAAGCATAGGAAGCAAAGGAGAGACATCTGAAAGCAATCATCCAAACCACTACAATGTACAAATCAAAAATCAAATCTAGGGCTCTATTTAAAAAGTAATCAATGTCAAATATGATTTGAATCTATATGTAACACTAAATTCCATGCAGTATTGACAAATTGGAGCTACACAACATCTAGCAAACTACAATGTACATGGCGTAAGTACAATGCCATCTAAGGAATATGCAGAACAACAAATATTTATTATGGAATATGTGAGAGATATTTGAGAAAGTGAGATATTATCAGAAAAATAATATCCTCAAATGTATTCATAAGAAGTTATCAGAAGCCCAGATGCAAGCACAGATCCCATTTTATGTACTGGCTCATCAACTGAAATTGAATTTGACATGTCAAACTGGAATATATATCCTGATTTCTTAAGACTTGAGAATCATAAGCTACAGTACAATAATGTAATAAAAGGCTTGCAAAGCTTTATTACATTATTACCTGAGACAAAATTTTGGCACACTCTGCCATTGTGGTCAATTCTCTTTTCTGTGATGCTGCATCAAACCGAGAAAGCAATCTATTCTCTAGCTCTGCAGAAATGGTGAAAGGACCCAAAAGTCAAGTTTAACATTCATGGACTGCCACAAAATATTTTGGTCTTACCCATCAGTAAAAAGGTCAGTTACTCCTAAATGATATGTTTATTCTTATATTCTTAAAAGCAGGTGGGGGAACTGACCATGGACCATGGTAAAGGGAAAAGGTAGAATTGAGCTAACTATTGAGTTGTGCGCCTCATGGCTTAATTAATTCATTTGCTATAAACCTTCCTATCAGAAAAAAGAGGGTAGTAAATAGAACTTTCAACGTGATTTAACTCCTCAATATTGTTACATTGGGATCACACCATATTGAAGAAAGATGAAACATGATAAACGAATAAATACTTAAAAATTACAAATTGCATTTCGAGATAAAGAATGCATGGAATGGATAAAAACAACACAAGGAAAGCACATAGAACTTCGGGAAAATATTCAAACACAAGCTCACTGTAGTTCAGTAAAGTCAATTTCTATTCCAAATACTAGTTGGTTGTGGTAACAAATAACAAATACAGAACATGCCAGAAGATCATAGAGATGTATCGCATGATCATTTTGCCTTTTCCAAGTGGAACAGATTACCTATAGATGTACAAGCATCAGATAAACTACGCCTTGTTGCAAACATCATACCATGAAGCTTCCATCCCTGTAAATTTACAAAAGCCATAAAACTCGATCAGCTTCAGAGAGAACAGATTTCCAGTTAAGAAGCAAAAATTATGGTAAGAAAATAATTATAAAACTAGAGATCAAGTCAAAATGAGTATCCATTTGCTCTAATTTTAACTAGGTCCATACACATTGGTAGACTTATGCTAAGAGAGAGGGGACAAGCTTTCAAGAATTTATAGTCATGATACATGTAGTTTGCAATATTACGCCAATAATTTTGTTGATTTGCCACCATTGTTTTTTTTTTTGGGGTCAACAGCCACCATTGTTTCAAGAGCTTTTTTTGGGTATACAAAGTTTATCCACATAGAAATCCTTGGTTAGTAATAAAAAATCATTCTGCTCCGATTTACGTTCAAAATATTGGTAGCAACATCAGCAGAGCTCAAAATGAATTGAATTGGGAAAGCCTACTCTCAAAAAAATGACAAATGCAGTTTGGCTAGTTAAATTGAATACTAAATAAATTTATCCAAACAGATAGCAACCACAACAACCCAAATAGCCATGAATCCCATTTGAACAGATCCCAATAAAATTGAAAGAGAAATCCATGCAAAAGAAAAGTTTAGATATCTTGCAATATTTAATACAAATTCAAACACCACACTAATCATGTGATATATATCACATAGGCCAATCAAAAGCATCAACATTTAGATTCAAATTTTGACCACACAAACTTCGTACAAGAATGCATCACTACATCCTGTTACTTAAATCAATAATTCAGAGAAGAAAGATTACCTTCCACCAAACGTATCCATATCCTACCACAACAATAACAATCAACATTACACATTTTCTTCCACCTGCATATTGTCAAAGCAATGTCGAAAATAACACAAAAATAATAAGTAGCGAAAATTTGGTTAGCTTAGACAAAACATTCACACAAACTACAATTAAAACCGATTATTGCAAAGTCAAGAAATCGACATGTCAGCATTGATTGAATCCTGAAGAATAATAAAAGGCCCCTATAACTTGGAAAAGGGAGTAGATAACCAGAACCTATAAAGGATGCTGACCATTTTGCCTGCTCAATAGAAAGCAAATAATCTCACAGATCACAAAAAACTTAGAGATCTAGAATCATGTACTTTGTCATTCATAATATTCTTTGGGGGAAGTCTATGTTACCTGAGCAATCCCAAGTTAGGGATTTCAATTCCAAAAATCCCCAAATTCTTGAATCTGAAAACCCTAACCCTCTTCCATTGAAATTGGTTCTCAAGCTTCAATCTCCTTTCTTCAATCTCTTGAATCTAAAACTGGTTCTTACTTCTTCAATCTTGCTGTTCATCTTCATCCATCCATCATCTTAAGCTCAGCTTCTTCTTCGGTCTCTTGATCTCTCTTTGTTCTCGTCTCTCTCTCCCCACATCGCGTTCTGCTTCTCTCGGCCTCATCCTTCTCGGCCGCATCTTCTCCTTCCCTTCTCCGGCCAGCGCCACCGGGCGAGCCTCCAGCCGCCGCCGCTCCTCTCTCTCGCCATCTCGTTCTCTCTCGCGGTCTCCATTCTCTCTCCCTCGTCTCTGCCTCTCTTCTCTCTGCGTCTCACTCTCTATATCTCTCTCGATCTCTCCCTCTCTCGGCCCTGAACAGGGCGCTCGGTGGTGCGCCATCGCGGCCACCACCCCTCTCCTCTCCCTCGGCCGATCGCTCCTCTTCCTTTTTCTTTCTTTTCTTCCTTCTCCTCTCTTCTTCTTTCTTCTTTCTTTCTGATTTTTTCCTCCTTTTTTTCTTTGCTGCAACAGGTCGAGTGGGAGGGAATAGTGGGGTGAAAGAAGAGTGATAAGGTGGAAGGGCCATAAGTGTGGAGTATGGTGGGTCTAAGTCAATGTTTTACTATACCGACGGCTTAGCCGTCGGTAACGTAGCCAAAAAATCAGTAGGCATATATTTTATGTTACTGACGGCTAAGCCGTCAGTAATTACATAGGGCTTATGGGCCATCTGTAATTACCGACGGCTAACGTAGCAAAAAAATAATTTCGTAAGCAGATTTTTTCCGGCGCATTAGCGACGGCTTGGCCGTCGGTAATTAAAACATTACCGACGGAGTCGAGGCCGTCGGTAAAATTCCGTCGGTAATACGCAGTTTTCTTGTAGTGGATCATGGCGTCGACAGCAGGGTGCCCTCCTACACCCGTTCTTCCATGTTGTGTTGCATTTTTTACCTCTGTAGATGCTGAATTAGCTCAAGGTGTCATCATGAAAGTTGAAGCTATGGGTCTTAGCTTTCCAATGGCACCAGTTGTATCTCATTTGGACACCCAAAACTCCAGATATGATTAAAACATCGAACAGGTGTCAGGCTGAGGTAACATCCCCTTATCAACGTGTATCACAAATTACCCCAACTTAGAGATTGATTTAGGTCTCGATTTCTTTATCAAAGTTGTAGATAATTCTTCTATCTTTCCAACAAGACCAAGATCATCTCATTCGGATTAGTGTGGCTCAAGATATAGCTTTTGAAATCTTCTTTGTTAAGAAACAGCGCTTCCAGGCGCGCTTCCAAGTCAATCATTTGGCTATGCTCCCATTCCTATGCACTTAGAGATAAAAAATCATAGAAAACACTAATGCACAAACATTAGAACGGGATCAAGTGAATACATTAAATCATACAATTTAAGCATGAAATCACTTTCAATTCTCTTCAATCATAACACAAATATCCAATTATGCACTATAAATCTACATGTGATGAAGACTTATCACAACCCCAAACTTAGCTCTTTGCTTGTCTCAAGCAAACTCAATCAAAAACACGGGTTGGATTTCAAATAATTCCTATTCATCTAGGTGAAATTTTCATAAAAATTTTGACAATCTATACACAATCAATTCACCTATTCTTTTGAATCATGCTTTCCAATTATCACAACTCGAGTAACCAAAATGAATTTATTTACTCAGAGTCACAAATCAATTCCCATTACACCTTTTCAGATAATGTGTTTCACTCCACTCAAGTGTTTAAAGGGTACTGTTTACACTCAATTCACACCAAATGCAATCATCTACAATAAAGATCTCAATCATCTGTGTGTGTGTTCACATGCAATGCAAAAGCAATCAAGAACTGAGTCAAGTTCTGAAGAATTCATACAAATGGTGGAGCACTCAAGAATAAATAAAATTTTGTTTAGGCTGAAACACTCACATATTTTGCTTTTGTAATGAGAAAGGATTCATGACCACTGAAGTTCTCAAAAGTTACGGTTGCAAGAAGCTGATTAGAAAGGTTCATGTCAACAAAAGGTTCAACTCCTTGATCATACACATCATGCACACAATAAGAGTAACAGTTCACACAAGATGACATGGAATGCCATAAAGTAACAAGGAGCTCATTCAGCCATAGGATGCATGGTATCAACTTCACACACAGAAGAAAACAAATTCAACATAAAAATAAACAACAAAAGAAAGGAAAGAAAGATAGAACCTTTGCGGTGAGCTGCCCGACTCGATTGCTAACTTGAAATGAGAAAGGTGGGCCGCCAGACGCCACCTCCAATGGGTTGCCTCCCATGAATCGCTTCTTTAACGTCGCTAGCTTAACGCTTCAACACCCCTGGTTAGGGTGGATAACATGACAAGAAGAAGATTTTATCCTTCCGCTTCCTTCTTTTGGGGAGAATTCCCATGTACTTGGCATAAGGAAGTAAGTGTTCCCATGCCCCAACAATTAGACATTTGGGATATTGCTTCCCCCACTCTTTATCTTGAAGCAGATGAAATTCATCTTGCAGAGGACCATATTCTTCAATGACCAAGGGTTGGGCTGTCACATGAATCTCTCCATTCCTCAACCTTAAGTCCTCTTCTATGTCACTATTTTTGTTTTTCAATTTTTCTTCCAATGCCACAATGAAGTTATGTGTAATCTCGATCTCCACTTTCTTCTGCTCAAATTAGGAAACTTGCTCTGATAACCTCTCACATTGAATCTCAAATTTATCAAATGAAGCTTGGTTGGCTTTCATGAATTCAACCAAAACATTTTTGAGGTAAGTGTCTCTGTCATGTGATTATTCGAATTGAGTTTAAGGATGTGACTCTTCTTCTCCCATAGTACTTTCCATAAAATAATCATCTTCTGGTTCCACCATGACTAAGAGATCCTCATCTTCTGGTGATATGACCAAGAAATCCTCACAACAGCCATTTTTGTACTTTCCTCCACAAAAATCACATCTAAGAGGCTGCATGCTACAGAAACTAAGAGAATTGTGAGCAACACAACAACTTTATAAGAAGAGAAAAGAAATTTTAAATTTTTTTTTTTTATAAACAGAAAATAAAATTGTTCAAAATAATACTCGTTTGCCTTGTTAAAAATCAATTCAACAATCCCGAATAAATACCAAAAACTTGTTAAGGATTTCGCAAGTGTACCTAATCGTACAAGTAATAAAGTGAAAGTAGAGTATCGTCTCCACGAGGATTGTGATCGATTATTTAACTTAACAAACTCGGTATCTATTTTGAACGAGAACAAATTCTTGGTATTTGGAATACGGATATTTGTAACGATGACAATAAAGATAACACACTAATTGAATTTCAGTAATTAAAAACGTCTAGGGATAGACTCCTTTTGTTTCCACCTTTATGTTTTTGAATTCAAATCCAATGCAAGTAACTTATGAAATATTTGAAGTTTAAATCCACAAGTTTAGATTAATGAAAATTCCTTTCCTATTAATCCCTTTGATTGAATTAACAAGCCCTGATTCCTTAGGTGCAATAAATAAAATCAAGCACAAAGATTAAAGATTCGTACAAACTCATACCACAATAATTATATTCTTACAACCCTATTAAGCATGTCCAATGATCTGAAAGCAAGTCTAAAACCCCAATTTTCCAATTGATGTTAAGACCCTAGTTCAATTCAATAGTGATCAATTATCGAAATGCATTAAGAAAAGGGATAAAGGATCAAATAACATAAATTAAACTTGCATTGAAATTCTAAATCCGGTTACATAAAGATATCTGCAAAATTCATCTTACCCTAGTCTAAGAGGTTTAGTTCCTCACGAAAGAAGAGAAACTAATCCATAGAGATGAGAAGGTTGAAAGAGACTCCATTGATTCTTCAATTCTTGTTCCTAAGGTTGAATCCTCTTTGGAGATGGCAAAGAGTTAATCCGTCAAAAAGTCTGAACCCCTAGCTAATTGTTTCAAAAGTCTATTTATAGGTAGGTTAAAAAGGAGTGAAAGATTAAGTTAAAACGGGTAAAAAAAACACGAAATTACAAAGTTTGAGCGCCCCGCAGCACAGTCGTGGAGCCTGGCACGGCCTGGCCGTGCTGCGCTAAGATCATGTATGCGCAACAAAAGAGTCGAGGCATGGTCATGCCTGGTGGCACAACCTAGCCGTGGAACATTCTGCCTGACGAGGAAATGTGCTTTTTGACCAGCAACCAAGGCACGGTTGTGCCACCTGACATGGGCAGGCCGTGCTCCTTCAAATCTTGCCCTATTTTAGTGTTTGATTTTGCTCCATTTTCCTAGGCCAATTACCTTCCTTTCTGCATAATTGAACCAAAACCAAGTGCATTATTCAAATCAAGCAAAATGCATAAATAACATGGATTAAAATGGCTAAAATGACTAAGATGCGATGCAAAACTAACACTAAACTATATGCTATTTTGAACACATCAAATTACCCCAAGCTTAGGATTTTGCTTGTCCTCAAGCAATTATCGTGGGCCAAAGATGGAATGGGAAATGGACATGCAAATGTATAAGGAACCCGAGATAAAAGCAAGATCGAGCAATGGGCTAAAAACTATCAAACACAATAGAGACAATCAAAATCAAGTCCAATTAGCAACTTAGGCTCTATGAAATCATGTATGTCAGATAGGGGCACTCTCCTTACTACTCTCCAAGTGTTTAAAGGTTAAGACAATTTGCTCAAATTCATCAATGAAAGTGCTCTACCATAGGCTTGACTATTAACCAAATCTCAGCAAAGAATTAATGAAGACACAAAAGAATCAAAAGGTCTTTCAAAAGGTTGTAACGTGGCCAAGGGATTTGACTAGTAAGGTGGCATAAAAACAAGAAAGGGGAAATTCAATGGCTATCAACATGAACAATTAAAGCAACCCTATAAAAGCAGAGTAAGAGGAGCAATCCATTTTTCCCTTTTTGCTTTCAAAACATTTTTATTTTGCTCCTCTTCTATTTTTTTTTTATTCTCCCTCATTTGAGATTTTGCAATAAGCATTTTGGAGGAACTAAACAACAGAAGAGATCCCAAGTTCAAGCATCAAAACAATTCCAACGAGATTTAGCATCCAATTACTCCCTTAAACATGCTCTAAAAGGTGTCACAAACATTTCACAATGGCATGGGTACCAAGAAAATTTATTTCAATCAAGGCTCAAAAGAGGCAACTAGATAAAGCTTTCATTCAAAAATCAAAGGCTTGAAACAAATTGCCTAAAATGCCTTAATAATTTTCAAGTGTGTAGACAAAAATCTTCAAGTTTTGAAAAGGTTACAAGTCAAGTTCTAGAGAGCACAATAAAGAGGAACACAGTCGTACAAGGAGAAAGGGGCATAAAATACAAGCCCCGATACATGCCCAAATCTCACATTTAGAAGTTAAAGCCAGTGAGAAACATCAAATCAGAGTGCCACATGCTAATTCTCAACTTATCAGAAAATTATCTCTATGTACAATAAGAATCACTACCTTTAAGCCCATCACAAGATAAAATAATTGGGTTCCAAATCATAGCAATCTTCAATTCGAAAAAGATTAATGGCACACATTAACAACACAAGAGGGTAGCAGGAATTGGGGGATAAAATGATGCGAACAAAAAAAAATTAAGATTAAAATGGCATGCAAAGACATACAAAGACTATATGCAAAATTGAAAACGCCCTACCCCAAGCTTAAAAATTTACATTGTCCCCGATGTAAATAATTAAGTTGAAACAGGGAAAAAAAAAAAAGGAACTCACCGAGGGGGAGGAGGAGGAAACTGGACATGATATTGTTGAAGTTGCCAGTTATACATCGCGGATACCATGTCCTGGATGTTGTGGACAGTGTTGTCTAACCCGTCATTTGGACCGTGAGCGACCACCTCCATTGTGTCTGAGATAAGAGCCGGGAGGTGGGTGATGAGGTGGGGCAAAGTGTGGATGTGGTGGACTGGCGGGGGTGCCTCGGGAATCTCTTCTTAAAGGGGAGCAGGATAGGGGCCACCAGGGAAATTCCAATTCCTCGGGTTTCTAATATTAGTGTGCTCTGGGTCGGGCAGAGGATGGGTTTCCGAAGCGTCAGGGAGCACCAAACAGTAGCATTCGCCTTCCTTGACTACCAATTTCATTGCAAGGCAGGCCTTTATATCCAAACAGGTGCTCCCACGAACCATCTGAAGACCAGAGGTGCAATAACCAAGAGCTTCAGCAATAGGAGTGATCAAACCACCGATAACAATTTCTCCAGCTGAAGCTTTCCCCACTTTGACTATGTGGGTAATAAGATGGGAACCTGCATCTAGCTCAAACTCAGGGTGCAGTAAGTTATATAAAAATAGGAGTTCGGTCTGACGAACAACTCCATCACTATCTCCACGTCCAAACCAAGAATTAGACATAACCCGGTGGACATGGCGAAAACAAGGGTTTTGCAACTTGGAAGACTTCGAAGAAGAAGAATCATAGGAGCCAGAATTAGAAGAGCCAGTCTCTGCAAGGAGAGCCCAAAACTGTCTCACGGAAAAATCGTTGTGGATCCTCCGGTCACCACTATATGGAAGTCCGTAAATGGCATTGAATTGACTCAAGGAGAGGCTATTCTCAGTATTGAATAACCGAAATTATCGAGTTGATAGCATGATCTTCTGGCGAGTGTTTTCCGTATAGAACATTTGCATTTACAGAGGAAAGGAATTCAAGGGTGATTCTTTCGTAAGTGAAATGCTTCATTCTCACAAACTTTGTCCAGCCCACATTCTCAAATAATAAATTGACATCCTCTAGCAGTCCTAGAGTCATCAGAGTGGGCTCATCCATATATCGAGTGGAAACAATTATTCTGGCGGCAAGAGAATTATACCTTGCCTCTTGAATGCCGTCCCGAAATTGAATTTCATATGGATTAAAGGACATCTTCTTCTTGCCCTTTCCCTTTCCTTTTGACAGAACTGGTTCTTTGGACCCCCAGGGCTGACCCCGCTACCTTTTTGAAGCCATATTATGCTACAAGAGGTCCCTGAAACCAGAACACACAACAACAAAAAGAAAAATAATTGATGAAAATAAAAATAAAAATGTGAGGAGGAGGTTCGATTGGGGCTATTTTGGTGAGAAGACTGGTGGTTGGTGCGGGTAGGAGGAAATATGGGTGATAGTGCTGGCTGGGACGAGTGGTGGTGCTGCAGTTTGGGTTAGGGAAAAAGGAAATGTGGGTGATTGGGAATAGGGTTGGGTGTGCCTAAGACGGTGCTGATGATGGGATGGTGCGGCTGGCCTGGTGGTGGTGAGGAAGATGGTGGAGGCGCGACGGACTGGAGGAACCAGGTTTGCTTCGCAGGTTGTTGAAGGAGAAGGAGGGTTTGAGGGAAAAAAAGAGTTCAGAGAACATGTTCGTGGGAGAGAAAGAGGAAAGGTTTATTTGAATTTGGGTTTTGATGTAGTATGGCAGGGTCTAGGGCAGGTATGGTGGTGTTGCGTGATGGCTATTGACTTGAGGTAAGTGGGAATGGGTGGCTGTGATTAGTTAGGGTGGAGATTGGGTATGGGCCGGTGCATAGGAGGACGTGTGAGGACGTGGGCTGAAGAAGGCCGACACGAGCGTGCCAAGAGGCACGGCTTGCCCGTGTTATACTCTGTTTGTGCCTTCTTTTTTTTTTAACGCAACATGACCGTGCCATAGAACACGGCCAGGTCGTGTTTCACTGCACTTCTCTCTCTTTTTTTTTAACCAGGCCATTGCAGAATTCACTCTTCTCAAACTTGGGTTGCCTCCCAAGAAGCGCTTCTTTAACGTCACTAGCTTGACGCGTGATGGTATGCTCAAGACTCGTGCAAGACTAGAGCAACCTTTGCCCTGTCAAGTTTTCCTCCCAAATAAGGCTTCAGTCGTTGACCATTGACCTTGAAAGATATTTGAGATGAAGGATCCTCCACCTCTACTGCTCCATGTGGCATTACTTCTTTAATAACAAATGGTCCCGACCACTTAGATTTGAGTTTGCCCGGGAATAACTTCAAACGAGAGTTGAAGAGTAACACTTGCTGCCCAGGATAGAAGGTTCTTTGCACAATGTGTTTATCATGATAAGCTTTAACCTTCTGTTTGTAAATGGAAGCATACTCATAGGCATACAAATTTATCTCATCCAACTCATGCAGCTGCTGAATTCTTTTCTCTCCAGCCAAGGTTGAATCAAAATTTAAGAACTTCAAGGCCCAGAATGCCTTATGCTCAAGCTCAACTGGCAAATGACATGCTTTGCCATAAGCCAGCTGGCATGGAGAAAACTCCATTGGAGATTTATAAGCTGTCCTGTATGCCCACAGAGCATCATCAAGCTTCTGGGCCCAATCTTTCCTTGATGCACTCACTGTTTTCTCAAGGATCTTCTTAATATCCCGGTTTGACACTTCAGCTTGCCCATTGCTTTGAGGGTGGTAAGGAGTAGCAAATTTGTGTTTCACATCATACTTTTTCAACACAGCTTCCAATTTGGAATTGCAAAAATGTGATCCACCATCACTAATTAGCACTCTAGGGACTCCAAACCGAGAAAAGATGTTCTTCTTAATGAATTTCACAACAGTCTGGAAATCACTTACTTGAGTTGCCACTGCCTCTACCCATTTTGAAACATAATCAATAGCCACCAATATATATTGGTTAGAGAATGAGGAGGGAAATGGCCCCATGAAATCAATTCCCCAACAATCAAAGAGCTCTACCTCCAAAATATAGTTCAG
The DNA here is from genome assembly GCA_037113605.1 of Calophaca sinica. Lineage (NCBI taxonomy): Eukaryota > Viridiplantae > Streptophyta > Magnoliopsida > Fabales > Fabaceae > Calophaca > Calophaca sinica. The sequence continues at coordinate 100,662,182 of CM073735.1, read as the reverse complement.
GGGCATCTCATTCCGCTTGGAAATGCTTCCCGTCCTCTGGCACTTGTCACGACTCTTCACATGATCATAGGCATCTTTAAAAATTGAAGGCCAATAGAATCCTGATTGAAGCACTTTTGCAGCTGTGCGTTCACCATTGAAATGACCTCCATATGGTGGATTGTGACAATGCCATAAAATCTTCTGAGCTTCATCATGTACAACACACCTTCGGAGTAATTGTAACACCTGAGGACGAGATCGACATCGTATTAGGACGACGTATCGAGACCTCGACCAAGACCTTGTGTCGAGATCCCATGACTAGATCGTTTGCCGAGATCATTTGTCGAGCTGATGAGACCACGTGCACTAGGCCGAAATGAGGAGGTCGCGTGTTGAGTTGATGAAGTCGCGTCTGGCGATGAGGGCGCAAGTCGAGTCGGTGAGAGACCGCATTCACGAACTCGTGTTAGAACCTTATGCGCTTGCACGAGCACTCTTGTCGACATCGTGTCGAGATGACACCTCGTATTCTTTCGAGCGTTATTTAGCGTTATTATTATATTGTTTGTAATTATTACATTGTCGGCTTGCCGTTGTGAAGCAGTAGAGAGTAATTATGAGAGGAGCGATTTAACGGGTAGATGATTGATGGGATTGGCATCTTATAGCTGGAGTTACGATTATGCCCTTCCGGTGTATTCACGATCGGTTTCCTCAAACACTCATTTCTCTTTTCTTCTTTCTTCTTCCTTCCTACGCTCTGTGTTTCGTTGTTTTCTTCAAAAAAAATCTACATCGGCCGAAACCGTGAGTTCCATCGAGATTGCACTGACTTTCTTCATCAATCTTGTTCATCATCAACTTCTCGACCCATATCTCGCCCTTTCGATCACCGTTGAGGTATGAAGAACAGATTTTTCTTTTCATCTGTGCTACTGTTTAGCGCTAATTCTTCTTCCATTTTTAACCAGTTTTATGCTTCCAAATCATGTCAAATTGATGGGTTTTCTTCTTCACAATATTACCTATCTTTCTAACCGATTAATTGGGCTTGTAAAACAAATTTCTTTCTCTGATTTCTGCAATCGGCAGTGCCCAGAAACCTCCATTTTTGGTTCGTTTCGATTTCTTGTTTTTCATTCGTTGCTTCTGGTTATTGTTGTTGTCGATCTATCTGTTGAAGCATCAGATAACTTTTTCATGAAATTTTGATCGAAATCCCTAACTTTGTGTTAGAGGAAAAATATCTTTCGATTCTTGAGTTTTATATTTTTACGGGTTGTGGTTGAGTTTGGGGAAGAGAGCTAGATGTATTAGAACCCATGGATCGATCTAAGTTGTGTTTGTTTTAGGAAGTCGATTCAGAGATCGAGTGATTTCGAATCGAGGTGTGCGGAAAGCGAATCAGGGCTGGAGCGTAGATCGGTCGAAGCTATGCGTGTCGAGGTCGATTGAGGACGGTACGTGTCGAAGTCGTTGTCGAGTTCGTTGAAGACAACCGTGTCGAGATCGAGTAAGAGAAGTCGTTGTCGAGCTCTTTGAAGACAGCTGTGTCGAGGTCGTTGTCGAGCAGCATTAACTTGGAGTTCGGTAAGGGCGCTTCACATTAATACTTTCGTAGTATGCTAGCATAAGGGCATTTCATATTCTACGTGGTTATGTTATTGTGTATGGATTTCCTGATTTGTGTCGAGCTTGAAATGTTGTGATATGATTGAGTTTTTGCATGTATTTAATATGTGATTGAATATATGTCGTGAATTGTGTATTGCATGTTGAATTGCGTTTCTTCATGTCGAGCTTGCTCTTTTATTTGACATGCGGTTGAATATTTTGTGTTTAACTCTTTGAATATCGTATGCGGTGAATTGTTCATCGAGTGAGCGAGCTAGGTGAGTCGTATGACGTTTTTGAGCCGTGACCCGGATAACTGAGGGTGCTAGGTCCCCTTTTTGTTTACGGAGATTGACTAGACGTCGCCACGCTATGGGACTGAGTTGGTATCCTAGGGAGAGCGAGGATCCCAAGGCTTTACTGGACTTTCCGACATCTGATGCAGCGTGTGCATTCCGGAAAATTGTCGAGTCGAGAGAAAATGGATTTGCGAGTTGTGTCGAGTTTAGAGTGAGATGGTCGAGTCACGTCGGTGAATGTTATACTTTCTTTGTTTGCTTATATTTTTATGTCGAGCTTATCTTGAATTGTTGAGAAGTTGACCGCTTTCCGTGGTGCCTTCAATCCATGACGGTTACCCAGGCGATGTCGAAGCGCGCAGGAACTTCGGCGAGAAGCGATGCCGAGGAGGAGCTCGGCGAAGACCCGAGTGGCGACCTCTATCTGTCGTGATTGTTTATTTGTTTGATATTTGTTTTACGAGGACTGTACTTGTTTTCTTTTGTGTTCGAGGTCGTGACCAGTTTAGGCGATGTTGTTTTGTTGCTCTGAGGTAGGTGGTGGTCTTACTTTTGGAGCGACCCATTCGTGGGAGTCTGCCGGAAGTACCCCCAGGGTATGATTGCTCTTTTGAAGTTGTCGTACCTTAGGTGTATTTTCTTTGCACATTTGCTACTCTGTATTTTGTATACATTATTATTTCGAGTGATATATATATATATGTGTATGTTATGCATGTATGTTTTATTAGAATTTAAGTCTTGTGTCTTAGTTGCACCATGTTTCGAAAAGCTGTAATTACTCTGATGTGCACGAGTCGGTTTTAAAAAAAATATATATATCGTATTTTTAAAAGGCACAAGAGTTTTGTTTTTAAAACACATCTCATATAGGTTTATGTTGAGCTTGGTGTGTTGAGCTCGGTAACTCGAGCTCGGTATATTGAGCTCGGTAGCGGTCGGAAGCAGGTCGTTACCTTTGTTGGTATCGAGCTTGATTCGGATTCGGCCAGAAATTGTGCATAAAATTTGAGTCACTATGTCGGGTTATGTGTGTTGGGTACCTAGTTGTATTATGTTGATTGCTGTTTGATTAAGTGAAGCACTTATTGCTTGAGAAATTGTTTGAACTGTTTCTTGATTGAAGCAGTGTGTTTTAACACATCCTTGTTGTGAGATTCGACGGGGTTTTGAACTTTGTGGAATCTAATGCCACCTCGTAGGAATCTGACGACCCAGCGAAACGTCGACATGGAGCGAGCTATTCAAGCTATGGCCAGAGATGGCGGCAGCCATGGCTCAACAATCACCGTCAGCAACTCAACGAGGTTAACGCGATGGCTCAACAGACGGCGGCGTTAACTCAGCCAGAACTTGCAGCGCAAAGAACGAGCGAGCGAAATCTCAAGCGAGAGGATTGGCCGACGAAGCATGATCCACCGTTCTACGGTGAGCCAAATCTGGATAAAGGTCGATCTTTGGATGCAAGAGATCGAGAAGATCTTTGAGGCACTTCATTGCGGGACAACGTGAAGGTCGACTATGCCACCTACTTCTTGCTAGGAGGCGAGTATTGGTGGAGAGGAATGAAGCAAGCGTTTATAGCGAGAACATCGCGAGATGACACGGGAGCTTTTTCGTGAAAGGTTTTTGGACAAGTACTTCCGGATCTTTGCCACGAGAAGGAGCAAGAATTTCTTCAAGCTGCGGCAAAGCTGACTCGGCGGTGTCAGTATGCGGCCAAGTTCGAATCATTGGCGAGGTATTTCAGTCCATTTCGTGGCCGAGTTGACCGAGAGATGGTTGAGTGAGAGATTCCAACGGGGATTGAGATTCGACATTGAAGTCGATGGTGTCGTTGAGGATCCGAAATCTCCAAGAGTGATTGATCGATGTGTCGAGGTAGAAGGAGTGAGGAGCCACAAGAAGAAGATTATTGTGGCGGACGGTGAGACCCCGTGCGAGCGGGCGATTTGCCTGAAAGGAAACCACCGCGAGAAGAGGCCTTACGATCGACCTCGGGGAACAACAACGAGGGGCGATGTCGTCCGATGACCCAATCTTAGGAGTGGAGGTCGGGCCGGTGTCGAGGTGACTTGCTACCGATGTGGAAAGCCAGGACATTACGCGAGTAATCGTACTCGAGAAGGAGGAGGTGTGTTTCAACCGCAAGAAGCCAGGGCATTTTGCTAAGGATTGTCCTACACCTAAAGTCAACCGACGATGCTTGCGGCAAAGGCCAAAGGAAAGCGCCAAGTGGCTAAAGCGAGTTTTCTGCATGAGTGGCGAGAAGCGGTCGGTGATGATCTTATCCAAGGTGAATGTGAGATCGAGGGTAAATCCTTATCCGTTCTTTTTGATTAGTGCAACCCATTCATTTATTTCTTCCGATTGTGTGAACCATTTGAACTTATTTGTGATCGCTTTACCGTTTAAATTAGTAGTTACAACCCCAAATTTGCTAAAACCTTAGTCACAAACAACTGCATGTCTTGATTGTGTAGTGATTATCGAGTAGAAAGTTTGCGGTCAATTTGGTTTGTTTGCCTCTTAAGGGCTTAGATGTTATCCTCGGGATGGATTGGTTGTCACACCACCATGTCCTTTTGGTGTGCCAGTAAAGCTGTAATTTTCAGGACCTTGGAGTCTCGATTATCTTTACGCGAGCGTATTGGAGTTTCTTTGAAAGAAGGAACTAGGGAATACATGTATCTAGCTAGTTCGGAAGTTTTCCAGCGGTCGGCGTGAAGAATGTACGGTGGTGTGTGACTTTGAGGGCGTTTTCAAGAAGGCGTGCGGGATTACCACCCGATCTGAGGTCGAGTTCTCCATCGACTGATTCCGAGGAGCAGGCCGATTTCAAAGCGCCATACGGGATGTCTCTGCCGAGATGAAAGAGTGAAGTCCCGGATCGAACACTTGGGTCGAAGCAATTCATCTGACCGGCGTGTCACCGTAGGAGCTCGGTGTTGTTGGTTAAGAAGAAGGATGGGCGATCAAGAGGCGTGCGTGGACTACCGCGAACTCAACAAGGTTACCGTGAAGAACCGTTATCCGTTACCCGCGTATTGGCGACTTGATGGACCAACCGTGGGCGGCGATCTTTTCCAAGATAGACTTGAAGTCGGGCTACCATCAGTTAGTGAAGGAGGAGATGTCGCCAAAAGCGACTTCCAGGACTAGATACGGTCACTACGAGTACTTGGTGATGCCGTTTGGAGTAGCGAATCGCCCGGTGTGTTTATGGACTACATGAGCAGGATTTTCCATTCGTTTTTGGATCGATTCGTTGTAGTGTTCATCGGCGACATATTGATTTACTCGAGGAACCGAGAAGAGCACGCAGAACACCTATGTCGAGTCTTGCGGATATTACGAGATAAGCAACTCTATGCCAACCTGTCGAAGTGTGAATTTTGGCTTGAAGAGGTGAATTTTCTTGGTCACGTGATTTCCAGGAGAAGGGATACCATGGATCCAACTAAGATTGAAGTGTGCTAGCGTGGGAACAGTAGAAGGCGATTCTGAGATCGGGAGTTTTGTCGGCTTAGCGAGGATATTACGAAGATTCATTGAAGGTTTCTCGAAGATTGTCGCGCCTCTTACACGGTGACGAGGAAGGATCAACCTTTTGCTTGGGCCAGGAGTGTGAAGCGCTTCAACGGCCAAGGAGCTTTTGGCGGCAGCGCTGTGCTGATTTTGCCCCAACGTAAGAGCCTTTCGAGGTGTATTGTGATGCGTCACACCAGGGATTGGGATGCGTCTTGATGCAACATCGGAAGGTGGTCGCGTATGCTTCAAGACGACTTAAGATTCACGAGAGGAACTACCTACTCACGACTTGGAGCTAGCGGCGATAGTTTTTCTTATTTGAAGATATGGAGGCACTACCTTTATGGGAGCACTCTTCTTGTTTTCAGCGATCACAAGAGCTTGAAGTACCTGTTAGACCGGAAAGAACTCAACATGCGTCAACGTAGATGGGCGAGAATTTCTCAAGGACTACGACTTTACGTTGGAATACCATCCGGTAAGGCTAACGTAGTAGCGGATCGTTGAGTAGGAAGAAGCGTTTTAACCTCGGTAATGATGATCAAGGAGTTATAGATGCTCGAGAAGTTCAGAGACTTGAAGTTGAGTGTCGAAGTTTCAGGGAAGGCGAGATTTGGTATGCTTACCATTTCTAACAGATTGTTGGGCGAGATCAGAGACCAGCAAGTTCATGACGAGCTTATGCAAGAGAAGATTCAGTTGATAAGCGCAAGGAAGGCGGCGAATTTCAGGTCGGAGCGGACGACATCTTGAGGTGCAATGGCGAGTGTGCGTGCCTAACGTATCCAGTGAGGAAGTTGATTCTCGACGAAGCGCATAAGAGCAACTTTAGTATTCATCCGAGATTCTGAAGATGTATCAAGACTTGAAGAAGCATTTTTGGTGGTCAGGAATGAAGAAGCAAGTGGCCGAAGTCACGTAGCTTCATGTTTAACGTGTCGAAGCGAAGGTGGAGCACCAACGACCTGCGGGAATGCTCTGATAAACGGCGTGCCGGTATGGAAATGGGACGATATTTCCATGGATTTCGTTGTAGGTTTGCGAAGGCGAAGAAGAATGATTCGATTTGGGTGATCGTCGGCCAGATTGACCAAATCGCTCATTCTTACGGTGGTCGACATACAACGTGGAAAAGCTGACCGAGATCTACATCGCGGAGATAGTGCGACTTCATGGAATACCCTCTTCGATCGTGTCGGACCGAGATCCGAAGTTCACGTCTCATTTTTGGAGGGAATTGCAGGGCGATGGGAGCAGAGCTCGAGCTTAGCTCGGCATATCATCCACGCAGTGGCCGGTCGGGAGAAACGATCCAATCGCGAAGATTTGTTGCGAGCTTATGCGTTAGATCACCGAGGAAGTTGGGACGACGTCTTACCATTGGTGGAGTTCACCTACAATGATTTCCATGCAGTATTGGGATGGCACCTTTTGAAGCGTATGGGCGGAAATGTCGACGCCTCTTTGTTGGTACCAGGGCGGCGAAGCGTCGTAGGACCAGATATGATCCAGCGGACTACCGAGAAGATCCGTTTGATCGAGATCGGATCACGAACATCTCAAAGTCGGCGGAAGAGTTATGCGGACCAACGGCGTCGACCACTCGAGTTCGAGGAAGGAGAACATGTATTTCTTAGAGTCACCCCACTACGAGTTGGTCGGCGATCAAATCCAAGAAACTTACCCCTAAATTCGTTGGACCTTACGGATTCTTCGTCGTATTGGTCCAGTGGCATATCAGATTGCCTTGCCACCATTCTTGTCGAACATCCACGACGTCTTCCACGTCTCACAATTGCGGAAGTATGTTTCCGACCCTTCTCATGTCATCGAACCGGATGTGATTCAACTGAAGGACGACCTATCTTTTGAAGCGTCACCAGCAAGGATCGTTGATCGGAAAGCCAAACAGTTGCGGAACAAAGAGATCCAACTTGTCAAGGTTGTGTGGGATCAAAAGACGGGTGATGCGACTTGGGAGCTGGAGGAGAAGATGAAGACTCAGTACCCTGAACTTTTCTGAGGTAAGAATCTTATTTGCAATTTCGAGGACGAAATTTTTTTTAGAGGGAGAGATTGTAACACCTGAGGACGAGATCGACATCGTATTAGGACGACGTATCGAGACCTCGACCAAGACCTTGTGTCGAGATCCCATGACTAGATCGTTTGCGAGATCATTTGTCGGTGATGAGACCACGTGCACTAGGCTGAAATGAGGAGTCGCGTGTTGAGTTGATGAAGTCGCGTCTGAGCGATGAGGGCGCCAAGTCGGTGAGAGACCGCATTCACGAACTCGTGTTAGAACCTTATGCGCTTGCACGAGCACTCTTGTCGACATCGTGTCGAGATGACACCTCGTATTCTTTCGAGCGTTATTCAGCGTTATTATTATATTGTTTGTAATTATTACATTGTCGGCTTGCCGTTGGCCAAAGAGTAGAGAGTAATTATGAGAGGAACGATTTAACGGGTAGATGATTGATGGGATTGGCATCTTATAGCTGGAGTTACGATTATGCCCTTCCAGCTGTATTCACGATCGGTTTTCCCTCAAACACTCATTTCTCTTTTCTTCTTTCTTCTTCCTTCCTTCTGCTCTGTGTTTCGTTATTTTCTTCAAAAAAAATCTACATCGACGAAACCGTGAGTTCCATCGAGATTCTGCACAAGCTTTCTTCATCAATCTTGTTCATCATCAACTTCTCGACCCATATCTCTGCCTTTCGATCACCGCTGAGGTATGAAGAAACAGATTTTCTTTTCATCGTACTCTTGTTTAGCGCTAATTCTTCTTCCATTTTTAACCAGTTTTATGCTTCCAAATCATGTCAAATTGATGGGTTTTCTTCTTCACAATATTACCTATCTTTCTAGCAGATTAATTGGGCTTGTAAAACAAATTTCTTTCTCTCGATTTACGCAATCGGCGTGCCCGAAACCTCCATTTTTGGTTCGTTTTGATTTCTTGTTTTTCATTAGTTTACGGTTATTGTTGTTGTCGATCTATCTGTTGAAGCATCGGATAACTTTTTCATGAAATTTTGATCGAAATCCCTAACTTTGTGTTAGAGGAAAAATATCTTCAGTTCTTGAGTTTTATATTTTTAGGTTGTGGTTGAGTTTGGGAAGAGAGCTAGATGTATTAGAACCCATGGATCGATCTAAGTTGTGTTTGTTTTAGGAAGTCGATTCAGAGATCGAGTGATTTCGAATCGAGGTGTGCGGAAAGCGAATCAGGGCGAGCGTGGAATCGGATCGAGAAGCTATGCGTGTCGAGGTCGATTGAGGACGGTACGTGTCGAAGTCGTTGTCGAGTTCGTTGAAGACAACCGTGTCGAGATCGAGTAAGAGAAGTCGATGTCGAGCTCTTTGAAGACAGTGTCAGGTCGTTGTCGGCGGCATTAACTTGGAGTTCGGTAAGGCGCTTCACATTAATACTTTCGTAGTATGCTAGCATAAGGGCATTTCATATTCTACGTGGTTATGTTATTGTGTATGGATTTCCTGATTTGTGTCGAGCTTGAAATGTTGTGATATGATTGAGTTTTTGCATGTATTTAATATGTGATTGAATATATGTCGTGAATTGTGTATTGCATGTTGAATTGCGTTTCTTCATGTCGAGCTTGCTCTTTTATTTGACATGCGGTTGAATATTTTGTGTTTAACTCTTTGAATATCGTATCACGGTGAATTGTTCATCAGTGAAGCGAGCTAGGTGAGTCGTATGGCGTTTTGAGCCGTGACCGGATAAGCGAGGTGCTAGGTCCCTTTTTGTTTACGGAGATTGACTAGGCGTCGCCACGCTATGGGACTGAGTTGGTATCCTAGGGAGAGCGAGGATCCCAAGGCTTGGCTGGACTTTCCGATATCTGATGCAGCGTGTGCATTCAGGAAAAATTGTCAGTCGAGAGAAAATGGATTTGCGAGTTGTGTCGAGTTTAGAGTGAGATGGTCGAGTCACGTCGGTGAATGTTATACTTTCTTTGTTTGCTTATATTTTTATGTCGAGCTTATCTTGAATTGTTGAGAAGTTGACCCTTTCCGTGGTGCCTTCAATCCATGACGGTTACCCAGGCGATGTCGAAGCGCGAGGAACTTCGGCGATGAAGCGATGCCGAGGAGGAGCTCGGCGAGGACCAGTGGCGACCTCTATCTGTCGTGATTGTTTATTTGTTGGATATTTGTTTTCCGAGGAGTACTTGTTTTTCTTTTGTGTTCGAGGTCGTGACCAGTTTGGCGATGTTGTTTTGTTGCTCTGAGGTAGATGGTGGTCTTACTTTTGGAGCGACCCTGCGTGAGTCTGGAAGTACCCCAGGGTATGATTGCTCTTTTGAAGTTGTCGTACCTTAGGTGTATTTTCTTTGCACATTTGCTACTCTGTATTTTGTATACATTATTATTTCGAGTGATATATATATATATATATATGTGTATGTTATGCATGTATGTTTTATTAGAATTTAAGTCTTGTGTCTTAGTTGCACCATGTTTCGAAAAGCTGTAATTACTCTGTTGTGCACGAGTCGGTTTTAAAAAAATATATATCGTATTTTTAAAAGGCACAAGAGTTTTGTTTTTAAAACACATCTCATATAGGTTTATGTTGAGCTTGGTGTATTGAGCTCGGTAACTCGAGCTCGGTATATTGAGCTCGGTAGCGGTCCGGAAACGGGTCGTTACAGTAATCCATCTGGCCATTGCCTGAAAAGATAGGGGCCACCCCAAATGAAATAGTTGGCATCCTTGAAAAATTTCTTCTTTTGTTGCCAAGTGAGTTCTTCTGGTATCACACCCACAGTTTTAAAATTTTCCATATCTGTAAACCATGGCCTCTCAGTCACAGCCAAAAGTTTCTCATCTGGGAACTCCTCTAGAATGTCTAACTCCTTGGCTGTTATTGCGTCATTTTCCAGCCTAGATAAATAATCAGCTACCACATTTTCACTCCCCTTCTTGTCTTTAATCTCAAGGTCAAATTATAATAAAATCCACCGAATGAGTCTTGGCTTGGATTCAACCTTGGTCAATAGATACTTATTTGCCGAGTGATCAGTGAACACAATGACTTTAGAACCAATCAAATAGGAGCGGGATTTTTCTAAAGCAAAAACTATAGCAACAACTCCTTCTCTGTGGTAGCATAGTTGACTTGGTTCTCATTATGGACCTTGCTAGCATAGTAAATGGCATGAAAGAATTTCTCTCTTCTCTGCCCCAAGATAGTCCCCACTGCATAGTCACTAGCATCACACATTAGCTCGAAGGGTGAATCAAAATCTGGTGCAATTATTACAGGAGCTGAAACAAGTTTCTCTTTTAGCAACTTAAAGGCCTTCAAGCATTCATGATCAAATTCAAATGAGGTATCTTTGATAAGGAGATTGCAAAGTGGCTTTGCAACCTTGGAGAAGTCCTTGATAAAACGTCCATAAAAACCGGCATGCCCAAGGAAACTCCTCACTCCTTTCACATTCAACGGAGGAGGTAACTTCTCTATCACATCAATTTTTGCCTTGTCCACTTCTATACCCTTGGATGAGATTTTATGACCAAGCACAATTCCTTCTTTCACTATGAAATGGCATTTTTCCCAATTCAAAACCAAATTGGTCTCCATGCATCTTTTAAGAACATCCTCAAGGTTAGCCAAGCAAGCATCAAAGGAGGTGCCAAAAACAGAAAAATCATCCATGAAAACCTCAATAGACTTTTCAATCATATCAGCAAAAATAGAAAGCATACATCTCTGAAAGGTTGCAGGAGCATTGCAAAGACCGAAAGGCATTTGTCTATAAGCAAAAACTCCAAATGGGCAAGTGAATGCAGTTTTCTCTTGGTCCTCTGGGTTGACAGAAATCTGATTATAACCAGAATAGCCATCAAGAAAACAATAGTAAGCTTGTCCGGCTAATCTCTCAAGCATTTGATCCATAAATGGAAGAGGGAAGTGGTCCTTGCGAGTGGCTTGGTTAAGCTTCCGGTAGTCAATGCACATCCGCCATCTGGTGACAGTTCTAGTAGGAATCAACTCATTTTTTTTCATTTTTTACCACTGTCATTCCTCCTTTCTTCGGAACCACATGTACTGGACTCATCCATGTACTGTCAGAAATGGGATAAATCATTCCCGCCTCCAGAAGTTTTAATACCTCCTTCCTCACAACTTCTTTCATAGTCGGATTGAGCCTTCTCTGCGGTTGAACCACCAGCTTAAACTCCTGGTCTAACATGATCTTATGCATGCAAAAAGCAGGACTAATGCCTTTTAAATCTGAGATAGTCCATCCAATTGCCGCTTTGTGTGCTCTAAACACTCTCATAAGTTTCTCCTCTTCTAGCTTCGACAAGGAGCTACTAATTGATCACCGGATTAAAAGCATCATTCTCAAGAAAAACATACTTCAAATGTGGGGGCAATTGCTTCAATTCCAGGCTAGCTTTCTTCTTTATCTCTCCACCCTGTAAGTCTTCTTTCTTTTTAACAATAGCATTTTCAACTTGTAGAGTTTCAAGTTGCGCAAGACATCTTTCTATCTCATCTTCCATATCTTCATCCAGCTCCTCAATAGAATTCACTATCACCTTCTCTAAGGGGTGGGAAGGTTAGTCTTGCTTAAGAAATTCTCCAACTGAATCATCAATCAAATCAACTCTAGAGCACTTTTCAACATCATCAGGATGCCGCATAGCTTCAAACACATTAAAAGTCACCTTCTCATCTTGAAACCTCAAAATTAATTTACCTTGTTGGACATCAATCAAGGCTCTTCCTGTAGCTATGAAAAGTCTTCCAAGAAGAAGAGGGACTTCCTTGTCCTCCTCCATATTAAGAATCACAAAATCAGCTGGAAAAAGGAATTTGTCAACTCTAACCAAAACATCCTCCAATATCCCATATGGGAACTTAACCGAATGATCCGCCAGTTGCAAAGACATTCTTGTAGGCTTGACTTCACTCCTCTCAACCTTTTCAACATGGATAGGGGCATCAAATTAATACTAGCTCCCAAGTCACATAGAGCTTTGCCAATATGCAAATTCCCAATGGTGCAAGAAATTGTGAAGCTTCCAAGATCCTTCATCTTTGGAGGAAGCTTTCTTTGAATGATAGCACTGCACTCTTCTGTCAAAGCTACCATCTCATCTTCTCTAAATCTTCTCTTCTTGGTCAACAATTCCTTCATGAACTCGTCATCTGTGGACATTTGCTCAAGAGCTTCTACGAAAGGAATGTTGATCTGTAGGCGCTTGAAGATATCCATGAACTTAGCAAACTGTTCATCTTTCTGGTTTTTCTTGCTCAGATGAGGATAAAGGAGCTTCACAAACGGAGGAGTCACTTTGGGCTTCTCTCCCACCTGCAACTTTTCAGTTATAATTATGTCTTCCTCACCCTATCTTTTTTCTTCTTTTTCAATATTTTCTCTACTCTCATTTTCAACTCCGTCTTTTTCTCTCTCTACTTCTTTTTCTACTTCCACTCTCTCTTTTTCAACTCCATCCACCTCACTTTTTTTGCTCTTTTTCTTCCCCTCTACTTCAGACAACATCTTTCCACTTCTCAAAGTAATAGCGTTACAATTTTAATTCTTGGGATTATCTGTTGTGCTAGCAGCCCAATTTGATTCTCCAGATGTTTGATAGAAGCCTCTTGGTTTTTGAAATGAGACTCATGATTTTGGAAATTGGATTGAGTCATCTTCATGAACTGAGTAAGGGCTTCTTCTAAGGCACTTGGCTTTTCTTGCTGTTGAGGTTGAGGAGGTCTGCTGGATGATGGGTTATCTTGCTGCTTCCAAGAGAAGTTGGGATGATTCTTCCATCTTGGATTATAGGTGTTAGAATAAGGATTCCCTCCTTGCTTTTGAAAGTTACCCATGTAATTAGCTTGCTCATTCGAATTTCCCTTTGCATCACAACCTCCATTCTCATGAGGCCCTTGACTAAAGTCACATCTCAAGTTTTGATTCAACTGGTTCACTTGAGTGGGAGTAGAGGCTCCCGTTTTCAGCTCCTTAAGCTATTTTGTAAGTGCTTCCAATTGTTTGAGATACCAATTTATTTTAGCCAAGAGTGCTTCTTGTGTTTCTAGTTCAAGGAGTCCTCTTTTACCCTGCGTTCCTCGATCATTTTGACAAAACTGCTCATTTGAATCCATTTGCTCTACTAAAGTTCTAGCTTCTTCAACTGTTTTGCTGTTAATTGTACCTACAGCTGAGGCATCTAGTATCATTCTTGTATTTGGCCTGAACTCATTGCAAAACATCTGCATCTGATTAAACTCATCATACCCATGGCCAGGACACGTCTTCAGAAGAAGCTTGAATCTCTCCCATGTCTCATACAAATTTTCGCTCTAGTTCTGCTGGAACCCATGAATTTCTCCTCTTCTTTTGATGAACTTGGAGGGTGGAAAAAATTTGTTGATGAATTTATCCTCCAAATCACCCTAAGTAGTGATGCTTCCCTGAGGCAAAGTGTGCAGCCAATCTTTTACTCTATCTCGCCGGGTGAAATGAAAGAGCCTTAATATCTTAGCCCCCTCTGTCACTCCTTCTAGCTTCAAGGTGCCACAGATTTCATAGAAATTCACCAAGTGCCGATTTGGGTCTTCAACTTCAGGCCCAGTGAATTGATTCTGCTTAAGAGTATTCAGAAGAGATGTTCTGATTTCAAAAGCATTTGCCTCCACTTGCTGATAGGCAATGACAGTCCTCTGATGGTTTTTCCTTCTCCCAAAATCACCCAAGGTCCGTGGTGGTAGTGGTTGGTCCCCCATCACTTCTTGAGTTATGACTTGAGAAGTAGAAACAGAGACTTGATTTTGTTGTTGTCTTGCTTCCTTTGTCTTCTTCCTTTTAGCCTTTGCTGTCTTTTCTATTTCTGGGTCAAATAACAGCTCACCTGTTTGTTTACCTCACATGCACAAAAACTAAAGGAAAAAGTAAGTAGCAAAGCAACAATTATATTATATATATATATATATATATATATATTTAAACAGAAAATAAAATGCGCATGTCTAAACCCTACATGTTCTTAGCTTGTGTAATTCTGGGCCCAAAGTCACCAACAGCGAGTATTGATATATATTTGCAATCTCTTATTGATGATTTGAAGAGGCTGTGGACTGATGTTATTACGTATGATATTGCTCGAAAGAAAAACTTTATGATGAGAGTCGCCCTAATGTGGACCATTAATGACTTTCCTGCCTATGGCATGTTATTAGGGTGGGAGACTCATGGTAAATTGGCATGCCCAATATGCATGGAGGACACGAAGGCATTCACCTTGCACTACGGGGGGAAGGCTTCTTGGTTTGACTCGCACCGTAGGTTCTTAACAAGCGATAATCCATTTAGGATGAATAAGAATGCCTTCGTTAGGTGGAAAGTTGAAAATGAAGACCCACCACGTAGGTTGACATCGGAAGAGGTATAAAGAAGAGTTGAGAATCTGCCAAAAGTAAAAATTATAAATGGTTTTATTGAATGACCGAAGGGTTATGGACAGTGGCATAATTGGACAAAAAGAAGTATTTTTTGGGATCTCGAGTATTGGAAAGACAATTTATTGAGACACAATCTCGATGTTATGCACATTGAGAAGAATTTTTTTGACAACATATTTAACACTGTGATGAATGTGAAGGGCAAAACCAAAGACAATGAGAAAGCTAGGAGGGACTTTGCTATTTACTGCAGGCGAAAGGACTTGTTGTTGGTGGATGACCCGGCTACTGGGAAAACCCTAAAATCGAAAGCCAATTACACTTTATCCTCCAAAAAAGCAAAAGCAGTTTATCAGTGGATAGGAGAACTCAAGATGCCTGATGGTTATTCTTCCAATATAGCAAGATGTGTCAATGTGGACGGTGGGAATATGCAAGGAACGAAGAGTCATGATTGTCATGTATTCATGGAGTGTTTACTTCCTATCGCCTTTAGTACGTTGCCAGCACATGTTTTGAATCCACTAGTTGAAATTAGTCAATTTTTTAAGAATTTGTGTTTCGCAACATTGAAGAATGATGATCTTATCAAGATAGAACAAGACATTACACTGATTATATGTAAGTTTGAGAGGATATTTCCCCTGGTTTCTTTGATTCTATGGAGCATCTCTCAGTGCACCTTGCATACGAGGCTAGACTTGGTAGACCTGTTCAGTATAGATGGATGTATCCATTTGAAAGTTATATATATATATAACATATATCCTTAAATTTCAAATATATGTATCCATTCTAATCAAAGTTACTAATTCAATTAAACTTCTATGTAGGTTCATGGGTGCTTTAAAATGATCGGTGAAAAATAAGGCTACGGTTGAAGGCTCAACCTGTTCGTCTTACTTACATCGCGAAACAACCTATTTTTGTTTATATTATTTCAACAACACAACGTTGACTCCGCAAATTAGAAGGAATGAGGTGGTGCCTACATGTGAAAGATATCCATTAGCCTTATCAGTGTTTTGTCTGCCTGGTCGTCATGCTGGTAGAGAATCGATTCACTGGATGACAGATGAAGACACAATTCAGCGCATGTTTATGTACTGATCAATTGCACTGAAGTCAAACCCTACCTAGAGTATGTATATAGTTAATTCTGTTGTGTTTGTGTTAGCCAGACACTATACATTGTTTCTTTGTTGTCCAATTTCATCAGGGAATTCTTGTCATCCGAGCAAATAGCTGAACATGAATCTGCTGCTCATATTCATTCAGAATTTCCAATTTGGTTTAGGCAACAGGTGCATACGTCTTCAAAATATTTGATCTACTATTTGTAAATTGTATGCAAATCATATATATAACTTATTTGTATGCATGCGTAGGATTGTGGCCACAAACCTACTCCTCCCAATGAACACCTGAGGAACTTATCTGATGGTCCTCGTTAATGTGTTAAAGAATGGCACACATTCTTTGTGAATAGGTACAAATTTCACACCCAGTCACGAACAGAGGGCAAAGAAACTACAAATAGTGGTCTTTATGTCAAAGGTGACGCCAGGGGAGGTGAAAATGACTTCTACGGAGTCATTCAACACATATATGAACTGACTTACACCACTTTAGACTACAGTAAAAAAGTGGGGTTATTATATTGTAACTGGTTTGATCCATCACATAGAGGCACCAAATTGAATCCAATATCTAATACGGTGGACATTAGAGTGAACAGAAGATATCCAATGTTTGATCCGTTCATCATGGCACAAAATGTTAGACAAGTATATTATCCCTTATCCATCAACAAGAATAGACAAATGAGGTTGGTGTATCGCAATTAAGACGAAGCCAAGAAGTCGCATTGAAACAGATGATCCGGTGGAAGAAGTGCCTTACACTACAACAGATTTTGTAAAATATGGCACCACTTTAAATAGCGCTTTAAACTATAGCGCTAGCTAAAATCGCGGAAAAACATTCACTAGTGTTTACCTAAGAAAGCGCTACTGAAAGTTTGTTAATAGCTAGAACTTCCCCAAGAATGCGCTACAAATATTTTAGCGTCAAGAATCACTAGTGCTTTTCCAGGAAAGCGCTTTTCTTTATCAATATTTACTAGCGCTTCTCCAGGAAAGCGCTAACGCTAAACAATAATTGCTAGTGCTTTCTCACAAAAGCGCTATCTATGCCCAAAAAAAAATATATCCCATAATCTCTTTCTAGCTCTCTCTCATAGCTTCCATCTCGTTCTCTCTCTCGTCGTCATTGACCTTGTCGTCGCCGTCTCTCCTTTTGAGCAATTCGTTCTGTTACTCGATCGTTTGCTCTCTCTCTCTCACAGCGTTCATGTATTTCTCGCAACGACGCGTCTCTCTGTCAATGGATTGGTGGGCTTCAAACTTGTTTTCTCTCATTATTATATAAAGGTTTTGTTCAAACTCTTTATTTAGTTCTGTTCTTTTGGTCGTGTTTCCTTGTTTGTGTAGGTTTAAGCCTTCTACTGTGGTTGTCTCTTTTGGGTTCGGGGTTTGGTTTCGCACAAAAATAGAAAGGTTCAATTCTTGGAAGAAAGGCTCTGTTTGGTTTTTCCTGTTGGTAAGCCCTCCTTCTCCTCTTTCTTGCTTCTGCTGCTAGCTTTTTGTTTGCTTCTCTCTGTGAGGTAGAAAAAATTAAGTGTCATTTGATTTGTATGGTTTTATAGTAGAGTTTATTTTGATGCTGGGGCTGTTTTGATGTTGTTGCTCTGCTGGTTCTTATAATGTTCTTGAGTTGAAAGAATAGGAAGTTTTGGTTACCTTAGTGGTGGTTTATGTTAAAAATTTCGGCAAGTGTACCGAATCGTACAAGTTATAAAGTGAAAGTAGAGTATCATCTCCACGAGGATTGTGATCGGTTAATTAACTTAACAAAATTTGTTTTTATTTTGAACGAGAACAAATTCTTGGTATTTGAAATTGAGAATAATTGTAGCAACAAACAACAATAATAACAAAGTATTTGAATTTGACTGATTAAAAGCGACTAGGGGTTGAATCCTCTTGTATCCACTCTCATGCAATTAGTTCAACATCAACTCAAGCAATTTCATACAATTTGAAGTTTGAATCAACTAAATTAGTTTAAGGACAATCCCTTGCCTCATAAACCCTTTACTCTAACTAAAACCACTAATCCCTTAGGTGATTTATAGTTAGGTTAAGCAATAAGAATAGTGATTCATAAGAACACATAATCACAAAGTTATATTCCTATACCCATCATGATTATGACTAACAGTCTCAGTTTAAGTCATTCACCCAATTTCCCAATCATCATGAAAAACTCCAAATCAATTCAATAGCAGCCATGTATCGAAAAACATTAAGCGTAGAGATTGGAAGCTCAATTGAAATGCAATAAACTTGCATTAATGCAATAGAATTAACTATATAAGAGTTTCAAACAAGATTCATCTAACCCTAGTCTAAAAGAGTTTAGTTACTCATAGAGAACAAAGAACCAAACTAGAAAATTGAAATAAAGATAGAAGACCACTCCATTGATGATTCAAATCCTTGTTCCCAAGCTTGAATCCTCGAATCCTCTTTGAAGATAGTGGAAAGTGAAACCCTAGCACCCCTTGACGAGCCCCACGGCGTTTTAGGTCTTTGGAATGGTAAAGAATGCCTCAAAATCGTGGAAATCGTGATATTTAAATGTTTCAACGCGACCAGTGCGCTCCAAGTGCGCCCCACGCGTAAACAAACAGAACGGCATCAGATTTTGCACTCCAGGTGCTCTTTAGGCGCGCTCCGCGCGCACGCGATCATGGCGTCGACAACAGGTGCCCTCCTGCATCCGTTCTTCCATGTTGTGTTGCATTTTTCACCTCTGTAAAGTCTGAATTAGCTCAAGGTGTCTTCATGAAAGTTGAAGCTATGGGTCTTAGCTTTCCAATGGCACTAGTTGCATCTCATTTAGACAATTAAAACTCCAGATATGATTAAAATATCAAAAAGGTGTCAGGCTGAGGTAGCATCACCTTATCAACATATAGCACAAATTACCCCAATTTAGAGATTGATTTAGGTCTCGATTTCTTCATCAAAGTTGTAGATAATTCTTCTATCTTTCCAACAAGACCAAGATCATCTCATTTGGATTAGTGTGGCTCAAGATATAGCTTTTGAAATCTTCTTTGTCAAGAAACAGTGCTTCCAGGCACGCTTCCAAGTCAATCCTTTGGCTATGCTCCCATTCCTGTGCATTTAGAGATAAAAAATCGTAGAAAACACTAATGCGCAAACGTTAGAACGGGATCAAGTGAATACATTAAATCATACAATTTAAGCGTAAAATCACTTTCAATTCTCTTCAATCACAACACAAATATCCAATTAAGCACTATAAATCTACATGTGATGAAGACTTATCAGTTTACAAAAGGAATAATTGTGTAAAAAGATTGAACATGTGTTGAACTTTGAAGTGTTTTATGTTTGATTGGATTGGATATATTTTGGAATGTCCATATTTCAGGGGAGAGTCCGTCAAATTTTTGTTAAAAATTCAAACTATGAATTGAATACGAACTGTGAATTGTGGATTGACGGCATAGCATTAGCTATAGCCCGATGCGTTAGATTATCAAGTTTATGAACGTGAACACAAGAAGGGGGGGTTGAATTGGGTTGAAAACTTTTCGCAAACTTTAAGTTAAAAACACTTAGAACACAGGTTTTTCAAAAACAGTTTGTGTATCGGACGCTGGAAATAAACCGGACGCTGGAAAAGCAGTTTGTGAAAACTTGTTTTTAACAGAACAAGATAAAGATAAATAGAAAGCAGTAAAGCAAGAAACACAGAGATTTATACTAGTTCACTACCAAACTAGTAGCTACGTCTAGTCCCTTCGTTCTTGAAGGATTTTCCACTATAATCAACTGATTACAAAACCTTAAGAGTATTCTACTGTCACAACCTTGACAATACTCTCAACTTCTCAAAACGACTCAGTACATTTGAGCCTTTGAGGGTACAGCCTTAACTAGGCCAAAACAACTTTTACAAATAAGTTGAATACAAGCAGAAATAACTCTCACAGAGAGGATAAAAGATTAAGCTCAATACAGAAATGCTTTGTAAAAGAAAGTGTCGGACGCTGAGTTCAGTTCTTGTAGTCCAGAGACTTGGCACGAAACTTGATTGCTCAAAGAAGCAGTGCTTTCAGAGTATTGACTCTTTGTAGTGTATAACAACAGTGCTTGTTCTCAGTAAGTGAAGCAATATTCTCTTGTAGAGTTTCGGCAGTTTCTTCAATGGATACCATGGGGTATTTATAGGAGTTCTATAGGATATTACCATTACAGTAAAAATGGCTGCTTACCATTGAGTGAGGTGATTTCAAAAAAAAAGCTGTCTCTTTCTTCCTTTCCAGAGAATATCTCAGTAGTACACATTACCGTTTTCGTACTACCTTGCTTTTCACAAATGCTTGTACGATTTTTGTCTTTAGCTAAAGGTGTCACCTTTGATACCTCGTACAACAATTTGAGCGCATAAGATCAAATTCGAAATCCGTTCCAGAAGCTTCTGAGAGGAAGAGCAACTACGTGACCATCACGTGATTTAAAATGAAGTTCAGACGCTCGCTCAGAACAGGAAGGTCGGACGCTCGTAGCAAATGGATAAGCCTTGTGTCACAAAAAGATAATTCCAGACGCTCACGAAGACAGTATACTAGGATGGCGGGATCTTTGACACATGGAGTGTATCCTTCTCTTGTGAACTTCTTCCTTCTTGCTTAAGTGGCTTAGAAGTATATGTAATATTAGTATCTGCACACTTCAAGAATTGTTAGAACATAAATTGTTCTCATGTGAATACGTTGTTATCATCAAAATTAATGAGGGTCTAAACTTCTCAATCGTTTAGGTTCCAACAATCTCCCCCATTTTGATGATGACAAATATCCAAGGTTGATGAACAATTTTAAGTTTCAAATAAGAGTTTTAAGGGTCTCCTCCTTAACGTGTTTATCTTAGCGTTCATCAAGCCTTTCTTTTACTCCCCCTTTTGTCATCAGACAAAAAGAGTGTAAAAACGCATCATAGTCAAAAAGCAAAATAGAAGAAAAATTTGAGTAATAAATTCACAATATAATTGTACCAAAAATTAAGTAATATCACTCAGTACCAAAAAAATTTAAAACAAAACAAAGTTTAAGGGTTTTGAGGTAGCAGGTTGATTCGTTCCATAATGAGTTTCAGCTGCATTTCAAGCTCGGGAACTTCCAAACAGGTTGCCTTCATGGTTTCAAATTCCTCCTTAGGAATTGTAACCATTTCCACTGAAGATGTGGAGGGAGCAGATTCAGCTTCTAGCACACTAGCAACACCTGCAGCTTCTGAATTCATCTTCTTATGGATTTCAAGAACAGTTTGAGACAAAACAGATTTTATCTTCTTCCTATCCTTTGCCCATTGGAAATAATTATCTCCTGGTGGAAACCATTTGATAATAGTTCCAAGTTTTCTTCTTTCAGACTCATATAGGACTTCATTTCTTTGCTCAACAATATCAGGAAACAGAAGACAATTGAAGATCATTTCTCTGTGTTGAAGAATGTCTCTGGCATACCCATCAAATTGTTCAGCAGCAGCTTCTCCAAACACATTGCCTAAGAAGACACTTAGGGCATCAAAGGAGAAGTTGAGGCCTTCATTTTCAGCAATAAATAGTCTCCTCAAAATTTCTCTGTCATCTTTGTCAATAGTCAGGGGCTCACAACAAGGCATAATGGCTTTGTCTTTCCAAGACGCAGACCATTGCATCCAGCCAAATCCAATGTAAAAGTGTTTCCAGACTAGATCCCATGGAGCATATAGCTTCACCAAGTTGAGCGGTCTAATCACAGAACACATGAACATATCATCAAAATAAGCAGTTCCAAGATTGGATTCAGGTACCTTCTCGATGATACCAACAGTAGGGATTGTTGCCTTCTCTGCATTACAGCAGTTGGAAGATCCAGTTCTCCATTGATATTTCTTCAGAGCACTCAGATAATACCTTCTGGCATGATCTTCAGAAATTTTCTTTACCGGAAGCTGGGTGAACTCCTTGACCTTGTAGTCTCTGGGAGCCTTCTCATATTCCTTAGGGCCTATCTTATTGAATGGCATTTTGCCAGTGCAAACTTCCTTTCTTTTTCCAGGGAATAGACCAAGGTAACCACGTTTGCCTATCTGGAACAATCTTTATAGAGGCAGATGATGGGTCTCTATATTTGCCAATGACTTCAAGCCTTTTCTGCTCATAACAATGAGCCATCATACAGGCTTCAGCTTCTGTGATCCACCTACCACATTCCTCTAATGTAAGAGGTTCATTATCAGCAGGTGAACCTTGGTACATCAACAGAGAAAGGGAATAGCCTTCTTTGTTTGGTTTGGGTCTCGACCTTCCTTTAAAGGACATCTCAACATTGTCTTTGCCATCCTTGAAGACAAAGATTCATTGGAGGGTATCTCAGTCTTGAAACTCCGCAGGTGAAGGTCTTCAAGTGCCATAAAGATGGGTGATTATAGATAGAGTTATATGACTCATATCTAACAAATTTTGGTCTAATGTCAAGAGGGACAGTTTCCTTGGAATTAGAGGCGGTAGTTTTTGGTGTCACTCTTTGTGATGTTGTACTTGGGGGAATGTAGGGTTTGAAAGGATTAAATGGAGGGACTTTGAAAAGGAGGTTAAAGGATGAGAATGAAGTTTGGAAATGTATGAAGTGAGGGAGGTATATGTGGAGGTTTGAGGTGAGGAAATGGTGAGTGTATTGAGTCCGTGTTTGGGTAGGTTGTTTGGGGGCTATGGGAGTGGTTGTGTTTACGGCTTTCGTGCACGGGTTTGAATGGTTGATGGTTGTGCAACAGATATAGGTGGAAGCGAGAATGGTATCATCAGTTTCAAAAAGCAGATCTGAGAATCATCGATAAAATTCAGCGGTGGAGGTGGACATTGAATTGCCTTCTTCAGGCAATCGGACGCCGAAACTTGTTTCTCGCCTTGCTTGCTTTTTCCTCGAGACCGACCGATGGGAACGCGGTCCTCATCTTGATTGAGTCTTTCTTTTAGGTGCGAGAGCCACCTTCTCGCTTCTTGCTTCTTGTCTCTCTTACGGAGAATCGAAGTCCTTTTCACACCGCCATTCTTGAGCTTCTGGTGGTTTTATCAGTAGTAGACTTCTTGCTAAGAGAGGGACCAGATTCTACTCCCTGTTCCTTTTTCACCTTCTTCATCTGTTCACCAGTGATCAATTTCATTCTGACCAAGCTGTTAACTCCAAAGGTGTCAAGAATCACAACACTCTCAGTGCCAAAATACTTCACCTTTTCTTGATCTGGCAAAGCAGTCAGCTTGTTTACAACCAGATTCTTGGCCATCATCTTAGTAAGAAGAACACCATAAGGAATGCACTTGTAGGTGTTTTTCTTGCCAACAACACCTTTCCTCGAATTAACCAGTGCGTTAATCAGGTTGTTGTAGATCAATCTTGGCAGATTTACCTTGTGACCAGCCATGTAGTGCCTCATAATGAACTTTTGTTCATAGTTGACTATGTCACTAGAACCAGCCTTCAACCAGACGCTCTTAGTGATTATCTTGTGAAGAACTCTGGAATGGCTCTTCAAATGCTTTGCGATGAGGGTTTCACCAGATTCTTTCAGCTGTTTATAATTCTCAAACAAATCCTCATTGACCTTCTCAAGGCCATGAAATGCATCAGCCCAATCTGTGTAGTAAACAATACCTTCACAGGGACAACCAGTGACTTCAGAAATGTTGGTAATGGTAAAAATGAACTTGTATCCTCTCACAGTTCCTTCAAAGATACCACCTTGGTGTAAACGAGCATTACCCCAAAATTCCTTGATAGTAGTGACTAGAACCTCAACCTGTTTCCAAAAGAAGTAGTGTTCCCAACCCATTGCCTTGAAACCACTGTAGAAATCGAAGCCATAGAGTTTGAAGTTCTTTAAATCAATTCAATTTTCCAACAGAACCTTTCCTTCAGCCATGGTGTCGTAAATAGCAGTATACTCAGAGGTTGTTACACCAGACATGATTGCAGTTGAGAGATAGAGAAATGGAGGTTTAGGGTTTCAGAACAGTCACGAAGAGAAGAGAAAAAAAACTGTGTTTCAGACTGAAAACAGAGCGAGTGATTGTGGAGCGAAAAAGAAGGAGTAGTAGGAAGGTTTTGTAATTGGTACAGTTACTTTTCAAAAACCTCTTCATTATCCGAGTAATAAAAATAAATTTAAAAAGAAATTAAAATAAAGATACCTCTTTTCATTAAATGCAGTTGCCAAAATAAAGTAAAAGATTTTATTGAAAACGTAAATAATCATGACTCAGATTAGGTGTGATGAGACGCTTAAGTTCCACACGAGCTTACCACGTGTGTGTTTCGGATGCTCTGCTGAGTTATGATGCAGTTAGCATATAAAAATGCTTACTCGTATGATGATGATGTCATACCAGATGCTCAAATGATATCTATCATAAGACGCTGAGATTAATCATTCTTTTATAAGATGGAAATTTAAATTTCTTCTTATAAAATTGAATATATCTTCAGCAAGGGGTTTTGTAAGAATATCAGCCCACTGGTGATCAGTGTCTACAAATTTGATTTCAAGTGTCCCCTTCTGAACATAGTCTCTTACAAAATGATGTTTAATCTCAATGTGCTTTGCTCTAGAATGCAATATAGGATTTTTAGTAAGACAAATGGCAAATGTATTATCACAAAAGATAGGAATGTTACTCTCTTTTATCAAGTAGTCTTCAAGTTGATACTTCATCCACAGAAGTTGAGAACTGCAACTTGCTGCTGAGATGTATTCAGCTTCTGTTGTTGAGAGTGCAATAGTGCTTTGTCTTTTGCTTGACCAAGACACAAGATTAGCTCCAAGGAACTGGCAGCCTCCACTTGTGCTCTTTCTTTCAATTCGGTCTCCAGTAAAGTCAGCATCACAGAAACCTACTAATTTGTAATCTTTTGATTTCTTATAAAGCAAACCAAGATTAATAGTTCCTTGCAAATATCTGAATATTCTTTTAACAGCACTCATGTGTGATTCTCTAGGATCTGATTGAAATCTGGCACACAGACAGACGCTAAACATAATGTCAGGTCTTGAAGCCGTAAGATAAAGTAGAGATCCAATCATACCTCTGTACATTTTCTGATCTACCTTCTTACCAATTTCATCTTTACTAAGAGTGCAGGTAGGATGCATAGGTGTACACATAGGCTTGCAATCCAGCATCTTGAATTTCTTCAATAATTCTTTGATATATTTGCTTTGATGTATATAGATACCATCACTGCATTGCTTGATTTGTATTCCACGGAAAAACTTTAATTCTCCCATCATGCTCATCTCGAATTCAGCCTGCATAAGCTTAGAAAATTCTTTGCAAAGGCTTTCATTAGTGGCTCCAAAAATGATATCATCAACATAGATTTGAACAAGTATGAAATGCTTGTTAGAAGATTTTCTGAAAAGAGTAGTGTCAACTAAACCTCTTGTAAATCCATTTTCCATTAAAAAGGAACTTAGTCTATCATACCATGCTCTGGGAGCTTGCTTAAGACCATATAGAGCCTTTTTAAGTTTAAAAACATGTTCTGGAAATTCAATATCTTCAAAACCAGGAGGTTGTTTAACATAAACTTCCTCAGTTATAAAACCATTTACAAAAGCACTTTTCACATCCATTTGATATAGAGTTATCTCATGATGTGCTGTAAATGAAAGTAAAATGCGAATAGCTTCTAGTCTTGCAACAGGTGCAAAAGTTTCTGTGAAATCAATACCTTCTTCTTGTGAGTAACCTTGAGCAACTAACCTTGCTTTATTTCTCACAACTTTACCATCTTCATCAAGCTTATTTCTAAATACCCATTTAGTACCAATAGCTTGCTTATCTTCTGGTAGAGCGACTAGCTTCCATACATCATTTCTTTGGAACTGATTTAGCTCATCTTGCATTGCTAGAATACACCCTTCATCTTCCAGTGCTTGATCAATCGTCTTAGGTTCCATTTCAGAGAGAAGTGCAAAATCAGCATGCTCCTTGAAAGGGGATCTGGTTCGTACTTTATCATCAGGTTCTCATATGATTTGATCTTTTGGATGATTGGTTTTGTACTTCCAACTTTTTCTTGCTTCAGCTTCTGCTTGAGTAGAATTCTTCGTCTTGTCACCACCGGATGATGAAGATACACGTTCACCGTCTGACTTGTCACCGAGGTTTAAGTCTGAAAATAACTCATCTAGCTCTGACATAGCAGTGTCAGGCTTCTTATCATCAAACTTGACATGAATGGACTCTTCAACTGTCAAAGTTTCTTTGTTGTATATTCTAAAAGCTTTAGATCTTTCAGAGTATCCCAAAAAGATTCCTTTGTCAGCCTTGGAATCAAACTTACCAAGCTGATCTTTAGTATTCAAAATATAACAAATACAACCAAAAGGATGAAAGTAAGAAATGTTTGGTTTTCTACCTTTCCACAATTCATAAGGAGTCTTATTCAAAATAGGTCTTATAAGAATTCTATTTTGAATATAACAAGCTGTGTTCTTTATCGCCTTCAAAAATGTTTCCCAATATCGCCTTCATTGATCATGGTCCTGGCCATTTCCTGGAGGGACCTATTTTTCCTTTCTACAACACCATTTTGTTGAGGTGTTCTAGGAGAGGAGAAATTGTGGGAGATGCCATTTTCTTCACAAAATTTTTGAAAGTTTTCATTTTCAAATTCTCCCCCATGATCACTTCTAATAGAAGAAATACAGATGCCTTTTTCATTTTGAACTGATTTGCAGAATACAGTAAATACCTTAAAAGACTCATTCTTGTGGGCAAGGAATTTAACCCATGTCCCCAGTTAAAGAGGTTGTCCTTGTGGGACCAAAAAGATCAAGATGTAAAAGTTCAAGTGGTCTAGAGGTTGAAACAACATTTTTTAAATGAAAGGAAGTTTTAACTTGTTTTCCTCTTTGACAAGCCTCACACAGGGCATCAGATTGGAACTTAAGATTTGGTAAGCCTCTAACAAGATTGTGCTTGTTTAATTTTGAGATTAACCTCAAATTGGCATGACCCAATCTTTTGTGCCAAATCCATTGCTCATCTTCAACAGACATAAGACACTTGACATCTTGTTTTGCAAGTTCAGAAAGATCAACTTTATAAATGTTTTGTTTCCTCTTTGCTGTAAAGAATATAGATCCATCATTTTTGCTTTTTACTAAACATCCATTTTCTGTAAAGACAACATTGTAACCATTGTCACATAATTGACTTATGCTCAGTAGATTATGTTTCAGTCCTTCAACATATAAAACATTATCAATAGAAGGAAGAGAGCCTTTACCTATGCGACCAATTCCAACTATTTTACCTTTCTGGTTTCCTCCGAAACCAACGAATCCAGCTTCTCTAGGTCTTAGTTCCTGGAACATATGCTTTTCTCCCGTCATGTGACGCGAGCATCCACTGTCTAAGTACTAAGATAGGTGTGTTGACTTTGTTGCTAAGCAAGTCTGCAACATAGACTATTTTATCTTTAGGTACCCATATCTTTTTGGGTCCTTTCTTGTTAGTTCTTGAAGGATACTTGTCCTTCTTAGTTGTAAACACAGTACACACATTTTTCAAATGACCAGATTTATTGCAGTAAGTACAATGCAAGCATTCACTATGATCATTGGTGTCATCAGATGCTGAATCATTTTCTAAAGGAGATTTATCTAATATATAACCAAGACCATGAGTTGTCATTTTACTGACACCCCAAATCATAGAAGCTTGCTTGCTTCGAGTTACACTCTCTGCAAGAAACTTTTGAAATGCATGTTCATAGTCATTTGATTTGCGATTAGGATTGCTGTAACTACAGAGCTTTTAACTTGAGAGCTCTCGACCAGTTGCTTGTTAGCTTCCAGACGTTATCCACCACGATTTTCGGTTTCCAGTTCTCTTCATTAGTCTGAGTTTTCATTGTATAAAGAATGAAAATCTTGTGATAGTTTTGAAAATTTCTTTTTCAAATTCTTATACTCAATAGAGAGAGTGGCAGAGTCCTTTAACAGATCATCAAATGCAAGTTGAAGTTCAGAATAAGAATCATATATTATTACCTCTTCAACTTCTTCTTTTGAATCAAGATCAGTGTCTGCCATGAAGGCAATGTGAGCTTCTTCTTCTTTATCTTCCTCAGAGGAGGATAAGTCAAGATCTTGACTTATCTTCATGTAATGCTCAAACGAGTACATCCATCTCATGTAATCTGGTCCACACAATTGTGTCTCCCTAACCTGATGAATTGTCAGATGAATCATTATGTCAAAGAATGAAGGTGGGAAATACATCTCAAGTTCACACAAAATCAAAACAATTTCTGTTTGCAATGGTGGCAACTTTCCTGGGTTAATCACTCTGCTGCAGATTGCCTCGAAGAAGAAACAAAGTTTAGTTAAGGTATTCCGCACTTTGATGGGCAAAATGGATCGTATGCTAATGGGTAGCAAATTCTCCATGAGAACATGGCAATCATGGGACTTCAGACCATTTAACTTGAGATCTCTCATTGATACGAGGTTCATAATGTATGAAGAGTACCCCTCTGGAACCTTAACTCCACGAAGAAAATATCAAAGAACCATTTTCTTTTTTCTAGACAAAGTATGAGTAGCTGGAGGTAGATATGTACGTAGTTTCCCCTTTTTTACTGGTCCCAATTCCCATCTCAGTCCCATACTAACCAAGTCCCGCCTTGCATTAATGCCACCTTTAGTCTTCCCAGGCACATTGAGTAAGGTACCAATGACACTATCAAAGACATTTTTTTTTCAATATGCATCACATCAATGAAATGTCTCATGTATAGTGACTCCCAATATGGCAGCTCAAAGAAAATCGACCTTTTCTTCCACCCTCGTGTGACAAGCTCTCCCACAAAAGGTTTCCCGAATTCAATACTCAAATCTTTTACCTTTTCAAACAGTTGTGCACCCATCAAAGGCAAATGAGCTCTACGTTCTTCGGTATTCCCATTAAACGCTTTCCTCCACGATCGATAGTGAAGCTTTTGAGGCAAAACCTACGATGCCGAAGGAAGACATTCTTCTTACCATGTTCCAATCACATCCAATCAGTACCATCGTCACATATAGGGCATGCACACTGGCCTTTGGTACTGTATCCAGACAAATTACCGTATGCCGAAAAGTCATTAATTGTGCCAAAGATCATAGTCCTCAAGATGAAACTTTCTTCTCTATACCCAACGTACACATCTATACCCATCTCCCACATTTGCTTCAAGTCTTCAATTAAAGGCACCAAGAATATGTCTATATCATTTCCTGGTTGTTTGGGCCCAGAAATTAACATAGACAATATCATATATTTGCGCTTCATGCATAGCCATGGAGGTAGGTTATAAATCACCAAAATTATGGGCCATGTACTATGAGAGCTACTCTGAACACCATGTGGGTTAAACCCATCAGTAGACAATGAAAGTCTTAGGTTTCTTGGTTTTTTCCCCAAAATCAAGATACCCAATATCAATTTTTTTCCATTGAGGAGAATCTGTCGGGTGCCGCAGCATGCCATCCTTAATCCTTTCATCCGCATGCCTTTGAACTGCTGTACATACGCCTGAATCTGGGAATTATGGGGAAATACCGCATAACCTTCTCTGGAGCTTCCTTCTTCTTATACCGTGTGGCTTTACATTTAGGACACGAATTTAACGATGCATATTCATTTCTAAGTAAAATGCAATCGTTAGGACAAGCGTGTATCCTCTCATAGCCCATGCCAATAGAGTGTAACATTTGTTTAGCCTCATATGTCCGACCGGGAAGCACATTATCATCCGGCAATATATCTTTCAATAAGGTGAGTAAGTCCGTAAAGCTTTTATCAGTCCATCCATTGCCTGATTTCAAGTTATACAACTTTAACATCGCCGATAATCTCGTAAATTTCGTACAACCCTCATACAACGGCTTCTCCGCATCACTTACTAACTTCTCAAACATTTGAGGACAATCACGGAAATCTTCTTCAACCGCATTTTCTATCTCTTCAAAACGGTGTCCATAATATGCATTTGTATCGGTGTCATCTGACGCATATCTCCCACTCTTCCCCATATTAGAAGATGCACCTCTTTTCTCACCATGCTTTGTCCAACAGGTATAACTCTGATCAATTCCATTGCTCACTAGATGTCCTTCCAATTACTGAACATTAACTCGG
This sequence comes from Calophaca sinica, assembly GCA_037113605.1. NCBI lineage: Eukaryota > Viridiplantae > Streptophyta > Magnoliopsida > Fabales > Fabaceae > Calophaca > Calophaca sinica. Next base: position 100,631,963 of record CM073735.1, on the reverse strand, counting down.
CCTACATAACAACAACTTAAATAAGGACATACGATTCTACTCAGGTCTGGTTCTTTTTCATGCTGAACTACAAACCTAATAAAATCTTGCACTCCATCCCTATATTCCTTCGATAAACAATTGGCAGACATCCACTTCCGATCCATTCTAACTTCACCCTTTACAAATTCAACAGTCATTCCCATTAATATAACATCATATTAAACATCAATATTTTACCACTAAACAAGGTCAAAACTGTTGGAACCTAAACGATTGAGAAGTTTAGACCCTCATTAATTTTGATGATAACAAAGTATTCACAAGAGAACAATTTATGTTCTAACAATTCTTGAAGTGTGCAGATACTAATATTACATATACTTCTAAGCCACTTAAGCAAGAAGGAAGAAGTTCACAAGAGAAGGATACACTCCATGTGTCAGCATCCGGCTCATCTTAGTATACTGTCTTCGTGAGCGTCTGGAATTATCTTTTTGTGACACAAGGCTTATCCATTTGCTACGAGCGTCCGAACTTCCTGTTCTGAGCGAGTGTCTGAACTTCATTTTAAATCACGTGATGGTCACGTTGTTGCTCTTCCTCTCAGAAGCTTCTGGAACGGATTTCAAATTTGATCTTATGCGCTCAAATTGTTGTACGATGTATCAAAGGTGACACCTTTAGCTAAAGACAAAAATCGTACAAGCATTTGTGAAAAGCAAGGTAGTACAAAAACGGTAATGTGTACTACTGAGATATTCTCTGGAAAGGAAGAAAGAGACAGCTTTTTTTTGAAATCACCTCACTTAATGGTAAGGAGCCATTTTTACTATAACGGTAATATCCTTTAGAACTCCTATAAATACCCCATGGTATCCATTGAAGAAACTGCCAAAACTCTACAAGAGAATATTGCTTCATTTACTGAGAACAAGCACTGTTGCTATACACTACAAAGAGTCAATACTCTGAAAGCACTGCTTCTGTGAGCAATCAAGTTTCGTGCCAAGTCTCTGGACTACAAGAACTGAACTCAGCGTCCGACACTTTCTTTTAGAAAGCATTTCTGTATTGAGCTTAATCTTTTATCCTCTCTATGAGAGTTATTTCTGCTTGTATTCAACTTACTTGTAAAAGTTGTTTTGGCCTAGTTAAGGCTGTACCCTCAAAGGCTCGAATGTACTGAGTCGTTTTGAGAAGTTGAGAGTATTGTCAAGGTTGTGACAGTAGAATACTCTTAAGGTTTTGTAATCAGTTGATTATAGTGGAAAATCCTCCAGGAACGAAGGGACTAGACGTAGCTACCAGTTTGGTAGTGAACTAGTATAAATCTCTGTGTCTCTTGCTTTACTGCTTTCTATTTATCTTTATCTTGTTCTGTTAAAAATAAGTTTTTACAAACTGCTTTTCCAGCGTCCGGTTTATTTCCAGCGTCCGATACACAAACTGTTTTTGAAAAACCTGTGTTCTAAGTGTTTTTAACTTAAAGTTTGCGAAAAGTTTTCAACACAATTCAACCCCCCCTTCTTGTGTTCACGTTCAGTTGGTACCAGAGCTCGGCCTCTTGGATGAGCTCTTAACAGTGTTAAGAGTAAAGATCCTACTGTGAACATGTCTGCTGAAGGTGGTCATATGAACCGTCCTCCTCTATTCAATGGAAAAAAAATTGATTACTGGAAAGATAAGATAAAAGCATTCTTTGAGGCACAAAATCTTGATTTGTGGGATATAGTTGAAAGTGGATACATTTCTCCCACTGATGCCCTTGGTGTTGCAATACCTAGGGAAAACTGGACTGATGATCAGAAAAAGAGATATCAAACCAATCAGAAGGCTAGATTTATCCTCATCTGTGCTATGACAGAAAGAGAATATGATAAATGTGGTAAGTTTGATACTGCCAAAGAAATCTGGGATTCTCTTGTTTTGTCTTATGAGGGTTCTGCCCAAGTAAAGGAAACAAAGGCTAGCATGATGGTTCGCCAGTATGAGCTATTCAAAATGGAAGATGGAGAAAACATTGAAACTATGTTTGGAAGGTTCCAAACACTTGTTCATGGGTTGCAGGCCCTTGAAAAAAGTTATACTACACCTGACCATGTGAGAAAGATCTTGAGAAGTTTGACTAAGCAGTGGAGACCCAAAGTCACTGCTATTCAAGAAGCAAAAGATCTAAATGTCCTTTGGCTTGAAGATCTTACGAGTTCTTTGAAAGCTCATGAACTTGAGCTAAATGATGAAGAACCTACCAAGAAGAGTAAGTCTATTGCTTTAAAAGTTAATCAACATAAACCTAGTACTTCTAAAGCTTTTCAGGCTGAAGAAGAAGAATCAGATGATGAAGCTTCAGAAGGAGATTATGATGGATCAGACGATGAGCTAGCGTTCATATCTAAGAAGATCCAGAGAATGTGGAAGAAGAGAAACTTCAGAAGGAGATTTCAGAAGAAAGATACAAAGGACAAGAAGGAAAGCAAAGACAAGGACAAAGCCCAAGTCATTTGCTATGTAAGAAGCCTGGACATTTCAAGTCCGAGTGTCCTAATCTTAAGGAAAAGTCCACAAGAAGCTCCTTCAAGAAAAAGAAGAAAGGTCTCATGGCAACATGGGAAGATCCTGACTTATCCTCCTCAAAGTTAGTAAATTAAGGGTATATTAGCAAATCTAGTTTATTTTTTACATGAACTCAAGAGTATTAATGAATATAACTAACTTTATTAATCTGTGTGAGGTTAGGTTATGTTCCGGACTGGGCCAAGGCCCAATCCCGCCAAGAACTCGCTAAAGGCCCAGCTTCGCGAAGTAGAGTTCGCGCATCCCTCAACTAATAATGACGTGGCAGATCCAACGGCATCTAGACTTCTTCGCCAGCTCATCACAGCCTGGCAACGATCTAACGGTAGCCCGGATCTCGCGGGAGCGGTTACCTCTCGATAACCGTCTCCAATTACTATATAAATGATCTCCATTGCAGATCCAAGTACGCTTTCATTCATTTTCTCTTACCTCATACTCCTTCCTAAACTGACTTAGGCATCGGAGTCTCTGCAGGTACCCCACGCCGTCGTCGACCACCGCGATCTCCACCACAGCGCTTCTTCTCCGGCATCCTCTGAGTTCTACTTCAGAACATTGGCACCGTCTGTGGGAAAACTTCTTCCTTTTTCAACGATTCCAAAGTTACCTTCGTCTTCAACAATGACTGGATCGAAGCGCACCGTCATGACACGCAAATCTCAACTTTGCGTCTATCTCAATCCACCAAATCCTCCAGTTGCTCCGGTGAATCCGCCTCAGGCTATACGAGTGTTGTTCACCGTCAAGTAGGAGAGGCCGAGGAATCTTCCTCCGCCTACAGTCGACGCAATTCCTTTGGTAACCGTCCCGACAACGACAGAAACTGACGACACCGCTTCAGCGGCCACCGCCTTACTTCACGAATTTTGCGATTTTATGCAAAAGCACACCGAGGCAATGCAAGTCCAGAACCAGCGTTTGGAACGCATGGAAAACCAACAGAAGGAGATTTATGTTCGTGTTGCAACACAGATTGAGAATCGACAGGAGCAATTCTCTCTGTTGCCGCAACGATCTAGAGGATCTGAAACCCGTCGTTCCGTCCACCATCATCGCCATGGCACAACTCCGCGTAGGTCTCCATACGCCACATCACACCGCAGCAGGTCTCTGGACCGCTCTCCACCATGCCGTCAAAGATCGCTTGCACGGTCTCAGATCCACTCTCCTCGAGGCGGAAGAAAAATTGACAGAACGCAGCACGATAGAGCTTCATTTGACAGCCTTTCTTCAAGGCGAGAGGTGAGATGCTCTCCGTCGCATCGCCGCCACTTTCCTGCACATTCTCATCGACGTCGTCGCTCTCCAACTCCTCATCGTCGAGGTGGTGCAATCGCGAGTAGTGATACGCCACCTCGTCGAGCTGCCTCCGTCTCCCGACGTCGTGCAAGGTCAGGTGAGCGCACTTCCCGTCATCGCCGCGCTCGATCTCTTTCATCCACTTCTTTTCAGAGTGATGAGGAGGACGACGCGTGCATAACCTTTGGTCCCTTAACTACCAGGATTGCTAAGTTCTCGATCCCAAAGCATCTCTAGAAACCTCCTTCCCTTGACTCGTACTATGGAACCAGTGATCCAGATGAGCATATTGGTTGTTTTGGCATGGTCATGGGCTACAGAAGTGTCAAAGGACCAGTCAAGTGCAAGATCTTTCCTCTTACACTGAAGAAAGCGGCCTTGACGTGGTTCCAAACCCTAAAAGAAACTCGATCGACTCGTGGAGCGAACTTACACACCAGTTCTCTTCTCATTTCACTACATCTAGAGTACAGCCGATGTCGACAGCAGCACTGCTGCCATTCAGCAGAAGAAAGATGAATCCCTTAGAGATTACATCGAGCGCTTCAATAAGGAAGCAGTCTTTGTGAAGAAGTGCTCTGACGAGATGAAATTATACTTGTTGGAACAAGGTTTGGTTGAGGATAGTCTGTTTAGTATCAACGTTGGAGTCAAGAAGCCAAAAACCCTGAACGACTTCCTCAAACGAGCTGAAAAATACATAAACTATGAAGAAAAAGTGATGGCGACGAAGATTAAGAAGAAAACACAAGATAAAGCTGGTGGTCAGCGCGAGGACAAGTCACGCAAGGAAAAAGAGAACCAAGCTCCATCGGGAAAGTATGGCGAGTACACCCCACTAAACACTTCGCGAATGCCTATCCTGAACGAGTGCGCAAACGCAGAGTTCCGTGATGCGAGAATACGCTTCCCAAAACCACTCAAAGAGAGACCTGGCACTGACAAGTCAAAGTATTGTCGTTTTTATAAGAGTGCGGGACACAATACTGATGACTGCATTCAACTGAAGGATGTGATAGAATAACTGATCCAAAAGGGAAAATTGTCAAAATACACAAGCTTGAAACCAAAATCTGGAGAAAGAAGGTCGAGGCCCTGATCTCCTCGACCTAAGAAAAACCAATCCTCAACAGCTGATGTGGCATAACTCGACGAGACAGGTCCCGGGTCAGAGGAACGCGAAGAAAGATCTTGACCTGCCCAGTCGCCCTGGTCATTTCAGGGGGATTCTCTGACAAAGGAGGTGCTAGCGTCAACTCAACAAAGAGAAAGATGCGTGAGGCAATGACGATCTCCACCATCCTTCCCCCTTCCAGCAGGCATAAGGGAGGACCACTCCTCGCTTTTTATGATGAAGATCTGGTGAACGGGAAGCCGAATTACTTGATCCCCTTGTTAGTCAGAGCTTATATGGACAATTTTGATGCTAGAAAGAATCTTGATCGATCAAGGGAGCTCGACAGACATAATTTCCATGAGATGTTCAAGACCCTGAAGTTACCAGAAAAGAACCTCGTTCCTTATATGGGTTCCGACCTCACTGGCTTCAATGGTTCTAGAACAAAGCATATGGGCTACACGGATTTAATGGTGACCTTTGGTGAAGAGCCAATCACTAAGACTGTCAAAGTCCGATTCATTGTACTTCCCTGCAAATCTGTCTACAATTGCATAATTGGGCGTCCTACTTTGGGAGAGCTCGGGGCGGTAACCTCGACCATCCACCTGAAAATGTGTTTCCATAATGACGAAGACAAAGTCGTCACTGTCACAGAGCAGACCTCGAAGCAGCTAGGAGATGCTACCTTTTATCTCTGAAGATCGATGACTCGGAAGAATAGAGGCGACCTCTGCCTGCAGAGAAGTAGAGTAAGACAAAAGCTGCTTTGAAGGTTAACCTCACAGACTTTGAAGCCAGGATTGAGCCCGAAGAAGAAATTAAGGAAGAAGACCCCTAGCTTGAGAGCTCCAACAGAAGATTAAAAGACCATTCCTTGATGGCGAGTTCATTCAAGTTCAGCTGGGTGAGGATCCTAAGAAGACTGTAAAGCTAGGCGTGAGCACTCCCAGGCGGTCATTTGCGACTAACAGAATGCCTGAAGTCCAATGCAGACCTCTTTGCTTGGACTGCTGCTGACATGCCGAGCATATCTCCTGATATCGCTTCCCACCAGCTCGCCCTGGACCCCACAGCCCGCTGGGTCGCTCAGAGGCGATGCAAACAAGCTCCGAAGAAGGCTGAAGCCGCTACTAAAGTTGTAGATGATCTCATCAAAGCTGAATTCATTAGGGAAGTTAAATAGGACGTGCCCCAAAGACGCCTATCCCCTTCCCAATATCGACAAACTCGTCGATAATTCATCCGGATTCCAATTGCTATCTTTTATGGATGCATACTCTGGCTACAACCAGATTCCAATGCACACCGCTGATCAAGAAAAAACGGCTTTTATGACCGACAAAGGCAATTACTGCTACAAAGTAATGCCTTTTGCCTCAAAAACGCCAGAGCAACCTACCAATGCATGATGAACAAGGTTTTTGCAAACCAGATTAGGAAGATGCTGGAGGTATACATGGACGACATGATCGTAAAAACGCCTAAAGAGGTCGACCTCATTGTTGACCTAAAAGAAATTTTCAACGAAATCCGACGCCACAATATGCCGTTCAACCCCAAAAAATGCACTTTCGGAGTACGAGCAGGCAAGTTCCTCGGTTTCTACTTAACTGAGAGAGGAATTGAAGTAAATCCAGACAAGTGTCGCGCTGTCACGGAGATGCAATAACCAACGTCGAGGAAGAACATCCAACAACTTAATGGAATGCTTGCCTCATTGACGAGGTTCATATCAAAATCAATTCAACACGCCTTATCCTTCTTTTGTTTGCTCAAAAAGGGGATCCAATTTGAATGGTTCTCAGAGTGCGAAGAAGCTTTGTCGCAGCTGAAACACATATTGTCTCAACCACCTGTATTAATAAGACCATCCTTAGAGGAGGTCCTCTATGTGTACTTGGCAGTTGCAAACGAGGCTCTCAGTGTCGTCCTCATTCGTGAAACCGATGAAGGGCAAAAGCCTGTTTACTTTGTGAGTAAAAAACTTCAAGGTCCCGAGTTGAGGTACCAAAAGATCAAGAAAGTCGCGCTAGCACTGGTGGTCGCAGCTCGACGACTAAGACAATATTTCTTGGCACATCCAATAGTAGTTCAGACAGACTAACCGATCAAACAAATCTGACACAGGCCTGAACTGGCAGGACGTATGATTAATTGGTCGGTCGAGTTGTCCGAATTCGGGATTTCGTATGAATCATGACAAGCCCTCAAAGCTCAGTGCCTGGCTGACTTCATTGCTGAAATGACTCCGGGAGCTGTCGAACCTTGTTCCAAGTGGACAGTTCACGTCGACGGATCATCTAATACAAAGGGCAGTGGCGCTGGATTGCTACTCGAGAACAAGGACGGGCTAATCGTCGAGTTCTTATTGGGATTTTCATTCCCAACATCCAACAACCAAGCAGAATACGAAGCATGTTTAGCCGGACTAACATTAGCTCGAGATTTCGGTGCAGTCGAGGTTAAGCTCAGAACTGATTCTCAGTTAGTGGTATCCCAGATCAAAGGGGAATACCCGGCCAAAGACCCCCTCTTACAGAAATACCTTGCACTAGTGAAAGAAAAAATGAACTACTTCGTGGCAGTTGAGATCACCCACGTGCCAAGGGAACAGAACACCCGAGTGGACATCTTGTCCAAACTCATTAGCACGCGTACCTCGGGGAACAACAGATCCGTAATTCAGGAAACACCGGCCAAGTCCAGCATAATTTCTGTAGTCGATACCACCAACGTCGACCTGGCAAAGATATCTCCCAGATTCTGCTTCGGAGTATCCTCCCCAAGCTTGAACGACGTGGTCGATCTAGGAGACAATTGGATGATGCCTATACGAAAATTCATTCAACTCGGCGAGCTCCCTAAAGAGGAGAAAGAGGCCGCCAAGATCCGAAAGAAGGCTTGTTCCTATTCCATTGTCGAGGGTACCATGTACCGAAGAGGGTTCTTAACTCCTCTATTGAAATGTCTCAACAACGCAGAAGCCCAGTACGCGTTGGCCGAAGTGCATGAAGGGATATGTGGGCAACACCTCGGAGGTCACTCCCTTGCGAAGAAAATCATGCGAGCAGGCTATTATTGGCCAACAATGGAGGCTGGCGTGAGGTCATTTGTCAAAAAATGCGACAAGTGCCAAAAACACGGCGATCTCCACTTAGCTCCTCTAACTGAGCTGACCTCGCTCTCCGCCCCATGGCCCTTTGCTTGGTGGGGCATCGACATCCTCGGACCATTCCCAATGGCTCAAAGACAGTTGAAGTATCTAGCTGTGGTCGTGGACTACTTCACCAAATGGGTGGAGGCAGAAGCATTGGCGAAAATAACAACAAAGAACTTGATCAAGTTTTTTAAGAGGTTTATCGTAACCAGGTTCAGAGTTCCAGAGGTCGTTGTAACCGACAACAGAACGCAATTCGCAGATTGTGGCTTCCGAAAGACCCTAGAAGATCTTCAAATCAAGCAACATTTCACTTCGGTGGAACACCCTCAAACAAACGGTCAAGCTGAGGCCGCAAATAGGGTTATTCTCCGAGGTCTCAAACGAAGATTAGATGATGCAAAGGAAACTGGGCAGACGAACTTCCCCGAGTACTTTGGGCATATCGCACAACTCCACACTCGACAACAGAAGAATCGCCATTTCGTCTCACTTATGGGACCGAAGACGTCATTCCTATCGAGATTGGCGAATTAAGTTGGAGGACCTCGCATCCCCCACATGCAGTTAACAATTTATAATACTTGTGAGAGGAGCTTGACCTCCTCGACGAATATAGAGAGCTCGCAGCACTGAACGAGATCACATTAAAACTAAGAATCGCAGCAAGGTATAACCGAAACGTCGTGCCCAGGGAGTTTGCGCAAGACGATCTTGTCCTTCGAAGAGCCGACACCGGTTTAAAGAACGCCTCACAAGGAAAACTTGCACCCAATTGGGAAGGTCCTTACCGAGTCACTACAAAGACCGGTACTGGCGCCTACAACCTCGAAATATTGCAGGGCAAGTCAATTCAGCGAACTTAGAACGCAGCCAAATTGAAGAAATACTATAGTTGAAACACAAGTGTAATTGAAACACGAGTGTAATCGAAGCACGAGTGTAATTGAAACACAAGTGTCAAAGCAATAAAAGCACATTCAAAGTTCTCACTTTGCATTCGTGCAGGAGTCATTGGAACTCCCCTAGTCAAAAGACCTCGACTGTTTTTAAACAAAACAGAAGAGAAGAGTCACAAATCAACGGGTAACGATGTCGCTTTCTGTCTAGCCAATAGATCGACGACTATCACCCCTTTCGTCCACCTCAGACAAAGGAATAAAAACCTTGGCAGAAGGGTAGAAGGAGGACCCCGTGGCTGGGTAAACCCTCCTGAGTGACGACATCACGAGCAAACAACAAAGCAAAAATAAACAAAGGTAAACATTTTTGCCTAAGTTAAAAATTGCTTGAAATTATCATTATACCAACATAGCATTGTTCCAAGTACAAAAGCAAACAATAAGAAAAACTAAGGGTTCGGAGGAGGAGCCACTTCGGAAGAAGGAGCAGGCACAGTGAGGAGAACCTCCTTTGTGGCTGCATCCACGATCGAGTTCCCTTCAACCACTCCATCCGAGGTCATCCCAGTTATGTTGAGGGCGACACCTGGATTCAGCAGTCGAATTTGGGCGATGGCGTTCTCGAACAACTCATCCCCAGCCTTCAAAAATAGGTCATCCATCTCCATCGACTTGGCCTTCAATACTTTATTCTCCTCGGAAAGTTCTTGATTCTGTTTGGAGAGCTCCTGGTTTTGCTTGGAGAGTTGCTGATTTTCAGTGTTCAACTCCTCCACTTTGCGCTGGAACTCAAGAACCTCCAACTTCGAATTTTCTTCAGACTTCTCAAGGTCTTTAATCCTCATCGAGAGACTTTCTCGCTCCTCGACCAACTTTTTTTTCTCAGCAGAAAGACTCTCAAGGTCTTTCGACAGCTAAGACATTGCACCTTTGGCCTTGGTTGTTTCCTGTCTAGCCGACTCTAGCTGAGCTCGGAGGTCAACTTCAAGTCCTTCCAAAGACTTTATCTTCTTATCAAATTCTGACTCGCCTTCGCGAAGGCCAGCCAGCTCGACCTCCAAATGGCGGTTCTTCTCGAATACCCAACTGATGAGTAGCTGGTCACGCAGTTTCCAGGTCGCTCCTTCCAAAAACAAGTCCTCATTGGCAGTTTCAGAAAGCTCGTTGAAGTATGCTTCGTCGTTCGAAGGAATCAATGCCCTAAGTTGATTCGAAGTCACAACTTCGCAACGAGACCAAACTGCAGGAACTTCGCCAGTGGAAGGAACCGTTTCTTTTCCCTTGCCAGTTTTCCCACCAATCTTCAAAGTCAATGAAGGAGTCGAGGTCTTGGCAGGAGGGGGCTTCTTGAGCTTTTTGGCCGGAGGCTCCTCAACACTCTTAGCTAGAGCCTGTTTTGAAGACAAGGAAATCTCCTTGACAACACCAGCTACTTCGACAGAAGTAGCACCTTGTTCCTGAACATCAGCGACCTCGGTAACAATGATGACAAGAGATGCCCCAGAAGTACGAGTAAGAAGAGCAGCAATGTTGCTGGGACCCTCTCCAACTGCAGTAGAAGGAGTTCTCTCAGCAACGGTCTTCTGCTTCCTCAAACTGGCCAAATACGCCGAGCTCGCTATCGAAGCTACAAAAAGTAAACATGAGTTAGAAGAATAAAAAGGGAACTATCAAGAAATAGATCTCTGCAAAATTATCTAAACACTCATCAGCTTCTTTTTGATCTTTACACTTGAGAAGGCGGCGGGTGTCGATATATCTCTTTTCAGACACCTCTTCTCCTTTCTTATTCACGTACTTTTGAGGTTCGAGTTTCTCGACAAATTCTCAAATCCTCTTCAAACTAAAACGTTCGTTGTCATCTAGCTCGGACGCCTTAAAAGTAAAATCACTCTTATGCTTAGTAAAGTGTTTAAAGCTCCAGCACAACGGGAATCTTTCTTGCCAAACGAAAAAAACTTCCCCATTTTCGTCGAGCTCCTCTGTGAGAACAGACGTTCTCCCTAGCAGAGTCACTCATGGCCTCGACTATGAAGTATTTGGATTTGAAACCACGGTGGGAATCCGAAAACAAATCAAAAAAAATTCCGTTTTGTTTTAAAGATAAGTCCACTCCAGAAGACGTGACCCTTCTTCTCCCATCGCCTTTCGATTAGCGACACGTTACGCCTATTCACTTAAAGCGGCAGAACAATCATCACCTGTCTCGGGAGAACGCGACGCTACAAATCCCAATGGCGGCTGAAGCAACGGTTTGAAATTCAAATTTAATGCTTACGCGCCTAGGGTTTTGAGGACGTTTTAACTTTCTCTCTCTTCGAAACAAAGCAACGAATTTCGACATCCCTCTTTAAACCGAAGTGGCGAACGTCGACACACCTTCAAACTGAAGAAGCGAACTCGACGGACACCTCAACAAGTCGACACCTCGTCATACGAGCTATCGACTTGGGGGGCAACTGTTCCGGACTGGGGCCAAGTCCCAATCCCGCCAAGAACTCGCTAAAGGCCCAGCTTCGCGAAGTAGAGTTCGCGGATCCCTCAATAATAATGACTTGGCAGATCCAACGGCATCCAGACCTCTTTGCCAGCTCATCACAGCCTGGCTACGATCTAACGGTAGCCCGGATCTCGCAGGAGCAGTTACCTCTCGATAACCGTCTCTGATTACTATATAAATGATCTCCATCGCAGATCCAGGTACGCTTTCATTCATTTTCACTTACCTTATACTCCTTCCTAAACTGACTTAAGCATCGGAGTCTCTGCAGGTACAACCACCCCCACGCCGTCGTCGACCACCACGAGCTCCACCGCAGCACTTCTTCTCCGGCATCCTCTGAGTTCTACTTCAGAACAGGTTATTTTGCTTATAAATAAGTCGGGATAGAGTATTACTATGATCATTGATATTATCTCAAGCTTTTGATTGGTTATCTTCCTAGTCCTTTTTTTTTTCTATCTTTGCGGTGTTATAAATAAAAAAATAAAATAGTGATTAATTGTGGTAGAAATCAAATTTGAAAAACTGGTGCATGTGTGGTCTTTCTCGTGTCCAGGGGCAGGAACAGAACACTAATATTTCCATGATCTTCTGTAACTTTCTAAATTTGCTTTGGTACAGTTGATAAAGAATGCACTGAAGTTGACTTTGTTGGCTGTTAGTAACATTTAATTTTTTCATGCGTTAAAAAAATGAACGTTTCAATGATACAATATATAAAAAGCATTTATTATTACCATAAGTGGGTAGAGATCGACAGATGTTTCACATAAAGATATACAGTTAACTGTGCGGTTCAGAACTAATGCATTCAATGAAGATAATGTCAGTTGCTTATGAAATAGCTGGTGTGTGCACGTTAATGTCCTTTTAGGACCCCTTGCACCATGTGAGGTTCTTAATTTCATTGTCGGTGAATGAACCATTTGAAGATAATATATCCAACATTGTTACTATATATTAGGCATCTCAAATTGTATAGTAGTCACCAATTTCATGATCAAAACCATAGAAGCTTAAAAGCTTCTCAGTTCCAAAAGTTTGCCTTATTGATCTCCTTTTCTGTAGTTTATTGTCATTAGGAACTGTAATTGTGGTTTCCAATGCAGATTTTCACCCGGCGCCAAGAAGCACTTTTGTGCTTTTGGCTGTCTGTGCTTTTTGTGGTACTAGGCTTTTGCTATGGAGACCATAGTACAGTTGAGGTAGTTGGATTTGGAGAATGCACAGACTGCATTCAGAACAATATTAAGACTGGCCAGGCTTTCTCAGGTACACTGTCTCATCACATATATAGTACATGCATATGTAGTTCTATTTTATTTACTGAGAAATATAGTACTAGTGTCTAGTACATATTTCAATTCTTTAAAATGTCAACCCCCTCTAAATTAATTAACTTTGGAACAATAATAAAAAATGTGCTGATAAAAGTTTAGATGTAGAGTGAGCACATTTCTCTTACTTTTTAACCACTCAGTTTAAGAAATTCTTACAAGACAAATGATGTGGCTAGATGTGCAGCATTATTTTTGTTCTTAGTTGCATGATTTCTATTCCCTTCCTTTTTTTTTTTCACATGCTGCATGATGTGTTCTCCAATTGATTTTATACAATTCACGCATAATATTTTTGTAGAGTGTGTTTGAATTTCAGTTTAAAAAAATTCAATTGTACGTTTAAGTTGGTCCATTGAGATATGCATTGACTCACATGTACCTTACACACTATTACATCTCGAATACGGATTGTCTGCCGACAAAATTTTTACGCATTCATGTAGTCAGATGATTTGGACCATCCAATCTTAATCGGACGATGCATATTGGACGGTCTATATCGTCTGACTATGTATGAATGCGTAGAAAATTTGATTGCAGGGAATCCGATTACATCTTTAACACTTATTATTGCATTTTGAACTTTTGATTAATTATACAATACTGAGTGCACAACATAAGCACCATCATGTGTCAAATTTTTTACTGTATAGATTTTTACTCACTATATAATAAGACTTAGCAGATATGCAGAACCCTATGATACGATAATAATAGGATCTAAGAATTTGATATTCACCATTCCTTTTGACTATTCTAACTTAAAAAATTAATTAAAAGGTTGATTTCAGTAACACATGACCAATATGTATATAACGATTTTGTGCATTACTTTTTTCTGTAGGGCTACATGTAACAATAGACTGCAAGGCAGAAAATGGACATTTTAAAACAAGAGGGGCAGGTGAGCTTGATAAAAATGGAAACTTCAAAGTATCACTTCCTCAAGATATTGTAAAAGCTGGTGAACTGAAAGAAGAATGCTATGCTCAACTACACAGTGCATCAGCTGCACCTTGTCCTGCCCATGATGGCCTTCCTAACTCCAAAATTGTCATCAAGCAAAAATCTGATGATAAACACACCCTCAGTACCACTGGAAAGCTCAAATTTTCATCAGTGACATGTACCTCAGCATTTTTTTGGCCTTTTTTCAAACACCCCCTCTTGCATAAGCCTAAGTTGCCCCATCCTCATTTCCCTCCTAAAGTCTTTCCACCATTTCCACCAAAGTTTTTCCCTAAGCACCCTCTTTTTCCTCCTGTGCCTATCTACAAGAAACCTCTTCCTCCTCCTGTGCCTATCTATGAAAAACCACTCCCTCCTCCTGTGCCTGTTTATGAGAAACCACTCCCTCCACCTGTGCCTGCCTATGAGAAACCTCTCCCTCCTCCTGTCCCAATCTATAAGAAACCCCTCCCTCCACCTGTGCCAGTTTACAAGAAACCTCTTCCTCCACCAGTACCAATATACAAGAAGCCTCTTCCTCCACCTGTGCCAGTTTACAAGAAGCCTCTTCCTCCACCTGTACCGGTTTATAAGAAACCTCTACCTCCACCTGTTCCAATATATAAGAAACCTCTTCCTCCTCCAATTCCTAAGCCACTTCCACCATCAGTTCCAGTCAAGGAGCCATGTCCACCAAAGTTTAAGCATCCACTTCTACCACCAGTTCCAATCTTTAAGAAGCCACTTCCTCCACCTGTTCCAATTTACAAACCACCAGTTATTGTTAAGCCTCTTCCTCCACCTGTTCCAATTTACAAACCACCAGTTATTGTTAAACCACCAGTTATTGTTAAACCTCTTCCTCCTCCTGTTCCAATTCACAAACCACCAGTTATTGCTAAACCTCTTCCTCCTCCTGTTCCAGCTTACAAACCACCAGTTATTGTTAAGCCACTTCCTCCTTTCCCAAAGTTGCCTCCATTCAAAAAGCCACCATGTCCACCACTTCTTCCTAAGATCCCTCCAAAGAGTTTTTTCCATCACCCCAAGTTTGGAAAATGGCCTCCATTGCCACCTTTTACTCCTCATCATTAGGCTATATGGTAGAGCTAGATGGCTCTTGGGTTTACAAAAGTATTCATGTTTTTTTTGTCTTGTTTGTTTCTTTATTATCATCAAGTTGCAAATAAAGCCTTCAAGGGATAGGGCATGTGAACAGAAGAGCACCAAGTGAAAATTGAGAAAACAAAAATAGAGTGATGTTGTTTTGAGCAAGTTTGACCAATTTGAGTGTGATCAATTGTTGTCATCAGTGAAGATCACATCATTTTTTTTTAAAATTGATTTCACGTGTATATAAATGTGTTATTATTATGACGGTTTTTTTTCCTACTATCTATCTTGTTTTAAGCTTCCAATTCCTACTTTATCTCCAAATAAATACATTTGTATCGTTAATCATTGTCACAGCAAACAAAGAAACTTGGTTTGACAGAGAGGCGGTACCTAACTTCCATCTGTCTTTCAAAAAACACAAATGGCTTAATATTTAATCTTGTACCTAACTTTCTCTGCATTTCCATGTTACTTGCATTTAGATCTATGAGGCTATAACTTCTATAAGTGCCTTAAAGATGTCCATATACTAGCAAATGCATGCTAGTTTTTAAATTTAAAACTATAAATCAAAAAATAATAAAAGAGAGGTGGATTAATTAAGTTGATATTTTTTTTCCTGAAAAATAGGGTAAGGCTTAGAAGTTTGTATTTTTTTTTTTTTTTGACAGAAGCAAACTTATCTCATTTCATCCAAAATAACGTCCACAATATAGAGAAGCATATAATCAAAATCTTGGTGACTAGCATACAACCGAGCCGCCCTGGCTAGCTCATGAACAACTCAGTTAGCTTATCTCTTAACAAAACTTATCCCAAAGTTGGTAGACAAATTGCAAAGCAGTTTACATCTAGAAATAATGCTATCAAACTCAGTGTGACTACTCGTGTTGCCTCTAACTCCCTCCACCACTGACAAATTATCCAGCTCAATAGAGATATTAGCAACATTCATATTCCTAAGCCAAGTAATAGCCTCCAGTAGACCCGACTGCTTCAGCTTCCAAAACTGGCGGAGACCCAGTCAAACATATTGTGCGAGCTTTCACGAAATCCCCCCGGCTGTTTCGCAAACACATGCCAACTCCAAAACAATTTTGATCAGAGAACATGGCTGCATCGGCATTGCATGTCATAAACCCCTCACGCGGCTTTCTCCAACGGATTTGCTGGCTAACTTGTGGCAACACGTGTTCATCATGATTGCGCCGAGCTTGAGCTCATTCTTCAAGAGTGTCAGCTGCTCTCCTAGCCACCTCAAACGCACTCAGCGTGGTGCTATCCCAAACCTTTTTGTTGCGCTGCCCCCATATACTCCATAATGACATGGCCATGAGAGATTTGTGCTGAGAAGACAGTAAGGAAAGCTTTAAAAAATAAGAATTATAATTACAATTAATAAGATAATAACATTTTACAATATTTATTATCGTTCAAATTTTCAAATTATTCGACTATTATATTGGCTCTTATAATCTCAATTGAGGATATATGTGAGAAGTAAATCTTTTTAATAACATGATACTTTTTTAGAAGTTTGAATTAAAAAATAAATATTAGAATTAAAAAATGTCACCTGAAGGAGGTCTATTAGTAGGTGAAGGTGAGTGACTTATTTAAGAAAAACTATACTCTAGTTTTTTCAAGTATAGAATAGAATAGTATTTTTGTGTTATCTATTCCCTTATTTTTAATAAATCTAGCAAACTGTTAGTATATAAAATTTGACTCCTTTAAAATAAATCTTGTTTTAAAAGATGGAGTAAGACATTCCAATTATTAATAAAAAAAATTAACAATTGATATTTTTACACGTGTATATATTATTATGTATCTAAACATAATATCAACTATTGAACAAGTAAAATTATTTACTTTATTCTCTAGTTAATGTGAAGGTTCACTTCAAAGGAGTTACTCAGTATTAGTGTAAATGTATAGAATAAGTATGAAACAAGTGTTGAATCTTTGACTGCCAGCTAGAATGCCAGCTGGCATAGTTGGTTAGGCTGTTAGAAAGCTGTTAGATGCCAAAGCCAGGCTGGCAAGGTGGTTAGAACTATAATTCTCCTATATAGTTCAGTTGATATACGATTGCAAGATGTAAGATTCATTTGTAACAGTTTCACAGAAATGAAATGAGAAGTTTCTCCCAACTTTCTTCTTCTATCATGGTATCAATCGCCATAACCGATCCTGGTTCCTCAAGTCTTTCACTGTGATCTATTGACCTTTTCGGCTCATTGCGATGGCGCCTCCGTCACTGGATTTGACTCAAACGACGGCGGTGACTCAAACAAATCAAAGTCTCACTCGAAATCGAGGTAACAACAACTCGTTTGGTCCAAAGCTTTCAATCAAATTGCAAGAAAATAATTTTTTGTTATGGAATCAACAAGTTCAAGGCGTTATTGCTACGCACAAGTTGCATCGCTTTGTCGTAAACCCTCAGATTCTGATGAAGCACAAATCCGAAGCAGATCGAATTGCTTGTGTAGTCTCTGATGAGTACGAAACCTGGTTGGTTCAAGACTAATCGCTTTTCATGTGGCTCCTTTGTATGCTTTCTAAAGTCGTGTTACCTAGAGTGTTATCATGCAAACACTCGTTTGAAGTTTGGGATCGCATTCACAAACACTTTTATGCAACCTTGAAGGCTCGTGCGAGACAACTCAGATCTGAGTTGAAATCAACAAAGAAAGGTAACAGATCCATTTTCAAAGTTGTCCTTCGCATTAAAGCTATTGCGGATTCGTTATTAACAATTGGAGATCCTATTTCTGAACAAGATCAAGTGGACGCTGTTCTTGATGGATTGCCAGAAGAGTACAGTCATTTTGTGATGATGATCTATGGCAGATCTGATTCTCCTTCACTGTATGATATTGAATCTCTCCTATATGTTTAAGAGGCACAACTTGACAAGTTTCGTCAAGAACTATCTGTGGTTAATGCAACTGCAAATGTTGCTCATGCCAATCAGTCACAAAAAAAAGAAAAAACAATTTCAGATATGGAAACTACTCTTTCCGTGGAAGAGGTTGTAATGCTCGTGGTGGCAGAGGCTATGGTCGTGGTTTCTCTATTGGTGGCCATGGGGGTTCCAATGTCCAACAAGAGGCACAATCCACATCTTCTCAAGCTACTCAGCCTAGTGCTCTCCTGGCCAAACAACATCCTGCTGCTTATACTCAGGAGCTTGCTTTGCCTTCAAGCCTTGAGTCTCAAGCATGGTTTGCCGATTCAGGTGCTTCGCATCACTTAACATCTAATTTTTCACACTTGCACAATAGTACACCCTATACTGGTTCAGATAAAGTCCATGTAGGTAATGGACAAGGTCTTCCTATAGTGTCGGTTGGCTCTTCCTTGTTTTCATCTAATTTCATACCCAACACTGTGTTAACGCTCAAGCAAATGTTACATGTGTCATCCATTACTCGAAATTTACTTTCTGTGTCTAAATTTGCTAAGGATAACCAAGTGTTCATTGAATTTCATCCTACTCACTGTTTTGTGAAATCTCAGGCATCTAAACAGGTGCTTCTTGAGGGTGCTCTTGATGAAAGTGGCATTTACAAATTCAAGAATCTTCCTCTGAATTTGAGACCCTCAAGCACTGTCTTCAAGCCTCAAGATCAAGTCCTAAAGCCCACTGTTAATACCATCACTGCTTCTGAAGCAACAACTGAAGTAGTTTCTCAACCAAATAATGTACTTTCTGTTTGGCACTATAGGCTAGGCCATGCTCACTCTAGTGCTATTAGAATAGTGCTAAATCTGTGTAATGTTCATTTGCAAGCAAAAGTACTTTAGATTTTTGATAATTCTTGTTGTATGGGGAAATCGCATAGGCTTCATGCCCTTGCATCTTCTATTGTGTACTCATTCCCATTTGAAGTAATACACACTGATTTGTGGGGTCCAGCCCCCTATCCTTCTAGCTGTGGTTATAGCTATTACATTGCTTTTGTAGATGCCTATACCAAATACACTTGGATTTATTTTCTAAAACAAAAGTCAGAAGCATTGCATGCTTTCAAGCTTTTCCATGCTTTTGTCAAAACTCAATTTAATGCTCACATTAAAGTAGTGCAGTCTGATTTTGGGGGAGAGTATAGACCTTTTACCAAATATCTTAGTGAGTTAGGCATCTCACACAGACTTACTTGTCCTCACACATCCCACCAAAATGGCACGGTTGAGAGCAAACATAGACAGATAGTTGAGATGGGATTAACCTTACTTGCTCATGCTTCCATTCCTATTTCATTTTGGGACCACAGTTTTACCACTTCTGTTTATCTAATAAACATATTGCCAACATCACCCATTTCTCAATTTACTTCTCTATACCATGCTTTGTTCAACTCTATTCCAGATTATAAATCCATTAAGACATTTGGGTGTGCTTGTTTTCCTCTCCTTAGACCCTATAATCAACACAAACTCCAATTTAGAAGTACTAAGTGCATATTTTTTGGAGTTTCACCTCAACACAAGGGGTACAAGTGCCTTAACAGTGATGGCTGCATATATATATATATATATATATATATATATATATATATATATATATATATATATATATATATATATATATATATGGTTAAGTACTCATTTATGGTTCTAAACTAAAAAATTGTTTATTATCTCTTCTGGATCTATGGTTAAGTACTCATTTATTGTTCTAAACTAAAAAATTGTTTATTAAATTATTATTAAAAGGAATTAAAATTATTTATGATCTGTAGGTAGTGCTCATGATAATATTATCTTTTACCAAGCTGACAAAAAAGGAATCTTTCAGATCTATGTAAGGCTGCATGCAGCAAGGCGGTAAGTCCCGACGGATAGGGCAGATAGGCCTAATTACTGTGCAGTGCTTTGTAGATCTGAAAGGGTTTTACTAGACCTTGGTGAAAAATAAGTATTTTTTTAGTGGCTTTTGACAGATCTAAATAATGGTAATTGTCCTTGGTTTTTGAACAATATGTTTTGAGATGACTTTGAATTAGATCTAAAAGAATTTAATAAGTCCTTATTTTGAAGAAGAAGATTTTTGAGGTAGCTTTTGTTTGATCTGGAACAAATATGTATGATTAAACCTATATGAGTAATTTAGAGAATAATTATTAATTCAAGGTTAATATTTATATTTCTAACGAACCAGGTGATGGTGATGATACTTACGGGTGAGGAAGACTTGTTTATTTTTGAGTAAATTATTGTTTATTTTCGGTAAACATGTTTCGTTCAAGTTCTATCTGCTTTTCTCCCAACAAGTCCTCTCAATCCTCATCCTCTTCTCTTTCCAGTAATCAATCTCACAGTTTTTCCAAAAAAGTCTTCAAAGAAGAAATTCTATTTGAAAATATCAATCAAGATTTGGATGATTGGGATATTCCCAAGATTAAAGATGAAGATCTTTACAAAACCAAAAATGATTTCAATTTCAAAAGCCTTTGGCATAATCAATCTGATTATATTATCAAAACTGTTGAACAAAAATACAAAATTGAAAAAGATGATGAAGAAATTCATCTGCTTTCTGACAAAAGTATCGAAGAACACAAAGCCAAAAACTACAATTATTTACATATCGGTAGTGTTCAAGTTGGTATGAAACCCCTTACTAGAGAATCTCTAGATGTTGCAGTTCTTTTCTGTTTAAGGGACAAAAGACACAATCGTTTTCAAGATTCTCTCTTAGGTACAGTGGAATCTAGCCTAAGCCACGGTCCAATATTCTTCAATTGCTTTCCAGATTTAACTGTTAGTCTGGATGATAAAAATATTCTTGATATTTTATATTTAAATGTCAAACTCCATGGGTATAATATGAAAGAAGGATCTATACCCATTACCCTGATCTATAGAGTTCAATACAAGGTCATGAACTCTGTTAGGTCCAATTTTCTCAAAACCAATTGTAACAAACGTGGAGAAACAACTTTGTTTCTGACCGACAATAGTAAGGCCAATATTATTGTGCCCAAGACTATTCAGTGGAGTGATATCACACTCCCAGACAAATGGGTCTTAGAAAAGGCAACTCCAAATTTTACCTAGGATAACCCTGCACTTCAAGATTTAATCCAACATCAAACAGGTCGGGTAGACTTAGTCTTCGATAGGAGAAATTCTTTCTCTCTTTCTAGATCTGTTAGTTCCACTAATGATTTTCAATCAGCCTTATCTAGGAGATCTTTTTCAGCCTCTAGATCTATTCCTAGATCCATCCATATGAACCAATCTGAACCTTCCCATGAAGGATCAACAATTCACTTACAAGGGTTTGAAACCACAACCCCTGTTAGAACTTCATACCAAAAGAATGAGGAAGACCAAAGAACCATTCAATCTCCAACCTATTCCTCCCTTAATGAACCTTATGATATTAATGTAATATCATTTGAGTTTGTTATTGATAAAGAATCCCTTAGAAAAGAAATGAAATCTGAAGAATGGTCTTCTCATAGAGAATGGTTTTTCAAACATTATCAAGGATCTAAAAGGAAGGAAATCCAAGAAAAATTCTATCAATTCCTTGAACGTGTCCAAATCAATATCCCTTTCTTTGACTGGTTCAATGCCTATGCCATTAAACATAAGATCAAATACCCTTTCAAAGACAAGCTTATAGTACGTAAATTTTTAAGTGACATTACGAAATGGCAATTAAGAGAGAAACAAGTTATCCAATCTGACCTTTCACCCAAAGCACCCTTTGCTCTCACGAATAAAGAAAAAGAGAATGATGTGGAAGGAATTCATGGTGAACTCCTTGAAAATATCAATAGAAATCAATCTATCAATATGATAGGGCAATTATCTTTACCTAGTGTTAAGAAACTCGGACCTAAACCAAAACACTATTATGGTCCTCCTAAGCCTCATTATAGGAAAATTTGCAATTCCAATGATCAATTAGCTAATGAAACTCTTGAGAATTATGACTCTCATAAAAAGCGGAAAACTAAAATTATTTGCTACACTTGTGGTAAACCTGGTCATAAGTATAGATTTTGTAGGATAGAAAGAAAAATTAAAACCTTTTACCTCAATCAAATTCAAAAAGATATTAACAATTTGTTAATAAATTCTTTTCAAGAAAATATAACTATCAATGAATCTTCTCAAAACAACAATCAGATTCATGATGATAATCTATCTGAATCTTCTAATCAGGTTAATGTTTTAACTAAGGAACAAGATCTTCTTTTTAAAGCCATTAATGCCATACCTGATCCTCAAGAGAAAATGAAATATCTTGAAAAACTAAATTTTTCTAAGAATTCTTTAGTTTCTAACAAGCCCAGTCTCAAAGAGAAATTTAGTACCAAGTCTGTTACCATTCAAGATCTCCAATTTGAAATCAATAATTTGAAAAAGGAGATTAAAAATTT
Source organism: Calophaca sinica (assembly GCA_037113605.1). Lineage (NCBI taxonomy): Eukaryota > Viridiplantae > Streptophyta > Magnoliopsida > Fabales > Fabaceae > Calophaca > Calophaca sinica. The sequence goes on along the minus strand of CM073735.1, from coordinate 100,609,610 downwards.
GAAACAAAACCAATCTGAAGCTGAGGCTTCAACCTCCAAAAAAGATGATAACCCCTTTCAATTAAACATAGTTGACGACTTTTCAGGATTAATCAATTATGTTAAAATTCAAAAGTTTTATATTAACATCAAAATTCTAGTAGGAGAATTTGTCCTTGAAACTACAGCTCTCTTTGACACTGGAGCTGACTCAAACTGTATCTTAGAAGGGTTAATTCCCACTAAGTATTTTGAGAAAACTACAGAACAACTTAGTACTGCTAATGGTTCTAAGTTAAAAATCAATTACAAATTGTCTTCGGCTATAATTGAAAACCATGGTCTTAGGATAGAAACATCTTTCGTCTTGGTTAAAAATCTTAGGAACAAAGTGATTTTAGGAACGCCATTTATCAGATTGCTTTTTCCTTATCAGACCACTAAAGATGGGATTATTACTCAACATTTGGGTCAATCTATTATTTTCAAATTTTTGAAAAAACCCATCATCAGAGATTTAAATCTAATTTCCTATAAAGAAAACCAAATCCATTTTCTTAAAGATGAAATTTCTTTTAAAAATATAGAAAATCAATTACAACAATCTGGTACTCAACAAAAAATCAAATATCTTTTGGAACAAACTCAAACTTCCATTTGTTCGAATTTACCTAATGCTTTTTGGGAAAGGAAACAACACATTGTTGAACTTCCTTATGAAAAAGATTTTCAAGAAAAACAAATCCCAACCAAAGCTAGGGCAATTCAAATGAATGAAGAACTCCTTCAATTTTGCCAGAAAGAAATCAAGGATTTATTGGAAAAAGGCCTAATTCGCAAAAGTAAAAGTCTTTGGTCTTGTTCTGCTTTTTATGTCAATAAACAAGCTGAAATTGAGCGTGGAACTCCTCGTCTTGTTATCAATTACAAACCGCTTAATCAAGCACTTTGCTGGATTAGGTATCCTATTCCCAATAAAAAAGACCTTTTAAATAGGTTACAAATGCTAAGATTTTCTCAAAATTTGACATGAAATCTGGATTTTGGCAAATCCAAGTCAAAGAAGAAGATAGGTATAAAACTGCCTTTACTGTTCCCTTTGGTCAGTATGAATGGAAAGTTATGCCATTTGGTTTAAAAAATGCTCCTTCTGAATTCCAAAGAATAATGAATGAGATTTTCAATCCTTATTCTAAATTCGCAATTGTTTATATTGATGATGTTTTAATATATTCTCAATCTATTGATCAACACTTCAAATATATCAGTATCTTTATCTCGGTGATAAAAAGAACTGGTCTTGCTGTTTCTAAAACAAAAATTAATTTGTTTCAAACTAAAATTAGGTTTCTTGGTCATAACATTTATCAAGGGACCATTGTTCCTATCAATCGGGCTATTGAGTTTTCGGACAAGTTTCCTAACCAAATCATTGATAAAACTCAGTTACAAAGATTTCTAGGATGTTTAAATTATGTCTCAGATTTCTTTCCACAACTTAGTAATCTTATCAAACCTCTCCATGATCGTCTTAAAAAGGATCCTCCTCCTTGGACAGATGTTCATACTAATGTTGTCAAACAAATAAAAACTCAGGCAAGAATCTTCCATGTCTTTATTTGCCTAATCCTCAAGCCTTCAAAATTGTTGAAACTGATGCCTCTGACATAGGTTATGGTGGCATTCTTAAACAAAGAATTTCTGACAAGGATCAAGTGATTGCCTTTACTTCCAAACATTGGAATCCAGCACAACAAAAATACTCCACTGTTAAAAAAGAAGTTTTAGCAATAGTCTTATCTATTTCAAAGTTCCAATCTGATTTATTAAATCAAAAAATTTTAGTTCGTGTTGATTTTAAATCTGCAAAAGACATTTTACAAAAAGACGTTGAAAATCTTGCATCAAAACAGATTTTTGCCAGATGGCAAGCAATTTTGAGCATTTTTTACTTTGATATTGAATATCTTAAAGGCTCAGCAAATGCTCTCCCTGACTATCTCACTCGTGAATACTTACAGGGAAAAGAATAACATGTCCTCCAGGGTTTCTTCCTCTCGGGGAAGAGGTGGCAGAGGTAGAGGTAAGAATGATTTAAATGCTCTAGCTCCATCTTTTATTTCTAACCAAACTGGGTCTCCTACCCAAAATCAATCTGGATCTTCGATCCAAGCTCAATTAATTGGGTCATCAACCCAAAACCAAGCTACCCAGAAAAGTTCTGACCAATCCTCAAAACAAACTACCAAGCAAACCAAACAAGATTATGCCTTCCCAATTCAAACTCTCCTAGCCTTTCAAGAACAAGGCTTGACCAATTTACCTAAAAAGACTTGGGGCCAAGATGGTCAAGCAAACAAAGGACTAAGATCTTCCATCTTTGGATCTCATGATCCAAAACCAAAAAACCCAAATTGTCCAAGCTAATCCAAAACCAATTCAGTTTAAATCTACCAGTACTTCCAAAACTCAATACATTCCAAAACCCATATTCTATCCAGTTATAAGATTAGAACCTGAATACTGGGATGAAAACCCAAACAAAATTTCATCCAAAATATTTCCTCCCGGATTCCAATTTATTCCTATGGTTCAAAATAAAACAATTATTTTTTGAAAAAATTCTCGTGGATTCTGACTCAGTAGCCATTAAACACTACAAAGATCCTAGAGATGAATCAATTACCACCCATTCTACCCTTCAAATCCTGAATGTTCTTACACCTTCAGCTTGGGGACATAATCCTAATAAACCCAAAAAAAATTCAGATTTTTATGATCCAATTGGTTACGCCTACTGGGATTATGTCAAGGCCTGGGATTTTATGATTCTAGGTTTACAAAATAAGTCATTCAAACATTCCTGGTTAATCTACTTTAAAACAGGAAACAAGTACTCTTTTCCAAATTGGTTCCTCCAATGGTGGGATTTCTTTGGCCCAATACCTGATATCCTTCCTACTGAAGTTCAAGAAGGATTCTAATTATTTAACAAAAAATTTACCAGTGAGTTTGATAATTTGCCAATTTTATTAAACTTTTTCCTCAAATTCTCTTTGTCATGGGTATTTTCCTGGCAATACAAGTTGGTGAGTAGTTCAATTCCAGAAACTATGGACACTACTCCAGAAGCAAGCCTTCACAAATGGTGGTCCAAATTTGATGGATCAAAAGCATCTCAAGACAATGTAATAATTTGGTTCAAAAATAATCCAAAATTTTTGAAGTTTGCGTAACCAAGCACCGTCTTCTTCTCAATCAAAAGGCACATATTGCGGCTGCACTTACTGCCTCATCATCAGAAGAAGATGTTCTACACAACCTTCAAAACATTGTCCAACTTTTACAAAAGCAATCCTCAGACCAAGAAAAGGGTAAGCAAGACTTACCATCATCTTCGTCCAATCAACCAAAAAAGAAGGGAAAGAAAAAGAAGCAAGTCCTTCCCTCTTCTTCTGAATCGTCTACAGAAGACCCATTTTACAAAAATGAAGACGACTGCTTTGGAATCTATTCTCCAATTAATTCTGATGAATAGCAGCCTGTCAGAAATCAATCATAATGTCAGAAGACTCAAATTTTCAATTATTGTAACTTTACTATTTGGTACTGCAGCATTTTTACTTTTTACTGTAGCCAATAGTTCAATTTGATTCCGGTAACTTACCGGAACTGTTCAAACAGTTCATTTTTTATTTCTATAAATAGGGTACGTAGGTTTCATTGTTAGAGACCGTTTAAAAATTCCAGTTTTATTTTCTCATGTTCTAGAGAGAGGTTAGTGAGAGACACTCTGCCCTTTTCTCTGCTCTTCAATCTTTGTACTTGCAATCTTTCAATCTAAGTTTCAAAGTTTCAAATTTCAGTTTCTTTTCCTGTCTTTTATTTTCCAGTTCATTCATGCATCTTTAAATTTCTGCAAGAAAGAATGCGCCTACCCTTGGCTCATGCATATTTAGTTTCCGTCATTTACTTTCAGTCTTTACTTTCCTGCAAACACACACACACACTTATTTCTGTTCATAACTGCCTATATGGCTGGATAACTGCTTGCATACATCTGTATAATCTCCTTTTCAGTTCTTTGTTTTATTTTCAGTTCTTTTCTTCTTCTGGGGTTTGTTCCCCATTTTAAGTTTATGCTGAGTCCGTCTCAGTCCTACTTCTCTTTTTAGTTCCTTTCCGCTCTTTTTAATCTGCTTCCGACCCCCTCTTGGTATCAGAGCCTGATGGGGAAGTAGGAATGTGATATTGATCTTGAATCATGTATTATTCATCTGAGTTACAGGTTGCGTATAATCATACTAAAGTACAGATCTGCTGGTAGTACTCATAATATTCTTCTGAAATGAATATTTGTGTTTATTGTTTTATAAAAGGGAAATTATCTCTTCTGGATCTATGGTTAAGTACTCATTTATTGTTCTAAACTAAAAAATTGTTTATTAAATTATTATTAAAAGGAATTAAAATTATTTATGATCTGTAGGTAGTGCTCATGATAATATTATCTTTTACCAAGCTGACAAAAAAGAAATCTTTCAGATCTATGTAAGATGCATTTACGTGCGGTAAGTCCCGACGGATAGGGCAGATAGGCCTAATTACTGTGCAGTCCTTTGTAGATCTGAAAGGGTTTTACTAGACCTTGGTGAAAAATAAGTATTTTTTTAGTGGCTTTTGACATATCTAAATAATGGTAATTGTCCTTGGTTTTTGAACAATATGTTTTGAGATGACTTTGAATTAGATCTAAAAGAATTTAATAAGTCCTTATTTTGAAGAAGAAGATTTTTGAGGTAGCTTTTGTTTGATCTGGTACAAATATGTATGATTAAACCTATATGAGTAATTTAGAGAATAATTATTAATTCAAGGTTAATATTTATATTTCTAACGAACCAGGTGATGGTGATGATACTTACGGGTGAGGAATACTTGTTTATTTTTTAGTAAATTATTGTTTATTTTCGGTAAACATGTTTCGTTCAAGTTCTATCTGCTTTTCTCCCAACAAGTCCTCTCAATCCTCATCCTCTTCTCTTTCCAGTAATCAATCTCACAGTTTTTCCAAAAAAGTCTTCAAAGAAGAAATTCGATTTGAAAATATCAATCAAGATTTGGATGATTGGGATATTCCCAAGATTAAAGATGAAGATCTTTACAAAACCAAAAATGATTTCAATTTCAAAAGCCTTTGGCATAATCAATCTGATTATATTATCAAAACTGTTGAACAAAAATACAAAATTGAAAAAGATGATGAAGAAATTCATCTGCTTTCTGACAAAAGTATCGAAGAACACAAAGCCAAAAACTACAATTATTTACATATCGGTAATGTTCAAGTTGGTATGAAACCCCTTACTAGAGAATCTCTAGATGTTGCAGTTCTTTTCTGTTTAAGGGACAAAAGACACAATCGTTTTCAAGATTCTCTCTTAGGTACAGTGGAATCTAGCCTAAGCCACGGTCCAATATTCTTCAATTGCTTTCAGATTTAATCGTTAGTCCTGGATGATAAAAATATTCTTGATATTTTATATTTAAATGTCAAACTCCATGGGTATAATATGAAAGAAGGATCTATACCCATTACTCGATCTATAGAGTTCAATACAAGGTCATGAACTCTGTTAGTCCAATTTTCTCAAAACCAATTGTAACAAACGTGGAGAAACAACTTTGTTTCGACCGACAACGATAAGGCCAATATTATTGTGCCCAAGACTATTCAAAGGCGGTGATATGACACTCCCGGACAAATGGGTCTTAGAAAAGGCAACTCGGCCTTACCTAGGATAACCCTGCAATTTCAAGATTTACTCCACCATCCAACAGGTCAAGTAGACTTAGTCTTCGATAGGAGAAATTCTTTCTCTCTTTCTAGATCTGTTAGTTCCACTAATGATTTTCAATCAGCCTTATCTAGGAGATCTTTTTCAGCCTCTAGATCTATTCCTAGATCCATCCATATGAACCAATCTGAACCTTCCCATGAAGGATCAACAATTCACTTACAAGGGTTTGAAACCACAACCCCTGTTAGAACTTCATACCAAAAGAATGAGGAAGACCAAAGAACCATTCAATCTCCAACCTATTCCTCCCTTAATGAACCTTATGATATTAATGTAATATCATTTGAGTTTGTTATTGATAAAGAATCCCTTAGAAAAGAAATGAAATCTGAAGAATGGTCTTCTCATAGAGAATGGTTTTTCAAACATTATCAAGGATCTAAAAGGAAGGAAATCCAAGAAAAATTCTATCAATTCCTTAAACGTGTCCAAATCAATATCCCTTTCTTTGACTGGTTCAATGCCTATGCCATTAAACATAAGATCAAATACCCTTTCAAAGACAAGCTTATAGGACATAAATTTTTAAGTGACATTACGAAATGGCAATTAAGAGAGAAACAAGTTATCCAATCTGACCTTTCACCCAAAGCACCCTTTGCTCTCACGAATAAAGAAAAAGAGAATGATGTGGAAGGAATTCATGGTGAACTCCTTGAAAATATCAATAGAAATCAATCTATCAATATGATAGGGCAATTATCTTTAACTAGTGTTAAGAAACTCGGACCTTAACCAAAACACTATTATGGTCCTCCTAAGCCTCATTATAGGAAAATTTGCAATTCCAATGATCAATTAGCTAATGAAACTCTTGAGAATTATGACTCTCATAAAAAGCGGAAAACTAAAATTATTTGCTACACTTGTGGTAAACCTGGTCATAAGTGTAGATTTTGTAGGATAGAAAGAAAAATTAAAACCTTTTACCTCAATCAAATTCAAAAAGATATTAACAATTTGTTAATAAATTCTTTTCAAGAAAATATAACTATCAATGAATCTTCTCAAAACAACAATCAGATTCATGATGATAATCTATCTGAATCTTCTAATCAGGTTAATGTTTTAACTAAGGAACAAGATCTTCTTTTTAAAGCCATTAATGCCATACCTGATCCTCAAGAGAAAATGAAATATCTTGAAAAACTAAATTTTTCTAAGAATTCTTTAGTTTCTAACAAGCCCAGTCTCAAAGAGAAATTTAGTACCAAGTCTGTTACCATTCAAGATCTCCAATTTGAAATCAATAATTTGAAAAAGGAGATTAAAAATTTGAAACAAAACCAATCTGAAGCTGAGGCTTCAACCTCCAAAAAAGATGATAACCCCTTTCAATTAAACATAGTTGACGACTTTTCAGGATTAATCAATTATGTTAAAATTCAAAAGTTTTATATTAACATCAAAATTCTAGTAGGAGAATTTGTCCTTGAAACTACAAATTTCTCTTTGACACGGAGTGACTCAAATCAGTATCTTAGAAGGGTTAATTCCCACTAAGTATTTTGATAAAACTACAGAACAACTTAGTACTGCTAATGGTTCTAAATTAAAAATCAATTACAAATTGTCTTCGGCTATAATTGAAAACCATGGTCTTAGGATAGAAACATCTTTTGTCTTGGTTAAAAATCTTAGGAACAAAGTGATTTTAGGAACGCCATTTATCAGATTGCTTTTTCCTTATCAGACCACTAAAGATGGGATTATTACTCAACATTTGGGTCAATCTATTATTTTCAAATTTTTGAAAAAACCCATCATCAGAGATTTAAAACTAATTTCCTATAAAGAAAACCAAATCCATTTTCTTAAAGATGAAATTTCTTTTAAAAATATAGAAAATCAATTACAACAATCTGGTACTCAACAAAAAATCAAATATCTTTTGGAACAAACTCAAACTTCCATTTGTTCGAATTTACCTAATGCTTTTTGGGAAAGGAAACAACACATTGTTGAACTTCCTTATGAAAAAGATTTTCAAGAAAAACAAATCCCAACCAAAGCTAGGGCAATTCAAATGAATGAAGAACTCCTTCAATTTTGTCAGAAAGAAATCAAGGATTTATTGGAAAAAGGCCTACTTCGCAAAAGTAAAAGTCCTTGGTCTTGTTCTGCTTTTTATGTCAATAAACAAGCTGAAATTGAGCGTGGAACTCCTCGTCTTGTTATCAATTACAAACCGCTTAATCAAGCACTTTGCTGGATTAGGTATCCTATTCCCAATAAAAAAGACCTTTTAAATAGGTTACACAATGCTGAGATTTTCTCAAAATTTGACATGAAATCTGGATTTTGGCAAATCCAAGTCAAAGAAGAAGATAGGTATAAAACTTCCTTTACTGTTCCCTTTGGTCAGTATGAATGGAAAGTTATGCCATTTGGTTTAAAAAATGCTCTGTAATATCCCAAAATCCCTAAGCCTAATTATTAGGAGTTCTAAGTGAAAATGAATTTAATCTCTAAGGATTAAAAATAGTTCGAAGCCCTAATTTCGTAATTTAAAAATCAATTAGGAACTAGAGGGTAAAATTGTAATTTTACCCAGTGATTTAGGAATTATGAGACTAAATAATTATGCGTGGTTTTAATTAGCCAGATTGCTCAAGAATATTATTAGGAACCTAAGATTTAATTTAGAGGTTTAATAAGGGCGTAATTGCAAGGTTCTAATTAATTTTGGACCTAAGCTCCACCGTACTCCATGATCCACTTAAGCCCACATTAGTACCCCCTCCTTCACCCTAATACTCCCTCCATCGTGACCTGCAGCCACAAAGAAGAAAAGGGGGAAAAATCAGAAAAAAGAAAGAAGAAGAAAGGGAAAGAAAGAAGGAGGGAGAGAAGAAGGGAAAGGCGTGCGTGGAAGAAGAAGAAGCAGGCGGTAGCCCGCTGACTCACGGCCTTGCCGCGGCGCCATGGAGGTGGTGGTACACCACCTTCTTGGGACGAGAGAAACCGAGAGCGAGAAAGAAGGGAAGTCGCGAGGGAGAAGAGGAGCATGCAGAGCGCGACAACTCGGAGCTCCGTGCTAACGCGACGATTCTGGCGGCGGTGGCTGCACCATTGTTCAGTGGTCGAGAGAGGGAGGGCTTGGCCCAGGAGAGAGCTCGAGTTAAGGGAGAGACAGAGTCGAGAGAGATCGAGAGAGATGGAATAAGGGAACTCAAAAATCAAATAGGAAGATCTTGCATGTGCCAATCGATGAAGGAGATGAAGATTGAAGCTTGAGGACTGACATATCATGGAAGTGGATTTTCTGGAGCTTAAATCCCTAATTTGGGATTATTCAGTAACATAGACTTCCCCCAAAACCTCCCTTAGAGTGTGCTAGGTTTTATTATTAATTTTATTAACTCAATAATTAGCTTATTAGTCATCTTGAATGGTCTTGTATGGGGTTTGGTGAAATAGGGTTGACTAGTGCTCCCAACCCCCTAAACCAATGTTTGATGTTTGTTCTGTTGTGAGCTCCATCGAGCCTCACTCGGGTTATTTATGTGATTGCTATGGTTGCTGAAATGTATGAATTCGATTCTGAAATGGCTCGACACCCGAGCTAGCATATTTGTATGAGTTTGGGCTCCAAGACACTTATTTTAGGTGCAATGAATGACATATGATGAATTTAATCCTCGCATGTGTTGATTATTGCGCATGTGTTGATTATTGCATGTATATTTTTGTTTTATCATAATAGTTTTGAATTAATGTAATTGTGTATTGTTATTGTGAATTGTTTGCAATGTATAATAATATAAATTTGTTTAAGTATAATTTCTAATATATTCAACATTCATGCAAGACAGTATCGCGTTTATAGATTTGTGTATGTTATTATTATCATTTGCAAAGTAATTGTCATTTAGTGTATATGTAGGCTATATAAGAGTGAAGCTGTGTGAATTGATAAACAGAATGTACATGTTTCACGCTATAATGCTTATACTTGATGTGTATAAAGTCGAATGTGTACCATTGTCTGTGATATGTGCGTATCTGTATCTTTGTCAGATACGCTTGTGTGCATGTTAAACAACATTGCTATAATTAAGTAATGTAGTGTGTACCACGACCTCTGTTTCTAGAACTGTAAGGTTAATCAACTTTAACGTATAGTAAGTTACTATATTGCTAACGTTGAATGATATGTGAACCAAAACACGATATAACAAGTTTTCACTAAAGATAACATAAGTACAACTTATTGTTATATTATCTTTTCGGTGCATATGAATGTTTAGTTATGATGTGCTTGTCCATTCCTTGGCTTGCTTTGATCTTTCTATGGTCTTGAAATTATGATTTGATTCTCCTATCCATTTGTGAAGGAGGAAGGAATCGCTTACATTATAACATAGCATCCAAATCTTAAGATAGTCTATGTCTGGAGAAATACCATGTTTCCCGTTAAAGGCTAGCTATCATGGGCCACATATATGTGGGTGAGACCCAAACTGTTTTAGTAAGTCCTTTCTATTGAAAGGCTAGGATACGGTATTAGCGGTTTAAAGAGACGTCTAACCGTGGTCACCGAGCTCTGACTGCCGTATCAAAATTTTTAAACTAGTGTGGTTAAGTTTCTCACGCTTAACAACCTAGTGAGTTTTCTTAAAAGATTGAGGATGCCTATTGTAACGACCCGTTTCCGGACCGCTACCGAGCTCAATATACCGAGCTCGAGTTACCGAGCTCAACACACCAAGCTCAAACATAAACCTATATGAGATGTGTTTTAAAAACAAAACTCTTGTGCCTTTTAAAAAAATGGGATATATTTTTTTTTTATAAAACCAACTCGTGCACATCAGAGTAATTACAGCTTTTCGAAACATGGTGCAACTAAGACACAAGACTTAAATTCAAATAAAACATACATGCATAACATACACATATATATATCACCCGAATAATAATGTATACAAATACAGAGTAGCAAATGTGCAAAGAAAATACACCTAAGGTACGACAACTTCAAAAGAGCCATCATACCCTGGGGGTACTTCCGGCAGACTCCCATCGCATTTGCTCCAAAAAGTAAGACCACCAGTCTACCTCAGCAGCAACAAAAACAACACTTGCCCAAACTGGTCACGACCTCGAACATAAAAGAAATACAAGAACAAGTCCTCGTAAAAACCAACATCCAATAAATAAACAATCACGACGGGTAGAGGTCGTCACTTTCGGGTCCTCGTCGACCTCCTCCTCGGCATCGTCTCTTTGTCGAGTTCCTGCGCCCTCGACATCGCCTGGGTAACCGTCATGGATTGAAGGCACCACGGGAAAGGGTCAACTTCTCAACAAGTTAAGATAAGCTCGACATAAAAATATAAGCAAACAACAAAGTATAACATTCACCGACGTGACTCGACCATCTCACTCTAAACTCGACACAATTCACAATTCCATTTTCTCGACTCGACAATTTTCCGGAATGCACACGCCGTCAGTATGTCGGAAAGTCCAAAAAGCCTTGGGATCCTCGCTCTCCCTAGGACGGTCCAACTCAGGTCCCGTGGCGTGGCGGCGTCTAGTCAATCTCCCGTAAACAAAAGGGGACCTAGCACCCTCGCTTATCCGGTCCACGGCTCAAAAACGTCATACGACTCACCTAGCTCGCTCACTCGATGAACAATTAAGCATCACGATATTCAAGGAGTTAAACACAATATATTCAACCGCATGTCAAATAAAAGAGCAAGCTCGACATGAAGAAACGCATAATTCAACATGCAATACACACTTCCACGACATATATTCAATCACATATTAAATACATGCAAAACTCAATCATATCACAACATTTCAGCTCGACACAAATCAGTAAATCCATACACAATAACATAACCAAGTAGAATTTGAAATGCCCTTACGCTAGCATACTACGAAAGTAATAATGTGAAGCGCCCTACTGAGGACTTATACAATAAAGCCTTAGAGATATCTAGAAGTAGCCCTTACCAACTCCAAGTTAAATCTTTGCTCGACAACGACCTCGACACGGTGTCTTCAAAGAACTTCGACAACGACTTCTCTTACTCGATCTCGACACGCGTCTGATCCTCGTTCGATTCTGCTTCCGCGTCCTTGGATTCGCTTTCCGTACACCTCGATTCGAATTCACTCGATCTCGGGAATCGGACTTCCTAAAACAAACACAACTCAGATCGATCTATGGTTCTAATACATCTAGCTCTCTTCCCCAACTCAACCACAACCGGAAAATATAAAACTCAAGAACTGAAAAATATTTTTCCTCCAACACAAAGTTAGGGATTTCGATCGAGAATTCATGAAAAGTTATCGATGCTTCAGCGGATAGATCGACAACAACAATAATCGAAGCAACGAATGAAAATCAAGAAAATCGAAATGAACCAAAAATGGAGGTTTCGGGCATTGCCGATTGCAGAAAAACGAGAGAAAGAAATTTGTTTTACAAGCCCAATTAATCGGTTAAAAGATAGGTAATATTGTGAAGAAGAAAACCCATCAATTTGATATGATTTGGAAGCATAAACTGATTAAAAATGGAAGAAGATTTAGCGCTAAACAAGCCTGAGATGAAAGAAAATCGTTTCTTCATACCTCAACGGTGATGGTCGATCAGGCGAGATATGGGTCGAGAAGTTGATGATGAACAAAATTGATGAAGAAATCTTGTCTGAGAATCTCATTTGGAACTCACGGTTTCGTCGATGAAGATTTTTAAGAAAACAACGAAACACAACGGCGAAGGAAGGAAGAAGAAAGAAGAAAAGAGAAATGAGTGAAACGGCCGTGGTATACACCAAGTGGCGAAAGGGGTAAAACGTAACTCCAGCTATAAGATGCCAATCCCAATAATCATCTACCCGTTAACTCGTTCCTCTCATGATTACCCTCTACTCGCTTGGTCAACGACAAGCCGACAATGTAATAATTACAAACAATATAATAATAACGCCGAGTAACGCTCGAAATAATACGAGGTGTCATCTCGACACGATGTCGACAAGAGTGCTCGTGCAAATGTACAAAGTTCTAACACGAGTTCGTGAACGCGGTCTCCTCACCTCCGCTTGCGTCCTCATCAGCTCGGTGCGCGACTTCATCAACTCGACTCGGACCTCCTCACCAAGAGCCTAGTGTACGTGGTCTCATCACTCGATAAAAGATCTCGCAAGCGATCTAGTCACGGGATCTCGACACAAGGTCTTGGTCGAGGTCTCGATCGTCGTCTAATACGATGTCGATCTCGCCCTCAGGTGTTACAATCTCTCCTCTAAAAAATTTCGTCCTCGAAATTGCAAATAAGCTTCTTACCTCCGGAAAAGTTCGAGTCTTGAATCTTCATCTTCTCCTCCACTCCCAGTCGCATCTCCCGCCTTCTTGATCCCACACAACCTTGACAAGTTGGATCTCTTTGTTCCGCAATCGTTTGGCTTTCCGATCAGCGATTCTTCTTTGGTGACGCTCAAAAGATAAGTCGCCCTTCGGTTGAATCACATCCGTTCGATGACATGAGAAGGGTCGGAAACATACTTCCGCAATTGTGAGGCGTGAAAGGCGTCGTGGATGTTCGACAAGAATGGTGGCAATGCACCGATATGCCACCGACCAATACGACGAAGAATCCGTAAGGTCCAATGAATTTAGGGTAAGTTTCTTGGATTTGATCGCTCGACCAATTCCGGTAGTGGGGTGACTCTAAGAAATACATGTCCTCCTTCCTCGAACTTCGAGTGGTCGACGTCGTTGATCTGCATAACTCTTACGTCGACTTTGAGATGTTCGCATCCGATCTCTCGATCAAACGGATCTTCTCGGTGAGTCTGGCCGGATCATATCTCTGGTCCTCTGACGATCGCATTTCGGCCGTCTGGTACCAACAAAGAGGCGTCGACATTTCCGATCCATACTGGTAGCTTCAAAAGGTGCCATCCCGATACTCGCATGGAAGCTGTTGTTGTATGTGAACTCCACTAATGGTAAGGCGTCGTCCCAACTTCCTCGGTGATCTAACGCATAAGCTCGTAACAAATCTTCAAGCGATTGGATCGTTCTCGATGCGTCCGTCGATCTGTGGATGATATGCCGAGCTAAGCTCGAAGCTTCGGTTCCCATCGCTCCTTGCAATTCCCTCCAAAATGAGACGTGAACTTGGATCTCGGTCAGGCACGATCGAAGATGGTATTCCATGAAGTCGTACTATCTCCGCGATGTAGATCTCGGTCAACTTTTCCACGTTGTATGTCGACCTCACTGGCAAGAAATGAGTAGATTTGGTCAATCGGTCGACGATCACCCAAATCGAATCATTCTTCTTCTGCGTCTTCGGCAAACCTACAACGAAATCCATGGGAATACTGTCCCCTTTCCATCTCGCACGTCAGCGATTGTAGCATTCCCGCAGTCGTTGGTGCTCCACCTTCGCTTCGACACGCCAAACATGAAGCTACGTGCTCGACCACTTGCTTCTTCATTCCGACCACCAAAAATGCTTCTTCAAGTCTTGATACATCTTCGTAACTCTGGATGAATACTAAAGTTGCTCTTATGCGCTTGCCGAGAATCAACTTCCTCACTCGGATCGTTAGGCACGCACACTCGGCCATTGCACCTCAAGATGTCGTCCGCTCCGACCAAATTCATGCGCCTTCCCTTGCGCTATCAACTGAATCTTCTCTTGCGAAGCTCGTCACGAACTTCTTTGGTCTCGGATCTCGCCCAACAATCTGTTAGAAATGGTAAGCATACCAAATCTCGACTTCCCGGTGAAACTTCGACACTCAACTTCAAATCTCGGAACTTCTCGAGCATCTCCAACTCCTTGATCATCATTACCGAGGTTAAAACGCTCTTCCCGCTCAACGCATCTGCTACTACGTTAGCCTTACCGGGATGGTATTCCAACGTAAAGTCGTAGTCCTTGAGAAATTCTGTCCATCTACGTTGACGCATGTTGAGTTCTTTCTGGTCGAACAGGTACTTCAAGCTCTTGTGATCGCTGAAAACAATGAGAGTGCTCCCATAAAGGTAGTGCCTCCATATCTTCAGCGCAAAAACTACTGCTGCTAGCTCCAAGTCGTGAGTAGGGTAGTTCCTCTCGTGAATCTTAAGCTGTCTTGAAGCATACGCGACCACCTTCCGATGTTGCATCGGCTACATCCCGATCCCTGGTGTGACGCATCACAATACACCTCGAAAGGCTCTTCGGGTTGAGGCAAAATCAAAGCGCTGCTGCCAAAAGCTCCTTCCGGCCGTTGAAAATCGGCTTCACACTCCTGGTCCAAGCAAAGGTTGATCCTTCCTCGTCAATCGTGTAAGAGGCGCGACAATCTTCGAGAAACTTTCAATGAATCTTCGGTAATATCCTGCTAAGCGACAAAACTCTGATCTCGGTAACCGTCTTGGTGTTCCCACGCTTATCACCGCCTCAATCTTAGTTGGATCCACAGCTATCCCTTCTCTGGAAATCACGTGACCTAGAAAATTCACCTCTTCAAGCCAAAATTCACACTTGACAGTTGGCATAGAGTTGCTTATCTCGTAATATCTGCGATGCTCGGCATAGGTGTTCTGCGTGCTCTTCTCGGTTCCTCGAGTAAATCAATATGTCGTCGATGAACACTACAACGAACTGATCCAAAAGCGAATGAAAAATCCTGTTCATGTAGTCCATAAACACGGTGGCGCGTTCGTCACTCAAACGGCATCACCAAGTACTCGTAGTGACCGTATCTAGTCCTGAAAGCTGTTTTGGCGACATCTTCCTCCTTCACGCGAATCGATGGTAGCCCGACTTCAAGTCTATCTTGGAAAGATCGCCGCTCCACGAAGTTGGTCCATCAAATCGTCAATACGCGTGGTAACGGATAGCGGTTCTTCACGGTAACCTTGTTGAGCTCGCGATAGTCCACGCACGACCTTGATCGTCCATCCTTCTTCTTAACCAACAACACTGGAGCTCCCCACGGTGACACGCTCGATCGTATGAATTGCTTCGACTCCAAGTGTTCGATTTGGGACTTCAGCTCTTTCATCTCGGCAGGAGACATCCTGTACGGCGCTTTGGAAATCGGTCTGTTCACGGAATCAGGTCGATGGAGAACTCGACCTCTCGTCTGGTGGTAAACCTGGCACGTCTTGAAAACGTCCTCAAAATCACACACCACCGAACATTCTTCACGTCGATCTGCTGGAAAACTTCCGAACTAGCGAGATACATGTATTCCCTAGTTCCTTCTTTCAAAGAAACTCCAATACGTTCGTGAAAGATAATTGGAGACTCAAGGTCTGGAAAAATTACGATTTTACGAGACACAGTCAAAGGACATGGTGGTGTGACAACCAATCCATCCCGAGGATAACATCTAAACCCTTAAGAGGCAAACAAACCAAATTGACCACAAACTTCCTATTCAATAATCACTACACAATTAAGACATGCGGTGTTTGTGACTAAGGTTTTAGCGGTGGAGTTGTAACTACTAATTTAAGCGATAGCGATCCACAGTCGAAGCTCAAAAGGTTCACACAATCGTAAGAAATGAAGGAATGGGTTGCACCGAATCAAAAAGAACGGATAAGGATTTACCCTCGATCTCACATTCACCTTGGATAAGATCATCACTCGATGCGCTTCCTCGCCACTCATGCAGAAAACTACGCCTTTAGCCACTGACGCTTCCCTTTGGCCTTTGCCAAGCATAGTCGGTTCAGCTTTAGGTGTAGGACAATCGCTCTTAGCAAAATGCCCTGGCTTCTTGCGGTTGAAACACACCTCCTCCCTCTGAGTACAGATTACTCGCGTAATGTCCCGACTTTCCACATCGGTAGCAAATCACCTCGACACGGTCCGACCTCCACTCCTCGGTACTTGGGTCATCGGACGATCTGTCCTGTTGTTGTTGTTCCCCTGAGGTCGGTCGTAAGGTCTCTTCTGCGGTAGTTTCCCTTTCTGTGCAAATCTCTGCCCCGCACTCTGGGGTCTCACCGGTCCGCCCACAACAGTCTTCTTCTTGTGGCTCCTCACTCCTTCTACCTCGACACATCGGTCAATCAGCTCTTGGAGATTTCGGATCCTCAACGACACCACTGACTTCTGAATGTCGAATCTCAATCCCCGTTGGAATCTCTCACTTAACCATCTCTGGTCAACTCGGTCACGAAATGGACTGAAATACCTCGCCAACGATTCAAACTTGGCCGCATACTCGGACACCGTCGAGTTGCCTTCTTTGCCGCATTGAAGAAATTCGCTCCTTCTCGGCTCGTGCAGATGTCAGGGAAGTACTTGTCCAAGAACCTTTCACGAAAAAGCTCCCGTGTCATCTCGCGATGTTACGCTATAAACGTTGCTTCACTCCTCTCCACCAATACTCTGCGTCTCCTGCAATAAGTAGGTGGCATAGTCGACCTTCACGTTGTCCCGCAATGAAGTGCCTCAAAGATCTTCTCGATCTCTTGCATCCAAAGATCGACTTTATCCGGATTTGGCTCACCGTAGAACTTCGGTGGATCATGCTTCCTAAAGTCGGCCAATCCTCTTGCTTGACATTACGTTACGCTCGTTCTTTGTTCTTTGCAGGTTCTGCTGAGTTAACGCCGCCGTCTGTTGAGCCATCGCGTTAACTGTTGAGTTCTGCGGTGATTGTTGAGCCATGGCTGCCGCCATCTCGGTCGTAAGCTTGAATAGCTCGTTCCATGTCGACGTTCTCGGTTGCAGATGTCGTATTCCTACGAGGTGGCATTAGATTCCACAAAGTTCAAAACCCTGTCAGAATCTCACAACAAGGATGTGTTAAAACACACTGCTTCAATCAAGAAACAGTTCAAACAATTTCTCAAGCAATAAGTGCTTCACTTAATCAAACAGCAATCAACACAAAACAACTAGGTACCCAACACATAACCCGACACAGTGACCAGTCCAAATCCTATGCACAGCTCGGTCAGAACCGAACTGCTCTGATACCAAAGCTGTAACGACCCGTTTCCGGACCGCTACCGAGCTCAATATACCGAGCTCGAGTTACCGAGCTCAACACACCAAGCTCAAACATAAACCTATATGAGATGTGTTTTAAAAACAAAACTCTTGTGCCTTTTAAAAAAATGGGATATATTTTTTTTTTATAAAACCAACTCGTGCACATCAGAGTAATTACAGCTTTTCGAAACATGGTGCAACTAAGACACAAGACTTAAATTCAAATAAAACATACATGCATAACATACACATATATATATCACCCGAATAATAATGTATACAAATACAGAGTAGCAAATGTGCAAAGAAAATACACCTAAGGTACGACAACTTCAAAAGAGCCATCATACCCTGGGGGTACTTCCAGAACTCCCACGTTGGTCGCTCCAAAAGTAAGACCACCAGTCTACCTCGTAGCAACAAAAACAACATCGCCTAAACCGTCACGACCTCGAACATAAAAGAAATACAAGAACAGTCCTCGGAAAAACCAACATCCAATAAATAAACAATCACGGCGGGTAGAGGTCGTCACTCGGGTCCTCGTCGACCTCCTCCTCGGCATCGTCTCATCGCCGAAGTTCCTGCGCCCTCGACATCGCCTGGGTAACCGTCATGGATTGAAGGCACCACGGGAAAGTGGTCAACTTCTCAACAAGTTAAGATAAGCTCGACATAAAAATATAAGCAAACAGAAAGTATAACATTCACCGACGTGACTCGACCATCTCACTCTAAACTCGACACAACTCACAATTCCATTTTCTCTCGACTCGACAATTTTCCGGAATGCACACGCCGTGCAAGTATGTCGGAAAGTCCAGCCGAAGCCTTGGGATCCTCGCTCTCCCTAGGATACTCAACTCAGTCCCGTGAGCGTGGCGACGTCTAGTCAATCTCCGTAAACAAAAAGGGGACCTAGCACCCTCGATTATCGGGTCCGCGGCTCAAAAGCGTCATACGACTCACCTAGCTCGCTCACTCGATGAACAATTAAGCATACGATATTCAAGGAGTTAAACACAATATATTCAACCGCATGTCAAATAAAAGAGCAAGCTCGACATGAAGAAACGCAATTCAACATGCAATACACACTTCACGACATATATTCAATCACATATTAAATACATGCAAAACTCAATCATATCACAACATTTCAGCTCGACACAAATCAGTAAATCCATACACAATAACATAACCAAGTAGAATTTGAAATGCCCTTACGCTAGCATACTACGAAAGTAATAATGTGAAGCGCCCTTACTTGAGGACTTATACAATAAAGCCTTAGAGATATCTAGAAGTAGCCCTTACGAACTCAGGTTAAATCTTTGCTCGACAACGACCTCGACACGGCTGTCTTCAAAGAACTCGACAACGACTTCTCTTACTCGATCTCGACACGTCTGATCCTCGTTACGGATTCTCATTGCTTGCGTCCTTGGATTCGCTTTCCCGTACACCTCGATTCGGAATTCACTCGATCTCGGGAATCAGACTTCCTAAAACAAACACAACTCAGATCGATCTATGGTTCTAATACATCTAGCTCTCTCTTCCCCAACTCAACCACAACCCAGAAAATATAAAACTCAAGAACTGAAAAATATTTTTCCTCCAACACAAAGTTAGGGATTTCGATCAGAATTCATGAAAAGTTATCTGATGCTTCAACAGATAGATCGACAACAACAATAATCAGAAGCAACGAATGAAAATCAAGAAAATCGAAATGAACCAAAAATGGAGGTTTCTGGGCATTGCCGATTGCAGAAAAACAGAGAAAGAAATTTGTTTTACAAGCCCAATTAATCGGTTAAAAAGATAGGTAATATTGTGAAGAAGAAAACCCATCAATTTGATATGATTTGGGAGCATAAAACTGATTAAAAATGGAAGAAGATTTAGCGCTAAACAAGAGTACGGATGAAAGAAAATCTGTTCTTCATACCTCAGCGGTGATGGTCGATCGACGAGATATGGGTCGAGAAGTTGATGATGAACAAAATTGATGAAGAAATCTTGTGCGAGAATCTCATTGGAACTCACGGTTTAAATCGATGAAGATTTTTAAGAAAACAACGAAACACGCAGAAGGAAGGAAGAAGAAAGAAGAAAAGAGAAATGAGTGAAAGCGGTCGTGGTATACCGTGGCGAGAAAGGGGTAAAAAGCGTAACTCCAGCTATAAGATGCCAATCCCAATAATCATCTACCCGTTAACTCGTTCCTCTCATGATTACCCTCTACTGCTTCGGTCAACGACAAGCCGACAATGTAATAATTACAAACAATGTAATAATAACGCTGAGTAACGTTCGAAATAATACGAGGTGTCATCTCGACACGATGTCGACAAGAGTGCTCGTGCAAATGTACAAAGTTCTAACACGAGTTCGTGAACGCGGTCTCCTCGGCTCGACTTGCGTCCTCATCATTTCGGTGCAGCGACTTCATCAACTCGACTCAGACCTCCTCAGCTCAGCAGCTAGTGTACGTGGTCTCATCAGCTCGATAAAAGATCTCGGCAAACGATCTAGTCACGGGATCTCGACACAAGGTCTTGGTCGAGGTCTCGATACGTCATCCTAATACGATGTCGATCTCGTCCTCAGGTGTTACACCTATGCTATGATGTATGACGAATAAAGTTTAATATCATGTATTACGACTTACGTGATGTGGCATTGCGGGCTCACCAGTGGGGTAAGCCACTGGGCTGGACAATAAAGTCCAGTAACCCGGGTGTTGCGATAAAAGACTTATAGAGAGGCCCATTATGTTTGATTTGAATTATGTGATTGTATGTTATGTGTATGAATTATGTTACTTTGCAACTGAATGCTCTTGAAGCAAGTTATGTTTGAGTTTGACTGAATGAATGAAGATGATGTTAAGATTTGGCCATAGTATTAGTATATGTTAAGTATATGTTGTCAGGGAGGATTTTCCATACGTAGCACACGCGTATGGCTGGAAACAACGGTAAAAGCATTTTTTCTTCTAAGTCTATGTTCTTGAGTTTTATAAACTCACCGTTGAAGCGTTGTTTTCAGGTATACTTGATGGAGGAGGTTTAGAGCACGAAGCGTGTTCGGTCTCGCCCTCGGCAAGACATTGAGTCACCGGATCACGAGTCAGAGTCCTATTCTCTAGGATGAGTCCTTTGCAATTAGAAGATAATGTATAGGTTATACTTGTTTTGTGGTCATTTTATAAAATGGGATGTAAATGATAAAGTTATTCCGCTTTTAAAACTCTGATAGATATAAGTGTCATGTTTGGGACTTTGAAATATTTTTTTCTTTCAAGTCAAACAGGTCTTTAAATAAGGTTTTATTTATATCTTAAGGTTGTTATATTTGTGAAAATCTAAAAGGTGAAGTTTTCAATCTTAATTAGTAAGTAATCCCCTAATTAGAGTTAGGGTGTTACATTATGGTATCAGAGCAGTTCGACCCTCTCGGACTGTGAGTCAAGTGTGTCTAGAAGTGATCCGGTTTAAGAAAAGAGTCAGTTGTGTCTGTAAGTCCGAGTTTTCTGAGTTCTTTTGGTGAATTATTGAGG
Organism: Calophaca sinica; assembly: GCA_037113605.1. NCBI lineage: Eukaryota > Viridiplantae > Streptophyta > Magnoliopsida > Fabales > Fabaceae > Calophaca > Calophaca sinica. Next base: position 100,588,219 of record CM073735.1, on the reverse strand, counting down.
TAGGCCACCTCAAGGATTCATTAAAGGAATGAGGAGGATGAAGATTTGCAGGGAATACTAGAGGCATGTACTCTTTCGTGAGACATTCTCATATATGTAATTATTCCTAAATATAGTTTCAGATTCCGTAATGATCATCCAGTAGTAGTTCAGGTCGTGAAGGATTTCAGCCACTCTGGCCTGCCTAAGTCCACGGGATGCATACCTGGCCGCAGTTGAGCTTAGTGGCCACGTTAAACTCTCCCAACAAGTCCTCTCAATCCTCATCCTCTTCTCTTTCCAGTAATCAATCTCACAGTTTTTCCAAAAAAGTCTTCAAAGAAGAAATTCGATTTGAAAATATCAATCAAGATTTGGATGATTGGGATATTCCCAAGATTAAAGATGAAGATCTTTACAAAACCAAAAATGATTTCAATTTCAAAAGCCTTTGGCATAATCAATCTGATTATATTATCAAAACTGTTGAACAAAAATACAAAATTGAAAAATATGATGAAGAAATTCATCTGCTTTCTGACAAAAGTATCGAAGAACACAAAGCCAAAAACTACAATTATTTACATATCGGTAATGTTCAAGTTGGTATGAAACCCCTTACTAGAGAATCTCTAGATGTTGCAGTTCTTTTACATTTAAGGGACAAAAGACACAATCGTTTTCAAGATTCTCTCTTAGGTACAGTGGAATCTAGCCTAAGCCACGGTCCAATATTCTTCAATTGCTTTCCAGATTTAACTGTTAGTCTGGATGATAAAAATATTCTTGATATTTTATATTTAAATGTCAAACTCCATGGGTATAATATGAAAGAAGGATCTATACCCATTACCCTGATCTATAGAGTTCAATACAAGGTCATGAACTCTGTTAGGTCCAATTTTCTCAAAACCAATTGTAACAAACGTGGAGAAACAACTTTGTTTCTGACCGACAACAGTAAGGCCAATATTATTGTGCCCAAGACTATTCAGTGCAGTGATATGACACTCCCAGACAAATGGGTCTTAGAAAAGGCAACTCCAGCCTTACCTAGGATAACCCCAGAATTTCAAGATTTAATCCAACATCAAACAGGTCAAGTAGACTTAGTCTTCGATAGGAGAAATTCTTTCTCTCTTTCTAGATCTGTTAGTTCCACTAATGATTTTCAATCAGCCTTATCTAGGAGATCTTTTTCAGCCTCTAGATCTATTCCTAGATCCATCCATATGAACCAATCTGAACCTTCCCATGAAGGATCAACAATTCACTTACAAGGGTTTGAAACCACAACCCCTGTTAGAACTTCATACCAAAAGAATGAGGAAGACCAAAGAACCATTCAATCTCCAACCTATTCCTCCCTTAATGAACCTTATGATATTAATGTAATATCATTTGAGTTTGTTATTGATAAAGAATCCCTTAGAAAAGAAATGAAATCTGAAGAATGGTCTTCTCATAGAGAATGGTTTTTCAAACATTATCAAGGATCTAAAAGGAAGGAAATCCAAGAAAAATTCTATCAATTCCTTGAACGTGTCCAAATCAATATCCCTTTCTTTGACTGGTTCAATGCCTATGCCATTAAACATAAGATCAAATACCCTTTCAAAGACAAGCTTATAGGACGTAAATTTTTAAGTGACATTACGAAATGGCAATTAAGAGAGAAACCAATCTGACCTTTCACCCAAAGCACCCTTTGCTCTCACGAATAAAGAAAAAGAGAATGATGTGGAAGGAATTCATGGTGAACTCCTTGAAAATATCAATAGAAATCAATCTATCAATATGATAGGGCAATTATCTTTACCTAGTGTTAAGAAACTCGGACCTAAACCAAAACACTATTATGGTCCTCCTAAGCCTCATTATAGGAAAATTTGCAATTCCAATGATCAATTAGCTAATGAAACTCTTGAGAATTATGACTCTCATAAAAAGCGGAAAACTAAAATTATTTGCTACACTTGTGGTAAACCTGGTCATAAGTATAGATTTTGTAGGATAGAAAGAAAAATTAAAACCTTTTACCTCACTCAAATTCAAAAAGATATTAACAATTTGTTAATAAATTCTTTTCAAGAAAATATAACTATCAATGAATCTTCTCAAAACAACAATCAGATTCATGATGATAATCTATCTGAATCTTCTAATCAGGTTAATGTTTTAACTAAGGAACAAGATCTTCTTTTTAAAGCCATTAATGCCATACACGATCCTCAAGAGAAAATGAAATCTTTTGAAAAATTAAATTTTTCTAAGAATTCTTTAGTTTCTAACAAGCCCAGTCTCAAAGAGAAATTTAGTACCAAGTCTGTTACCATTCAAGATCTCCAATTTGAAATCAATAATTTGAAAAAGGAGATTAAAAATTTGAAAAACCAATCTGGTGAGGCTTCAACCTCCAAAAAAGATGATAACCCCTTTCAATTAAACATAGTTGACGACTTTTCAGGATTAATCAATTATGTTAAAATTCAAAAGTTTTATATGAACATCAAAATTCTCGTAGGAGAATTTGTCCTTGAAACTCTGACTCTCTTTGACACTGGAGCTGACTCAAACTGTATCTTAGAAGGGTTAATTCCCACTAAGTATTTTGAGAAAACTACAGAACAACTTAGTACTGCTAATGGTTCTAAGTTAAAAATCAATTACAAATTGTCTTCGGCTATAATTGAAAACCATGGTCTTAGGATAGAAACATCTTTCCTCTTGGTTAAAAATCTTAGGAACAAAGTGATTTTAGGAACGCCATTTATCAGATTGCTTTTTCCTTATCAGACCACTGAAGATGGGATTATTACTCAACATTTGGGTCAATCTATTATTTTCAAATTTTTGAAAAAACCCATCATCAGAGATTTAAATCTAATTTCCTATAAAGAAAATCAAATCCATTTTCTTAAAGATGAAATTTCTTTTAAAAATATAGAAAATCAATTACAACAATCTGGTACTCAACAAAAAATCAAATATCTTTTGGAACAAACTCAAACTTCCATTTGTTCGGATTTACCTAATGCTTTTTGGGAAAGGAAACAACACATTGTTGAACTTCCTTATGAAAATTTTTTTTAAGAAAAACAAATCCCAACCAAAGCTAGGCCAATTCAAATGAATGAAGAACTCCTTCAATTTTGCCAGAAAGAAATCAAGGATTTATTAGAAAAAGGCCTAATTCGCAAAAGTAAAAGTCCTTGGTCTTGTTCTGCTTTTTATGTCAATAAACAAGCTGAAATTGAGCGTGGAACTCCTCGTCTTGTTATCAATTACAAACCGCTTAATCAAGCACTTTGCTGGATTAGGTATCCTATTCCCAATAAAAAAGACCTATTAAATAGGTTACACAATGCTAAGATTTTCTCAAAATTTGACATGAAATCTGGATTTTGGCAAATCCAAGTCAAAGAAGAAGATAGGTATAAAACTGCCTTTACTGTTCCCTTTGGTCAGTATGAATGGAAAGTTATGCCATTTGGTTTAAAAAATGCTCCTTCTGAATTCCAAAGAATAATGAATGAGATTTTCAATCCTTATTCTAAATTCGCAATTGTTTATATTGATGATGTTTTAATATATTCCCAATCTATTGATCAACACTTCAAACATATCAGTATCTTTATCTCGGTGATAAAAAGAAATGGTCTTGCTGTTTCTAAAACAAAAATTAATTTGTTTCAAACAAAAATTAGGTTTCTTGGTCATAACATTTATCAAGGGACCATTATTCCTATCAATCGTGCTATTGAGTTTTCGGACAAGTTTCCTAACCAAATCATTGATAAAACTCAGTTACAAAGATTTCTAGGATGTTTAAATTATGTCTCATATTTCTTTCCACAACTTAGTAATCTTATCAAACCTCTCCATGATCGTCTTAAAAAGGATCCTCTCCTTGGACAGATGTTCATACTAATGTTGTCAAATAAATAAAAACTCAGGTCAAGAATCTTCCTTGTCTTTATTTGCCTAATCCTCAAGCCTTCAAAATTGTTGAAACTGATGCCTCTGACATAGGTTATGGTGGCATTCTTAAACAAAGAATTTCTGACAAGGATCAAGTGATTGCCTTTACTTCCAAACATTGGAATCCAGCACAACAAAAATACTCCACTGTTAAAAAAGAAGTTTTAGCAATAGTCTTATCTATTTCAAAGTTCCAATCTGATTTATTAAATCAAAAATTTTTAGTTCGTGTTGATTGTAAATCTGCAAAAGACATTTTACAAAAAGACGTTAAAAATCTTGCATCAAAACAGATTTTTGCCAGATGGCAAGCAATTTTGAGCATTTTTGACTTTGATATTGAATATCTTAAAGGCTCAGCAAATGCTCTCCCTGACTATCCCACTCGTGAATACTTACAGGGAAAAGAATAACATGTCCTCCAGGGTTTCTTCCTCTCGGGGAAGAGGTGGCAGAGGTAGAGGTAAGAATGATTTAAATGCTTTAGCTCCATCTTTTATTTCTAACCAAACTGGGTCTCCTACCCAAAATCAATCTGGATCTTCGATCCAAGCTCAATTAATTGGGTCATCAACCCAAAACCAAGCTACCCAGAAAAGTTCTGACCAATCCTCAAAACAAACTACCAAGCAAACCAAACAAGATTATGCCTTCCCAATTCAAACTCTCCTAGCCTTTCAAGAACAAGGCTTGACCAATTTACCTAAAAAGACTTGGGCCAGTATGGCTGAAGCAAACAGTGACCAAGATCTTCCATCTTTGGATCTCATGATCCAAAACCAAAAAACCCAAATTGTCCAAGCTAATCCAAAACCAATTCAGTTTAAATCTGCCAGTACTTCCAAAACTCAATACATTCCAAAACCCAGATTCTATCCAGTTATAAGATTAGAACCTGAATACTGGGATGAAAACCCAAACAAAATTCCATCCAAAATATTTCCTCCCGGATTCCAATTTATTCCTATGGTTCAAAATAAAACACAATTATTTTTTGAAAAAATTCTCGTGGATTCTGACTCAGTAGCCATTAAACACTACAAAGATCCTAGAGATGAATCAATTACCACCCATTCTACCCTTCAAATCCTGAATGTTCTTACACCTTCAGCTTGGGGACAGAATCCTAATAAACCCAAAAAAATTTCAGATTTTTATGATCCAATTGGTTACACCTACTGGGATTATGTCAAGGCCTGGGATTTTATGATTCTAGGTTTACAAAATAAGTCATTCAAACATTCCTGGTTAATCTACTTTAAAACAGGAAACAAGTACTCTTTTCCAAATTGGTTCCTCCAATGGTGGGATTTCTTTGGCCCAATACCTGATATCCTTCCTACTGAAGTTCAAGAAGGATTCTAATTATTTAACAAAAAATTTACCAGTGAGTTTGATAATTTGCCAATTTTATTAAACTTTTTCCTCAAATTCTCTTTGTCATGGGTATTTTCCTGGCAATACAAGTTGATGAGTAGTTCAATTCCAGAAACTATGGCACTACTCTAGAAGCAAGCCTTCGTCAAATGGTGGTCCAGCTTTGATGGATCAAAAGCATCTCAAGACAATGTAATAATTTGGTTCAAAAATAATCCAAAATTTTTGAAGTTTGCAGAACCAAGCACCTGTCTTCTTCTCAATCAAAAGGCACATATTGCGGCTGCACTTACTGCCTCATCATCAGAAGAAGATGTTCTACACAACCTTCAAAACATTGTCCAACTTTTACAAAAGCAATCCTCAGACCAAGAAAAGGGTAAGCAAGACTTACCATCATCTTCGTCCAATCAACCAAAAAAGAAGGGAAAGCAAAAGAAGCAAGTCCTTCCCTCTTCTTCTGAATCGTCTACAGAAGACCCATTTTACAAAAATGAAGACGACTGCTTTGGAATCTATTCTCCAATTAATTCTGATGAACAGCAGCCTGTCAGAAATCAATCATACTGTCAGAAGACTCAAATTTTCAATTATTGTAACTTTACTATTTGGTACTGCAGCATTTTTACTTTTTATTGTAGCCAATAGTTCAATTTGATTCCGGTAACTTACCGGAACTGTTCAAACAGTTCATTTTTTATTTCTATAAATATGGTACGTAGGTTTCATTGTTAGGTACCGTTTAAAATTCCAGTTTTATTTTCTCATGTTCTAGAGAGAGGTTAGTGAGAGACACTCTGCCCTTTTCTCTGCTCTTCAATCTTTGTACTTGCAATCTTTCAATCTAAGATTCAAGTTTCAGTTTCTTTTTCTATCTTTTATTTTCCAGTTCATTCATGCATATTTAGTTTCCGTCATTTACTTTCAGTTTTACTTTTCTGCAAGAAAGAGTGCGCCTACCCTTGGGTCATGCATTTTTAATTTACGCCTTTAAGTTTCACACTTTATTTACATTTCATAACCGCCTATATGGACGGATAACTGCTTGCATACATTTGCATTATTTAAGTTTCAGTTCTTCGTTTTATTTTCAGTTCTTTTCCTTTTCTGGGGTTTGTTCCCCATTTTAAGTTTATGCTGAGTCCGTCTCAGTCCTACTTCTCTTTTTAGTTCCTTTCCGCTCTTTTTAATCTGCTTCCGACCCCCTCTTGGTATCAGAGCCTGATGGGGAAGTAGGAATGTGATATTGATCTTGAATCATGTATTATTTATCTGAGTTACTGGTTACGTATAATCATACTATAGTACAGATCTGCTGGTAGTACTCATAATATTCTTCTGAAATGAATATTTGTGTTTATTGTTTTATAAAAGGAAAATTATCTCTTCTGGATCTATGGTTAAGTACTCATTTATTGTTCTAAACTAAAAAATTGTTTATTAAATTATTATTAAAAGGAATTAAAATTATTTATGATTTGTAGGTAGTGCTCATGATAATATTATCTTTTACCAAGCTGACAAAAAAGGAATCTTTCAGATCTATGTAAGACTGCATTTACGCAGGCGGTAAGTCCCGACGGATAGGGCAGATAGGCCTAATTACTGTGCAGTGCTTTGTAGATCTGAAAGGGTTTTACTAGACCTTGGTGAAAAATAAGTATTTTTTGAGTGGCTTTTGACAGATCTAAATAATGGTAATTGTCCTTGGTTTTTGAACAATATGTTTTGAGATGACTTTGAATTAGATCTAAAAGAATTTAATAAGTCCTTATTTTGAAGAAGAAGATTATTGAGGTAGCTTTTGTCAGATCTGGTACAAATATGTATGATTAAACCTATTTGAGTAATTTAGAGAATAATTATTAATTCAAGGTTAATATTTATTTCTAACGAACCAAGTGATGGTGATGATACTTACGGGTGAGGAAGACTTGTTTATCTCTGCAAACTTGTTTATTTATTTTACCATGTTGCGTTCACTTTCTTCTCGCTTTTCTTTCAAGTCTTCTCAACCTTCATCCTCCTCTCTTTCTGATTATCAATCTCACAATTTTTCCAAAAAAGTCTTCAAAGAAGAAATTCGTTTTGAAGATATCAATCAAGATTTAGACGATTGGGATATTCCTAAAGTTAAAGATGAAGATCTTTACAAAACAAAAGGTAGTTTTTGGCATAAACAATCTGATTATGTTATTAAAACGGTTGAACAAAAATACAAAATTCAACAAGATGATGAAGAAATTCATTTGCTTTCTGATAAAAGCATTAAAGAACACAAAGCCAAAAAATTACAATTATTTACACATAGGAAGTGTACAAGTTGGAATCAAACCCCTTACTAGAGAATCTCTAGATGTTGCAGTTCTTTTCTGTTTAAGGGATAAAAGACATAATCATTTTCAAGACTCTCTCTTAGGTACAGTTGAATCTAGCCTTAGTCATGGTCCAATATTCTTCAATTGCTTTCCGGATTTAACTGTAAGTCTGAATGACAAAAATATCCCAAAGACAACATATTTTCAAAGGAATGTGATATTGATCTTGAATCATGTATTATTTATCTGAGTTACTGGTTACGTATAATCATACTATAGTACAGATCTGCTGGTAGTACTCATAATATTCTTCAGTGGAATAATCTTCTTGAGAGGATCCAATTAATAAATTATTAATCTTATCCTCAATATCTTGGTCAAGGTTTAAGGCTTTGATTTTTCCCTCTAACCTACAATATCTACTAATGTGACCTGGTTTGCCACATTTGTAACAAACAATTTTATTTTTAGGTTTGGTATGAGAATTGTTTTTCTCGTAATTGTTTTTGACAAATGTGTCATTAGATTTTGGTTTTGTTTTAACAAAACGCTCTTTCTTATAATATTGAGGTTTGGGAAGACCATAATGGTGTTTTGGTTTGGGCTTGGGTCTGGGCTTTTTAGCACAGGGCAAGCCAAATTGTTCACAGAAAGTACCTAAGTCCCTACGGGTCTGGGCTTTCTCTTTTGCTAGTTGCTGTTGGATTTTGTCATCTTGACAGATCTTGAGTGCGACCTTTTGGATTATGGCAATTAGTTGTCCATAACTTAATTGCTCATAGGGAATTTCTGAATTAGGGTTTTGGCTCCTAAGTTTTTCTCTAACTTTGTCGCCAAGGGATTTGGGAAGACCGGCTAAGAATTTTTCTTTCCAGAAAGCTTGTTGGCTGTCTTCTCTAGTGTAAACCCAGGTTAAGAAAGTATCTTTATACCATCTAAAATCTCCTAAAGATTTACACCTAAGATTGGATAATAGCTCTACAGATCGATCTTTAATTAAGGAGGGATCTCCAATGAAATGGTGAGCTATTGTAAAGATTAAAGTATTGACAGCATCAGGGATAGTTGCTTCATTTTCTAAAATTGGAGTACTATCAGAATCTACTTTAATAGCACTAAGAATATATTGTTTTTCATTTTCAGTGAGATAATTATCCCACCAACCTTTGAGTTGGCCACAGAAACCTGCGACAAGTATTTCTACTATCATAGTTTCTGGACAATCATTTGAAGTTTCATATGCCGTAGCTACCATGGTCATATGTTGGAGGATTTTGATTATGCCATACTCATTTTCACCATCTATGTTCCATTCATAGACGTTGTTGGCACTAAAACTCTTAAAATTGGACTCTTTTCCTTCTTCTAAGAGGAGATCAGGAGCAGTGGCTCTAGGATAGTAGAGTTTGGTTGGGTTTTTCCAATTAAGTTTGGGACCAGTTATAACTGGGTTGATGTTAATCTTTTGATCATCATTAGAATTGATTTCTTCAGAACCAATAGATGGAGATTGTCTTATCATATTGACAGCTTTAGTGGATGAAGTTATAGAGGGTGGAGTTTTAGGTGATTCAGGAATAACTAACTTGTAAAGATTTAATTGCTGATTGATCTTGGTAAGAAGCTCATCACTGGCTTCTTCAATTTCCTTTTTGATTTGTTTCCTAAGATTGGAAGCTTGTAAGTTTTTCTTGAGTTGTTTTGAGATCCTATAGGGATTAAACAAAGGTTTTCTATTTGGTTGGAAGATGAAGGCTTATTATCTTTGGAGGAGTCTAGAGGGGCTTTACCCTTCTGTTTCTCTTTTCCTTTGATTTCTCCTAAGATTTCTCCTAAAGTTTGGAGATACTTATTGGTGTAATTGGATTGTTCCATGAGATCTTTGATATCTCTGGCATAAACAGGACCTTCATCATTTCTGGTTTTGAAAGGAGAGGCCATACCAGGATTATTTTGATCTTTACTCTTAAGAGCAAAAGTTCATTTAGGAGGAAGATCAGAATGGACTACTTGTCCTTCTTTTAAATGTCATGCCGTAATGACATCTAAGGTCTTACTACCTATCAATTGGTTTTTGAAAGGGTATTTGATTTTCTTCTTAATAGCATAGGCATTGAACCAATCAAAGAAAGGGACGTTGAATTGGACTTGCTCTAGGAAAAAATAAAATTTTTCTTGAATTTCCTTTCTTTTGGTTCCTTGATAACGCTTGAAGAACCATTTTCTATGAGGAGACCACTCTTTAGATTTCATCTCTTTTCTAAGAGCTTCTTTATCAATAACAAATTCAGATGATATTACATTAATATCATAAGGTTCATTAAGGGAGGAGTAGGTTGGAGATTGGATGGTTCTTTGGTCTTCTTCATCCTTTTGGTATGAAGTTCTTATAGGGGTTGTGGTTTCAAATCCTTGTAAGTGAATTGTTGATCCCTCATGGGAAGGTTCAGATTGATTTATATGGATTGATCTAGGAATAGATCTAAAGGCTGAAAGAGATCTCCTAGACCTGGTTGATTGGAAGGGAGTTTGACATGTCCCATGGGCTGGCAAACATAGATTTCTTGGGCCTGAGTATTTCCTTCAAAAATATCCCAAAGACAATTTTGGGCATCAATAAAATCTTGGAAAATTGAGTCGTGTAGTTTCTTCTGGATTAAAAAATTAACTTCAAAATCCACATGATTTGTTAATTGTCTGATGATTAAAGAAGTCTGTAGGATGAACTTCTTCTTCAAGTCTTCATGATTGTTGCAAAAATTCCTTAATTTGTTGAAGTCTTTAAGCAAAATTGAATATTTTTTATTTAAACACTCATTCTCTCTGGACAGTGTTTGATTGATGGTTTCAAGTTTTTGAATCCTCTCGAAACTCTTATCGCTCAAATGATTCACATATTTTGAAGAGTTTATATTTTCCTCAGGAGGGTAAATGACCTTATCCTTGAGTTTGAGATTTTGAAAATTCTTTTGTTGAAATTGTGGATCAATAAAGAAATTAGATCCCACTTTTTGTATCAAATGATTTAAAGCATGATTATAATTGTAAAAACCTTTGAAAATAGGGTTTTCAAAATTTGTAATTTGCCTTTTTAATGAGTATATCAAAAGATGTACTTTTTAATGAGTATAGGTTTCCCTATCCATGCCTATTTCAGACTGTCATAAATTCTGTAGCACCTACTCAGTCGTCCAAGTTGTTAGTCTTCGGGTCTAACACTCCTGTTTCAAATCCTGTCACAAGTCCTGATATGTCCACATCTAGTCATATCTCTGAGCCAAGTAATCCTTGTTCATTTACAAACCCCATGGAGTCACACTTTATGCACTTGTTTATGTGAATGACATCTTAATAACTGGCTCCTCCTCAAAGCTTATTCATGATCTTATAAGCAAACTACATATAAAATTTGCCTTAAAAAGATTGGGCAGACTAGATTATTTCCTTGGCATAGGGGTTAAATATCTGAAAAATGGGTCAATGCTACTCACCCAGTCCAAGTACATCAGAGACCTACTTGCTAGAGCAAAAATGGTGGATGCTAATGGAGTATCTACACCTATGTTCAGTCACTGCAAATTGAGCAAACATGGAACTGATTTGGTTTCTGATCCGCATCAGTACAGGTCTCTTGTAGGGGCATTACAGTATGTGACACTCACAAGGCCTGACATAACATTCAGTGTGAACAAGGTCTGTCAATATCTATCTTCTCCTCTTGAAAGTCACTTGAAAGCTGTAAAAAGGATCCTTCGATACCTCAGTGGCACACTGCATCATGGCTTACTGCTTCAGGTTGCTGGTCCTGATACAAACTTCGCTTTGAGAGCCTACAGTGGCAGTGATTGGGCCAGTGACCCTAATGACTGCAGGTCAACCTCTGGTTCATGTATTTTCTTTGGGCCAAATCTGGTTTCCTGGAGCTCTAAAAGCAGCCCCTAGTAGCCCGTTCAAGTGCAGAAGCTGAATACAGGGGTGTGGCTTATTCAACTGTAGAATTAATGTGGCTGGAATCATTGTTGTCTGAACTGCATGTTCCTTTTCTATCACCTACATTACTCTGCGACATTTTAAATGCAGTGCTGTTAGCACATAATCCAATCCTACATGCCCGCACAAAGCATATAGAGCTGGATATACATTATGTTCGGGAAAAAGTGGTCTCCAAGGCTTTTCATCTTCAGCATGTTCCTGCCTCTTTGCAAATAGCTAATGTTCTCACAAAGCCATTGCCTACAACCCAATTTCAAGACTTAAGGACCAAGCTCAAGACTGTTGCTACTCAACCCCCTTGATCTTATGGGGGAAGTATTAGTGTAAATGTATAGAATAAGTATGAAACAAGTGTTGAATATTTGACTGCCAGCTGGAATGCCAGCTGACATAGTTGGTTAGGCTGTTAGAAAGCTATTTGCTGCAAAAGTCAGGCTAGAAAGGTGGTTAGAACTGTAATTCTCCTATATAGTTCAGTTGATATACGATTGCAAGATGTAAGATTCATTTGTAACAGTTTCACAGAAATGAAATGAGAGGTTTCTCTCAACTTTCTTCTTCTATCACTCAGTGAAAATACAAGAGAATTTCGGTCCTATCACCATTAACTAATTTAAGATCCACAATTATATCTATTAAAAGGCCAAATTCTAGAGTGGACCACTTGTATAGGTGGTCCATTATGAACCATGCAAAAAAAGTAATTTTAAAGAGTTTTTCTACCTTATGCAATTGCAATAACTCTTTTCTCCCTCACCATTGGATAACTAAGAAGTGCCACATAGCTTGGAACAAAAAGAACAAAATTGCATAAAAGTTAGGAGTGCATGAGTCCATTAAGTCTTGACTTTTTGGACAATACTACAACTCCCAAACTAGATTTCCATATTTGTTTTGCACGCTCTCTCAACTGGGCCTACTCCAAAAATCCAACATGGTATCAGAGCCTACTGATCCATACAAAGATAATCTCCATGCCTCTAAGACGCAAAAATCATAAGCCTAAACGATATAAAAAGAAAGCAAAACTTGAGGCCTCCAAGACTCACTTAAGTATAAAGCTCATAAAGAAGCACATGCCCAAACAATAAAAAAAAAGAGAGACATGTGGCCAAAGGTTTTTTTTTTGGGTCAAATGTGGCCAAAGGTTAAGATGGTAGAAAGTCACAACTAGGCCAATAAAGAGAGCAAACCAGTTGGACTTGAGGGGAAGTGTTGGAAGTCCTATATCAACTAATATGTAGAGAACCAAAATATATATTAGGAGTGCTTGAGTCCATTAAGCCTGGAATTTTTGGATAATATGACAATTCCCAAACTTGAGTACTAACCAACCAGTCGACACTCACTCGTATTAGCCTGCTTGCAAAGTTCAATAGTGGCATTACAACCAATACAAATCTAAGGGAAGAAAAAAACTCGGCCTCTAAGACTCGAGAAGCATAAGCCCAAGCGATAAAGGAAAGCAAACTTGAGGCATTTGAGACTCACTCGAGTACAAGCCTAGGAAAAAGTACAAAGCAAATACAATAAGAAAAGAAAAACTAAAAACAACTAAAAATGGCTTAAGGCTAAGATTAAATGCAAGTCAACAAAGAGATTAATCCAGTTGGACTTGAGGGGAAGTGTTGGAGAACTAAGAAATCCTACATTGCTTGAAACAAAGAGAATCAAAGTGTATATAACTTAGGAGTGCATGAGTCTATTAAGTATGGGATTTGCAACTCCCAAGCTTGACTACCAGATCATTAAGCACACTCTCTCAGTTGAGCCTGCTCTGTAAATCTAACACTCACACAGTATGTCTACCTTATCACCAAGCTGTGCTCTGCCACCGCCGCCATGTTCTTGGGACCCAATTGCACCTGTCCACCTTTCTTTTCCCTTTACCCTCCTCTCTGAGCACACTTTCCAACCAACCGTTTGCTCCTCTGAATCCTTCTCCCTCCCTCGACCCAAACCTTTTTGCGACGTCTCCCTCCTACCCTCGAACCCTTATATAAGCTCATTCAATGAAATATTTCCCACTTAGTTGGGTTTAGTTTTCCACAGATTACCTTCTTCATCGCTTACTACTCATTTGTTGGACCCACAATAGGCTCAAGCACAATATCGTGCTTATTAGGCTCTTTCAGTCGAGACCCAGCCATGAAATTGTCTTTCCATCGTTGTTGTATAATGTCGTTGATGTAGCTAAGATTTTAGTGATCATCCTAAATCCAGTCAATCGTGTCCATCAAATCCATGGAACCACAAGTCACAACGAGCACTAAGACCCCACGCGCGATGGCAGTAACTTTAGGTAAGGCAACATGGGTAAAAAAACAAGGTTAACCAACATTGGTCTCTACTTGATGTAGTTGGGCCTTACCCTCACTCCTCCCTCAGGGCAAATCTCACCCTCTCATATTCACCATAACTACAAGATTGGGCCATTGAAGCAATAGGTTGATGCACATTTACTGGACCCACAACCACGATGAGGATCTTGCCTTTCATGGATACATCAAACCTAACTCAAATCACTGACGAGTCGCCACTTGGAGGGTGTGAGATGGATAAGCCTAAATACGAATGAGAGAAGCTATTGAAACATAAGTGCCTCCTTGCAATTTCTTAAATATTGTAATTAGGACCGTTGAACAATAATAATAATAATAATAATAATAATAATAATAATAATAATAATAATAATAATAATAATAATAATAATAATAATAATAATAATAATAATATATCCAACAATAAGTAGTTTTTGATAAAATCATACTCCTCATCATGGCCACTTATATGTTTTACACAATACCGATAAGGTTGAGTCCTATGTTGTGAAACACAACGAAATTCTCAAGCGTATGTACCCAAATAAGAATCAAAATTGGTTAACAAGAGAACACAATCGGTGTTTTATAATGTGGCTAAGAGATCACATTTCTGAAGAGTTTAATGCAAATCCTAGCTCGGTTTTAGAAAGATTGAGATGGTTAGCCAAAGGTCTAGCTATACATGTTATCTCTTACACCGGTTATTTGATTAACGGGTACACATTCTATACAAAAGAACATGAGGATCAGAGTAAAATGCAAAATAGTGGGGTCACTCTTGTTGCTCAAGCTATGCATATCTCGAGTGCCAAAGACAAAAATCCCATTTATGCGAATATGTCATACTTCGGGGTCATTGAACACATATGGGAGTTGGATTATGCGATGTTTCGGGTGCCTGTGTTCCAATGTAAGTGGGTTGACAATAATTACGATAGAAACGGATGACTTGGGGTTTATACGGGTGAATTTCAATAAGTTAGGATATAAAGACGACGCCCATATTTTAGCATCGCAAGCTCGACAAGTGTTTTATGTCACCGATCCATCTGATATGAATTGGTCTGTTATATTGTTGACTAACAAAAAAGTTGTTAATGGGATTGATGATCAAGCAAATGAAGATGTTGATATTGAAGATGACCCGTTCGTTGCGATACAATCACTGTTTGGTGAGGAAAGTACATCAACAGAGGATGATACATATATTAGACATGATCATAAAGAGGGGTTTTGGATCAATCGGAGGAAAAAAAAGGAAAGGTAGATTGTGTTTTTTTAGTTAAATGACTATAAATTATGTATTGTTAAATTACTTGTGTGTCTAATTACTTGTGTCTAATTTTTTTTGCAAATAGATAGATGGAATCAGATCCTTGTTTGTAATTGGTTTGGCGTCTCATGCACTTTGGCTCGATCTCATGTTATCAAGCTGTAAGATATATACCTTCAATCTCTGGCTGGTGTTTTTTTTCTTCTTTTTTGTGAGGTGTATTGTTGCTATTTGACATGAATTTCTAAGTTACTATATAGTAGTAGTTAGTTGTATGTTGTTGGGCCATGTGAGACATTATTTTGGTTGGCACTGTTTGTTGTAATTATACAGGTACTTATGTTATTTTGGAATGTCCATGTTTTAGGGGAGATTCTGCCAAAATTTTGGTAGAAATTATATTAGTCGAGTTTTAAGAATTATCAGTAGTTGTAATATATACTGCTACTGTGAAAAAAAAGGAGAATAGCTAGCGCTTTCTTGAGAAAACGTTATGTATTGTTGATAATACATAGCACTTTTTCAAGGAAGCATTAGCGAAGTTCCATTAATAGATAGCGCTTTCTTGAAAAAGCACTATCTATTATCAACAAAAGATAGAACTTTTTCAAGGAAGTGCTATCGATTCTAATTTTCGCTAGCGCTTATAAAACGCTGTCTTTTTTATGCAGATCACTAGCGGCTGAATAGGAAGTGCTTTTAAGTGCCAGCGAAGGCCAAAAATAAGCGCTATCTATTTTGTTTTATGTTGTAGTGTTATCAGCTAGATGAAATGTCCGATGTAAATGCCAATGTGATTGAAGTTGAACACATTAGTCGCCTAAGTGATGGCTTGCCAAACACTGGCGAAGAAGTGGATGGAGATGAAATACTAGAGGCGGCAAACGAAGAACGAGTCAGGGATGATGGGATTGAAGACGAAGGCGATTTCGATGAAGAATAGGATGAATAGCTAAGGGCATATAAATTGTGTACCAAAATTTCACATCTATCAGTTTATTTATCATTCATTATGTGTATTAATTGTTATGGCATGATATATATTAGTATCGATAATGTATTCTTCTATGGGTGTTAGTCTAGTCCTCCCATTTGTATTTTAATTTTTTTTATTAATGAAATTGGGGGAGTACTCTTTTTCCTTCTAGATGTTTTTTTCCCTAAGAAGGGTTTTGCATCAGAAGGTTTTAATGAGGCTCATTTCCTACATTTGCTTTAAAAAATTGCTAGCATGATGTTGTATCAAATATGCCTGATGTAACATTCTTCAAATATTTTGATCGTGACCATCTATTATGGATATTGTACTTATCTACACTTTAATTAATTAAATTGCATGCATCTATGTGTAGATATGGCATCAGGAGGTCGAGGGGACCCACCACATCCTATTAGTAGAAAAGGGAAGTAGAAGATTGTTAATACTCAACGTCGCAAGGTGTCAACTCGCGTTATTGAGGATGTGGGTAGATTTTTGTCTATGGACACAGCCAGTCCATCTACCATTCCACATGCCCATACTACTACACTGATTACACCTCCGCAGCACGCATCTACTTCTGCTGGGATTCATGGTTCCCACCAAACTGCTAGTGGTACACCTACTTGATCACTTACACCGTCTGATGGCGACGAGGATGACGTCGACAGTCTAGTGGCATTGCATGATGTTAGTGATGAGGAGGTGGAGATGTTGTCGGACGGAAGAGTTGTTATTAGACCTGCCGGTAACGCGTAAGTATTATGGCTTTGTTAATTAATTCAATATTCTTAAACAAAAATATAATTTTATTATTTAACGTCAATATTCTTAAACAAAAATATAATTTTATTATTTAACGTCTTTTTTTTATAGGTTTCTTCCATCTAAACCAGTATCTTAGGCAATCACAGCTGTAATTAGAGAGAATTATAACCAACCTTGGACCACTTGGGGGGCTATTAAAAAAATGAAGTTGATTTAAACATGATGTCGAAAGCTTTTAACGTAAGTGGTGATTAATATTATCATGTGTTGATTATTTTGGTTGATTACTTTGTCGTAACCTCCAATGTTATTATAGGATAAATGTGTTTGTTGCCAGAGCACAATGCGGAGGTCGAAAGAAACTTTCACCATAGAGTTGCACGTCACTTCTCTGATATGCTTAGGGATGTGCGCTTGAGCTCACGTAAGGTGAACGTGGCAAAAACACAAGAAAGGGGGGGTTTGAATTGAGTTTTAGAAATCTTTTCACAAAGCTTGTGTGTTTATGAAAACATTTTCAAAACAACTCGTTAATAAAATAAGGCAGTATGTAAGTAAAGAGAAGAGAGAAGAGAGAAGAGAGTGACACAGTGATTTATACTAGTTCACTATCAGCTGATAGCTACGTCTAGTCCCTTCACACACTTGAAGGATTTCTCCACTATAATCAACCTGATTACACTTGAGAGTATAATACTGCCAAACTGGCTATACTCACAACTTCTTAGAACGACTTAGTACAGTCAAGCCTCTAAGGAATGCAGCCACTACTGGGCTAAATACAATGTTCAAAAATGTTTTGAAGCAATATCAAATAACTCTCATAGAAAGGATATACAATGAAAAACTTAAGCACAATGAATAACTTTCAAACTGAAAGAATAAAAATGATTAAGTGCTTTGTTCAATGTGATCTCAGATACTTGGAATGATTCTTGGTTGCTCACTCTGTATCACAGCGTTAACCTACTTCAGTGGATGAAGTAAGGTATATATAGCTAGGCTTGTGAATAGTGTCGCTGTGACCTAACAGCTCTTTTCACCTAGGTCAAAAGACTTCAGATCCCCTTTTTGTGGCTTTAGCAAGTCACATCGTTTTCCACCCTGCTCAAAGCATACTGATACAGCAGACACAATCAGAGTGTTTGTCTCTTGTGAGCTTTTTGAATATTAGACCCTTCGAGAGCAAGTTTCCTGATGATTATATTCGTTGACATTCCCTTTGGCCTTTGATACCTCGTACATTAAAATGCTTCATCAATGAGGTCGCTTAAATACGTGAAGTAGCCTTAAATAAGCTTCAGTCTGTTTCCTATCAGAGCAACACTGTTCACCAGAGTGAGCTTGAAAAAGAGGCAACTTCGTCAGCGTAGAATTCATTTGTCTTTCATATAACAGAGAGTCTTGTAGAATTGCATGAAGGCTTCCACAGAGTGGTCTAACCATAGTATGTTGTATGTGTTGACTAAAGACCAGAGCATTGACCAAATAGAATGTGTTGTCTACCACAACGTTGACTGAACAAACAGAGTTGACCAAGTCAAGAGCTAGTCTTGCCAGAGCTTGGTTTACCAACAGAGTTGACTGGTCAAACAGTGTTGACTAAGTCATGTATGGTCTCACCAGAGCGTTGACCACTAACAGAGTTGACCAACTTCAGAGCAAGGCTTTCACATCATGTCAGCATCAAAACAGAGGATCAATGCCAGACTTAGATGTGTGAAATTCAAGATTTCACTAAGTCTTCTGAAATATCTTCTTCTGATGAATAGTGATTTCTGCACACTAAGAAACACATCAGAGAATAAATTATTCTCTTAATCATTTGTTATCATGAAAACAATTAAGGGTCATTGTTTCTGAATCCACTTGATTCCAACAATCTCCCCCTTTTTGATGATGACAAATACATATATTGATGAACAATTTATCTTTAGAAAAATATTTATTTCAAATAATTTCAGAGGCTCCCCCTGAATTAAGCATATATAAATATTTTCTAAGTGTAAATATCATATCACATTCAATACAGTATCAGAGCATTTGATGCAGTATCAGAACTTGCCAAACAAATATATACAACTTTCAGAGCACATAACTTCATTCCAAGTTGATGTATCAGAGTTAATAGTGCAAGAAATGCAATGCATGATGACACTTGGTTGATACATTAGGTTCATCAATTACTCTATCTATATTTTCTTCTCCCCCTTTTGTCATAGACAAAAAGGTTAAGACAGAAATAAAGAGCATCACAGTCATAACAGTTTAAGAAAGATAAAGTGAAAACTGTAAGAGCCAAAAATTGATTTCATTATACTATAAAGTCAAAGTACAAAAGATGTAACAAAAACAAAAAAAAGAGGCTAAAACAAAAAAAAATGGGAAAGGCATAAGGTTTTCTATGGCTTGTCCAATTGGGCTAGAATAGCCTGCAGTAACTCAGTCATCTTGTCCTGCCTTTTGTCATATTCTTCAAAATGCTTCTCAGTTGCTTCCATGAACTAGGTGAACTTCTTGTTTTCTTCAACAAGTTTACCGAAAACATCCTAAGGAACCACCACAGAATGGCTTTCAGTAGCAGAGGTAGAAGCTGTCCCTGAAGAGGATGGTTGAGCAACCATTGCAGTAAAGGCAGGAGGAGGTGTAACAGGTTCTTGTTGAGGTGGCGATACACGAGGAGGAGGAGGAGGAGGTAGAAGAATTGGAGCAGGTTTAGGTTCCCAAACAACAAGAGTTGTGTCCTTTGGAGGAACTTTCCATTTAAGAGCAGCGTGACATCTCCTATTTCTTTCAAGTTGATCTTGTTTGTGCTTATCAAACCAGTTACGCACAATTACCCAATTTTCATAGCGGTCCTCTTGAGCTAGTTTAGAAAGAACTTCATCAACTCTTTCTTCTCCAAGGAATTTCCAGAAGCGATACTCTCGGTATCTCGTAGCCTTAAGAGACTCAAAACTGGCAATCAAATGGGGATAGCATTCAGGCACAGCTTTTGGTGAGGGTTCACACTCACTCTGAGCATCTAGACCAGGGGTTGCAGGAAGAGCCAGAGTTGGAGGGTCAATGATGGTAACATCAACATCATCAGATTCCAAAACAAGATCCTGAACTATGTTAGAGGCAATTGCAGCTATAATGGGTATTTCATCTTCTTCCATAGGTTCTGCAATAGACGCAGGTTCTGCCAATATGGGTGAATCGAGTGGAGAAATGGATTGAGGCAGGAAAGGGACAAGAATAGGGAGTCTAAATGAGGGGTCAGGCACGGGTTGAAGTATGGTGAGGGGTAGTGCTTCACAAAAAGTATCAGAGCCAGGTAAGGGGATTAAGGTTTCCTGGACAAAGGGCTCAGGTTCTGTTTCAGTAACAGGTTCAGATTGTGAAGGTATGTTGAGGTCAGGTTGAATTAAAGGAGGTGAGGGGGGTCTAGGTGGTGATTTGGGGCTAAGTGGAGGAGTAGTAGGTTTAGGTTATGGTGAAGGTGTTTTGATTATTTGTGGTTGAGATGATGGAATGTGAGTGGTTTGTGGTGAAGGTGATGCAGAAGTAGAGGTTGAAGGGTAAATAGCAGATATGGGTTTAATATAAAGAAATTGAACTTGGGATTGAGGTCTCTGTCTCTGTCTCAGAGGGACATAATCAGCTTCCTCTTCATTAGATGAAGATGAGTCAGAGGGTAAAGAAGACAAATGCTTTTTAGGATGAGAGGGTTTCTTAGAAGGTTTAGGTTGGAAAGGTTTTGATGGGGGAATAGGTTTAGAGGGTTGTGGAGGAGGGATTGGTTTAGACACAACAGGTTGTGTAGAATGTTCAGACCCAACAGATGCAGAACCATAAACAGAATTATACAAACGTACTGCATCATCTAGTACCTTGGTTTTCTTTGCTGCTGAGAGATCACCCAACTTGGTTATCCGCTTCAACTTTGAAGTAGCAGGTGCAACAGTAGTAGCAGGAACAGCAGTGTTGATGGTTGCAGGAGCAGAAGTGGTTGTTGCAGTAGCAGTAGTGCCGGAGGCAACATCAGGAGTAGTGGAGGAAGGAGCAGTAGCTGTAACAGAGGCTTGCCCCTTTAGCCTTTCTTCTTTGAGGTGTAGGTAATATTGATAGCTGTCTTCCTTGCATTTGGCTATCATCTCATCAACCTCAACTTTCTTCTTCTCAATTTCTTCTGGCATCACTGAGGGCATGAATGCATGTCTCACTGGTTAAACTAAGTGATTGGGCTCAGCAATGTGGATGCCAGTGCTCCTAGTTACTCTCCTGGTTGGCTCAGCAGTAACTTCACTTATATTCCTCTTTCCTTTCCTTACAGGTTTTCTCACACCTTCTTTTTCTTTTTGCATCTCAACAATAACCTCTTTAGATAGGAGCTTCATTCTCCTCAAGTTCTCACTGGAGAAGGTTGGTACATTCATGGTTTTGAGTGTAACTCCAGCTTCTTCAGTGTGAAGCTCTTGAAGATGTCGAATCAAGCCTTGAGTTTCCATTATAGCAGAGAGCATCCTTCCATAAGGGATGTTCAAGTTTTTTCCTTTTCTGGAGAACATAATGTTTCTGCGCAGATGATCAAAAATGAGGCTTGGCATGTTGAGTTTGGCCTTGGTCTCATAGTTTCACATAATGAACTTGTGGTCACTGCTCACAGTGTCCACGGATCCAAATTTCGGAACAATGCAGTGCATTATGATCTTGAAGGGCACTCTGAACCTATTCTTCATGTCCACAGCATTAGAACTACCAGGTTTCTCATAGATGGAGTCGTTGATTGTTTCCCAGCCACCAAATTCCTTTTCCCAGCCTTCTTTGATAACAGCTCCAGAATTAGGGCATTTGATAACATTAGCAATGATGTGCCGAGTTATCAGAATATTCTTCTTCTGAACGTAGCTGTGAATGGTGTTGTCCTTGCACCGGCCATACATCCAAAATTCCTTTACCAGTTCCTCATATATTGGGTAGTTTTCCATACAAAAGAAATCCATTATACCCATATCAATGAAATCAGTTTGGAAGGGGTACCCTTTATCAGCTAAGTCTTGAAAGTTAACTTGGTGTTCCACCATCACCTTCAGTTGGTATTGCTCAGCGTTCACCAAGGTAGGTTGAGGTTCTTCCTCAGGACCATAAGCAAACAGTTGTGGAGCGGCCATTGCAGGTACAGAGAATTGCAGAGAGAAGATAGAAGACGAAAGGTGTTTAGGGTTACAAACAGTGAGGCTTCTCAGAGAGATAGTGTGAGTAGTGGGTGTAGTGAGTGAGTGAGTGGATAATAAAACGTGTTGAAGAAGGCAAACCGCCTTTTTCAATTTTCAAAATAAATGAAATAAATAATGTGTCATTTCAAAACTGAAACGTGTCACGCATTGAGTAAACGAGGCGCAGTAAAACTGTCCTCGGGTAGTAAAAGATATTAATGACTTAGTGAGAGTAACTCTCAGCCACTAACGCATCAACCAGTCTCATAGAGACACGTGTACAAAAAATTCCCAGAGGCACCTTTGTGATAGATGCAACAGACTCATATGAACAGTCATCAAAACAGTTGATACAAAAATTAAATAATAATAAGATAATAAATTATAAAAAAATGATTAATAATTAAGCAATAATCAGAGCTAGCATATAAACAGAGGCACATATCAGACAGACTCACATATGCAAACAGAGGCACGTGTGACCAACAGAGGCAAGTGTGCAACAGCAGAGGCAGTAACAAAACAGGGGCAAATAAGCAATCAGACGCAGACATTTCAGAGGCACACAAAACAGAGGCAACCATATTCAAATTAAACACTTAATCCTTTATAAGATGAAAATTCAAATTCTTTCTTAGAAAGTTGAATCTATCTTCAGCAAGAGGTTTTGTAAAGATATCTGCCCATTGATGGTCAGTATCAATAAATTTAATTTCAAGTATCCCTTTCTGAACATAATCTCTAATGAAGTGATGTTTAATTTCAATATGTTTAGCATGTGAATGCAAAATAGGATTTTTAGTCAAACATATTGCAGAGGTATTATCACAGTATATAAGAATGTTACTCTCTTTAATCTGATAGTCCTCAAGCTGATACTTCATCCATAGTAGTTGTGAGCTACTGCTTGCAGCAGATATATACTCAGCTTCTGCAGTTGATAGTGCAATTGTGCTTTGCCTTTTGCTGGACCAAGAGATAAGGTTTGCTCCAAGAAATTGATAGCCACCACTTTTGCTCTTTCTTTCAATTCTATCTCCAGCAAAGTCAGCATCATAGAAACCTACTAACTTGTAATTTTCTGAGTTCTTATAAAGCAAACCAAGGTTAGTAGTTCCTTTGAGATACCTAAAGATTCTCTTAACAGCAGTTAAGTGAGATTCTCTAGGATCATATTGGAATCTTGCACATAAGCAGACACTAAACATAATATCAGGCCTTGAGGCAGTAAGATAAAGGAGTGAACTGATCATACCTCTAAATACCTTTTGGTCTACCTTTTTACTAGATTCATCTTTGCCGAGAGCACATGTTGGATGCATTGGTGTGCTCATAGGTTTGGTTTCCTCAAGCTTGAACTTCTTTAGGAGTTCTCTCACATATTTACTCTGATGGATATAGGTTTCATCTTGACATTGCTTGATTTGAATACCAAGGAAGAATTTTAATTCTCCCATCATACTCATTTCAAACTCATTCTGCATAAGCTTAGAGAATTCCTCACAAAGAGATTCATTAGTAGCACCAAAGATAATATCATTAACATATATTTGAACTATAATAAAATGTTTTTTAGATGATTTTCTAAAGAGTGTAGTGTCCACCTGTCCTCTTTCAAAACCATTTGACATTAAAAAGGAACTTAATCTATCATACCAAGCTCTTGGAGTTTGTTTAAGACCATAAAGAGCCTTTTTAAGTTTGAAAACATGTTCTAGATAAGCAATGTCTTCAAATCCAGGTGGTTGTTTTACAAACACTTCGTCACTTATAAAACCATTTAAAAATGCACTCTTAACATCCATTTGATATAAAGTAATGCCATGATGTGCAACAAATGATAATAAGATTCTGATTGCTTCAAGTCTAGCTACAGGAGCAAAGGTTTCAGTATAATCAATACCTTCCTCTTGTGAGTACCCTTGAGCAACAAGTCTTGCCCTGTTTCTTACCACTTTGCCATCTTCATCAAGTTTGTTTCAGAAAACCCACTTCGTTCCAATGGCTTGCTTATCCTCTGGAGGAGGCACAAGCTTCCAAACATCATCCCTCTGAAATTGATTGAGCTCTTCTTGCATAGCAAGTATCCATCCATCGTTTGTTAGTGCTTCATCAATTGTTTTGGGTTCTATTTCTGACAACAATGCAAAGTCAGAGTGTTCCCTGAGAGATGACCTTATTCTAACTCTATCACTTGGTTCGCCAATAATCTGGTCGTTTGGGTGATGAGGTTTGAACTTCCAGTCTGCTATTGGTTCTTCTTGGGTCTTATCACCAAACGCAGAACCCGACACAGAATCAGAGTCAGCACCTGTGATACCTTCATTTGTTTCTTTGCTTATCTGTAAATCTACAAAGGTTTTATCTAGCTCTGGCGTTTCATTGTCAGGCTTCTTGTCATCAAATCTCACATGCATAGATTCATCAACAATTAATGTTTCTTTGTTGTATATTTTGTAAGCTTTAGAGCATTCAGAATATCCTAAAAAGATAGCTTTGTGCGATTTTGAATCAAATTTTTCAAGACTGTCCTTTGTATTACGAACAAAGCAGTCACATCCAAATTGGTGAAAGTATGAAATGTTGGGTTTTCTTCCCTTCCACAATTCATAAGGAGTCTTATTCAAGATAGGTCTGATATAGATTCTATTTTGAACATAACATGCAGCGTTTGCTGCTTCTGGCCAAAAGTGCTTTGCAATATTAGTTTCATGAATCATGGTTCTGGCCATTTCTTGTAAAGATCTATTTTTCCTTTCTACAACACCATTCTGCTGTGGTGTTTTAGGGGATGAAAAATTGTGAGAGATGTCATGCTCTTCACAAAAGTTTTGAAATGATTCATTTTCAAATTCTCCACCATGATGACTTCTAATGGTTGTAATACAAAAACCTTTGTCATTTTGCACTTGTTTGCAGAACACAGAAAATATTGCAAATGACTCATCATTGTGAGCTAGGAATTTTACCCATGTCCATCTAGTATAGTCATCAACAATAACAAGCTCATATTTCTTTCCAGGCAAAGATGCGGTTCTAGTTGGACCAAATAAATCTAAATGCAAAAGCTCAAGTGGTCTTAAGGTGGAAACAATATTTTTGGATTCAAAAGAAGATTTTGTTTGTTTCCCTTTTTGGCATGCTTCACAAAGAGCATCAGATTGATACCTAAGATTTGGTAGGCCTCTAACAAGTTCTTTCTTGTTAAGCTTTGAGATTAACCTCAAGCTGGCATGCCCCAATATTTTGTGCCAAGTCTATTGCTCTTCATCAACTGATAAAAAGCATTTTACATTTCGATTTGCCAACTCAGGAAGTTTTATTTTATAAATATTGTTCTTTCTCTTTGCTTTAAAGAAAATGGATTCATCCTTTTTGCTTTTGACTATATAGGCATTATCACTAAAGCCAACATCATAACCACTATCGCATAATTGACTTACACTTAGTAGGTTATGCTTCAAGCCATCAACCAATAAGACATTATCAATAGAAGATAAGAATTTCTCACCAACTTTTCCACTTCCAATGATTTTACCTTTTTGGTTTCCTCCGAAACCTACTGTTCCACTTTCTTTAAGTTGGAGTTCTTGGAACATACGTCTTTCTCCCATCATGTGACGTGAGCATCCACTATCTAAGTACCAGGACTGGTGTTGTAACTCTGTTGCTAAGCAGATCTGCAACATATACAATTATGCCCTTAGGTACCCAAATCTTTTTGGGTCCTCTTTTGTTAGTTCTAGAAGGAAACTTGTCCTTCTTATTTTTCAATTCATAATAAGTATTTCTAATGTGTCCTTTCTTATTGCAAAAGGTATAAAGCAGATAGTCACTATGATTATTGGTATCTTTGGTTTTCAAATTTGTGTTTTGCAAGGTGGGTTCCTCTGGTTTGTAACCAATACCCTTTTTACCATTTTGGCTTACGCCCCAAATCATAGATGTTTGTTTGCTTCCTGTAACACATTCAGCAAGGAATCTTTGAAATCCCTCTTCATATTTTGCAGAGTTACATTCAACCTTTTCCTCAGTCTTAGAGCTGTCATTCACCAAACGGTAATTTTCAGCTTTGAGCTTCTCATTCTCCTCATTGAGTATTTGAAATTCTTTTGAAAGTTTTGAGAATTTCTTTTTCAAAGCTTTATACTCAGTGTTGAGTTTAAAAGACTCATCTAATAGTTCATAAAAGCTATTTCAATATCAGAAGATGGATTAGAATCTACCTCTTCATCTTCTTCTTCACTATCTGACCCTATAGTAGCCATTAGAGCCATGTTTGCTTGTTCCTCATCATCATCATATGACGATGAATCAGAATCATCCCATGTTGCCATGAGACCTTTCTTCTTCTTGCTTTTAAAACCACCTTTCCTTGGTTTCTCAAGTTGTGGACATTCAGACTTGAAATGTCCTGGCTTTTTGCACTCGTAGCAAGTAACTTGGCTTTTGTCCTTGTAGTCCTTCTTATCCCTTGAGTCTTGCCTTTCCCTTGAGCCCTTCTTGTGGAACTGCTTTCCGAACCTTCCTTTGTTTTTCCACATACGTTAAATTTTCCTTGATATTAAGGAAATTTCTTCGTCTGTGTCTCCATCGCTCTCATCAGATGATGCTTCGTCTATTTCAAGTTCAGCTTGTAGAGCTTTGGAGGAAGATGCTTTGTTTGTAGATTTCAAAGCAAAAGACTTTGATTTCTTGGGAGGTTCTTCTTCATCTAGCTCAAGCTCATGAGCTCTCAAGGAACTCAGAAGATCTTTAAGTAGCAAGGCATTCAGGTCCTTTGCTTCCTGAATAGCAGTGACCTTAGGTCTCCACTTCTTTGGCAGGCTTCTTAAGATTTTCTTAACGTGATCAGCAGTGGTATAACTTTTCTTAAGAACCTTTAGACCATGAACTAGTGTTTAGAATCTTCCAAACATAGTTTCAATGCTTTCACCCTCTTCTATTTTGAAGAGTTCATATTGTCTAACCAAGATATTAGCTTTGGTTTCTTGCACTTGGGAAGTACCCTCATAAGCCAAGGCCAATGAGTCCCAAATCTCCTTGGCAGTATCATTCTTTCTGCATTTCTCGTATTCCTTCTCAGAGATAACACAGATAAGGAAATATCTTGCTTTCTGATGTATTTGATAAGCTTTCTTATGCTCTTCTGTCCATTTATCCCTAGGAATGGGATTTTCTTTGGAATCAACTGGTTTGGTGTATTATTTTTGAACCATATCCCAGAGTTCGAGTTGTTGAGACTCAAAGAAACATTTAACTTTATCTTTTCAGTAGTCGAAGTTTGTTCCAGTGAATAAAAGAGGACGGTTAACGTGACTACCGGCTTCGTTGCTTGTCATGAATAAAGAATAAGATCTTTTCCTCTTACACCGTTAAGTGCTCAACCAAGAGGCTGAGCTCGGGTACCAATTGAACGTGGCAAAAACACAAGAAAGGGGGGTTTGAATTGGGTTTTAGGAATCTTTTCGCAAAGCTTGTGTGTTTATGAAAACCTTTTCAAAACAACTCGTTAATAAAATAAGGCAGTACGTAAGTAAAGAGAAGAAAAAAGAGAGTGACACAGTGATTTATACTAGTTCACTATCACCTGATAGCTACGTCTAGTCCCTTCACACACTTGAAGGATTTCTCCACTATAATCAACCTGATTACACTTGAGAGTATAATACTGCCAAACTGGCTATACTCACAACTTCTTAGAACGATTTAGTACAATCAAGCCTCTAAGGAATGCAGCCACTACTGGACTAAATACAATGTTCAAAAATGTTTTGAAGCAATATCAAATAACTCTCATAGAGAGGATATACAATGAAAAACTTAAGCAAAATGAATAACTTTCAAACTGAAAGAATAAAAACGATTAAGTGCTTTGTTCAATGTGATCTCAGATGCTTGGAATGATTCTTGGTTGCTTACTTTGTATCACAGCGTTAACCTACTTCAATGGATGAAGTAAGGTATATATAGCTAGGGTTGTGAATAGTGCTGGTGTGACCTAACAGCTCTTTTCACCTAGGTCAAAAGACTTCAGATCCCTTTTTTGTGGCTTTAGCAAGTCACGTCGTTTTTCACTCTGCTCAAAGCATACCGACACAGCAGACAAAATCAGAGTGTTTGTCTCTTGTGAGCTTTTTGAATATTAGACCCTTCGAGAGCAAGTTTCCTGATGATTATATTCGTTGACATTCCCTTTGGCCTTTGATACCTCGTACATTAAAATGCTTCATCAATAAGGTCTCTTAAATACGTGAAGTAGCCTTAGATAAGCTTCGGTCTGTTTCCTATCAGAGCAACATTGTTCACCAGAGTGAGCTTGAAACAGAGGCAACTTCTTCAGCGTAGAATTCATTTGTCTTTCATATAACAGAGAATCTTGTAGAATTGCATGAAGACTTCCACAGAGTGGTCTAACCATAGTCTGTTGTATGCGTTGACTGAAGACCAGAGCGTTGACCAAATAGAATGTGGTCTCAATAGAGTATTGTCTACCAGAGCGTTGACTGAACAAACAGAGTTGACCAAGTCAAGAGCTAGTCTTGCCAGAGCTTGGTTTACCAACAGAGTTGACTGGTCAAACATCATTGACTAAGTCATGTATGGTCTCACCAGTGCGTTGACCACCAACAGAGTTGACCAACTTCAGAGCAAGACTTTCACATCATGTCAGCATCAAAACAGAGGATCAATGTCAGACTTAGATGTGTGAAATGCCAGACTTAAGAGTTGTTTTGTCTTTGTAAAAGCTCTATTACCAACTTTGAGATGTCAATCGACAATACATTGCTGAATTGAAACTGAATTTATATACTAAATAAATCGATTATTTTTCTTTTTCCCTTTTTTGGAAATGGTAAAGGAATGGTAAAAAAAACCAAAAAAAAATATTGTTATATGGCCGAAGTCACTTCCACCGAGGTGGCTTTTAGCATGGACTCATGCTTAGATGGATCCATGATGGACCCGTGAAAATTACTTGGTATAACAGGTTATTTGACATAGTTATAGTTTTCTCTCCATATTGGTCTGAAATTTAAAAATATACCCCGAAACTCTGTATAATTATTTTGCTCCACACAACTTTCAAAACGTTTCAAACTTCAATTAGAAACATTGCCAACGTCAGTGCGT
This sequence comes from Calophaca sinica, assembly GCA_037113605.1. Classification (NCBI taxonomy): domain Eukaryota; kingdom Viridiplantae; phylum Streptophyta; class Magnoliopsida; order Fabales; family Fabaceae; genus Calophaca; species Calophaca sinica. The sequence goes on along the minus strand of CM073735.1, from coordinate 100,558,892 downwards.
GTTAGTCGTCGGCATGGTCTTGCTATCAGTGGTGGATCCAGAAATTTTTGCTAGTGAGAGAAAAAAATACTCTATAATATTTTCACCAAAGAAAAATATTATAAGTGTTTACAAAAATATATAATTTCTTTTTTTAGGCACATAATTTCTCTTTTATCTTTTATAACTTTTTACTTTCATTTAAAAATATAATAAAGTCTCAAAGTAGTCCTCGAGAAAAAACACGAAGACATATTTATATTCAACAATCTCAAATATTGGTCAAATGAGTTTTTAGGGTAATTTTGAGGGATATTTTAGTCCCATTAAGGAGTAACTTAAATGAAATTAGAGATTTTTGAGGATTAAATGAGCACTTTCTATTTTTTCAAGAACCAATTATGTCTTCATATTTTTTCTCAATGATCAATTTGAGCCATTATTCTAAAAAAATTTGTCTTATGAGGGCAATACTTATTTTTTGATGGGGGCAAAATTGTTTTTATTAAGTATGTTTAAGTAAAAAAATGTTTATATTGTGGGCCAATTGTCCCCACATTCTATAACCTGCATCCGCCACTGCTAGTTATGTCTGCTGAACCTTGTGTGGTTCTTCCAAGTGGATATCCAACATCACTATACGGGTTGTCATTGTTGGGCAGTAAGTAGTAAATCAACACACCGTTTATCTCCACTAATTACATGCCCTCTGGCCTATAGAATATGTGGCCATGAGTGTAACCACCAATTTTTAAGAAAAGTGATTTTAGCAATAAAATCCTGAATACTCGAAAAATAAGTCAGAGAGATTGATCACCTCGATGATTTACTGAGAGTACGGAAAATTATTTTGAGTATTTTGAACAATTTATTTATTATAAATAAATATTATTCATGATGTTAATTCAAATTAATAGACAGCGTAGACGTATGCTGCGTTAATGCGAATTCATCAATTTATACCTTGTATAAGTTTTCTGCGTGACGCGGCAACGCGTATTTTGTGCTAACTGGAAAATTGAGTGAAATAAATCAAGAGCAAATATAATTAAGAATTAATATTGTTATGTTAATTCGAGGTTTGAATATCGTCGAAAAACTCTAACGAAGTTTCGTCGCGTTTCGAATCGCCGGGCAGTTTCGCCGTAGATAAAATTCTAAATGAACTCTGATTTCGATGAAAATCGAATCGTAACTTGTTGAGACTATTTTTGGGTGATTATTGTTATTTTTATTATTTATGAAATAATATTATCACGCGAAGAATTAATTCCTCGCGAATTAATTTTTCGGGATTTTTCCGGCGAGAAATAAATCGGTTTTTCGGTTTCTCGACGCCGTGTTTTTAAATCTTAAGACTTTAGATTAGAGGGTAATCATGAGAGATGTGTGATTAGATGGGTGAGATTAGGTGATATGTTTAACATCTCATAAAATTGCTAGGTGTCATTAGTTGTGTGATTTTTTTAAAAAAAAATCTTTTATTCAACTACTCCTACTAACTATGCTTATTTTTATTATTATAAAAGAGAGAAACCAAGGCTATATGCAGCCCATTTTTCCAGCCCCAATTTCACGCCTCCTTCCTCAAAAATAGAAACCCTCATCTTCTTCTTCTTCCTTTCCTTGAGCAAGGAAACTCCATTGAAGCTACCTCCATTTTCTTTGAGTTTTTGAGCAAGGTTCCTTCATCAAACTTGTTCTAAATCATCACCTCAACATAGTTACTCATCATCTACACCATTTGGGTAAGAAGAAAATCAGATTTTTCCTCCCCCAAAATTCTGTTTTGTGCGCCATCCACCCCCTTTTTATACACTTGATTTTTGCTTCCAAAACTTGATTTCTTGCTAGGTTATCCTCCCTTTGTCTTAGCTACTCTTCTTAGCAATTATTTGGGGAGAAAAACAGAATTTTTCCACCCTTAAATGAAGCCTAAACAGCGCCTAACCCTCCCCCATTTTGGATTAATTGGTTTGTTTGTTTTTAGTTTAATTAATTGTTGATTATGTGTTGTTTTGATGGTTTGGTTTGTTCTAAGGAGATGAGACACTTACAACCCCTTCCTTGAGCTCTAGGGTTTTCGCCCTAAGAGGTAAGAAGAGGGTTTTTGTGTAGCTCACACTTAAATCAAGCAATTGATGGGTTATATGTGTTGTTGAAAGTTGTAGGATGCTTGCTAGTAAGATAGTTTGTAATAAGCATGTATAACTTGTTATTTTAGAAATTTTCCCTATTCTTGAACTATAAGGAAAGTGTGTTTTGAAGTTTGATTATGTGTATAAGTGTTGAATAGCATGTTAAAGGTGATTTTAAAGTTGTTGGAATAGATTTGCATGAATTAGCTTAAGTGTTAGTTTGTGTTCTATGCATAGTTTGGTTTTTTGGAGGTTAGAATAACATGTAAGGAAATGATCCCTTGTTCTTTAAGTTCTTGACATGATAATGGCATGATTTAATTGCTAAAGGATTTTTGGAATTAGACAAATTGATTGAACCCTTGTTTTTGGAACTAATTTTGAGTAAGTGGCCTATAAAGCTTTATGAACTAGTCTTGAAAATAAATTGTTTTGAAAGAAAAGGCTAGGAAAATGGTATTTCATTGTGTAGTAATTATTTTAGAAACAAAGCCTCGAATGAGCATGAGTATGTCTTAGAGATGGGTTGTTGTTTTAATACTTGTAACATGTTGAAAAGGATTTGGAATGGCTATTGTTATGGAAAGAAAAGTTTTGCAAATATTTTGGAAAAGAAAAAGGTAGAGGCCGTGAGGCCTAGGGATATTTTTGAAAAGAAATTTAGTTATTAACTTGCTTGAATTCTTGATGAATAGGTGTTAAGATTTTGGAACTTGAAAGGGCTTAATAGCTAGATGATGTGTTTATAAATGTATAGCATGCTTTATGAGATTAATTACGCTAGGAAATTGATTTTTGGTAATGGATGACTTGAAAAGAATTTTAGAAACTTATGTTTGGTAGGCTTTTGGATTATGTTTTAACTATGTGTTAATTGAGGTAATTGCCTAATTGTTTTGAAAAGCTTTGGAAACCAAATTGCGAAAATGTTTTAAAAAACATAACCTTGAAAGTGCTTAAGTTGTATTTAATGCATTGCTTGGAAGTGATGCTTAAATTGGTATATGTTTGGAATAGGTGTTAGAGTGTGTCTTGAAATGTATCTTGATATTTCAATGCTTTGGAGCATAAACAAATGACTTAGGAATGGTTTGTTATTTAAAAAGGAATTTTTGCAAATGCTTTAGAAAAAGGGTGTTAGAGCCGAGAGCTCAAAGGAAGATGTTAATTGTGAACTTAGATTTAACACTTGTATATGATATGTTTAGGCTTTGGAAATTGTATGAAAAGTGTTTAAGTGATTATGTTTATGCTTTAAGTTCCAGAAAGTAAGTGTTATGAGTTATAAAACTTTCAATAAGATGATTTTGGTTCTAAACTCTATTTCTTTTCAAATAAGTTAGCATTTTTCTAAAGTAAGGGTTATGTGTTACTTTTCAAGTTTGTAACTTATTGTTTCGAATTAAGTTATATGGGTAAACTATTCTTTGAAACAAGCCTTTCAGGCATATGTTAGTATTTTAAATTAAATTCTAGTAAAAGGGGTTAGTTAGGAAAGGGTTAAGTTTGAGTACCTAAGATTGTAGAACTAAGTTTTTAGAATTTCGCTAAGTTGTTTTATGTGTTAGGCTCGAGTAACCCGAGTCAGTGCGGTGTGGAAATCGAGAAGCACGGGGACGTGTAGCTTGGAGTTCGGTAAGGGCACTTCTAGACATTTTTAGGATTTTATTTTTATGTCCCTGTGTAAAGGCAACTTTTAGATATGCTTAAATTCTTGTTTTGTTATTTAAATGCTTATTTAAATACGAAGAAGTCTAAGAACTCTACGAGTTCGAAGTTAGAGTCTTCGAACCCCTTCGTTTATTTTTGTCGTGCGGTCGACCATATTCCGAGTCATTGTGGGTGAAAAATTGTGCGGTTGGTCTTCTGGCCCCAACCCCCCACTTGTTTATACCTCTCTGTGAACTCCATTGAGTTGCAGAGGGATGGATTCTATGATTTGATTGTCGTTTGTTGTTGTTGAGCTGTGCAATTATTTAATATGCGGTTGAATAATGTTGTGAATTGCTTATGCAGTTTGTATTGTTGAATTGCGTTTCTTCATGCAAACTGCTTTTATTGCTTAAGTGTTGAATTGCGTTTCTTCATATTAAGCATGCTCTTATTATTTGATATGCGTTCGAATAATCTTGTGTATAACTCTTTGAATATCGTATGCGGCGAATTGTTCATCGAGTCTGAGAGCATTGTCGAGTCGTCGAGACGTTTTTGAGCTGTGAGCCGGACAACTGAGGGTGCTAGGTCCCCTTCGTTCACGGTGGATTAGCTAGGCGTCGCAGCGTAGGAACCGGGACTGCTTACCTAGGGTGAAGCGAAAGATCCCAAGGCTACGGCTGGTATGTCAGTTGATGGATCTGCGTCTGCTTTCCGGAATAATTGTCGAGTCGAGAGAAAATGAGTCGAGTCTAGAGAGAGAAAATCTTGAGTCTGCATTGTGTCTTAAGAACTGTGCATGCTGTTGTTGCTTATTGCTATGATTTTCTATTTCCTATAACATGTTGCATTGTTATATGCATTGTTGCCATTGTCGAATAAGTGTAACAGACTCTTTATTTTAAGAAGTTGACCCTTGCCAGTGGTTCTGTCAATTAATGATTGTAACCCAGATGGCGAAGCAAGCAGAGGATTTGGAACTGCAATAAGGAGCAGCTGGGGATGGTTGTTTAGCTTTCCACTTGTGTTGTGGTTGCGAAACCTACTAGTAGTCTTGCGAGGAGCTTGTTGTGTCGACCAGCTATAGGACGCTTGAATTTATTTCTGTATTGTAATAAATGTCGATTATGTTTCTAGGCACATGCTGTTATGTGTGAGTTGATGTAATAATTGAATGTGGTTATGTGGTGTCTCTAAATAATTCCGCCATGTTTCTAAAGTAGCTGCAATACTCTGACAGCCATTTTGAAAAAGAAGTTTTGAAAAAAAAAATATAACCACATTTTTGGAAAACGTGCAAGGCAGAGTATTTCGCCTTTTGGAAATATGTAAACTGTTGTCAAGATACTGGCTTAGTAGCGTTCCGGAAAACGGGTCGTTACAATAGTGGTATCAGAGCAGTTCGGTTCTACCGGACTGTGAGTCGGGAATTTATAGCTGGTCAAGTGTCGGGTGGTGCAGAGATTAGATTGTAGGGAGTTAAACCGTGTTTTGTTGTGAGTCAAACCATGCTTTCTTGATTGCTCCTCAAGTAGGATAACTTTACTTGCAATTGCTTGGATTGTTTTAATTAAAGACAAAGTGTGCTAGACGCACCAAACCTGTTTGGGATTTTTATTAGGTTGAAAGACCTCGTGAAAGTCTAATGTCTCAGAAACGAACAGTTGTTCCTGTTGTAGCAGATAAGCTAGAGATGGAACAGAAGATTCAAATTACTCAGAGTCTAGGCGGAGGAGCCCAGAACAAAAGGGATTACAAGCTGTGCTCTAGCTGCAACGGATCAGGGCATCTTGCTGGTGGACCTATTCGATCTCAGGACCAGGAACAAAAACATGGTCAGAAGGGAAAGCGGCGGAAGAAACCTTACAACCGGCCCCGAGAGAACAATGATGGACAGTATCGTCCTATGGCTCAGAACTCAGGTGGGGAGAGTCAGATTAAGCCTGGATTGGTTTGCCATCGTTGCGGCAAATTGGGGCATTATGCATACAATTGCATAGGAAAGAAAGACATTGTGTGCTTCAAATGCGACAAACCAGGACACCTTACTAGGGACTGCAAAACTCAAAAGGATGAACTCAGTGGAAGTGCAGCAATGGTTGTGGGGAAACGACAGCAGAAGGAGCCATGCTACCGTCCACAAGAGGACAACAAGGCGATCACAGTATTGCAGTTCAGAACGATGGAAGTGGAGGAAAAGAGAAACAGATCAGAGAGGGAATACTCTGTTATCGTTGTGGAGGCTTAGGACACTATGCTAGTAAATGCCCACTCAAGAAGGAATTGTGTTTTAATTGTAAGAAGTCAGGGCATTATGCTAAAAATTGCCGAGACCCAAAGATGGAATTGAATGCAGATCAGGTGGATGTCCAACGCCCGACTCCGGAAGGACGCATATACTCGTTGAGCAGAGAAGAGAGCTCGCCATTCGAGGACTTCACCTCGGGAAGCGCAACAATAAGGAGCTATATATGGACAGAAATTTTGAAGAGGGATGATCCGTAGGAGACGTTGCTATATGTGATATTTAGTCTGAATCTTTGAAGTACTAGTGATCCTAGATATAGATCACCTAAGTGTTTGATGTATGAAATATTTTGGTATATAGTAAGTTTCAAGACTAAAATGTGTTTTATAAACTTTGTAAATGAGACATGTGCCACTAACATCTATGTTTCACAGTAGTCTACCTTAGCACTGCGGTGAATGTATATAATTGATTGTATGTTTGATATTTGTGCGAGCGCATTAATATTTTCCAATGGAATTATTAAACGCGGCTACTTTCTAGCAAGCGCAAATTAATTGTCTTGTGACAACTTAATTTACGCGGGAACCATTTGACTCAGTTAAATGGGAGCTGGAAAATTAGTTAGAGTTGCGGGTAGAAGTTTTAGTACGTGACAAGTTGCCTAGCTAGCATTGGGTAGTATCTGAAATTCCTTTACCAGACTTTATCCTGATGTTCTAGAACACGAAATTTTCCTTTAAAAGGAGAGCCAAGCAAAGTGGAATAATCTATTTTCATCTTTTCTTTTACTTACTTGGCCGACCACCCACTTGTAAAAGAGTACAGAAGGAAATATTCGGTTTTAGTTATAGTGCTAGTAAGTGAGGAAGACATTAGACCAAAAATTTGTGAATCTTTCCTCTCCTTTCTTTGAAATTGCGTCGACCGATTTTTTTTTAAAAAAAAAAAGGGAAAAGAAAAAGGGGAGAATAATTCGAATTGAATTATTGGTCTTAGTGTCGAGCCTAGACCTTTCCTTTACTCCTATTGTGTGCCACAAACAAATTCTATTTAGAGGACCGCCACCTTTTTCTAATTCCTTCCTTAGGGAACACTATGTTCAGGGAAAGTGGGAAAGACTCATTGGTTGTATCATAGGTGATAGTGTGGGCATAGGAAGATAGAGAGAACTTAGTTCCTTCCTCTTTATTCCCTTGTCCACCGCGGACAAATTCAGTTTCAAGAGCCCCATTTTATTCGATCATCCCCTTAAGTAGTGCCAGACCGTGTGGTGCTTGGAGTGTGTGAGAAACTTGGAAATTGTTCCCTTCCATTCCTCTAGTTAAGTCAAAGCTCTAAGAGATGTCAAGTGAGGACTGTTCCTTATATCCTCTGTACCCTTGGGTGATGTTGTGGGCAATTTTATGGTTGGTGATCATAGCGATCCTCCTGTCCCTCCCCAAACCGCGAGTTCTGGAAGATTCTAGGTGAGTGTCTTAGTCCCTTTGTTCTTAATGCTTGAATCTTTGTTAATGATCTAGCTGACAATGGTGTTAAGTGTTTTTTTTATTATTATGTTTCTTGTTAAAATTCTGATTTTTGTAATGAAAGCTAGAAAATGATTTTGTTTTCGCTTGTGTAAAGGATAATAGTTTTGGTGTTAAACCCTTGAACTAGAAGTCCATATATCGGTAGGTATGGCTTTGGAAAAAAAAAGGATTTGTGGAAAAGGGTATTAAGAAAACTTTAATTTCATTAAATCCTTGTTTGTTTCTTGGAAACTTAGAAGTGGTTTTAGCATAATTGCTAATAATGGTTTTGTTGGAAATAGTTCCAAGTTTGAAAGAATTCTATTAAATCTTAAACTAGTAGAAGAAGTTTGATTAAGTTAGAATTTTATAAGATGTTATTTTAATATTTCAAGACAATGAAACACCCAATGTTAAGGGGAATCCTTATATTCCTTAACAAGGTGGAGTCTTAGGAAAATTGCGCGTTTGAAATTCTCGAAATTCTTAGTGTAAGTTTTATAACTCCAAAAACTTTGACGAAACTCTTGGATACTGTTTTGGTATGTGAACCCTATGGAAACTAGTGTTTTAGTAATATTTAAAAAAAAATTATTTGCGTAACTGATGGTAGTCGTAATTAGGCGTTCTAGAAGCTTAGTAACTACTTGAATTTCGAAAAAAAAAAAAAAGGAAAAAAAATGAATCTTCTTTTGTTTTGTGTTTGGAGTTGAAAATTCAATTAGAAAAGTTTTGAGCAAGCGTGCGTAGTGATTTTGAGACAATGAGAACCTAATCTCAAAGGGACTTTAGTGTCCACGAGAACAGTTGAGTCTTGACAAAATGAAATTGTGTTTTATTAGTTTCTTGTATTGATATGACTCCCAAGAAATCGATGTTTTCTTAGAAAAAATAAAAATAAAAATGTTTGAATTGGAGAAAAATGAAGTTCAATCTTTTGAAGTTTGAAAGGGTTTTGTATTCTTGGTATGTGTAACTATGATTGCCGCAAATAGACTAGAATTATTCTCGTGGTAATGGCGCGAAGCTGTAGTTGTACCCGTGTTCGAGAGCAGGATCGTGATCGTGGACGAGCAGACATCGGGAATGGGGAAGAAGCATCAGTCAGTCGCAGGAAATCCCTTGCCTACTAACTACGCTTACTTTACGTTGTGCTAAATGTATACGTGTTGTGATTGCTATTATTGCCTGCTATACTATGTAACTAAAAATATTATAGTACTACATATATTAATATGTACTATGAGTGCCTTGTGTGCAAAATATTTTATGGCTTTGGGTAAAGTATTTTTCCATATTTTACTATCCGTGTAGTTTCGAGGACGAAACTATTTTAAGGGGGATGGTATTGTAACCCCCCAATTTTTAAGAAAAGTGATTTTAGCAATAAAATCTTGAATACTCGAAAAATAAGTCAGAGAGATTGATCACCTCGATGATTTACGGAGAGTACGGGAAATTATTTTGAGTATTTTGAACAATTTATTTATTATAAATAAATATTATTCATCATGTTAATTCAAATTAATAGACAGCGTAGACGTATGCTGCGTTAATGCGAATTCATCAATTTATACCTTGTATAAGTTTTCTGCGTGACGCGGCAACGCGTATTTTGTGCTAACTGGAAAATTAAGTGAAATAAATCAAGAGCAAATATAATTAAGAATTAATATTGTTATGTTAATTCGAGGTTTGAATATCGTCGAAAAGCTCTAACGAAGTTTCGTCGCGTTTCGAATCGCCGGGCAGTTTCACCGCAGATAAAATTCTAAATGAACTCCGATTTCGATGAAAATCGAATCGTAACTTGTTGAGACTATTTTTGGGTGATTATTGTTATTTTTATTATTTATGAAATAATATTATCACTCGAAGAATTAATTCCTCGCGAATTAATTTTTCGGGATTTTTCCGGCGAGAAATAAATCGGTTTTTCGGTTTCTCGTCGCCGTGTTTTTAAATCTTAAGACTTTAGATTAGAGGGTAATCATGAGAGATGTGAGATTAGATGGGTGAGATTAGGTGATATGTTTAACATCTCATAAAATTGCTAGGTGTCATTAGTTGTGTGATTTTTTTTAAAAAAAATCTTTTATTCAACTACTCCTACTAACTATGCTTATTTTTATTATTATAAAAGAGAGAAACCAAGGCTATATGCAGCCCATTTTTCCAGCCCCAATTTCACGCCTCCTTCCTCAAAAATAGAAACCCTCATCTTCTTCTTCTTCCTTTCCTTGAGCAAGGAAACTCCATTGAAGCTACCTCCATTTTCTTTGAGTTTTTGAGCAAGGTTCCTTCATCAAACTTGTTCTAAATCATCACCTCAACATAGTTACTCATCATCTACACCATTTGGGTAAGAAGAAAATCAGATTTTTCCTCCCCCAAAATTCTGTTTTGTGCGCCATCCACCCCCTTTTTATACACTTGATTTTTGCTTCCAAAACTTGATTTCTTGCTAGGTTATCCTCCCCTTTGTCTTAGCTACTCTTCTTAGCAATTATTTGGGGAGAAAAACAGAATTTTTCCACCCTTAAATGAAGCCTAAACAGCGCCTAACCCTCCCCCATTTTGGATTAATTGGTTTGTTTGTTTTTAGTTTAATTAATTGTTGATTATGTGTTGTTTTGATGGTTTGGTTTGTTCTAAGGAGATGAGACACTTACAACCCCTTCCTTGAGCTCTAGGGTTTTCGCCCTAAGAGGTAAGAAGAGGGTTTTTGTGTAGCTCACACTTAAATCAAGCAATTGATGGGTTATATGTGTTGTTGAAAGTTGTAGGATGCTTGCTAGTAAGATAGTTTGTAATAAGCATGTATAACTTGTTATTTTAGAAATTTTCCCTATTCTTGAACTATAAGGAAAGTGTGTTTTGAAGTTTGATTATGTGTATAAGTGTTGAATAGCATGTTAAAGGTGATTTTAAAGTTGTTGGAATAGATTTGCATGAATTAGCTTAAGTGTTAGTTTGTGTTCTATGCATAGTTTGGTTTTTTGGAGGTTAGAATAACATGTAAGGAAATGATCCCTTGTTCTTTAAGTTCTTGACATGATAATGGCATGATTTAATTGCTAAAGGATTTTTGGAATTAGACAAATTGATTGAACCCTTGTTTTTGGAACTAATTTTGAGTAAGTGGCCTATAAATCTTTATGAACTAGTCTTGAAAATAAATTGTTTTGAAAGAAAAGGCTAGGAAAATGGTATTTCATTGTGTAGTAATTATTTTAGAAGCAAAGCCTCGAATGAGCATGAGTATGTCTTAGAGATGGGTTGTTGTTTTAATACTTGTAACATGTTGAAGAGGATTTGGAATGACTATTGTTATGGAAAGAAAAGTTTTGCAAATATTTGGAAAAGAAAAAGGTAGAGGCCGTGAGGCCTAGGGATATTTTTGAAAAGAAATTTAGTTATTAACTTGCTTGAATTCTTGATGAATAGGTGTTAAGATTTTGGAACTTGAAAGGGCTTAATAGCTAGATTATGTGTTTATAAATGTATAGCATGCTTTATGAGATTAAATACGCTAGGAAATTGATTTTTGGTAATGGATGACTTGAAAAGAATTTTAGAAACTTATGTTTGGTAGGATTTTGGATTATGTTTTAACTATGTGTTAATTGAGGTAATTGCCTAATTGTTTTGAAAAGCTTTGGAAACCAAGTTGCGAAAATGTTTTAAAAAACATAACCTTGAAAGTGCTTAAGTTGTATTTAATGCGTTGCTTGGAAGTGATGCTTAAATTGGTATATGTTTGGAATAGGTGTTAGAGTGTGTCTTGAAATGTATCTTGATATTTCAATGCTTTGGAGCATAAACAAATGACTTAGGAATGGTTTGTTATTTAAAAAGGAAGTTTTGCAAATGCTTTAGAAAAAGGGTGTTAGAGCCGAGAGCTCAAAGGAAGATGTTAATTGTGAACTTAGATTTAACACTTGTATATGATATGTTTAGGCTTTGGAAATTGTATGAAAAGTGTTTAAGTGATTATGTTTATGCTTTAAGTTCCAGAACGTAAGTGTTATGAGTTATAAAACTTTCAATAAGATGATTTTGGTTCTAAACTCTATTTCTTTTCAAATAAGTTAGCATTTTTCTAAAGTAAGGGTTATGTGTTACTTTTCAAGTTTGTAACTTATTGTTTCGAATTAAGTTATATGGGTAAACTATTCTTTGAAACAAGCCTTTCAGGCATATGTTAGTATTTTAAATTAAATTCTAGTAAAAGGGGTTTGTTAGGAAAGGGTTAAGTTTGAGTGCCTAAGATTGTAGAACTACGTTTTTAGAATTTTGCTAAGTTGTTTTATGTGTTAGGCTCGAGTAACCCGAGTCAGTGCGGTGTGGAAATCGAGAAGCACGGGGACGTGTAGCTTGGAGTTCGGTAAGGGCACTTCTAGACATTTTTAGGATTTTATTTTTATGTCCCTGTGTAAGGGCAACTTTTAGATATGCTTAAATTCTTGTTTTGTTATTTAAATGCTTATTTAAATACGAAGAAGTCTGAGAACTCTACGAGTTCGAAGTTAGGGTCTTCGAAACCCTTCGTTTATTTTTGTCGTGCGGTCGACCATATTCCGAGTCATTGTGGGTGAAAAATTGTGCGGTTGGTCTTCTGGCCCCAACCCCCCACTTGTTTATACCTCTCTGTGAACTCCATTGAGTTGCAGAGGGATGGATTCTATGATTTGATTGTCGTTTGTTGTTGTTGAGCTGTGCAATTATTTAATATGCGGTTGAATAATGCTGTGAATTGCTTATGCAGTTTGTATTGTTGAATTGCGTTTCGTCATGCAAACTGCTTTTATTGCTTAAGTGTTGAATTGCGTTTCTTCATATTAAGCATGCTCTTATTATTTGATATGCGGTCGAATAATCTTGCGTATAACTTTTTGAATATCGTATGCGCGGTGTTCATCGAGTCCGAGAGCATTGTCAGTCGTCGAGACGCTTGAGCCGTGAGCCGGACAACCGAGGGTGCTAGGTCCCCTTCGTTCACGGTGGATTAGCTAGGCGTCGCAACAGAGGAACCGGATCGCTTACTCAGGGAAGCGAAAGATCCCAAGGCTACTACCGTATGTCACTGATGGATCTGCGTCGCTTCCTAATAATTGTCGAGTCGAGAGAAAATGAGTCGAGTCTAGAGAGAAAATCTTGAGTCTGCATTGTGTCTTGAGAACTGTGCATGCTGTTGTTGCTTATTGCTATGATTTTCTATTTCCTATAACATGTTGCATTGTTATATGCTTTGTTGCCATTGTTGAATAAGTGTAACAGACTCTTTATTTTAAGAAGTTGACCCTTGCCAGTGGTTCACAATTAATGATTGTAACCCGGATGGCGAGCAAGCGGAAGGATTTGGAGCTGCAAGGAGGAGCAGCTGGGGATGGTTGTTTAGCTTTCCACTTGTGTTGTGGTTGCGGAACCTACTAGTAGTCTTGCGAGGAGCTTGTTGTGTCGACCAGCTATAGGACGCTTGAATTTATTTATGTATTGTAATAAATGTCGATTATGTTTCTAGGCACATGTTGTTATGTGTGAGTTGATGTAATAATTGAATGTGGTTATGTGGTGTCTCTAAATAATTCCGCCATGTTTCTAAAGTCGCTGCAATACTCTGACAGCCATTTTGAAAAAGAAGTTTTGAAAAAAAAAAATAGAACCATATTTTTGATAAACGTGCAAGGCAGTGTATTTCGCCTTTCGAAAATATGTAAACTGTTGTCAAGATACTGGCTTAGTAGCGTTCCAGAAAACGGGTCGTTACAATGGGTCTTTGCTAAAAGAATACCATTTCATCCTGTCGAACAGAGTGGAAATTACTGCAAACCCTATCAATCTTGGCACTTAATACTCTAGTTGTTTGTCGGAGAACTATTAAAGTCATTTTTTTCAGCAGGTTTTAATCATCTAGTCAAAAGGAAGCAAGTCTTAATCAAGTAAATTTTTAACTTTGCAATCTTCAAAACGTGAGTTTTTCACCAATTTATATAATTTGCATATTGGCCAATCAATGCGGCAGTACAAAATACATTTTAATGTATTCTAAATTATCAAGTTATGCGAGGTTTTACCAACATAAAGAAATATGTAACACAACATAATGAATAAAATTAATATCAAATATATACTATATAATATTATTACCAACTATTAGACAATTTATGTTACCTTTTTTCTTCTTAGTTGTGTGTCATTAGTAATGATTAGTGAGTGCTACGATAATTATATATGCTCCTGAAGACCAAAAATTCAGCTTTGTCTGTGTTAACTCTTTTTTTTTTGTTACCATGGTATTAGTGGAAGCATCTTTCGGCTTCGTCGATAACTAATCTTTTCGGGACTCTTTTTTGTTAGTGTTAACTCTTTAATTGTGCTTTACAATTATATAATTTATATTGGTCAATGTTGAGAAATGGATCCACTCAAGGGTAAAATTTTTGCAACTCAATGTGTTTTATAATTTTTTTCCTCCAAAATTTCCTATTGTTTTACTTTCTAATTATGTACTCCATAATCTAATTTTTTTGAAAGAATTATGTATAATTTAATTAAGCATTACTAATTACTCAAATTTGCATTGAATTAGTCCGATTGAAGAGGCAAAAGACCATCAATTCTTGACGGGTTCAGTTGAGGACACAAAGGCTAGTTTAACTTAGTCCAATTGAAGAGGCAAAAACAACATTTATGGTTATTAGACTCGTTTGACAGCATCTTACATGTAGTATAAATTACATTTTTTACCAACAATATGTAATTTGGTATTTCTCCAGACCCCTCTCATGTAAATATGTTTCTTACCTGCTAAAAGTTAAGTTATAGGTTTCCCATTTGCTATCTCCACCTTTTATATTTTTTAGTATTATATCATTGGTGAATTTTCATGGGTTCATCATGGACCTATCTAAGCATGGGTCCATGCTAAAAGCACCCCTTCCACCGATCCCTTAATCCCTTAATCAAATAAATAACAACTCTTCCTTGATGGTTTCAATGAGAGACGTAGCAGCGAAGTTTAAGAATCGTAGTCCAACCCCGATTCATACTTGCATCTTTCACCTCCTCTCTGGTGCCCATCCACCTTTTCTTTTCAATAGTTTGTCATGAAATTCAATGATGGGGTCTGAAATTGGTTCTGCATAAAAATTACTATTTTCAATAGCTTGTTGGGAAGCCAGTTAAGGATAGCCTTACACCGTGCACGCTCTCACTATCATTGAATGTTGCTATACCCAACGTAACCCCATCAGAAAGTTGTGTGAGTTTTAGAAGAGTTCTATTTCCCTGTTTTGTCATAATCATGAGAGAGTGTTACCTGCTATATTCGATCAAAATTAAAAGGTCCATGGTTGGACCCAGTGGCGTATCCAAGACCAAAATCAACGAAGTCAAATTATTTAACTTTAATTAATAATTATTATCATATATATAAAAATAAAGATATATAATTTAAAAAATAAAGATATAAATGTTAAAATCATAAAATTTTAATATATTTAATCGAATAAATTAGATATATATCAATATACCACATAATTGTTTTCTAGGCGATTTCATGTTTTGAAATTATTGAATGCTCAATTCAGTGTCAATGTTCTTGAACAAACCTTTCTCAATATAGGTCACTAGACAATTATTCATCTTTTTATCCCTCATTCGATTATGGAACCTATTTTTCACAATATACATAGCAGAAAAGCTTTTTCAATAGTTGTGGCAACGGACAAAATCATTCATACTTTGATTTTTAAAATTTAAATCTTCTCTCTAAAAATCAACTCTCTAACTATACCCCTCTCTTTACTAACCACACCCCTTGTAACATAGACTATGGTGAATCACATATTTTATTCCCACACCCAATTACCTCTCAAAACTTACTTTTCGTCTCTCTGTGAGTGCACGGACAACACCTCTTTTATACCTCTCTTTTGCAAATTTTCTTTTCTTCTCTACTCCGAATAGCAACAACTCCTCCTTTTCCCAAAAATATATTTTTTATTTTTCAATTTTCCAAAAGCAACTAACTAAAAGCATTTAGACCCTATTGGACAACCCCATCTTCTTGATGCAATATTGGTCATTTTGATTAAAATGGTTGGAGAATCTCTTTTCTCCATTCTGTATATAACTTCCTCTATTCTCCATTCGTTTTTTCCCCTTCCTTAACCACAGGAGCGGTCGGCGGAGCTGAAGAGAGCTGGTGGTCTCACTTGGATCTGTGCAGGCTGCAGGCGAGAGACAGAGATGCGAGAGTCACTAGGGGTGACCCTATGGGGTCAGTGAGACTGACTTTCACCTGAGAGAGAATGTCGGGCAGGGGGTGCAAAATGGTAGAGTGAGAAGGGTCAAAGTGAAAATTTTATAATGGTATAAGTAAAATTTTAAAAATCTCAGAGGGTGCAAGTGCACACCCTCAGTTAAGTGTGGATCCTCCCTTGGTTGCACCTATCTTTTATGGGATATTTGACGGGCCCTATAATTTGACAATTAAATGTAAAAAACATTCGGGTTTTGGTGTGTAGACCATTCTAACTTAAAAGGCCACATGTTTATACTTATCTCCATTATCGTTGATAGTAAATAATACACTTTTTATCGTGCAAAAGACTTTTGCTTTGTACACAATATAAACCCTATCTTTGCATTTTTTAAATATTTTTAAAAAATATATAAATATCGTTTCTCTGTTCCAAACTTCATGGTGACAAGCCTGTAGCAGAGCAACTTTACATCTCCATACATTTTTGTTATGCACCATTGCCGATTTGAGTCTGTTTATGTCGTCGAATTGTCGAGCATTCGTCTTCAAAAGCATTGTGGTTCCCTCAATGAGAGCCAATAGGATGCCACCGAGTGCAACGAAGTGGGTGGATGCGGCAAAGCCCAAACAAATAATGAGGAAGACGTCAGTGGCGGTGCCGACAAAGATGAAGTCCAGGAGTCCTGCTTTTGGCTGGGGTAGACCAGGGTGTAGCCAATGGTGAAGAAAAGGTTACCCTAGACGACAAAGTTGTCACCCATGCGGGGGGTGTTAAGACAAAATCTCACCCTTAGAAGAGTTGTAGAGTCTTTTGAGAAGCAATTTAAAGACTTTTATGTAATATAATTTGGATTCCCTCATGTAGTGATTTCATGTGAAGGGGTTAAGTGTGTGATTGGTCTTAGGGTAGATAAAAATTGATTTTGAATAAATTGATTTAAAATTAATTTTAGTTAAAAATGAGTTAAATAAAAAATGATTTGTGTTTGGATACATACATTAACAAAAAAAAGTGATTTTTAAATCGATTTTGTGAGCAAAATTGATTTTGGGGTGCAAAAGCTACTATGTACCTGTTTGATTCCGCATTTGGCAGCACCCAATATGCGTTAGCTTGCTTCAAACATGATTTGATTGGGTTGGGAGGATGTTTAGTTCCCTATTGAGAAAGTGATTCCTCCCTGTAAAATTGATTCTAGCTGAAGCTAGATGACGTAGCTTTCACTTCTGGTTGGAATTGATTCTATGCAAATCACATAACAGTTTTTGAGTTTTGCCACTTATGTCCTCGTTGTTGGTGTTGCAGCGCCGTTGCCTCTCTCGTGTTATCTCTAGGTTGAAGAAGAAAGGAGAAATCGGGCATTTGGGCTGCATTATTTTAGTTACGCTATCTGGCCAATTGTTTTTTGGTTAACAAAATATCAAAATAACGTGAAGCAAAGGCTTACATAGGTATGAACCTATATTATAATAACTGATAAAAAAACGATATTATAATTATAATTTGTATATAAAGCAAAAAGCTTATAATTTATATGTAACCAAAATAATTTATATATATATTCTTTCCTAGTATTTCATAAAATACAACATAAAATCAAAGATAAATATTATACCATTATATTAAATTTAATAATTTTATAGAAATTTAAATAATTATCTAAAATGGGAAAAAAATATAGTTTGATACACACGTTAGGATTCATTGTGGTAATTTTTCACCTAAAAGCAATTTTGATCAAAATTATCCAAATAATATGAATTGATAAAAATTATTTTTTTTGGAATGTATCTAAATATAAATCACGTCACCTTCAACTCACTTTTAAACAAATTAAGTAATAAAACACAAAAAATAATCGTTGTCATATAATATATAATAATATATAATATTAACTTTGCAAGACAAGTTAATAATTATTTCATCGTTAGTTTTAAATATAATAAATGATGATTGATAAAGATGAATGATATATAATTTAAATTAAGTAAGCCATTTAAGAAAATATATTTCTAATTCTTAATGACAATTAACTGAGATAATGTAATAATGACTATCTTAAAATAATAATAATTAAAAATTAATTTTTGTTTTAGGTGAAAAAATAGATGAATATGGAGGTGACGCGTGACATAATCCCACGTTGCAAAACTCCATTTTATATGATATAGTAGATTAATTTACAAAATCAATTCACTTAAAATCAATTTTTACCACTGCACAACCAAAACACACACTATGAGTAGCTTCAAATGTGAATAAATTTTAGGGACCGAATCAATTTGAAGAAAAGAGAACCAAACACTCATTTTTACCATGAAATTGCTTTTTAGAAATATGAACTCGCATTTGATGGTTTACAACGTGCAACCAAACAAGCACTTAAAATTCCCTACATGACAAAATCAAGGATTGACTCCTTTAGAGTCTAAATTGTAAGTAGTATCAATCATTGATGAATAAACTAATGATGGATATTATAGGCACACCATAACAAATCATGAGTTTGTTAAAATAACAACCATTGGTTTTCTCACTTTATCATTTACTCACTTTAAAGGATTCAAATCTCCTAATCAAAATCCATTGCGCACAACATGTCGAGGTTGCACAAATTAGACTAAAACCAGTAAATAAATATAAATATCTTATTTATTATTATGAATTATGAATAAATTTTGCAGGTATATTTCATAAATTGCGGGTATATACTTACATGTAGGGGCGGACAAGATATTATCACCGACCGAAAACTGATGCACCTGGAAAAAAAACATGATTCTGGGTGGGTAGTGTCGGGTCATCGAGTCACCGGGTCTGTGAAATGGTTTGGAACGAGTAAGCGCGGGCGGGTTCGGATTCGTCTAGAAATACCGTCGAAAATCGAGTCTGACAGTACACAGGGAGCTCTTTAAAAAATTTCACCCAGCGTGAACTGAACTGGTTGCTTGCATCAACCACTTTTATTTATTCTAAAACGGTTAAATTATACTTTTAGTTCCTTATGTTTATTTTAGGTTTTAGTTTGGTCCCTTATGTAAAAGTTATACCAATGTAGACCCTCTTTTTTTTTGTTCCGAAGATATCCCTTATGTTACAAAAATTATACTAATATGGTCCATTTTTTGCAAAATAAGGGACAAAAAAAGAACCATATAGGTATAATTTTTGTACCATAAAGAATCAGTTCGAAACAAAAAAAACAAAAAGGATCACATTGATATAACTTTTACACATAAGGGACCAATTCTAAACTTTTAATACATAAGCTGAAATCTAAAATAAACTTAAAGGACCAAAAATATAATTTAGCTTTCTAAAATTAATACATTAGTTTTTGATGTGACTAGACTAGCGGTTGCACTTAGTGCAACAGTATATCTACGATAGCCTATTATTTTATTTTATTTTTTTGTTGAAAATAATATTAATATGGTTTATTTTTTTACAAAATAAAGGATAAAAAAGGACCATATTAGTATAATTTTTGTAACATAAAGGATCAGTTCGAAACAAAAAAAGACTATATTGATATAACTTTTACACATAAAAAACAAATTCTAAACTTTTAATACATAAGCTAAAATCTAAAATAAATTTAAGGAACTAAAAGTATAATTTAATCGCATAAAATTAAAACATTAGTTTTTGATGTGATTAGACCAGCGGTTGCACTTACTGCAATAGTATCTGGTCTAATTTTTGGAACCATTTATAAGGCAAAAAGTCATTTCCAGATTCGTTAAAAAATACATGTATTTGGTCTAATTTTTGGACCAGATACATACATTTTTTAACGAATCTAGAAATGACTTTTTGTCTTATAAACGGTTCCGGAATAGTACCTACGATAGCCTATTTTTTTTTTTTAAAAAAAAAAAATCTACGATAGCCTATTGCTTTGCTTTTAGACTAGGATAATTATTCAATAAGACATTACTATTTTGGAAATACCAAAGTGTGAGCTGTAAAACACAAACTAAGAAAGAGAATATCAAATTAAACTCAAATGGGTGGAAATGGACAGATGTGAACGCATGGTGGTGGGGTGATATGTTGCTTGCTGGCTTGCTGTGTAGAGTTTCAGTCTCAACAAAAAATGTGAAAACCAGTTCTCAGCTGAGAGTTTCAATCACACAGCTTCTGCAAAACCACCATCAGTACGGAACCACATTCTTCATCCACTGCCTCCCTTGCCTTTGCTCAACCACAGAGAAACCCATCTTCAACTTCACCTCAACACCATGACTTCACCTTCAAATTGTTGCCACATCTCCGCCGAAAGTCATATACCACCGCACGAGAAGCACCACCATGTGAGGGAACCGACCTCATAAGCCTCTCCAATCGTCACAGCCTATCGACTCCTCATCACTAGAACCCACAACCTCTTTCATCTTGTGGCCTTCTTTCTCCGTCGCGGCGTGGGCCGCCGCACCACCGGAAGCAGCCTCGTTCTCTCCCCCCAAGCCACAACAACCACTTTCATGCCCTTGGTCTCTCTATCTCTCCCCTTTCCTCTTTGCAACGGCTATAGATTTTGGAGACTCGGGGCTTAAGAGCTGGCCCAATTTTACAACAGAAAAGCCTAAAAAAATTATTGGGCCAAAAGAGTTGAAATGACTAGACCCGCCTCAACCCAACTGTTCCACCCACCCAACCCGCGACCCGCCCAAATCCGACGGATGTCCACCCAACGTGAAGACCAAGCAATGTTGAATTGTTCTCTGCCAGCACATCGTTCCCGTCAGTTGTACATATCCAAACAACGCCATGACGACACTAATTTACAAACATAGCCCTCTATTTTTTTGAAAGAGACAGATCACAAACAACAATATCGCCCTTCCTGTTTAACGTGCCGCACCAAGCGTTACACATCACCATATCTGCACCGTCAACACAAATAATCTCAGCCGTCCGTTCCACAAAAATCCATTATAAAAGAAAGATTAGGGTTCTCTTCATTCTCTCGTATAGCCTTTTCCCTTTTCATCACTGTTCCCTTCTTCTTGAACGTTAGATCTTGTTCTTCTTCGATCTTTGTTACGATTCTCGTGAACGGATCTGGATGGATCCGATCGAGATCTACACGCTGATGCTGGTTTTGGACGGGTATGATCTACTTCAAATCGTTTTTTTTTCTTTGTATGATTTTTAATCATGTTATCAGGTTTTGACTTCGTTATCTTTATCTAATCTTGTAGGTCTTTCATAGATCTGAATCTTAATGTCAGATCTATGGTGCAGAGGTGTGCGCTTTTTGGTTTTGGAATCTGTTTTATTGAAAGTTGTTGGTCTTGCCTATATCCAGGCTCTTGAGGTTTTCTTTTTTGCAGTTATGGCAGAGGAACGTTGAGAAGAACGTAGGTCCATTGAAGAATTCAGGCGAATCCGGCTTCGTGATTGTTATGGACGCTTTTGCCTCGTTTTGTCGATGTTTTACGGAAGTTTGGTGCATGAATTGCTTTGATCCAGCGGCTACATATGCAGATCTCGGATATTGTAATTTAGTGTATGATGGGAAGCTTTGAGGGGGATATAGTATTTGGATGTAGGAGATTTCGGGATGAAATACCTCAATACGCTGAGCGTTTTGAGGGTTAAGTCCTGAGTGATCTTGTCATCCGACCTTTGCCATGACAGGTGCGCTTGCTTGGCAGGTCAAAAAAATTAATAAAAAGAGTTTTATTGGTTTTGGGGGAGATCGCACGGGAGTTACCCGGGGTCTCACCCTCGTGTGGTGTGTTCTGTGTCCCTTTTCGTTGCTCTTTATTATTTCCTATCTGTTGCTCACTCCATATCACGCCTCTGGACGGGACAGATACATCCGAAGATTTGCTTCAACTCTATAGCGAGGTATTATCTATCAGTTTTCATTCGCAAGGGTTATCGTTTTTAAATATCAATGAAGAAAACAGTTAAAATCGTTAGGGAAGGGTAAATGAATCAGTGCTTGCATAACCTCTACGATTCAAGTTTATCAAGTAGATATAATATAATAAGCTGGTAGTTTGTTAAATAAATTGATATTAATTTGAAGTTTTGGTATCGTATTTATTGGCAGACGTTGCGTAGTCGAAGGTTTTCAATAATTATATTTCGTAAGGAAAATGGAATGATGGATTAAATCTATGTAGATTCAGAATTCTATCTCTCTTCATCAGCAACTACAACAGGTTGACGTCAATCAAGATATGGTATTTTGTATAAAACTCATTCAATCCCGTGACGTGACAAATTTATTTATTTATGCTTATTTATTTTTCATGCGGTGCTCCTACGTGCCGTTACAATTTTGAATCTGTGGCTGTGGAAGATGCGAGCCTATGTTATTATTAATATGATCCCCCGCCCATGTATGTAAGAATTGCAATACACTAGTAAATATTTAAGAATTGCAGCTGTGGCTGTTACTTCATTTGTAATACACTAGGAAATATTTTGTCAGTAAATTTGAAAACAGATCCTGTCAGAAGTATGACATTGTTAATGCTCGGAGTGTTTGGGTCTTCCAGAGATAACAGACTTGTTTGATATTATTATTGTGAGGACTCTTGCATCTGGTGAACTTGAAGCAACGGGATCAGGTCAGGGAAGCCAAGCTTCTGAAGAGATACTGTGAAGATTCTTGCTGGTGCTTGTTCCTCTTCAAATTAAGGTGAAGATAATTTCGGTTCTTTTTGAGCAAATCAAGTGAAAATCATACTTCCGGTTCATAGTTAATAGTTTTCATGGTGATTCAATAATTCATACTTCCGGTTCATAGTGATTCAATAATTCATACTTAATACTATTTGAAGATCTATTTTCTATTTCAATTTATTGATTACATGTACTGAAGATCAAAAGCGGTAGTGGAGTTATGTTGTTCGCTTGAGAACTAGATTTCAGAATCGTAAGTGTGTTCCAAGTTTATTTCCAGTTGAGATGTTTTTGTTTTGAGGATGCCCAGGTTTATTATCTTTGCAATTCAACTCTGTCTGATAGTTAAATTATCTTATGTTATTTTTGTTTTTCTAGTTATTTTCGTTTATTTGAAGAAGGTTACAGTTATATGGTTCTAGTTCATCAAGAGAATTGTTGTCAAAATTTGCAGATTTTTGGAACCTGGATTTTTTGAACCTTTAGTTTCTGGGGTCATTATACTGGCTCTTATTTCCGGGAAGTCGAGAGGATGCTTATACAACCCTAGAATTATACAATATTGTGTACAAATCTTTGAATTTTTGAAAATAAAAATAAGAGTCTTTTAAATCTTGAAAATGAGAAAAACATGACCATTTTTGTTAATCAAAAGTGAATACTATGGAAAAGTGAGACACAGATACACTGTTTTTTAAAACCAAACATTTCGAGTTGTTATTGTTTTCATGACAGATTAAAATGGTAGAAGGGTGGGTTTGTAAGATACAAATTATGGGTAAAAGCCACTTTGGTCTCTGGTCTCTCAAAAGTGTGGAGAAGTGTCAAACAAGTTCCTGATTACTCAAGTTATTGAGTGTATCGAAATTTTAAGTTGAACTTTGAATACTGATTTTTACTCATTTTTTGTCACATTAGTCATTCTAAATGACTACTGTCTCTAGAATGAATTATAATCACATAGAGCTAAATTTGGTTTATTGAATAACTAATATATTTAATTTATATTATGGACCAATTATACTGGTTATTCAATGAATTAAATTATGCTTCATGTAATAATTCATTTTGGAGGTAGTATATTCTAGTCTTTAACATATAAATATGGTGTAACAATAGGGATTAATTTGAAATTTCGATACTATTGGGGATTTGTGTGACGGCGCTTCACACATTTATAGAACAAAATAATTGTTTACTCCCAATACAAACTGGTTAAGGAATATTTTATTAGTTTAAATGTTTTTAGTTCTTATAAATATAGTGTTTTTTGATTTTAGTCCATGTAATTTTTTTTGTTTTTTGTTCCTATAAAATATTTTATTTTGATTTTGTTCTTTTTAACCATAATTCGTAACAAAATCCGCATTAAGACTTTATTTTTTTAGCCAAATTTCTTATGAATTTTGATGTGAATAACTTAAAATCTATTATTTTGACCAAAATTTATAGTAAAATTCACGGAAGGTACTTTATTTTTCTACAAAATTTTCAATAAATTTTGGTTAAAAAGATTAAAAAGCAAAATAAAATATTTTATAATGATTAAAAATAATTTTTTTTGCAAGAACTAAAATATACAGTATATTTATAGGGACTAAAAATTATTTAAGCTTGTTTTATTTTATTTTCAAGTTTTACAAAAATATCCCATTAAATATAGTACTTTATTAATATTTTATTTTATTGTAATTTTGTAGAAGTATCCTCATTAAATATAGTACTTTATTTATAGGTTAAATTATAAAATTGGTCCTTTATGTTTATTTTAGGTTTTAATTTAGTCATTTACGTTTTATTTATTTTTTTTGGTCCTTTACATTTCAAATATTGCAATAAGTTGGTCATTTTCGTCACTAAAAGCTAATTGTCCGTCGGTATAGGTTATCTTATACGTTTCAAAATGGACTTTTATCTACGGACAATTGGCTTTTAGTGATGGAAAAGACTAACTTGTAACGTTTGAAACCTAAGAGACCAAAACAAAATAAATAAAATGTAGAGAAGCAAATTAAAACTTAAAATAAACGTAGAGGACCAATTTTGTAATTTAGTCTTATTTATACCATGATCATATACCATGATCAGAAGATATTTAAGAATTTTAAATATTCTATTTTTAACAAATTGTTTTAGTAATCTTAAAAATACAATCGGGAGTATGACTTTTTTTTTCCCATTTTTAAATTCTCATGAATTCCAAGTTTATATTATAAAGAATGTATCGAAAATTTCGATTTTACGCCAAATTTTGTTGCGAGGTTTCCTGATTGTATAATTTATATTGAGCTTTTGCGGTTAACCTTAAAATAATTATGTTTCGGTGTAGACTTTCATAGATGATTTTTTTGTAAAATTAATTAGTTGTAGATGTACGGTCAAAAATAATTGTAGATGGATTTTAATTATGGTTTCATTTATTAAAATCTCAGTCACTAGGGTTTTCATGGCTGTCTTAGTTGGGACTCTCTTCTATATATTTAGGTTTTTTTTTTTTTTTTTGATAAACAATTTAAGTGCAGATTGTGTAAATTAAAAATTTAAAATATTTTGATGTAGATTTGATATCAATATCGAATGTTGAATGTATTTTATGTTAGATCTTTTTTTAAATTTTACTGTGCGTTAAGTCAATAATTACAATTGGATGATGAATCAAAGGAATAAATTGTGATTTCTGTGAATAGAGAAGAATTTCTCTTTTGACTGGTATAGAGAAGAAATTCTGGTCTCCGTTAAGTTTTTTTAATTATATGATATAAATTAGTTATAACTTTAATATAGAGATCAGTCTATTCAGTTTATTAGGTCTGTTGTACATGAAAGGTCTGTAAGCTCAAAAAGGTAGAGCGCTCAGAGCATGTAGTTGGCAGTTCAATCTCTGAGAGGATGGTGGTTCGAATCCACCCGGATCTGCAATTGTTTTGGTTTTTGTTTTCAAAGCAGTTTTCATTTGAGTGCAGATTGTGTAAATTAAAAATTTAAAATATTTTGATGTAGATTTGATATCAATATCGAATGTTGAATGTATTTTATGTTAGATCTTTTTTTAAATTTTACTGTGCGTTAAGTCAATAATTACAATTGGATGATGAATCAAAGGAATAAATTGTGATTTCTGTGAATAGAGAAGAATTTCTCTTTTGACTGGTATAGAGAAGAAATTCTGGTCTCCGTTAAGTTTTTTTAATTATATGATATAAATTAGTTATAACTTTAATATAGAGATCAGTCTATTCAGTTTATTAGGTCTGTTGTACATGAAAGGTCTGTAAGCTCAAAAAGGTAGAGCGCTCAGAGCATGTAGTTGGCAGTTCAATCTCTGAGAGGATGGTGGTTCGAATCCACCCGGATCTGCAATTGTTTTGGTTTTTGTTTTCAAAGCAGTTTTCATTTGAGTTTGTAATATAAGCTAATTCATTGGTGTTAAAAGATAGTGTATTTTGTTTGTTTAGAATTCGATTTGCTTTGATGGCTATGCAAAATTCTTGGCTTTTCAAGATGATATTATAAACTGTCATCATCGTGAAATGTAATGGAATGTTTATGTAAACCTTTTTTCTACTATCCACCTATAATTATTTAGGATCTAATTATTTAGGATATGTTTGGTTCAAATGAGGAGAGGGGAGGAGAGCGATTTTGATTTAATTTGATTTTGTGTTTGGTTGAAGGGAGGGGAGAGAAGTCTTTGCTTATTTGGTTCAAAAGGGGAGAGGAGATTTTAATGAAGGGAAGAGATTAATTTATTTGTATATCTTTATAGTCTTTTATATTATATTATATATAAATATTATATATAAGGATATTTAAATAATTTTATTTTAAATGATTTAATTTCTCCTCTCATCCCTTCTAAAAAACCCCAATATTGGAGAAAGCTAAAATTGAGTTAGGAGGCATTTTGCTCCCCTCTCCTCCCTTCCCATCCAAAAAATCGAACCAAACATACAAAATTTAAAATAATATCTCCTCCTCCCCTCCCCTCCCCTCCATTTCCCTCCAACCAAACATTACCATAGTTTTTTTTATTAAGTGATTTTCGTTCAAATCAGATTAAGCAACCATCTTATGTGAAGCATAACCAATTAAGAGCTATGCCTCGAATATGATAGTTCTGAAAATTTTTAGGATTTTTGATATGAAGCGATAATCGATTATGCAAGTAACATAACCGATTATGAGCTTGCAGATAGTCAATTATATATTATATATTGTGTTTTGACTTAAAAAATAATAATTTATTTCGAGTAAGTGATTAATAATAAATCCTCAACAATATGAGCTCATTATCTCTTTAATTAAAGAAATAAGTTTAAGGCTTTGTGATCATAATCATACATACATGAGTATTGAATTGTTCATTAGAGGAAAGTATGCTTATATTATGGTTTAGATTAGATTGTTATTATTGTGTTCACAACACCAAGAGTTCCTAGATTTTTCCCATAGTAAGAACGACTAGTTAAGATCCTTCTCCAATATGGAAGGATAAGATGAAATTCTCCCATAGCAAGAGGGAATGACATGAGATTCTCCCCTAATTGGAGGAATACCTTCCAATAGAAAGGAGAAATAGGGAGAAATAGATAAGGGTGTTCCCAAAAGCAAGAAGGCAAAGGGTGATTGTTCATAAACTGAAATATGTTGAGTATGCTATTGTTGTCAGTAATATCTGTAAAGGACTTACTGTGATTTTTTCTTACTCTTTCCTTTTCTTGTTTGTGATAAACATGCCTGAAGAAGTAGAAGGGAAGTTACTTGACTAGCTGTAGAGCCTTAAAAAGATTTTTGACACCATCTTGTAGGATGCCTTTTGTGCGAAGCAAGATATTATTAACTGTAGTTAAATTTCCATGTTTGAAGTACCAGTACTTGAAAATTAGGAATTGTAATGTGCTTATTTTTAATAATTTCAGACCTATCCATGTAATTTAGATTTACACTTTGAAAGCATAGATGTTTGTATCCCATGTTTTATTTTAAGCATAAATATTGGGTCTTACATTTGGGTTTGAGTATATGATAAAATATTAAAAAATATTTAGCTTCTCACATATAACTTTTAGTCACAATTGAATGATCATCTTATAATTTCTTTTAACTGTCCTTCAGGCCAATTCGGTGTTGTCTTAAAAAGATTTGGTCTTCCTTGTCTTAGACCGGGGCACCATTCCCTCACCTTAAATATTTGTTATAAAAAAAGATCTGGTCTTAATTTTACTTGCGGATCATTGAGTTGTCTGGGTATAGGGACAATTAGTGGAAGGTCTTCAATTATTGTTTTCTATAAGGTAAAAATAGTGTTTGATTAAATTTCATATTTTTTCGCATCATATAACTGACAGTAAATTGATAACACCAATATTGCATCATTTTTATAAGGATATTAGAAAGTGATTTGAATAAATATTGAATATTATCAATTGAAATTCACTCCCATTTATTCTAAATTGTGCAGAGATAGCAAATTAGACAATATGGTGGTCGAATACAAGTTTTGGCTTAAAATAGGCCCAAAATGCTGAGCACAGCCTTTAAACACGGTCTCTCCATCTTCAAAACATCGCCATTCGGAGTTGGTGATGAAGCACGACCTCTTCATCATTTAGCACAGCCGTGCTTGAGGTGGAAAGTCAAAAATTTAATAAATGCACATCGGCGGGAAGGTTGGAAAGTCAAAAATAATAAATAAGCACGGTCTCTTCATAGATCAGCAAGGTCGTGCTTAACCCAGAACTCAGCCTATAAAAGGAGCGCTCAGCAGAACATTTCAAGCTTTCCCGTGATTGATTCTCTCCCAATTCTCTTCTTCTCTGTAATCTTCTAGTCTTACTTTGTTGTTATTATGCTAGTTTTAATTTTTATTATGTCTTTTACAATTAATAAGTTGTTGTTTTCTTTAAATATGTTTTGTAACTAATCCCGTCACTGAGGTGATGGGGGATCATTTACTATATCTATGGTTATTAAGTTATAATATGAAGTATTTCAGTTCTAAGATTAAATTATTCCTGTTAATAGTACTTTAATAAAAGAATTAGTTACTCTTTATACAGTTAATTAATTATTCGGCGATCGTACCTTGAATTAATTAACGGAACTCAAGGAATAATTGAATCTGCATGCTCTGTCGGATCAAAGATTGTGTGTTTATTTTCAGTCAGTCATTGAATTGATAAATCAATTGACACTTCATGTTCTTTCTGTTTAATTACTTTGCATGATCAAACGGAGTAATAAATTAGAAAGAAGACTGTTAATATTGCATGATCATTAGGTATTAATAGCTTTTAAATAGATGATTGGTAAGCAATCAAAATTGTTACTCATTTTATAAATTAATCAAATACACAGATATAAGTATTAGTGAACCCATTACCTTAGTGTTTTTATTATTAAATTCCTTTCTTAAATATTTTATAATTTTATTTCTACTTATTTTTTATACACTCTTGTTTAGGTTCACCTCGAACCATTTGTCTAAATAACAAATTAATCTAAGTAGAGCATTAATCATTCTAATTCCCTGTGGAGAGATAATCTTTTATACTATAACTTGACGAGATTGTATACTTGCGATTTTGAGCGAACAAGTTTTTGGCGCCGTTGCTGGGGAATTGTTAATGGTATTGGTCAAAATGATTTGTTGTTAATTTAGATGCTTTTTGTAATTATTTTACTTTATTTTATTTTATTTTTGTATATTATTTTTCTTTCTTGTCATTTTAATTCTAGTATCACCTCCTACATGGATGGTTTAATTCTATCCTATATTATTAATTTCTTTTACTTATTATAGTGCCTCCTGGTTGGAAGACTATATTTTTATATTATTTCCTTTTACTTATTCTCACTTGTTTATTGCCTCTTGGTTGAAAGGCTAGATTTTTGCTTACTATTTTATTACTTGATCTATTTAGCGCCTCCTGGTTGGAAGGCTAGATTATTTCTTCTTTCTTTTAATTTTTCTTTTCTTTAGACTAACTTAATAATAATTAAAATTTTTATTTTTGTTCACTTAATCCAGATTCGTTGTAGTGTATGCTAACACGCTCTCAAGATCCTGTCCTTCAGTTTGATCCTGAAATTGAAAGAACTGCAAGAGCTGTCAGAAGACAAAGAAGAGCTGTCAGAAGACAAAGAAGAACAATGGCAGAAGAGGAATTGACTATGAATGAGTACTTCATACCGACTTGTGAGGAAAATGATAGTATCCAATACCCAACGGTGGAAGCCAACACTTTTGAGCTTAAGCCAGGCCTAATTTCTATGGTCAAAGATGTGCAATTCTCGGGTTTGCCACATGAGGACCCAAATGTCCATCTAAAAAGATTCCAGCGGATTACAAAAACTGTAAAACATAATGGTGTTACTCCTGAAGCCATTAGACTCCGCTTGTTTATTTTTTCTTTGCAGGGAAAAGCTCAACTCTGCTTGGACTCATTGGATTCCAATTCCATCACAACTTGGGAAGATCTGAAAAGTAAATTTTTGAACAAATACTTCCCACCAGGAAGTCTGCTAAACTGAGAGCAGAAATTTCTGGATTTACCTAGAAAGATGGTGAAACTATGCATGAAACGTGGGAACGATTCCAAGATCTACTCTTAAGCTGTCCCCATCATGGTTTCAATAAATCCCTGTTAGTTCAAATTTTCTATAATGGACTTTCTTTTCAGGATAAGGCAGCTGTAGATGCAGCATGTGGAGGATCCTGAGGCTACAAAACGCCTTCTGAATGCTATGGGATCATGGGTAGGATTGCCCAGAACAGTGCTTAATGGGCACAAGGAGAGAGACATATCCCAAAAAAATCTCAGCAGCAAGGTATGTTTAAAGTAGATTCCACAACTACTCTAGAAGCCAAGATTGAGGCAATGAGCAAGAAGTTCAAGGCTCTCTTAGCCTCAAAGTCCAAAAGAGTTGCCTTAGTTTCTCATGACAATGATGAATGGCCTGTTGAGTTCGGTGGCATAACTGAAGAAGTTAACGCCATCAAAGATTCTGATCCAAAACTTGAAATGCAGAATGCAATGCTCAAATACATGCAAAGGCATGGACATCCGTGTATGGATGTTTTGGCTAATTATATGGAGAAAACTAATGAAAGGCTAAAAATCATTGAGAAGAAGGCCCCTATGGCCTCTTGTAATTCTTGTGGAATAATGATTCATGAGACCAAGGATTGTTTAGAAGAAGTCAATTTTGTAGGCACTAGCTCTAGGCCTAGAAATGATCCATATTCTAATACCTACAATCCGGGTTGGAAGGACCATCCCAACTTGTCGGGGGGGGGGGCAACAAAACCAGAATCAGAATCAGAATAAAAATCAGATTCAAGCCCCATACAAACCCCCTAATATGCAAGTCTAACCTCAACCACAAAGAAGGCCATACCTTCAAGATCAAATTGACAACCTTGTGGGAACTGTTAAATCACTGGAAAACACAGTCAATATTTCTGTTTCCAACTACAAGAATTTAGAAAGCCAAGTTACCACTTTGGTGCCACTAATGACCAAAAGGGAGCAAGGGTCGCTCCCCAGCCAGCCTGAACAAAATCCCAGGGAGCAAGTGAAGGCCATGAGTATTAGAAGTGGTAAAACTCTCAATTCACCAATATATGAGAGTAGTCGAGTCCCTACTGAAAGGGACTTAAGTGAAAAAAAATGAAGAAAAAGAAAAAAATGAACAAACTTCACCAATTCATTTAGTTTCATCACTTCCACCTCAAAACCCTAGGCTAAACATCCCATTTCCACAAAGTCTTAAGGGTAACACAGTTGACCCACAATTTTCCAAATTTTTGGATATATTAAAACAACTAACAATCAACATACCCTTTGTGGAGGCAATTTCCCAGATGCACAAGTATGCAAAATTTCTCAAGGACATTGTGTCCAATAAAAAGAGGCTAGAAGAATTTACCACAGTCAAACTTAATGAGGGGTGCTCTACTATATTCTTGAATAAATTACCTCCTAAACTTAAAGATCTAGGGAGTTTTACTATTCCCTGTTCAATAGGTAATTTGCATTTTAAAAAGTGTCTGTGTGACTTAGGCTCCAGTATCAACTTGATGCCTTTGTCCATTCTAAGAAAGTTGGGTATTCAGGAACCAAAACCCACAACTATCCAAATCCAACTAGCAGACAGATCTATGGTGTACCCACAAGGTATAGTGGAAGATGTCCTTGTTAAGGTAGATAAGTTTATCTTTCCGGTAGACTTTGTGATTTTTGACATGGAAATTGATAAGGAACCAATTCTTCTGGGAAGGCCATTCTTGGCCACTGGTAGGACTCTAATTGATGTCCACCAAGGGAAACTTACTCTAAGGTTAAATGATGAGGAATTTGTTTTTAAAGTTTTTAACTCTATGAAAACCCCATCTACTTTTGAGTCTTGCAATTTTATATCTTCTGTGGATAGCACCAGTGCTTTAACTCAGTATAATTTGCAGGAATTATTAAGTAGTAACAATCTTGAAAAAGCTTTAACAATGAGTGGGTTTGATTTTCTGGATAATATGGAAATGTTGGATGAAGTCAAAGCCTTGGATGCTGGAATAAATCAAGGAGGTTTCAAATGGAAGAGGCAGTATGAAAATTTAGAAAGAGATAATTTGAAAAAGCCCAAGCCTTCCATTGAAGAACCACCGGAGCTCATGTTTAAACCTCTGCCGGCTAATTTAAAATATGCATTCCTACATCCCCTTCCTCTTTGCCTGTTATTATTTCTTCATCTTTGACAGGTTTAATGGAAGAAAGGCTGTTGAGAGTTCTCAGGGATCATAAGGAGGCATTTAGATGGACTATCCATGACATCAAAGGAATGAGTCCATCCATTTGCACTCACAGGATCCATATGGAGGAAGACCACAAGCCGAGGGTGCAACCCCAAAGAAGGCTCAACCCAAATTTAAAAGAAGTGGTAAAATAGGAAGTTATCAAACTTCTTGACGCAGGTATAATCTATCCTATATCTGATAGTCCTTGGGTGAGTCTTGTGCAAGTGGTCCCGTAAAAGGGGAGGGACTACAGTAACCGAAAATGAGAAGAAGGAACTAATTGCTGTTAGAAAGGTTACTGGGTGGCGTGTTTGTATAGATTACAGGAAACTAAATGAAGCCACCAGGAAATATCATTTCCCCTTCCCTTTATTGATCAAATATTAGAAAAATTGTTTGGACATGAATATTATTGTTGTCTAGATGGCTATTTCGGATATATGCAAACACCCGTGCCTTTTGAAGATCAAGAAAAGACCATTTTTACGTGCCCATACGGGATATTTGCATATAGACGAATGCCATTTGGCCTATGAAATGCACCTGCCACTTTCCAGATATGCATGATGTCTATCTTCTCTGATATTCTAGAAGATTGCATAGAGGTGTTTATAGATGATTTTTCTGTGTATGGTACATCATATGATGCTTGTTTAATTAATCTAGAACTTGTACTGAAAAGATTCACAGAAACAAATTTGGTTCTGAACTGGGAAAAGTGTCAATTTATGATTAGTGAGTGTATTGTTCTCGGGCATAAAATTTCTAAAAAAGGGATTGAGGTAGATCCTGCCAAAATAGTGGTTATTGCAAAATTTCCACCTCCTAATTCTGTAAAAGCTATCAGAAGCTTTCTGGGTCACGCTGGATTTTACAGGAGGTTTATAAAAGATTTTTCGAAAATTGCAAAACCACTATCAAACCTTTTGATGAAAGATATGCGCTTTCAATTTTCTGAAGTTTGTTTGAAATCTTTTACAACTCTGAAAACAAAACTGATTGAAGCACCTGTTGTTGTTGCACTTGATTGGTCATTGCCTTTTGAACTAATGTGTGATGCTAGTGATATAGTAGTGGGGGCCGTTTTGGGCCAAAAAAAGGATAAGGTTTTTCATGTCATTTATTATGCCAGTCGTACTCTTGATGATGCGCAGCAAAATTATACAACAACTGAGAAAGAGTTACTGGCAGTAATATTTGCTTTTGACAAATTTCGTCCTTATCTAGTTTTATCAAAAATAATTGTTTATACTAACCATGCGGCTATTAGACATTTGCTTGCTAAGCAGGATGCTAAGCCAAGGCTAATCAGATGGGTGCTTTTGCTTCAAGAGTTTGATGTGGAGATCAGAGACAAAAAGGGAGTTCAAAATGTCATTGCTGATCATCTATCAAGGATTGATCCTGAGGTAAGACCAATTTCTGAAATATAAAGGAAACCTTCCCTGATGAACAATTGCTGGCAATTTCTGAACTCCATGGTATGCAGACATTGTGAACTATTTAGCTGGTAGCGTTCTTCCTCCTAACCTATCATATGCTTAACGGAAGAAATTCTTTTCTGACGTTAAACATTATTTTTGGGATGAACCATACTTGTTTAAATGTTGTGCTGATAATATTGTCAGGAGATACATTCCAGAAGCGGAATTTAATTCCATTTTGGAACATTGCCACTCGAAAGAAGTGGGAGGTCATTGGTCCTACTAGGACCAGTCACAAGGTTTTACAATGCGGCTTCTATTGGTCCACCCTTTTTAGGGACACTTATAATTTTGTAAAAACTTGTGATAAATGCCAAAGGAGCGAAAATATTTCCCGAAGACAGGAAATACCCTTAAATAATATTCTTGTTTGTGAACTATTTGATGTTTGGGGTATTGACTTCATGGGTCCTTTTCCGTCTTCTTTCAACAATTTGTACATTCCTGTAGCTGTTGACTATAAACTGAGAAACTAATTTCATTGAATCATCTTGAGAATTCTCATTTTTCATTTTGAATCAATTACACATTGCAGAGTTCTATTTATACACATTCAGAGAGCTTCACAGAATCGAAGCTTCAACTAGAAGCTTCTCTAACTAACTTGACAGCTCATCTAACAAACTTGTCAGCTCACAACTAATTGTTGACTCAGTAAACTAATTGCAAACTAACTTTGGTTATATTCTCTAATATCCCCACCACAAACTCAAGTGTATTGGTGACTAGAGAACACTTTGAGTTTGGATCTGATTGACAAAAATTGAGAGGGAGATCGAGGCTTGGTAAATGAATCGGCAAGCTGATCTGGTGTAGGCACATGACGAACATGAAGTTGATTTGCATGACCTTTTCTTGAACAAAATGGATATCTAATTCAATATGCTTGGTGCGATGGCAGGAGCAGAGCGTGTGATCAGTATATCATCTACATAGATGAGTATATAAATGCATACTCCTTGTTGAGAATAAATGAGAAGAGATGGGTCACATCTGCTTTTAACAAAGCCGAATTGAAGCAACACAACAGTCAGTCTTTCATACCAAGCCCATGGGGCGATAAAGTGACCTATTTAATTTTCAAACCAGGGACTTATCCGCAGCTTCAAAGCCTGGTGGCTGTACCATAAAGACTTCCTCCTGTAAATAGCCATTTAAGAATGCATTGTTGATGTCAATTTGTTGGATTTCCTATTTATTAGTGACAGCTAAGGTCAGTAGAATCCGGATAATGACATGTTTGATAACTGGAGAAAATGCTTCAGTGAAATCAAAGCCAGGTGTTTGATGAAACCCCTTGGCAACCAATCTAGCTTTGAGCTTGTTAACAGTCCCATCAGGGTTCTCCCTCACTCTAAAAATCCAGCGGCAGCCAATTGCCTTTCTGTGAGGAGACAAGGTGACCAAAGTCCAAGTATTGTTGTTAATCAGTGCTTGATAATCAGCTTTCATAGCTGCATGCCAATTAGGGTCGGACAAGGCTTGCTTAATAGAGGTAGGTTCCATTTTAGACGGAAAAACTTTGGGTTTTAAATTCCCAGTTTTTCCTCTAGTTAGCATAGGATGTCAGTTATGATTAGGAACAACTAGATTTTGAATGTCAGGACCAAGAGCTGTAGAGTTAGAAGAAGATGAACTTTGAGTAGGAGATGGAAGAGGACTCATGATAGGTACTGAGTTAACAGGACTAGCATTGGCTGCAGACATAGAGTTATTGACAGGAACACCACTGTATGTAGGAACAGAATTATTGTGCACAGGGCTGGTGGGAGTGACAGATTGAGAATCAGAAGCAACAGATGGTATATCAAAACTGGAAAGCAAAGGAATGGAAGCCAACAAAGGTGTTTTATGTGATGTGGTGTCTATTTTTACTGGAAATAGTGAAGGATAGGGAAAATGAATTTCATTAAAAACAACATCCTTAGAAATGTATATTCTCACATTTGAATCAAGACACTTATGGCCTTTATGTTGTGGTGAAAATTCAAGGTAGACACATTCAGCTGATCTAAGTTGGAGTTTGTGTTTATTGTAGGGTCTCAAATGAGGAAAACAAGAGCATCCAAATGTCTTAATACCTTTGTAATCAGGAATTGTGTTATAAAGAGCATGAAATGGAGAAGTAAATTTTGGGATGGCAACTGAAGGGACACACGATTGATAAGAAAAACAGCTTGTGTGAAGCTGTGATCCCAATAATGGAAAGGAATTGAAGCATGGGATAGGATAGTGAGACCCATTTCAACAATATGTCTGTGCTTTCTTTCCACGATTCCATTTTGATGTGATGCGTGGGGGAAAATGACACGATGATTTATGCCAAGTTCATTCAAAAATTTTGTGAAAGGTCTGAATTCCCCCCCCCCAATCAGATTGCAAGGCTTTAATAGAGCCATGAAATTGGTTTTGAACAAGTGCAAGGAATTGTTTGAAAGCAACGAGTGCATCTGACTTGTTCTTTAGGAAATATATCGATGTGTATTTAGTATAAGTGTCAACAAATGTGATATAATAATTATAACCACAAGAAGATGTAAAGGGAGAGGGACCCCATAAATCACAATGAATCACCTCAAAAGGATTATGATAGACAATTAAAGAGGGAGGGGCATAAATTCTATGAGACTTGCCTACACAACATGCATTGCAATGATCAAGAGCATTTTTATTATGGAAAGGTACATTACACAATTGCAAAATAGTCTTTACAGCTTGTGCATGTGCATGGCCGAGCCTAAAGTGCCATTGTGAAAATGTGTTAACAGGAAAAACAGCAGAATTGCCACTGTGATACAAAGTAGAAACAGTGGCTGTATTATTATTCAAAGCAGAAACAGTGGAAACATGAGAAGTAGGACATGAAGACAATGATGAGCTTGGGAGAAACTTGAATGGCTTGAACTTGCATAGACCATCCGATCCAAGTAAGCCTTCAAGTAGAACATTCTTAGAGTCTTGAGATTTCACAAAGCAATTAAAAGGGTGAAATTCAAAGAATACTTTATTGTCCTGACAGAATTTTCTAACATACATCAAGTTTTTAGATATATGTGGAAGCAATTGATTAAGACATAATGAAACTTGAGGACTGGAATTTGATAATATCATAGATGAACCTAATGATTGGATTGGCAAACCTTGTCCGTTATCCATGGTAACTTGTTCTTGGCCTGTGTATGGAGTGCATTGAGCTAAATTCTGCTGGTTGAATGTGAGATGGCGAGAGGCACCCGAGTCAGGGTACTAGGCAGGATCATGAGCACCAGAGGGAGCAACAAATTCTGGAGTTGCAGGAGTATAATGTGGAAGAGCCATGTTGACAGAAGGCCTTGGTTGATTCTGTGGATTTGGTGGCCTGTGCTGTGAATAGCCATAAGGGAATCCTGGAGGGAAAGCTAGTTTGTGAGAACCAGCATTGTTGCCTTGCTGAGAACCATTAGAACTCTGGTCAAATCTATACCAGCATCTATAAGCCTCATGACCAGTTTTGTTACAAATTTGGCATTGAGACCTTGAATTGCTCCTTCCTCGAAATCGACCTTTGCCTCTTCCTTGATAACCAGCACGACCTCCACGACCAGAATTGAAATAACCAAAATTAGATGCATTTGGATCAGAAGTAGCATTCTGATTCCTTGGATTGACTGAGGACTGTGCAACATTGGCTGACAAACTAGGTGTTGCAAGCTCTTGGCAAAATTTTTCAAACTGTGCCTCTTGCACCATGAGTAAGGCCTCAAGGTCTTCAACAGAAGGTGAGTCTAGGCGACTGTAGACCATCATTACAAAGGAATTATACTCCTCTGGTAGACCATCCAGTATAGCATCGATGTGGTCCTAATCTGTAATTGAATCACCAACAGCTAAGAGAGAGTCTACAATAGCCTTGATTTGAAGAAGATACTCAAATATGGACCTCGAGGCTTTCTTTGTATTTTTGAGTTCAGATCTCAATTCACGCACACGAGCCTTTAGCAGTGAATCAAAATGCTTATGCACTTTATCCCATACTTGATAAGCATGTTTACATCCAAGAACCCTTGGCAACACACTGTCAGATAATGATGATAAGAGCTAAGTAAACAACATTTGATCCTGAGTCAGCCATTTAGTGTATTCTTCTGAAGGTTTGTCAATCAATTGATCTTCAGTGTTGGCATATTTGAGTGGAATTTTAGGGTTTAAGACAAAATGATGAAGATTA
Source organism: Calophaca sinica (assembly GCA_037113605.1). Lineage (NCBI taxonomy): Eukaryota > Viridiplantae > Streptophyta > Magnoliopsida > Fabales > Fabaceae > Calophaca > Calophaca sinica. The sequence continues at coordinate 100,520,964 of CM073735.1, read as the reverse complement.
TGAGCCGTAATGACACCATTTACTTGTTGACTCCACATTAAGAAGTATTTCTCATCCAATTTAATCGTAAGTGCTTGCGTAAGTCTAGATTTCTTGATTGACTTCAGAAGATTACCTTGCGTTGATGATTCTGGTGGCGGTGTAGCCACCGAAGAGTGAACAGTTTGATCTGGTATAGTTTCCACCATTGTTGATCGGCAAGAAACTCGAACTCAAAATTGAGAAGAAAGATGCTCCAATAATGCAGTTTAACCGCAAGAATTGATGAAGATTGACATCACCGAAACGAAAAACAATGAAGATTCAACGAACACGAGAAGCGAAAAATCGAGGAATCACTAAACCTACACCGCGCGATTCACAGAGATGAACGATGCGCAGAGAGAAGCGAGGACCGTACGACTCGAGATACCATGTAAACTGAGAAACTAATTTCATTGAATCATCTTGAGAATTCTCATTTTTCATTCTGAATCAATTACACATTGCAGAGTTCTATTTATACACATTCAGAGAGCTTCACGGAATCGAAGCTTCAACTAGAAGCTTCTCTAACTAACTTGACAGCTCATCTAACAAACTTGCCAGCTCACAACTAATTGCTGACTCAACAAACTAACTGCAAACTAACTTTGGTTATATTCTCTAATATTGACTATGTGTCCAAATGGGTAGAACCAGTGGCTTTACCAAATAATGATGCTAGGGGAGTAATAAAGTTTTTAAAGAAAAATATTTTCACTTGTTTTGGTACTCCCCAAGCCATTATAAGTGATGGAGGCTCCCATTTTTGCAACAAACAATTTGAAAATTTATTGGCAAAATATGGTGTGACTCACAAGATAACCACTCCTTACCACCCATAAACCAGTGGTCAAGTAGAAATTTCCAATCGCGAGATAAAGAAAATTTTGGAAAAAACTATTAATAATTCTCACAAGTGTTGGAACCTAAACGATTGAGAAGTTTAGACCCTCATTAATTTTGATGATAACAAAATATTCACAAGAGAACAATTTATGTTCTAACAATTCTTGAAGTGTGCAGATACTAATATTACATATATTTCTAAGCCACTTAAACAAGAAGGAAGAAGCTCTCAAGAGAAGGATACACTCCATGTGTCAGCATCCGGCTCATCTTAGTAAACTATCTTCGTGAGCGTCTGGAATTATCCTTTTGTGACACTAGTCTCATCCATTTGCTATGAGCGTCCGATCTTCCGTTCTGAGTAAGCGTCTGAACTTCATTATAAATCACGTATTGGTCACGTAGTTGCTCTTCCTCTCAGAAGTTTCTGGAACGGATTTCGAATTTGATCTTATGCGCCAAAATTGTTGTACGAGGTATCAAAGGTGACACCTTTAGCTAAAAGACAAAAATTGTACAAGCAATTGTGAAAAGCAAGGTAGTACGAAAACGGTAATGTGTACTACTGAGATATTCTCTAGAAAGGAAGAAAGAGATAGCTTTTTGAAATCACCTCACTCAATGGAAAGGAGCCATTTTCTTTATGCTTGGTAATATCCTTTATAACTCCTATAAATACCCCAAGGTATCCATTGAAGAAAGCTAGAAACTCTACAAGAGAATATTGCTTCATTTATCGAGAACAAGCATGTTGCTATACACTACAAAGAGTCAATACTCTAAAGCACCGCTTCGTGAGCAATCAAGTTTCGAGCCAAGTCTCTGGACTACAAGAATGAACTCATTCAGACACTTTTTTTTAGAAAGCTTTTCTTTATTGAGCTTATTTTTTTATCCTCTCTGTGAGAGTTATTTATACTTATATTCAACTTACTTGTAAAAGTTGTTTTGGCGTAGTTAAGGTTGTTCCCTCAAAGGCTCGACTGTACTGAGTCGTTTTGAGAAGTTGAGAGTATTGTCAAGGTTGTGATGAGAATACTCTTAAGGTTTTATGTCAGTTGATTATAGTGGAAAATCCTTGAGAGCAGAAGGGACTAGACGCAGCCTACCAGTTTGGTAGTGAACTAGTATAAATCTCTGTGTCTCTTGCTTTCTTGCTTTCTATTTATCTTTATCTTGCTCTGTTAAAAACAAGCTTTCCTGGCTGCTTTTCAGCGTCAGGATTATTTCCAGCGTCCGTTTAACAAACTGTTTTGAAAAACCTGTGTTCTAAGTGTTTTTAACTTAAAGTTAAGGAAAAGTTTTCAACACAATTCAACCCCCCTTCTTGTGTTCACGTTCAGTTGGTACTAGAGCTCGGCCTCTTGGTTGAGCATACTTGATGTTAAGAGTAAAGATCCTACTTTGTGAACATGTCTCTGAAGGTGGTCATATGAACCGCCCTCCTCTATTCAATGGAGAAAAATTTGATTCTTGGAAAGATAAGATGAAAGCATTCCTTGAGGCACAAAATCTTGATTTGTGGGATATAGTTGAAAGTGGATACATTTCTCCCGCTAATGCCCTTGGTGTTGCAATACCTAGGGAAAATCGCCTGATGATCGAGAAAAGAGATATCAAACCAATCGTAAGGCTAGATTTATTCTCATATGTGCTATGAGAAAGAGAATATGATAAATGTGGTAAGTTTGATACTACCAAAGAAATGCAGGATTCTCTTGTTTTGTCTTATGAGGTTACGCCCAGTAAGAGAAACAAAGGCTAGCATGATGGTTACTTGATATGAGCTATTCAAAATGGAAGATGGAGAAAACATTGAAACTATGTTTGGAAGGTTCCAAACACTTGTTCATGGGTTGCAGGCCCTTGGAAAAAGTTATACTACACCTGACCATGTGAGAAAGATCTTGAGAAGTTTGACTAAGCAGTGGAGACCCAAAGTCACTGCTATTCAAGAAGCAAAAGATCTAAATGTCCTTCGGCTTGAAGATCTTATGAGTTCTTTAAAAGCTCATGAACTTGAGCTAAATGAAGAAGAACCTACCAAGAAGAGTAAGTCTATTGCTTTAAGAGTTAATCAACATAAACCTAGTACTTCTAAAGCTTTTCAGGCTGAAGAAGAAGAATCAGATGATGAAGCTTCAGAAGGAGATTATGATGGATCAGATGATGAGCTAGCTTTCATATCTAAGAAGATCCAGAGAATGTGGAAGAAAAGAAACTTCATAAGGAGGTTTCAGAAGAAAGATACAAAGGACAAGAAGGAAAGCAAATACAAGGACAAAGCCCAAGTCATTTGCTATGAATGTAAGAAGCCTGGACATTTCAAGTCTGAGTGTCCTAATCTTAAGGAAAAGCCCACAAGAAGCTCCTTCAAGAAAAAGAAGAAATGTCTCATGGCAACATGGGAAGATCTTGACTTATCCTCCTTTGAGGAAGATAAAGAAGAAGAAGCTCACATTGCCCTCATGGCAGACACTGATCTTGATTCAGAAGAAGAAGTTGAAGAGGTAATAATATATGATTCTTATTCTGAACTTCAACTTGCATTTGATGATCTGTTAAAGGATTCTGCCACTCTCTCTATTGAGTATAAGAATTTGAAAAAGAAAAATTCAAAACTATTACAAGATTTTCATTCTTTACACAATGAAAACTCTGTACTCAATGAAGAGAACCGTGCTGAAAATCAAGATCGGCCTGGTGGATAACCAGCGTCTGGAAGCCAACAAGCAACCAGAAGTTGAGAGCTCTCAAGTCAAAAGCTCTGTAGTTACAGGCAATCCTAACTGCAAATCAAATGACTATGAACATGCTTTTCAAAAGTTTCTTGCAGAGAGTGTAACTCGAAGCAAGCAAGCTTCTATGATTTGGGGTGTCAGTAAAACGACAACTCATGGTCTTGGTTATATATCAGATGAACCTCTTTTAGAAAATGATTCGGCATCTGATAAATCCAATAATCATAGTAAATGTTTGCATTGTACTTACTGCAATAAATCTGGCCATTTGAAAAGTGCGTGTACTGTGTTTACAACTAAGAAGGACAAGTATCCTTCAAGAACTAACAAGAAAAGACCCAAAAAGATATGGGTACCTAAAGATAAAATAGTCTATGTTGCAGACTTGCTTAGCAACAAAGTCAACACACCTATCTTGGTACTTTGACAGTGGATGCTCACGTCACACGACGGGAGAAAAGCATATGTTCCAAGAACTAAGACCTAGAGAAGCTGGATTCGTTGGTTTCAGAGGAAACCAGAAAGGTAAAATAGTTGGAATTGGTCGCATAGGTAAAGGCTCTCTTCCTTTTATTGATAATGTTTTATATGTTGAAGGACTGAAACATAATCTATTGAGCATAAGTCAATTATGTGACAGTGGTTATAGTGTTGTCTTTACAGAAAATGGATGTTCAGTAAAAAGCAAAAATGATGGATCTATATTCTTTACAGCAAAGAGGAAACAAAACATTTATAAAGTTGATCTTTCTGAACTTGCAAAACAAGATGTCAAGTGTCTTATGTATATTGAAGATGAGCAATGGATTTGGCACAAAAGATTGGGTCATGCCAATTTGAGGTTAATCTCAAAATTAAACAAGCACAATCTTGTTAGAGGCTTACCAAATCTTAAGTTCCAATCTGATGCCCTGTGTGAGGCTTGTCAAAAAGGAAAACAAGTTAAAACTTCCTTTCATTTAAAAAATGTTGTTTCGACCTCTAGACCACTTGAACTTTTACATCTTGATCTTTTTGGTCGCCTGAGACAAGGCCTCTTTAACTGGAAAGAAATATGGATTAGTCATTGTTGATGATTTTACTAGATGGACATGGGTTAAATTCCTTGCCCACAAGGATGAGTCTTTTAAGGTATTTCTTGTGATACGCAAATCAGTTCAAAATGAAAAAGGCATCTGTATTTCTTCAATTAGAAGTGATCATGGGGGAGAATTTGAAAATGAAAACTTTCAAAAATTTTGTGAAGAAAATGGCATCTCCCACAATTTCTCCTCTCCTAGAACACCTCAACAAAATGGTGTTGTAGAAAGGAAAAATAGGTCCCTCCAGGAAATGGCCAGGACCATGATCAATGAAGCTGACATTGCGAAACATTTTTGGGCAGAAGCAGTAAACACAGCTTGTTATATTCAAAATAGAATTTTTATAAGACCTATTTTGAATAAAACTCCTTATGAATTGTGGAAAGGTAGAAAACCAAACATTTCTTACTTTCATCCTTTTGGTTGTAGTTGTTATATTTTGAATACTAAAGATCAGCTTGGTAAGTTTGATTCCAAGGCTGACAAAGGAATCTTTTTGGGATACTCTGAAAGGTCTAAAGCTTTTACAATATACAACAAAGAAACTTTGACAGTTGAAGATTCCATTCATGTCAAGTTTGATGATAAGAAGCCTGACACTGCTATGTCAGAGCTAGATGAGTTATTTTCAGAATTAAACCTCGGTGACAAGTCAGACGGTGAACATGCATCTTCATCATCCGGTGGTGACAAGACGAAGAAATCTACTCAAGCAGAAGCTGAAGCAAGAAAAAGCTAGAAGTACAAAACCAATCATCTAAAAGATCAAATCATAGGAGAACCTGGTGATAAAGTACGAACCAGATCGTCTTTCAATGAGCATGCTGATTTTGCACTTCTTTCTGAAATGGAACCTAAGACGATTGATCAAGCTTTGGAAGATGAAGGGTGGATTCTAGCAATGCAAGATGAGCTAAATCAGTTCCAAAGAAATGATGTATGGAAGCTAGTCACTCTACCAGAAGATAAGCAAGCTATTGATACTAAATGGGTATTTAGAAATAAGCTTGATGAAGATGGTAAAGTTGTGAGAAATAAAGCAAGGTTAGTTGCTCAAGGTTATTCACAAGAAGAAGGTATTGATTTCACTGAAACTTTTGCACCTGTTGCAAGACTAGAAGTTATTCGCATTTTACTTTCATTTGCAGCACATCATGAGATAACACTATATCAAATGGATGTGAAAAGTGCTTTTCTAAATGGTTTTATAACGAGGAAGTTTATGTTAAACAACCTCCTGGTTTTGAAGATATTGAATTTCCAGAACATGTTTTTAAACTTAAAAAGGCTCTATATGGTCTTAAGCAAGCTCCCAGAGCATGGTATGATAGACTAAGTTCCTTTTTAATGGAAAATGGATTTACAAGAGGTTTAGTTGACACTACTCTTTTCAGAAAATCCTCTAACAAGAATTTCATACTTGTTCAAATTTATGTTGATGATATCATTTTTGGAGCCACTAATGAAAGCCTTTGCAAAGAATTTTCTGAGCTTATGCAGGCTGAATTTGAGATGAGCATGATGGGAGAATTAAAGTTTTTCCTTGGAATACAAATCAAGCAATGCAGTGATGGTATCTATATACATCAAAGCAAATATATCAAAGAATTATTGAAGAAATTCAAGATCTTTGGATTGCAAGCCTATGTGTACACCTATGCATCCTACCTGCACTCTTAGTAAAGATGAAATTGGTAAGAAGGTAGATCAGAAAATGTACAGAGGTATGATTGGATCTCTACTTTATCTTACGGCTTCAAGACCTGACATTATGTTCAGCGTCTTCCTGTGTGCTAGATTTCAATCAGATCCTAGAGAATCACACCCGAGTCTTTGTTAAAGAATATTCAGATATTTGCAAGGAACTACTAATCTTGGTTTGCTTTATAAGAAATCAAAAGATTACAAATTAGTAGGTTTTTGTGATGCTGACTTTGCTGGAGACTGAATTGAAAGAAAAAGCACAAGTGGAGGCTGCCAGTTCCTTGGAGCTAATCTTGTGTCTTGGTCGAGCAAAAGACAAAGCACTATTGCACTCTCAACAGGTTTGAATACATCTCAAGAAGTTGCGCTTCTCAACTTCTGTGGATGAAGTATCAACTTGAAGACTACTTGATAAAAGAGAGTAACATTCCTATCTTCTGTGACAATACTTCTGCAATCTGTCTTACTAAAAATCCCATATTGCATTCACGAGCCAAGCACATTGAGATTAAACATCATTTTATAAGAGACTATGTTCAGAAGGGTATTCTAGAAATAAAATTTGTAGTCACTGATCATCAATGGGCTGACATATTTACAAAACCACTTGCTGAAGATAGATTCAATTTTATAAGAAGAAATTTAAACTTTCATCTTATAGAAGAATGATTAATCTCAGCGTCTGAAAATAAATAAAATCTCAGCATCTGATATGACATAAGCATGTATGTGTATAGGCATCTTATTTGTCATATACATCATAACTCATCATCTGGTGAATCGGTTGCGTGCGACCGAGCACACCCACACGTGTCACACGTGTTAAGGACTTAAGCGTCTCATCATATCTACTGAGTCATAATTGTTTATGTCTTTCGATAAAATCTTTTTCTTGATTTTACTTTTCTTTTGGCGTCTGCATTTAATGAAAAGGCAAATCTTTATTTTCTTTTCTTTTTGATTTAATTTTTATGTGGAAATACGAAGCGATATTTTGAAAAAAGGACTGTACCATTCTCTATTATCTTTCCCACTACTCCACATTTTTCGCTCCATCACTTCACTCTGCGTTTTCTGCAAAACCGTGCTCTTTCTCTCTCTCTCTCTGTGTGTTTTCGAACCCTAAAACCTCCATCACCTTCTCTTCAATTGCTACAATGGCCGACAGAAAGGTTGGACAATACACTGCTGCCTTCGATGTCTTCTCTGATGCAAAACTTCTGAATGAGAACCGGGTTGATTTCGAGAACTTCAAGCTATACGGTTTTGATTTTGAGGAAGGTCTTGAGAAACTGGGCTGGAAAAACTACTTCATCTGGGAACCAGTTGACGTACTGAGCTACGTGTTGGAACCTAAACGATTGAGAAGTTTAGACCCTCATTAATTTTGATGATAACAAAATATTCACAAGAGAACAATTTATGTTCTAACAATTCTTGAAGTGTGCAGATACTAATATTACATACATTTCTAAGCCACTTAAACAAGAAGGAAGAAGCTCTCAAGAGAAGGATACACTCCATGTGTCAGCATCCGGTTCATTCTAGTAAATTGTCCTAGTGAGCGTCTGGAATTATCTTCTTATGACACTAATCCTATCCAATTGCTATAAGCGTCCGATCTTCCGGTCTGAGCGAGCGTCTGAACTTCATTTTATATCACGTGATGGTCATGTATTGCTCCTCTTCTCAGAAGCTTCTGGAACGGATTTCGAATTTGATCTTATGCGCCAAAATTGTTGTACGAGGTATCAAAGGTGACACCTTTAGCTACAAGACAAAAATCGTACAAGCAATTGTGAAAAGCAAGGTAGTACGAAAACGGTAATATGTACTACTGAGATATTCTCTGGAAAGGAAGAAAGAGACAGCTTTTTGAAATCACCTCACTCAATGGAAAGGAGCCATTTTTACTGTAACGGTAATATCCTTTAGAACTCCTATAAATACCCCAAGGTATCCATTGAAGAAAGGTTGAGACTGCTGAAATTGAAACTGCCAAAACTGTACAAGAGTATATTGCTTTATTTGTTAAGAACAAGTTCTGTTGCTATACACTACAAAGAGTCAATACTCTGAAAGCACTGCTTTTGTGAGCAATCAAGTTTCGAGCCAAGTCTCTGGACTACAAGAACTGAACTCAGCGTCCGACACTTTCTTTTAGAAAGCATTTCTATATTGAGCTTAATTTTTATCCTCTCTGTGAGAGTTATTTATACTTGTATTCAACTTACTTGTAAAAGTTGTTTAGGCCTAGTTAAGGCTGTTCCCTCAAAGGCTCTAATGTACTAAGTCGTTTTGAGAAGTTGAGAGAATTGTCAAGGTTGTGACAGTAGAATACTCTTAAGGTTTTGTAATCAGTTGATTATAGTGGAAAATCCTTCAGGAACGAAGGGACTAGACGTAGCTACCAGTTTGGTAGTGAACTAGTATAAATTTCTGTGTCTCTTGCTTTACTTCTTTCTATTTATCTTTATCTTGCTTTACTCCTTGATAAGATCCATGGAGTTTCTAAGAAGAACTAGGAGGAGCAACTTGCTCTAAACTCACGATATCATAAATGATCAAAAAGGTCCCCAAATGAAGCTACATCAAGGCCTATTTATACTAGGTGCTAGACGCACCCCCTAATTACTAACGCGCCTCCTAAGTGCTAACATAGCCAAATACAAGGCTTTTCAAGAAATTGACTAAATTATCCTTTTTTTATTACAATTAAAGAAATCCTAACCATTCTCAACTATTAAAAGCTTTTCTTGAAGGGCTTTTCTTGTCCTCGTCATTCCCTCCCTCTTGAAGAAATTCGTCCACCAATTTAAGCCTTTGGGACCCTACATGAGGAACAAACACAAGTCAAAAACTAAAGGAAAAATCCACCCAGATCAAATGGAAAACCATCCCTAACAAGTGTAACAAGTATCGCAAAGAAAGCATACACAAGTAAAAACAAAGGTAAAATTGTGTAGATATACCTCTTTGGAGAGAATGGTAAATGCACATATACCATTTGAAGCAAGGGTTTCTTAACAACAAAACCAAGAGAAAATCTTCCATCACACACCTCATTGCTTACTTCTTTCCCAAATGAAACCTTTGTTTTGTCACAGCCTTTGTAGGCTTCAATCTTATAAGATTCCAATGAATTAGAGAGCATAGTAGGATGTGTGGAAATCTCAAAACCGTGAGCAAGCTTTTCATTAAACATTCTAGCCAAGAGCTTAACACAACTAGAAAAAGAATTAGCACTCATGGATAAACAATCAAAATTAGGAACCACGGTAGGTATAGAAGATCTTACCACAAGCGCTCTTTTCACTTCACTCACCTCATTTGTGTGGCTCTTTTCCTTTTCTTTCTTTTCTCTACTCCTCTCAATGTTCTTGCCTTCTAACACTTTCTTTTCTTGCTCAATTTTAAGCTTTAAGGCAATTCTATCTTTATTCACTTCTTTTGGACCAAGAAGAGATAAAACGATTTTGTGCTTGTTGTGAACAAAAGTATATTTGTTAGTTAAGCCATCATGGATGACTTTCCTATCAAATTGCCAAGGCCTCCCAAGTAAAATGTGGGCAGCCCCCATGGGAACAACATCACAAAGCATCTTATCTACATAATTTCCAATAGAAAATGGAACTAACACTTGCTCATTGACTTCTAAGTCCTCGTTGTCACTTAACCATTGAATCTTATAAGGACTTGGATGTGTAGTAGTTTTAAGACTTAGCTTAGACACTAACTTAATGCTCACAATATTAACACAACTACCTCCATCAATAATCAACACACACACATACACACACACACACATTTCCTTCAACTAAACATCTAGTGTGAAAAATAGTTTCTCATTGTGTAGGATCATTTTCTTTCACTTGAACACCTAGGATTCTTCTAACCATTAAACGATCTCCTTGCATAGGTGCTACTTCACATGCTTCCTCACTTTCACTAGAGTAACTAGGAGATGAGGAACTCTCCTTTTCACTTTCGGTCACCACATATCCTTCCTTAAGGACCAAAGTTTTCTTGTTTGGGCATTGGGAAGCAATGTGCCCCCTTCCAAGACATTTAAAAAATTTGATAGAAGAAGTAGAAAAAGAAGATTCATGTTTAGAGTTAGGAGAGCTAGGGTACTTACCTTCCTTAGACCTCACGACCTCTTGAGAAGCTTGGCCCTTCCTCTTGTGCTTGTCCTTCCAAGTTGAGGAGTCTTTGTCCTTCCAATATAAGGAATCCTTTGTTGAAGAAGATTTCTTGTAGTTTCTTCTTCTCTTGATTTGTTGTTCCACCATTGAGGCTTGGTGGACCAACTCTTCAATGTCCATGAAGTGTTGCAATTCTACTACATCTCTTATTTCATAGCCTAGGCTTTTAAGAACCTAGCTATGGTAGCCTCCTCATCCTCCTTAGTGTTGGATTTAAATCTCAAAAGCTCAAATTCTTTGTAGTACTCATCCACACTCTTGGAACTTTGTTTCCACTTTTGGAGTTTGTGATGCAACTCCCTTTGGTAGTGTGATGGTATATATCTCTTCCTCAAGATGGTTTTAAGCTCTTCCCAATCTTCAATTGGTCTTGCTCCACATCTTCTTCTTTCCTTCACACTTTGGTCCCACTAAAGTAAGGCATAGTAATGCAGCGTACGTGATGGATAAAACGATAAAAGTATCAAACTCGTTGATTCAAAGAATACCCGAGGAATTGACACAGAGGGTTTGAGAAAACTTCTCGATTTTCATTAATAATTCAAAAACTGAAAACTAACATACTTGGGAAGCAAATATATAAAGGAAATAAACGAAGGATCCTAATGCAAAACAAATCCTAACAAAATAAATCCTAGTGCAAATCAAATCCTAACAACTGAGAATATCCTAGAAAGCAGGAAAGGATAATAATAAAAGGGAAACAACTCAACAATAAGATTTTATCTAATTAAAACAAGAAAAGATATTGTTGATTGGCTTTGGATTAGCCACTTTGTGCTGCATAATTTTGCACCGCATCATCCTCTCAGGGGTGGAGAAGATTCGCCCTCAAATCTGGAACCATCTTGTCTTCAGAAGAAGAAGTAGCAGCAGAGTATGGGAGAAGGTGCTTGACATTATCTGAAGTGTGAATATGACTAGGAAGCTGCAAACGATAAGCATTTTGGTTGGCCTTTTCAGTAATGACCAGCGGGCTAATCTTTCGAGCAGCAAGCTTATTATACTCATGAGCAGGAAAACGATCTCTTGTCAAAATTGCCAGACCGAATCGCCAACAGAAAATTCAACAGATCAGCCTACAACTTGTATTTTGCAGTGGCAGCAGTCAGGTGGGAATGGGTTTGCTGGTGTATCTGACGAAGTTGGTCCATAAACTTGGCTGTTGTGGCATGGGGACGCACCTTGCAGGGGAGGGTCAACAGATCAAGGGGGCCGCGGGGAACCAGCCCATAAATAACCTGGAACGGACTGTAACCAGTGTTGCGATTAACGGCATGGTTAAGAGCAAATTCTGCTTGACAAAGGTTGATATCCCAGGATTTAATATTGTCATCAACCAGACTGCGTAACAAGTTACCAAGTGAACGATTCACCGCCTCAGTTTGACCGTCAGTTTGTGGATGGTAAGCACTACTGAAGTTGAGTGTAGTGTTAGCCGAACGCCATAGACTCTGCCAAAAATGACTGAGGAAACGAGTATCACGGTCAGAAACAATGGAAGTGGGTAGCCCATGCAAGCGGTAGATCTCCCGAAAGAAAAGTTGTGCTACATTGACAGCATCTGGGGTGCACTTACAGGGAATGAAGTGTGCCATTTTAGAGAATCGATCAACCACAACAAAAATTGAATCGCTGCCACGCTGTGTACGTGGAAGGCCAAGCACGAAGTCCATGCTTATATCGGACCAAGGCTGAGTAGGAATAGGGAGGGGGAGATATAAACCAGCATTAGTAGATGTTCCTTTGGCCATCTGGCAGACACGACAACGGGCTACAAAACGATCAAATTCCTTGCGCAAAGAGGGCCAGAAATAAGAGCTAGACACAAGGTGGAGAGTGCGATCACGACCCACATGACCTTCATTGTGTAGTTCCTGGATGATCTTCAAACACAGGCTGCCCGCTGGAATACATAGCTGTAAGCCACGAAAAAGAAACCCATCTTGTAACATGAAATCAGTGCGCTCACCATGCTGTATTTTTAACAAAACTGCAGCAAAGAAAGGATCAGTAGCATATAAATCCAGAAACGAATCAAAACCAGGGACTGTGATTCGTATTTCAGTAAGTAAATTGTGTCGGCGACTGAGAGCATCGACTACCCTATTAGAAACACCAGCTTTGTGTTTGATGACAAAGGTGAACAGCTCCAGATATGCAAGCCAAGAAGCGTGACGCTCAGAGAGTTTTGGTTGGCTACTAAGGTATTTAAGGGCATCATGATCATGAAGAGGACGAATTCACGCTGAAAAAGATAGTGGTGCCAATGTTTCACCGCCTGAAAAATTGCATAAAATTCCACATCATATGTGTTGTAGCGAAGTTTGGCAGCAGACAATTTCTCACTGAAGTAAGCAACTGGGCGACCAGTCTGGCTGAGAACAGCGCCAATACCAGTTTTGGAGGAATCACAATGTAGCTTGAACAGTAGAGAGAAGTCGGGGAGCACTAAAAGTGGTGCTGTAGTCAACCGATGCTTAATTTCCATAAAGGCTGATTCAGCGTCAGCTGTCCAGACAAATTTAGTGCCCTTCATACAATCAGTAATAGGCGCCATGATGCTACTGAAATGAGGGATAAAGCGCTGGTAAAAGGATGCCAGGCCATGGAAGCTGCGCACAACAGTAATGGAAGTAGGCTGCGGCCACTGTTCTATAGCTGCAATTTTAGTATTGTCGACAACAATACCATCTTTAGAAACAACATACCCCAAAAAATGGACTGAGTTTGTCATAAAAACACACTTGCTCACAACAGCATAAAACTTATCACGGCGTAAGATGAGCAAAACTTCCCGTAAGTATTGGAGATGCACCGCCGGATTATCACTGTAGATAAGTATATCATCGAAGTAAACAACAACAGACTTACCTATGAAAGGGCGCAAGACCTGATTCATGACTGGCATAAAAGTGCTCGGTGCATTAGAAAGGCCAAACGGCATTACCAGCCATTCGTATAATCCTTCACGTGTCTTGAAGGCAGTTTTCCATTCATCGCCCTGTCGAATCCGTATTTGGTTGTAACCCCTCTTCAGATCCAATTTACTGAAAATTGTAGCACCGGATGGCTAATCAAGTAAATCATCCAAGCGTGGTATTGGGAAGCGATAACGAACTGTGATCTTGTTAATGGCACGACTATCCACACACATACGCCAGGTGCCATCTTTTTTTGGATTGAGGAGGGCAGGCACAGCACATGGACTAAGACTCTCTCGTATGTGGCCTTTAGCAAGTAATTCTTCCACTTGACGACAAATTTCTTCATGTTCTTTGGGGCTCATTCTGTAATGGGGTCGATTAGGCAAAGAAGCGCCCGGAACAAGATCAATCTGGTGTTGAATGTCACGAAGTGGAGGCAGTGCATCAGGGAGAGACTCGGGAAATATGTCCGTAAATTCTTCCAATAAGGGCTTGATAGTAGAGGAGACAGCAGTGGTAGGCATAACAGTATCATTCACAGGCTTGGAAAGAAGGATAAAAACCAGTCCCGTCTCAGTCATGGCTTCTTCAAAAGGGGCTCTAGACAGCAAAGTGATACTGTCCCCAGCAGTGTGAGCTTTACTGGGTAGTAACACAATCTTTTTGCCCCGAAAGAGAAAAGAGTAGGTGTTATCACAACCATCATGCATAACTGAACGGTCAAATTGCCACGGACGACCCAGTAGGAGGTGACAAGCATCCATAGGGACCACATCACAAAATATCTCATCAGAATAGGTAGGACCAATAGAAAAGAGAGCAGTACACGATGGGATACAGTGATGCCAATACTCTTGTTTAGCCACGCAAGTTTGTAAGGTTTGGGATGCTTTTCAGGACTTAAACCCAATTTCTGCACTGCTAATTCAGATAACACATTTTCACAACTACCAGAATCAATAATAAAACGACAAACCTTACCTGCGATCGTACATGAGGAGGTAAACAACGCATTACGACGCCAATCATCATCTGTAACATCAGAACTGAGAAAGGTACGACGCAACATTAGTAAAGGGCCCACGTCACCCTCTACAAGTTCATCTTCAATATCGCCATTAGCAGCTTTATCCTCAGCGTCAAAGATAGGCGGAGAATCCACATCCAAATCATTAGCCAATAAACCCCGCCTGTTGGATTGTGCATTACGGCACTCGGCTTGGCGATGGCCTATTTCGCCGCATTTAAAATAGCGAATGCCGCTAGTGGGACGTGGCGAGGTGGCGCCTTGAAGCGCGATTGAGCGACTTCGACACTTGGGTAGAAGAATTACGCGATGCAGCGGGAGGAGGGTTCTTGCGTGACGTGCTTCTTGCGCTTCGACTTGTAGTGCGCATTGATGCGATTCCGAAATTGTCAGAGGATCGAACATATTGAGAACATCACGAAGTTGTGGTCGTAGGCCACCAACATATTTAGAAACAAGTTGAATAGGGGACTCTACAGTTTCAGTGCGTGTAAGCAACGCATAAAACTCGACGGTGTAGTCATCAACCGATCCAGTGCCCTGACGAAGGAGTTGGAAGCGCTGGTATAACTCACATTCGTAATTGTAAGGAAGGAAGGTAGCTCGCATGTGCTTCTTAAGCTTCTCCCAGATTGCCCGAACATGTACGATTCCGCTTCGTCTGTTGCCACCATGCCTGAGCCCTTCCACGCAGTCTCATGGTGATCAGAGGAACACGTCGGTTGTCCGACACTTCTTTGAAATCCAGAATTTCCTCCACTGTGTGTAGCCAGTCCAAAAATTCATCAACCTGTAAGCTACCGTGGAACTCAGTGATGTCGACCTTGAATCCCGCTTCCCAGTGACGGCCAGTACCGTGACGGTCGGCAAAAGGGTTGCCGTCGAGTGCAGAAGTAGTAGTTTTCGAACCCGAAGAGAGGTGTGGAGATGACGGCGCCTGGAGGTCAGCCAGTTACTGTGTTAATTCCTCCACCTGTAATCGCAACTGTGCGATTTCCTCTCGTTGACGCATGTCATCCAGGTTAGCATGAGAAGGAGTCTCCTTGGCGGCATTGTGCAAGAACGTACCGACTACTGATACCAATCTGATGCAGCGTACATGATGGATAAAACGATAAAAGTATCAAATTCGTTGATTCAAAGAATACCCGAGGAATTGACACAGAGGGTTTGAGAAAACTTCTCGATTTTCATTAATAATTCAAAAACTGAAAACTAACATACTTGGGAAGCAAATATATAAAGGAAATAAAGGAAGGATCCTAATGCAAAACAAATCCTAACAAAATAAATTCTAGTGCAAATCAAATCCTAACAACCGAGAATATCCTAGAAAGCAGGAAAGGATAATAATAAAAGGGAAACAACTCAACAATAAGATTTTATCTAATTAAAACAAGAAAAGATACTGTTGATTGGCTTTGGATTAGCCATTTTGTGCTGCATAATTTTGCACCGCATCACATAGTCTTTAAACTCTAAGGAAACCAATTTGACTCTCCTTTCTTCATCAATTTCATGGGCTTCAAATAGTTGATCAATTTTGAGTTCCCAATCTAGATATGCCTCCGGATCACTCTTCCCATGGAATGAAGGGAATTTGATTTTTCCTCCCTCATAAGTATCATTTTTTCTTGGAGGTCTTCTATTATCCCTATGGTGCCCATGGTGACTTCCATGCTCTCTATGCCTTCTTCCTCTATGTCTTCTTTCTCTCTCGGATTCATACCCTTCCTCCTCATCAGAAAATTCTCTTTCATGGTGAAAACTCCCTTCCCTTTGGTTCTTCATCTCTTCCCTTAAAACATCCATTTGCCTATTCACGTGTCTTGTCATATGTGCTATTAAGGAGGCTGTTTTTGGATAAGGAGAATTTGAACTTCCACTATCCATTGTTACAACAACAAATACAACAAAAAAAATTACAAAAATAAAATTAAATGGACCTCACCACTCGCTAAGTATTTCACTAAAATAATGTTCCACTCACTACAAGAATCATGGCAAGCAGCGGCACTACCTTTGCGGCGGTTGCAGCAAAACTGCCGTCGGTGTAACAACAGAGGTGGTTTATGCGGCGGTTCGCCATAACCGCCGTTAGCTTCTTGAAAACTGTGGCGGTGGCTTGGTGACTTGCGGTGGTTCTGTGATTTAAAAACAAAAGGCTGGCATTTCCCTCTCTTGAAACCTTACCCTAACACCCCCTCGCTGCTCCCTGCTGCTCGTCGCCCTTCCTCGCACCTAACCACCACCACCAATCACCCACCACCACCGCGCTGCCCACTATATTTCTCTAGCCAGATCTGCTAAAGGAGAATATGAGGTAGCTCCCTTGGCCAACGATGCAAAAGCCAACGCATGCAGTAGTGATGACTATACGACACAGCAGTAGGCAGATTCACGATGTCTTTTGCTTTTGGGGTTTGTCGGTTTCTCTTTCTTTATTTGTTACTAATGTTTTTCTTCATTCATCCTTGAATTTATGTTTAAGGTGAAGGCTTGCAATGGTTCTGTCAGAGACTCAGAGGGAACGAGAAGCTAATGGACGACAATATAGAGGAAGAAAACCAATGAAGGTTGGGTATTTGACAGAGTTGATAACTGCATCCAATGGTAGTTTACCAAAAAGAAAAAAATCAGAAAGGTGTGCTTGATTTTTGTGGTTTGATTTTCTGGATTTTATGAATTTTTGGTATTATTGGTGATTTGGGTTTCAAAGTTTGATGTTCTCCTACAGGCATGAGGGGGCATCTCATGAGGTTTATATACAAAGCAATATTAAAGAGTATAATTCTGGTCTATTTTGGTTGATGGTGCATAACTCTTAACTCTATGCCATGTTTTCTTTTTTTAAGATGCTATTGTTTTGGAATTGTTCTTCTATATTGAGCTGCTTTGTGGTATAGTTTTTTAGTTTTAGGGTTATTTTCTAAATTACTCTCTTGGAGTGTGGCTCAAAGTTGTTAAAATTGCATTGAGAATGGAAATTGTGAGCACTTCTGGTCATCATTGATTGTGACAGCACGACTCTACACATTTACTTTCTCATAGTTTTTTGTTGGAGAAGCCAAATTATGGTTATTTTCATGGTCATTAATATAATAGGGCCAATGGTTAAAAAAAAAGCGGGTTTGAGGATTAAACAAGCTGGTAGAGGTTCATACAAAGGGATCTAGGTGTGTGTTTTGAAAACTATTATTGGTTATCTTTTGTGTTACTTCTTTATTTTGCAAAGTGCTGGAAAGTAGAAAATGGAAGCCGCTTCTTTAAGCTGCTTCTATGTAATGGTTACCAATATGTTTTATTAGCTATTTAATGATGTTCTGAGAAGAATTGACCATTTTAACAATAGCTTATGTTCACTTAATTATATAGTTGCTTCTGTATATCTGCTTTGCAGTTCTTTAAAAAGGGAATGATAATTGATTGGATTGGTAGCTGAATTTTGTGTTCTATATTTTCAATGCAATGTTGTGATGTCTTTTGCAGTCATCAACATATGGCAAGGTTCATATTTTGGATGGAGTTATTCAACTCACAGAAAGGGATGAATGAGAACACACAAGAAATGATCACTCATCTTCCTCTTTGCTTTATTTTGGTTTTGCTCTAATTTTGAGGATTAAGTTCTGGTGGTGCTGTGAATGGCTGATGACTGTGCAAATTCCTTGGTTTGATTCTGTTTTTGCTGACATTGGTGATGAAGTGAAGTAATTTGAAGTGACAGAACATGGAAGAATAGCATGTCAAACTAATTATGCACCTGTGTGTGTTCTGTTTATACTTGCTGAGAGAAGCTTTTTCCCCCCTCTTATTTCCATGTTTTAATATATAAAATTAGAATTGTTTAGAAATCCAATTTTAGTTATGGGTCGTACACATTTGATTGTGCTTTACAGCTTATATATTTTTATATATACAAAATGCTTTTGATTTTTGTATCCCATTGTTGACATGGTCACATTAAACACCCACCCACTTGTTATGCATTGGGTTGTTTTGTTTCACATTATAGCTAAATTATAGTGGCTAAGAGTAATTCTGTATTATAGGGCAGCACATACATCATCAGATCAATGCTTGGATATCGACATGAAGACTGCTGGTGTAGCTCGTGGAATAGCTTACCTACATGAAGACTGTAAGCTTCTTTTTTATAAGTATTCTCAAGTGTATAGTTATTCACAGAAGACAACGCTTTTACGTGCTACTACATGTTCCTTTTAGCTCAGATATATTCTTTTAAAATGTATATTTTTCTATAAACTAAGTACATGGAATTCTTTAGAAATTTTCAACGACATTTAAAATGCATCTGAGGTGGTTCCGTTCTTGTTGATTGCAAATTTAGAATTGCTCATGTTTTTAAGTTTGATCTTTTTGGTTTCCATGGCATATTGTATTTTTTATCTTCTTATTTCTAGATAATTAATTTATCAGGCCATCCACGCATTATTCAACGAGATATCAAGTCATCAAACATCCTTCTCGATCACAACTTTGAACTTTGAAGCTCTAGTAAGCCACTTCATTAATCTGCAGCCTCTGATGCAGAATACTTCTTAAATTTTTTAAATATGTCTGTTTAGTAAGTTGATTCATTCTTAAAATGCCAGCTTGTACTGACTGCTGCGGAGCATCTCCTATTGATGTTTCACTTGTTCTAATTGGGACTTTTGTTTTATTGATAGGATTTGGCCAATAGGTTTCAGACTTTGGGCTTGCAAAATTAGCATTGGATTCATACACACACGTAACTACGCGTGTAATGGGAACCTTTGGGTAGATAACACTCTGTTTGTAGCGTAGCTTGAGTCACATATTTTAGTGTTTATTTATTTCTTTATTTAGAATATCCTATTATTAGCCTTTAAATGTATTACATCTATCCTATAAAATAGCTTGTTAAGCACTGTTATCATACTCTGTGAGTGATAGCTATTAGTTTGCTAGTTAAGTTGGGCAAGGACCAACTTAACTAGCATAATCATTCAACTCCTCCCTCTATACATTTGAAGTCTTGACTTGGTTTGTTCTTGTTGTGCTGGTTATATTTATTTTCCCTCTTTGTAGGCACACACCCTTGCATATAATTCATATTGTTGCAAATTTCTTGAGGATGTGGTCAACATATTCCATTTTCCGATATTTATCACAGACTGGAGCTTCAGTTGTTCTTTTTCTATTTGCCTGCCTGCCCCTGCATCTATCCTATTTTTGATTTTGCAAAAGCCTTGGAAGGTTGGTTTTTGTTTTTGTATGTTCAAAGAAAATTTCAGTTTTTAACTTTAATGTGTCAGTGTGTGGTTTTGTGCTTTTTATTTTCCACTTGATTGCTGAGTTAAAATAAGAGTGTGGCCATGAGTTGATAGTTTTATGTTTTTTATCAAGTTATCATCTATTCTTATTTTTTACATGTTTTTGTTTTGCAGGTATTGAAGATTGTTATGGTCTCTGATGAGAATCTTGTAATTATGTGGAATCTTATTTGTCACTGTTTTTCCTTTAGATCCTTGGGGTGTCCATATGTTTGGTTTGGTTGGTTAGGAACTTGAAACAAAAAAAAAAAGTATGATTTTTTTCATCTGGGTGTTAGTAAAATGCTGTCATGATTTTCATTGCCATAAATTAAATTATGGTATTATTGTTGGGTAAATTTAGTTCTTTTTTTTTCAAGCTATTGGTTTTGCTTAGAGTTAGAAGTTTGCAAAAATTTCTGATTCTAATTAGGTATGCGCATATAACCTATCAAGACTTTTAGCCTTGGTCAATGGTACTTGCCTTCTGCAAGTAGAGGTTGGAGAAAGCTCATTTGCATTGTTAGTCTGAATGAGGGAATAGCCTTGATGTGCTTTTATAATTGGGCAACCAACTTTTTATTATTTTTTTAATTTTTTTGACTTTTTGCGGCGGTTGAAACCGCCCCTATATTTTTTTATTTTTTTTGTTACATTGCGGCGGTTGAAAACTGCCCCTATATGTTTTTGTTTTTATTTTTTGTAACACTGTGGCGGTTCAAAACCGCCCCTAATTTTTTTTTAATTTTTTGCAGACATTTTGCGGCGGTTCTAAACCTAGAACCGCCGCTAATAGCCTTAGGAAACCTGCGGTGGTTATTCCAGCGGTTGGTTATAACCGCCACGAAATGACATCCTGACACTGATTACTGCAGCGGTTGTCGAATCGTGGGCAGGGGTATTTTGCGGCGGTTAGAACCGCCGCAGAATGTCTTTTCAACCGCCGCAAAATGCCTTTTTTTTTGTAGTGACTCGTGTATAACACTCAAATAGGTTATTTCTATGATATGTACTTTTGCCTTTTTCCACTCTCTAAAGTGCTACTCATAAGCTCTTTAAAGAACCCATCAATTGCTCATCAAGAATGTCGAAAACTTAAATGCCCTTGTGGAAACACACAATAAAATATATCATTCATGAGGTCAAAAATGACAAAATGAGACTCTAAGACAAAACCAAAGAAATTTAAAAGATAAACAAGAAAAAAAGGTAATCAAGAAAGCACACTCAAATAATAGAGGTCAAAGAAGACAAGTGGAAAGTCAAAAGATATGACAGACTAGGCTAAAATAGTGAAAAGAATGGAATATTTGTGTGTTTAAGGAAAATCAATCCAAATAAGGTCCAAAAATCCTGAAAATATTACAGAGACTAGAAAATATGTTGAGAAATAGTTTGGAATTTTTATTCTGGAATTTTCTGAGTATTTTTTTGTTTTGAAAATGCCTTTTTCTATAAGTGTTTTTTTGCAGAATCACTTTTTTAAGCACTTTTCTTTTCATATTTTCCTTTGCAAATTTGAATTCCTCTCTTTTTGCTAATCAATTTAGCCTTTTGAATTTCCAGATTTAGAGTTGAAATGAATTTTTAACACCAAAAACAATTTATCAACAATATTTTTGGATCAAACGGGCTTTGGTGAGGAAGAGGATGATGAATGGTATCAATTTTCAGAAATTTTTCCAACAACGAAAAAATTGGAATCCCCACTCAATATCAGAATATAAATGATGAAATGGACCTTAAAACAAGAAATCACTTGTAATCAACAATTAACAAAATGATTACTCAAAATCATGAAGATCAAAGATGAACATGAAGAACTTGAAGCTTCAACAATAGAGTTTCTAAGCCAAAGCAGAAATGTGCAGAATCGAAATTTGAGCAACAACAACTTAGTTTTTAATGCAAATTAGGCCAGAAACACGAAATAAACATGAATCAGCAACCAGAATCAAGAATCAACAACACACAACTTGATGATCAAGCCATAAACATGGCTGTTTGGTGCAACAAAACCCAAAAAACATGCAGAACAATAAATCTAGCGACAACAACACAGAAAATGGTACGAATCAAACCAAAGACAATGATAAAATCACGGATTCAACCAGGAACACAATGGCTCAACACAAACTAAAGTCGATCGTGATCAAATCCATACCACTGTGATATTTTTTTTTTAATTTGATCACGGATCCGGTAATAAAATATGTTTTGACACTTGATTTAAACAGATCCAAGTCAGATCTATTTAGATCTAAAAGAAAAATGAAGGAAAGAATGGAAACAAAAATTACGGAAGAAAGAACGATACTGTAAGAAACTTAAGAAAAAAATTGGAAAAATTTATGATCATGGAAGAGGCTAAATGATACCACATGATGTGAACTACACATGTAAGTTCACTAAAAATCCAAGGATCATTCCGTACACCATAATTTTTCCAAACACAAGATCAATTAAAAAGGTGAAGAACTTACAAAATATGGACTAAAAAGAAATGGATCAAAAAAGTGAAGAAATGCCACATTCAAGGATGAATGATAAATCTCATTGTTGGACCGTCACAAGCACAAACAAGCCCTTTGATAAGATCCATGGAGGTTCTAAGAAGAACTAGGAGGAGCAACTTGTTCTAAACTCACAATATCATAAATGATAAAAAAGGCCCCCAAATGATGCTACATCAAGGTCTATTTATACTAGGTGCTGGACGCACCCCCTAATTACTAACGCGCCTCCTAAGTGCTAACATAGCCAAATACAAGGCTTTTCAAGAAATTGACTAAATTATCCTTTTTTTATTACAATTAAAGAAATCCTAAACATTCCCAACTATTAAAAGCTTTTCTTGAAGGGCTTTTCTTGTCCTCATCATGAATCAAAGAAGTGAAGGAATGCCACATTCAAGGATGAATGATGGCGAATAAGTTGGGGGTCTCAAGAGTAGCAGATGGCGAATAAGGTGGGGGTCTTAGGATCAGCAGATGATGAAATGTATGTTGTAACACCCCACCGAGACAGGACGTCACTTTATCCTGACTCAGCAACAACACATCTTCAATCCAACATCAGAGTACGCAATAGGACATATTGGCCGTGACGCAACATTGCTTCCCAGGCTTTAAGTACATGATCTTTCTAGTTCATCTGCTATTCATTATCACATAATTTAGCAAATACGGAAAACGAAGGGGTAAGACACTCATCAATCACCGATAAGCAGGAAAACAATATAGTAGAGAAACTGCTATCATATAGATAAGCATATCACAATAATCATTAACATAACTATTACCACAGATACACCCTCAAATTATTGAGTACACGATCACAGACTAGACCATACTAATACGTCATACTGACAATCCTGACCGCACGGTCACAGACCACATCAAACTCTGATATCACGGACTGACAAGTGTCATGATTCTTTTGGGCTGATCATCGGCCCTACTCCCTAGACCAATTACTGATCTTAAAGAGACATGAGTTGGTTGTCCTGGGAACATATCCTGTTATGCTACCATCTTCGATTACCGATTACGGTATCCCATACTACCATACCCAATTACCGGAGTAAGGCACCATCCTGTGCGCAATGACGACATTCTCTATACAGAGAATGGCCAAGATTGTCCACCTATCAGACGTGGAGTCCTGGAGACTCGTTCATGACCGAGTCCACATACCCTCAAGGTCAGTGACTATCTCCAAACTACTCCATACCTTTAGTACCACAAACATGGAGAGCCTCGTCAGAAAGACTGGTTCCACATACCCTCAATGCCACCGACTATCTCATTACCATCCCATCGATACCTCAGGTACACCAACCTCGGGAACACCGACCCGGCTATCATCACAAATAGAGCATCGACGGTAATAATCACTA
Organism: Calophaca sinica; assembly: GCA_037113605.1. Lineage (NCBI taxonomy): Eukaryota > Viridiplantae > Streptophyta > Magnoliopsida > Fabales > Fabaceae > Calophaca > Calophaca sinica. The sequence goes on along the minus strand of CM073735.1, from coordinate 100,497,213 downwards.
CTACCGTCAAGGGATTCGCAAACCTCTCACTAGAGGGCGTCACCCTTGACTTTAACGTCACAAATCAGACTCACATATATCACATACAACCAGTACTCATAAATATCAGCATATTAATCAGATTATCAACCATCTTTAATCAATATAAGGATCAGCCCTAGTGTCGCTCAGGCGACCTACTATTGACATGTTATCAAACAGCACATCAGCAGTCATACAATCATAAAACAATCATATCAAAATATCTCAACAACCAGCATCCATCCATAGATATCAATAGATCATTCCTATGATTGATAGACCTCTGACAACTGTCTTTTGCTATCACAAGTCACAGCCCCTCTCCTGAGGTGCTGTTACTATTAACCCCTAGTAGGGCTAAGGAACCCTACGTATGCTAACAGTACTACTCTACTATCTATTTTTCCTAGTGATTAAGGTATCTTTTCCCTTACCTGGCTTAGAAGATTGTTGCCGCTCGCATCCCGTCCCCATGTCCTTATCGCGCCTCCCTAATCTCATCCACGCCCTCCCAAAGGATCCTTTGGAAGAAGTAAGGAGAATGGAGGGTGAAGGGTGGTATTTATAGCCATTTTGGGTCCATCCCGTCACGGTAGTCTTCAGGCATAAATCTCGTTGCGTCGCGATGTGGTACACATGTCAGCAATCCCATGCTCTGATCCACCGACTTAACTCACCGACTTACATCGCGTCGCGACCAGATTTGTACTAGTCTCATCGCGTCGCGAGAGGCTGGCCAGAAATGTCTCATTGATGACGTTCTAGAAGATTCTCAAGTGTTCTATGCCTTTCTAGGGTATTCTAAACGATTCTAAGGACTTCTATCTCCTTTTTAGGGTTTTTGGGTCTCATTTAAGCCCATTTTATCCCTAATTAAGGTTTTAAACACTCGTTTATCACTTAATTACCAATCTAATTATTTTTTAATACTGTTTTGAAAATCAGGATGTCACATTACTACCCTCCTTAATGAATTTTCGTCCCCGAAAATTCAAAGGATGTTATTCTTCCGGAACAGGATTGCTAATGTCAAACTCTCTGCCCAACCTCATCTCAGTTGTCATCCGATGTGGAGACAACTTTGACTCTAGACACGGCCAGTAACTCGACCCTCCCCATAGTCCTGTTAGAACTGAACTGCTCTGATCCACTAATGTAACACCCCATCGAGACAGGGCGTCATTTTATCCTTACTCAGCAACAACACATCTTCAATCCAACATCAGAGTATGCAACAGGACATACTGGTCGTGACGCAACATTGCTTCCCAGGCTTTAAGTATATGATTTTTCTAGTTCATCTGCTATTCATTATCACATAATATAGAAAACATAGAAAACAAAGGGGTAAGACATTCATCAATCACCGATAAGCAGGAAAACAGCATAGCAGAGCAATTGCTATCATGTACATCAGCATATCACAATAATCATTAACATAACTATTACCACAGATACACCCTCAAATTCTTGAGTAAACGGTCACAGACCAGACCATACTGATACGTCATACTGACAATCCTGACCATGCGGCCACATATCACATCAAACTCTGATATCACGGACTGAAAAGTGTCATGATTCTTTCGGGCTGATCACTGGCCCTACTCCCTAGACTAATTACTGATCTTAAAGAGACATGAGTTGGTTGTCCTGGGAACATATCCTGTTACGCTACCATCTCCAATTACCGGTTATGGCATCCTATACTACCATTCCTAATTACTGAAGTAAGGCACTGTCTTACGCGCAAGGACGATATTTCCTATACAGAGAATTGCCAAGATTGTCCACCTGTCAGACGTGGAGTCCTGGAGACTTGTTCACATGACCGAGTCCACATACCCTCAAGGACAGTGACTATCTCCAAACTACTCCGTACCTTTAGTCTCACGGACATGGAGAGCCTCGTCAGAAAGACCGGGTCCACATACCTTCAAGATCTTGGCCGAATCCACATACCCTCAAGGCCACCGACTATCTCATTACCATCTCGTCGATACCTCAGGTACACCAATCTCGGGTACACCGACCCGGCTATCACCACAAATTGAGCATCGACGGTAATACTCACTACTACCGTCTAGAGATTCACAAACCTCTCACTAGAGGGCGTCACCCTTGACTTTAACGTCACAAATCAGACTCACATGTATCACATACAACCAGTACTCATAAATATCAGCATATTAATTAGATTATCAACCATCCTTAATCAACATAAGGATCAACCCTAGTGTCGCTCAGGCGACCTACTACTGACATGTTATCAATCAGCAGATCAGCAGTCATACAATCATAAAGCAATCATATCAAAACATCTCAATAACCAGCATCCATCCATAGATTTCAATAGATCATTCCTATAGTTGATAGATCTCTGACAACTGTCCTCAGCTATCACAGGTCACAACCCCTTTCCTGAGGTGCTGTTACTATCAACCCCTAGTAGGGCTAAGGAACCCTACATATGCTAACAGTACTACTCTACTATCTATTTTCCCTAGTGATTAAGGTATCTTCCACTTACCTGGCTTAGAAGATTGTTGCCGCTCGCGTGCCGTCCCCACGTCCCTGTCGCGCCTCCCTAAGCTCCTCCACGCCCTCCCAAAGGATCCTTTAGAATAAGTGAGGAGAAAGGAGGGTGAAGGGTGGTATTTATAGCCATTTTGTGTCCATCGCGTCGCGATGGTCCTCAGGCATAAATCTCATCGCATCGCGACGTGGTACACGTGTCAGTAATCCCACGCCCTAATCCACCTACTTAACTCACCGACTTACATCGCGTTGCGATCAGATTTGTACTAGTCTCATCGCGTCGCGATAGTTGACTAGAAATGTCTCATTTTTGACGTTCTAGAAGATTCTCAAGTGTTCAACACCTTTCTAGGGCATTCTAAACGATTCTAAGGACTTCTATCTCCTTTTTAAGGGTTTTGGGTCTCATTTAAGCCAATTTGATCCGCAATTAAGATTTTAAACACTCGTTTATCACTTAATTACTGATCTAATTATTTTCTAATACTGTTTTGAAAATCAGGATGTCACATATGTTCACCACATTAAACAGATAGAAGGCGAGATGATACATCAAGGAGGAAGAAGGGAAAGCAAAACGGTTGGAAATGAAGATCCTCGCACTGAATATGAGGGGGATAGGTGATCGTGTGAAGCGGAGAAGAGTGTGATTGCTAATTTCAAAGGGAGGCTTTGATTTCTGAATGTTTCAAGAAACCAAGAAAGAAAAGTTGGAGGATAGTGAACTGGCTAGTATTTGGGGAAGCAAGGACTACAAATGGATTACAAAACTCTCTGTTGGTCTGTCCGGTGGTATGGTAAGCATGTGGAAGCCTAATTTATTATCTGTTAGTTTTATTTCTCTGGAACAGGATTTGTAGGTATATGTGCAATTTGGAAGGATATCAGATTTTATTGGTTAATATTTACTCCCCTTGTACCGTCGCTGGAAAAAGGAGGATGTGGGAGGAAATTTACATGTCAAGAAGAGGTTTTCCGAAAGGTGAGGGGTGCCTTGCTGGAGATTTCAATGTTGTGACACAGCCTGGTGAACGAAAAGGGAACGGAGGCAGTGATTATCGACTGGAGGTAGAAGAGTTCAGAGAATTTATTGAGCGAATGGAATTAATAGATGTTAAGCTGCTAGGGAAAAAATATACCTAGTTCAGTTCAGATGGCCCGAGAATGAGTCGCATTAACAGGTCCCTATTATCCGAAGGTGCGGTGGAAAAATGGAAGGTCAAAGCGCAGTGGGTAGGTGATCGAGACATTTCAGACCATTTTCCGGTTTGGTTAGTGAACTATTGGGGGCCAAAGCCATTCAGATTCAATAATTGTTGGTTGGATCATGAGGAGTTCAAATCCTTTGTGAAAGAAAATTGGAATTCCTTTCAAGTGGAAGGGTGGAAGGCCTTTGTGTTGAAGGAAATGATGAAGATGCTAAAAGAAAGGTTAAAATGGTGGAATAAGGAGATATTTGGAGAGGTGGATCTAAAATTTGATGGTATAGTGCACGAGATAAATGCACTAGATGAAGCCGCAACAGAGGGTGATGTTCCTGATGCAGAAAGAAGTAAAGTTTTATCATGGCAGTTTTGGAAACAACTTAGAGCAAAAGAAAGTCTTTTGTTGCAAAAATCCAGAGCCAAATGGATTTTGGAGGGTGATGCAAATACCAGATTCTTCCACGCTTGTTTAAAGCATAATAGGAGAAGAAACTAGCTGTTAGCATTAAAGGTAGGGGATGAATGGATAGAGGGTGTGAAACAAATTAAAACTGAAGTGAAGAGGCATTTTGAAGAAAGTTTCAGAGAGGTTGAGTTTGCTAGACCGGTCCTAAGTGGAGTGGATTTTAAACAGATATAAGGGGCTGATAATGCGGCACTCACAGCACCGTTCACCAAGGAGGAGATCAAAGAGGCTGTGTGGAGTTGTGAAGGGGATAAGAGTCCGAGGCCTGATGATTTCAATTTCAGATTTTTTAAGGAGTGCCGGGAGCTACTGGAACCCGAGGTATGCGACTTTATTCATGAGTTTTATGTTCATGGTCGGTTGCCGAAAGCTGTTACAGCATCCTTTTTGGCTCTGATTCCAAAGAAGGAGAATCCATAGTCCTTGTCAGAGTATAGACCCATATCCCTTATAGGTAGCCTGTATAAAATTCTCGCAAAAGTGTTAGCAAAAAGGTTGAAAATAGTACTGGGTAATGTGATCTCTATGTGTCAAACAACATTCATCCCCAAAAGACAAATCCTAGCTGGTGTATTAGTGATTGATGAAATTATTGACTTGGCCAAAAGAAGAAAAGATGGTTGTTTCTTGTTGAAAGTGGGTTTTGAGAAAGCATACGACCCAGTTAATTGGGGGGTATTTAGATTACATGATGCAAAGGATGGGCTTTGATATACTGTGGAGAAAATGGATGAAAGGATGCATTTGTAGTAGTTCAGTCTCAGTGTTAGTAAATGGGAGCCCCACAGATGAGTTTATTGGACAGAAGGGATTGAGACAGGGTGACCCATTAGCGCCATTTCCTTTTCTCATTGCGGCTAAAGGATTGGCCGGTTTGGTTAACAAAGCAGTGGAAATTGGAGGATTGAAGGGCTATAAAGTGAGCAATGACATTTCCTTTCCTCTATTACAGTTTGCAGATGATACAATCTTGGTTGCACTGAGTCTTGGTATAATTTATGGTACATCAAAAGCATTTTGAGGAGTTTTGAATTGGCTTCAGGGTTAAAAGTAAATCTTGCCAAGAGTAGCATCTTTGATATAAATCTGAGCAACCATTTCTTAGAGGCTACAACTAGTTTTTTATACTGTAATGTGGGGGAGATACCTTTCAAATTTTTAGGGATTTCGGCAGGAGCTAATCCAAGGAGATGCAGCACTTGGCATCCAGTGGTAGAGATAGTGAAGAAGCGGCTTGATACATGGTGGGGGAGGTACCTTTCAATGGGAGGTAAGGTAACTTTAATTAATTTAGTTTTAAATAGCTTGCCATTGTACTTTTTCTTTTTCTATAAGGCCCCAAGAAAGGTGTTGCAAACATTGGTTAAGATCCAAAGGAATTTTTTGTGGGGGAGCGGTGAGGAGTATAGGTGTAAAAAATTTGGAGCTATTTAATATATCACTCTTGGCCAAATGGAAATGGAGATGTTTGGGAGACAAATATGCTATTTGGTATGACTTATTAAAGTATAGGTATGGGCCCCTTGATGAATTTTGCTCTCAACAACAAATTCCGGTAATAACAGCAAAAGATTCTCTATGGTGGAGAGATTTAATGCTGCTAAAACCAAATAGAGGAGAAAATGCATCTTGGTTTTCGAATGCGATTAAATGTAAACTCGGGGCTGGAGATAAAACTAGATTTTGGTATGACAAGTGGTGCAGACTAGTCCCTTTGAAAGAACTCTTCCCCAGATTATTTCAAATTGCGGTGGATAAAAATGTCACTGTGACTGAAATGGGATGTTGAGAGGGAGAAATTTGGGTGTGGAAGTGGCAATGGAGGAGATTGTTATTCGTTTGGGAGGAGGAAAGTGAAAATGAATTAAAAATCTTACTTACAGGAGTTGGATGGAGAAGGGGGGAAGAGTGATGTATGGGTTTGGGCTTTCGACAGTGTGAACGGTTTTTCGGTAAAATCTTGCTATCACCTTTTATTAAGTCTTTGCAGGTTCGAGGAGGAAAACATCGATGCAAGGACATCATTCAACAGGTTGTGGAGGTGCAATGTACCATCGATAGTGTTGGCGTTTGCTTGGAGACTACTACAAGGTAGATTGCCAACACGGGAGGAGCTTTTTAAAAGGGGAGTCCTAAACTCAAGCTTTGAAGTTTGTTGTGTTTTTTGTTTTAATAACAATGAAGGTTGCAATCACCTATTCTTTATGTGCTCATTTTCTTATAATGTGTGAAGAGCCATTTATGCATGGATGGGTTTTGATGGGGTCTACAATGGGGATGGTATTCGTCATTTTTTACAACATGGTAGCTTGGTTAAAGGGAAGAGATGCAAAAGAGTTAGGCACCTCATATGACTTGCGGTTGTATGGTCTTTATGGAGGCATAACATCATTTTTTAAGGAGAAATAGCTAGTTGTACTGTTCTAATTGCGCAGGTTAAAATTTTGTCATGGGGGTGGTTTATATATAAGGAAGGTAGAAATACTATATTACAATTTTCACAATGGGGTGCTTTTAATATGAGAATAAAAAATGGGAAATACAAATGCAAATAAAATTCCTGAGAATAATATCTGAGAATATTTTTTAAAAACTTGAAACAAATATAGAATCTAACATTCTTACCTCACTTTCCCACGAATAATTTTGGAATACCTGAAACAAACACCCCTTTATTTTTTGTTTCATGTGCAGTAACTTTGTGTTTTTGAAATTGAATAGGAATATAGAGTTCTTTTTATATGGATGTGATTTCATCCATGGAGAGGATTTGTTAAGCAGCGCACACTGAATTTGTGATCTTAAAATAAAATGTATTTGCTGTCAAATTTTTTAAACAGATCGTCTTGTATAAATTGGAAGTTAACTTTATGGGTTCACTAAAAAAAGATGAAACGAAGATATTGAGAGCTATTGAGTATTAAATTATGGCGAAGCTAAAAATATTTTGAGGAATATTTTAATTTCTGTCTCTATATTTAATATATATGATGAAATTTATAAGTCTTTTGCAGTTTATGAAAAAAACTGATGGGGAGGTTTTTTATATTATAGACGTTATTTTTATTTTTATTTGGTAACTAAAGTATATTTATATCAATATCAATGTATAGGAAATAGGAAAATATTATAAATAAGTTAGTTACGAAATTATTTTTAAAATTAAGATTATTTTATTTTGTCTTTTGATAAGGAAATCAGAGACGATTTTAATTTCTGTATATAATCAGGAATTTTAGATTATAGTTTTTTTTTATAAATTTTTGGTGGAATTTTTTTTTTTTTTTAGAAACTTTTGAACTTTTCATTGACTCTACTAGCCCGTTCAAAAAAAAAAAAAAAATTAACTCCACTAGCTCGGGTGCTTTCGAAAAAAATCCTATAGATATTTTGGAGTTGATTTTTATTCAAAGTTAAAGTTTTTTTTTTTTTTTGAGGAAATCAAAGTTAAAGTTAATGGTCGATGGATCGTATTTTTTATGTAAACTAGTTGAGAGAACTAGGATGAATTCTAATTAAGATTCTTTTGGTAATTAAACTGTCTTTTGTTAGCTATAGTACACAACATTTCTAGTTTTTTTAACTTGAATTAAGTAAAGTATGTTAAATGCCATTGTATATGTCTAATAATGATCAAATTGGTTAGGATTAATTATGTTTGGATTCTAAAGTTTTAGAATATATATTTTGTCTTAAATGTTCTAAATTCTGCTATAGTTTACTGATAAAAAAAAATCTGCTATAGTTTGTCTTTATTGATTTATTTGTTATTTCTTTTGTTTTAGTCATTATGGTATTTGAATTTGATTAATGTCTAATTAGTTTTTGTATTATAGGCACTAAAACAAGAAATCCATCGAAAATTTATCGTATTTGATTAATGTTTTAATTAGTTTTTGTATTATAGGCACTAAAAGAAAATAATATTAGTAGATACAAAAAAATCCATCGAAAAATCTGTCTAAATTTAAAGGACCAATCCGTCAAAATAATGTAATTAAGGAACAATATCGAATATCAGCACAAGTTTTTTGTCAATCAGCATAAGTCTTGTGTTAATGTATTGTCTAATTATTGTTTTAGCTTAAGAAGATTTAACTATGGTTCTTTTGTAAAAAATTCTTCGTACCTCTTGGTGTGTTTTATAGTTATTGTTTTTGGCTTTTCTCTTGTGAGTTACAGAACCTGTGTATTTAGTGAATGGTTATAAGTAGTTTATCGCATTCTATTATTCCTGTTCCGTAATTGACTAGACTTTGTTTTCTGACTTCAATTTTTGTTGGTTTGTTATGTTAGTTTTATTTTTATTTTTATGTTCAATTAATTGTTTTTTGTAACTTAACAATTGTTTAGTAGATATAAATGAATATCCTAGTTTTATTGCTTTTATTTGATTACTTAATTATTTAGTTTGGTTATTAAGAAATTTTCCTGTGCATTAATCGGCAGTATTGAATCTCATAAAGATCTTTGAAAAAAGTTGTGAATGTAATTTTGGCTGCTGAAGAAATAATGTTCTCGAAAATATTTTTTAGACTACATTTGTGCGAAAGATTCGTGAGCTCAAAACGGCAGAGCGCTCAGAGCATTTCAATCTTTGAGAGGATGGTGCTTCGTATCGGCCCGGATCTACAATTAGTTGGCTTGTGTTCTGAAATAATATCTTTTGAAATATATTTGAATATAACGTGTAGGCCAAAATCAGATAATTTCAATATATGTTGTTGATTTTTTTTGACTGGCATATATGTAATTGAGTTTTTTTGAGAGAAGGAACTTTTATGTCATTTCACTAATAATAAGATCCACAATTCAAATAGAAATCGCTTAAAAAACATGAGAGTTAGCCATACATGTAGCCACTCTTGTCAATGTGTGAGTAATTACATTATCTTTTTTCATAGTAAATTTTATTGAAGAGATACAATTGATAAAGTTTGCCTACACTCAGATAGCACCAAACTCTAAGTGGTCCTCTGGGACTCGTATGACATAAAAAATAACATCAGTAAAGCCAAGCTCCCGCACCCATCAAATAACAACTAACAGGTAGCTTCACCTATGTGCACCTAGAAGAGGAGAGAAACCGATAGTTATGGCTCTTAAGAAATGTTTCAGGTTTCCTACTAATTTTTCGCTCGAATTTCATTATATGGGGGATCACACACAAACAACTACCTTAACATAGTGTTTTGTTTGAGAAGAGGGAAAAGATTATTTTAATTAGTTGTTTGGATTTAAATTTTGGTTGTTTAGTTCAATTTTTTAGATGGAATGAACCCTAACTAGATCATTTTTTGCCTCCGTTTGAAATCAAGGGAATTTAAAAGGGAGAGGAGGTGAGTTTGTAAACATTAATTAGATTAACTAAAATATTCTTAGATTAAATGTCACGTACAATGTCATAAGAGTATAAAAAGTAAATTAACGATTATCATCATTAAAATCCATTTTGTCTTCTCGTGAACCAAATAAAAAGAGTATTAGTTTCCATCCTCTCCCTCTCATTCTCTCGATCCAAATAAAAAGAGTATTAGTATAAAAAGTATCTTACTATCTTATTATGTTTCTTCCCTCCCTTCCTCGAGATTCGTCAAGTTGTTAGTGTAGCTGTAGGCTTCCCTAAAGGTATATAGCCCAAAACTATGGCCCAGTGACCTGAAGAAGTTTTCTATTGTCCATAATCAAGCTATAACAGTGCTGAGGAAATCAACAATCTCGTTGAGCTGATTCCAGTGCTACCCGGGAATCAAGCTCAAGAAAGATAAGTCAATTTTATTTTCATAGCGGCCTTTATGACATTTCTATTTTTGATGTTTTTATTTTACTAAAACAGTTTCAGTACAAATGTTTCAATATAAAGTAGCAGCACTAGTCCTTAATATTAGTTTGTGCATGTAGAAAGTTGTTTAAGTTGCCTATGAATGTATTTAGCTTGACTTTAAAGTAATTATAATTAACTTGTTTTTCTTTAGTTGAGTTAATAACCGATAATAATATCATAATTGTGAGGAATAAGAAATAGATAAGGTGTTCACTAACTATATTTTGGAGCTATTTTCCACATATAATCCTTCAAAGATGGAGGAAGCTACATTTGTTGTAAAGGACAGGCTTTTTAACTCTATGAAGACAACAATTGAGGGACCTTCACAAAAGAGGAAGTCTTGTATGACCTAAAACAACTGAAACCTTGGCTACCCCAGGTTCTGATGGTATGAGCAAACCCAAGTTAGTAATAAAAGAAGTTTGTGGGAACCTTTGCCAAAAGACATGTATAAAATCAACACGGATGCAACGATTTCAGAGAAGGGACTATGGCCGAGGGATGGCAGCGGCAACTTGATCAATGGACGACTTCAATGACCCAAGTGCGGTAGAGGTTATGGGTGTCTTCCTTCCTAGGGTTGATGTTTGCGAAGGATTGTTGTTTTCAGAGGAGAGTAGCGGAAACTGATTCAATTGAGGTATTTGAGACCGTCCAAAGCAAAGTTTACCCTTATTCCTATATGTCCAAACCAAAGGAGTGAACTCCTTTGGTCATTGAGTCTTATATATTTGTAAACATTTTGTCCACTGGACTTGAATGGAATATCCATTAAAGTTTTTGTCAACAAAAAGGTAACTTATTTTAACATCTATTAAATTTGAAAATGAGTCATAATCAATATGATTAGTGCTTGGGCTGAGAATTGCTCGTAGTCACTCAATTCCTGTTCTGTTTACTGAGCTTGATTCGTAAGTGATAATCTATATGGTTAAATTGAAAAATAAAAAATAAAAAATCAAAGTGCTTGTTCTTAAACCACTTCATGATTAAGCATTACAGTTGCTTAACCTTCAGGATTGGTCTTGCTCTATTGAGAACATCTATCGTGAAGCTAACAGGACTGCTGATGGTCTTGCTCGCATGAGACAGTGTAGTTCTTTTTCTTGTACAATTGTTGATAGTATTCCTCCCCAACTTGTTTTGGTGATTAAGGATGATGCTAGAGCGTGACTTTGCCTAGAGCTGTTAGTTAGTTGTGTTTTGTTTTCTTTCCTTTACTAGTACGATACCCGTGCATTCGCAAAGGTGGCGCATTATTTATTACGCTTAATGTTTTAAGATGGTGATTTTTTTTTTTTTGTAAATATTTTAAGATGGTGATTGTTTATAGCAAATGAAATAAGTAGCACTTTTGAATGCCGTGGTTGAAAAACTGATCAAAAAACAGATCTTGGATGGTGAGAGTAATTTATTTACCACAAAAATATACCAAATATTTCTTCATTTTCTTCTTGACTAGAATCATCGTTCATCAATCTTAAGAATGTTTACATCAATTAAACAAAACAGATACACAAAAAAGCATAGATGAATAATTCCAAATGCAAACATATGCAACAAAGAGAAGGAGTTGATTACAAAACCCAACCACGTTTTTGCCTCTAGAAACACCAAAACCAGAAAGGAAAAAAAAAAAAAAATCAGTCACCACCCCTGAATTGGCCACCGCTTGTGTGGATCGGGAAGCCAAGAAGAGGGTTTCTTCTCCTTCTTTACCGCCGTCTCCGCCACCTTGGGAGTGGAAATTCTGGTGATGGTTAAGACCTTACTAAGAAACCCCATGCCCCTTTTATGCTTCCTGTGTTGATCACTGAAATCGTATTCCCCATTTAGCCTCATGGATTGGGAGAGTCTCTCATAGCCAGCGATTTTAGCACATTCTGAAGTCACAGATTCGGATGAAAGTAGTATGCGTTCTGACCTCGACAACCTAAAACTTCTGCTAAATTCCATCAACCTCAACTTGAGGAGGTTACTCTGCCTCTGGTGGGATATTTTTTTTTTTTGGGTCCCAAATCAATGTCAGGAAACAAACGAGATTAAGGGAACTAGTGTATTTTTGGTTAAAAATGCTGGTTCTATTGGATGGAAAATGTTATTATTGATAATAGTATTTAGTTATATTACATATTCCTCATTTCCTCCTTTACCAAGGAACCGATGGTCAACTCGTGATGGACATTATTCAATAGATGTGGCCTTAGCATAAAGTTGTTTAAATCATGCGTGGTGGGGCTGACTGAGAGTGACTTCAGTATATGCAAAATCATAAAATATTTGGAATTTTAAATGTCTATCCATCTCTCTATTTTTTGCATAGAAATTCTGTTTTTGACTTTGCTCCGCGTTGTAGAATTCAACGATCAAAAACCTTTTTGTGAAGTCAAGGAATGTCGATTGGGCCATCGGGAAATTTGGATTATTTGTGGTTGGAGAGAGGACGAATTCACGCATTTGGCCGATCTGGATCGGACGGCTTACAAAATACAAACATATTTTATTTTTTTAAATCCTAAAAGACCGAGCTTGAATCTTGTTACGACGCGAGCTTCGAGAGGATGAATGGAGGAAGCAATGCGGTTGTGCTTTCGCGACGGATGGCACGGCGTGTTGGGTGGTGTACTGCAAACACTCCGACGCCAAGTCGATGTGTGTTGAGGTGAGTAAGAGGTGGTAGAAAGTTTATTACCTCGACCGCTCGACGCGGTCTTCTTTAAATATGAGTCGAGGCGGTTCTGCCGATGTGTAACCGTCCCGTGAAACCCTAAGTCGGCATTAAATTCCTTTAATGCACAAAGCCGCTGGGTCACCGCGTCGAGGGAAGCGCGAGAGGCATGCGGACGACGTGGCATCGAGGGAAGGTGGACCGACGAGTGGGAATGGGCCTGTGAATGCTGGATCTCCGGATTGGGCCTCGGCCCAGTCCGGAACAGTTGCCCCCCAAGTCGCTAGCTCGAATGTCGAGGTGGTGACTTGTTGTCGAAGGTCGGTGATGTCGACGTTCGGCGGCTTTGTTCGTAGCGAACCGCAAGTGTCGCCATGTCGTGCTTGTTCATTAGTTCGTTTGGACCTTCGTGTTCCACATCTGCTGAGGCAGTTCTCGACACGAGGCTTGATGTGCTTGTGCAAGGCACAAGGCTTTGTCACGAGCTCGTGTACGCGGTCTCGGCACAAGGTCGATCTCTTCATCAGGTGCTTGCGCGAGGTGGATCACAGGTGCGTGTGGCAACGCACAAGGCTTTATCACGTGCCCGTGCACGCGGTCTCGGCGCGAGGTCGATCCACAAAGCTTGTGCTAACGCGACAAGGCTTTATCACGAAGCTCGTGCACGCGCGGTCTCGACGCAGGTCGATCTCTTCATCGTGCTTGCGCTAACGCACAAGGCTTTATCACGAGCTCGTGCACGCGGTCTCGCACGAGGCAGATCACAGTGCTTGTGCCTAACGCGACAAGGCTTTATCACGAGCCTGCACGCGGTCTCGGCGAGGTCGATCACAGGTGCTTGCGCCAACGCACAAGGCTTTATCACGAGCTCGTGCACGCGGTCTCGGCACGAGGTCGATCTCTTCATCAGGTGCTTGCGCCAACGCACAAGGCTTTATCACGAGCTCGTGCACGCGGTCTCGGCACGAGGTCGATCACAGGTGCTTGTGCCAACGCACAAGGCTTTATCACGAGCTCGTGCACGCGGTCTCGGCACGAGGTCGATCACAGGTGCTTGTGCCAACGCACAAGGCTTTATCACGAGCTCGTGCACGCGGTCTCGGCACGAGGTCGATCTCTTCATCAGGTGCTTGCGCCAACGCACAAGGCTTTATCACGAGCTCGTGCACGCGGTCTCGGCACGAGGTCGATCACAGGTGCTTGTGCCAACGCACAAGGCTTTATCATAGCTCGTGCACGCGGTCTCGGCACGAGGTCGACAAGGCTTTATCACGAGCTCGTGCACGCGGTCTCGGCACGAGGTCGATCTCTTCATCAGGTGCTTGCGCCAACGCACAAGGCTTTATCACGAGCTCGTGCACGCGGTCTCGGCACGAGGTCGATCTCTTCATCAGGTGCTTGCGCCAACGCACAAGGCTTTGATAATAAATAAATGCTGGTTGCGTATTTCTCCAATCATACTTCATTGCTTCACATTTATGTGTTTAGGATACATTTGTTTCAACTATAATATTTCTTCATCTTTGCTGCGTTCCAAGTTCTTGGAATTTGCTGTCCTTGCAGTGTCTCAAGTGTGTAGGCGCCAGACTGCCTTTGCAACAATGCATGCGGGCCTTCCCAATTGGGTGCAAGTTTCCCTTGTGTGGCGTTCTTCAGGCCAACATCAGCTCGTCGAAGAACTAAGTCCCCAGGCATGAATTCCCTAGGTACAACACTTCTGGGTTGTATCTTGCTGCGATTTTCTGCTTTATCGCGACCTCGGAGTGTTGCAAGCTCCCAGATTCGTCAAGGAGGTCGAAGTTCTTCTCGTATGCTCCGACAGCTTGTCAATGCTACTGGGATGCGAGGTTCTCCAACTAAGTTCCCAATCTCGACAGAATGATGGCTTCGTCCCATATGTGAGACGAAAGGAGATTCTCCTGTCAGTCGAACGTGGAGTAGTTCGATATGCCCAGAGCACTCTGGGAAGCTCTTACGCCCGCTTTCCCTTGGCCTCATCCAATCTTCGCTTCGCACTCGTAAGATAACTCTGTTCGCGGCCTCGGCTTGGCCGTTAAATGCAGGGGTGTTCTCTACCGAGGTGAAGTCTTTGTTTGATGTCGAGATCTTCCAAGGTCTTTCTAATCCGCGATCTGTGAATTGGCGTTTCGTTGTCGGTGGCGACCACCACCTGGGAATCCCGAACCTTGTCGAATATATCTTTTGAAGAACTTAATCAAGTTCTTTGCGGTTATCTTCGCCAGGGCTCGCCAACCCATTTGGTGAAGTAATCTACCGCAACGACCAGGTATTTCACCGTCCGAGCCATTGGAAAAGGTCCAAGTATATCAATGCCCCACCAAGCAAAAGGCCATGGTGATGTCGTGGATGTTAACTCAGAGGAGGAGCTAAGTGTAGATCGCCATGTCTCCTGGCATTTGTCGCATTTCTTCACGAACGATATCGCGTCTGCTCGTGGTCGGCCAAGAGTACCTGCGCGGAGGATTTTCTTTGCCAAGGAACGCCCTCCAAGGTGTTGCCCACATATGCCTTCATGCACTTCAGCAAGTGCATGTTGCGCTCAGTATCGCCGACGCATTTCAACAGGGGGTGGAGAACCTCTTCGATATAAGATACCGCCGATCATAGAATATGAAGATGCCTTTTTTCGATTTTTGCGGCTTCCTTCTCACCATCGTGGCCGATCAATTGAATAAATTCTTGAATCGGTGTCATCCAACTGTCGGGCTCGTCGGGCGGATCATCGACACTTGCCTGGAAATTGCAAAGCGAAATTTGGAAGTTTCCTCAAGACTCGTCATAAGTGGTATCAACCACGGCAGTAATGCTAGGCTTGGCGTTGTTTCTTGTATTACCGATCCGTTGTTTCTGAGCTTCGTCTTTGGCGAAGTTTGGGAGAATGTCCGCTCGACGCTTTGTTCTCTCGGACGTGTACGATCTCCACGGAGGTGAAGTCGCTCATTTTCTTCTTTACCAGGGCGAGGTATTTTTGAAGAAGTGGATCTTTAGCCTGGTATTCCCCACTTATCTGGGACACAACTAGCTGAGAATCAGTTCTGAGCTTTACCTCTTCAGCGCCGAAGTCTCGAGCCAGTGTGAGGCCAGCTAAACACGCTTCGTACTCTGCCTGGTTGTTGGAGGTGGGGAAGGAGAATCCCAATGAAAATTCGACGACCAGCCCGTCGTCGTTCTCGAGCAACAAACCAGCGCCACTGCCCTTGGAATTCGACGATCCGTCGACATGGACCGTCCATTTGGAACACTGTTCTGTAGCTCCAGGAGTCATCTCGGCAATGAAATCCGCCAAGCACTGGGCTTTGATAGTTTGTCTCGGCTCGAAAGTAACTCCGAATTCGGACAACTCAACCGACCATTTGATCATACGCCCCGCCAGGTCAGGCCTGTGTAGAATCTGTTTGATTGGCTGGTCAGTTCGGACCACTATGGGATGTGCTAAGAAGTATTGTCTCAAGCGTCGAGCCGCGATTATCGATCTGTGCGACTTTCTCGATTTCTGGTATCTCACCTGGGCCCTGGTGCTTTGCTTATAAAATAGACCGGTTTACGGTTCTCATTCGCTGCGAATGAGGACGGCACTCGAGCTTCGTTCGACCGCCAAGTAGAGATAAAGGACCTCCCTCGAGACGGCCTCGTCAACACTGGCGGTTGGGATAGTATGCGTTTTACCTGTGTTAAGGCTTCTTCGTACTCGGGTGACCATTCGAACTGAATTCCCTTCTTGAGTAAGCGAAAGAAAGGCAATGCATGTTCTGCAGATTTTGAGATAAACCTCGTCAAGGAGGCTAGCATTCCCGTGAGCTGCTGGATGTTTTTCTTTGACGACGGTTGCTGCATCTCTATTACAGCCCGACATTTATCGGGTTTGGCCTCGATTCCCCTCTCGGTTAGGTAGAAACCGAGAAATTTTCCAGTTCGAACTCCGAAAGTGCACTTTTCCGGATTGAGCCTCATATTATGTCTTCGTACTTCAGCAAAGACTTCTCTAAGATCGACGACGTGGTCGACTTCTTTCGTTGTTTTTACTATCATATCATCCATATATACCTCCAAAGATTCTACCGATCTGGTTGGCGAAGACTTTGTTCATCATGCGCCGATATGTCGCTCCGGCGTTCTTAAGGCCAAAAGGCATTACGTTATAGCGATAATTACCTTTATCCATCATGAACGCGTTTTTCTTGATCAAAGATGATGCATCTAATCTGGTTGTACCCAGTATGCGTCCATGAAAGACAACAATTGAAAACCAGAGGAATTATCGACGAGTTTGTCGATATTAGGGAGGGTAGGCGTCTTTGGGGCACGCCTTGTTAAGATCAGTGTAATCAACACACATTCGCCACTTTCCATTAGATTTCTTAACCAATACAACATTTGACAGCCAAGTAGTATATTTGACCTCCCTAATGAATTCAGCCTTAATTAAGGCTTCGATAGCTTTGGCGGCGGCCGCTTTTCAGAGCTTGCTTACGAGCGCCTTTGAGCTACCCAAATGAGCTTTGGGGTCGAGAGCGAGTTGGTGGCGTGCAATATCGTGGAGAAATACCCGGCATGTCAGCAGCTGTCCAAGCGAAGAGGTCGGCATTGGACTTCAGGCACTCTGTTATTTGTAATTTGACCTGTTCAGGGAGATCGACACCAAGCTTTACTGTCTTCCCTGGGTCTTCTCCTAGTTGAACTCGGATGAATTCTCCGTCAGGTACTGGCCTTTTAATCTTTTGGTTGAGCTCGCGGGCCAGGAGATCGTCTTCCTGTATCTCATCCTCGAGCTCAATCCTGGCGTCGAAATCGGTGAGATTGACGTCTGCAGCAGCCTTTGCAGGATCAAGCCTCTTGGTCGAGGGGAGTTGTTTCTCTTCCTTTTGCTCTTCGGCCTTCAAAGACAAAATATAACATCTCCTCGCAGCTTCTTGGTCGGCTTCGATGGTGACGACTTTGTCTTCGTCATCATGAAAACGCATTTTCAGGTGAACTGGCCGAGGTTACAGACTCTAACTCACCCAAAGATGTCAAGCGTCCGACGATGCGCTTGTAAATGCAGACTTGCATGGTAACACGATGAATTGGACCTTCACAGCTTTGGAGATTGGTTGCTCTCCAAAAGTCACCATCAACTCCACATAGCCCAACGGCTTTGTTTTGAACCGTTGAAACGGTCAGTCGGACCCGGTGCAGACGAGATCTTTTTCTGGTAGTTTCAAGGTTTTAAGCGGCTCGTAGAACATGATATCCGCCGAGTTCCTTGGTCTATCAAGATTCTTCTGACGTCAAAGTGAGCCATATAGGCTTTCACCAACAGGGGAATTAAATAGTTCGGCCTTCCATTCACCAAGTCTTCGTCAGAAAAGGCTAGGGGTGGTCTTCCTTATGTCGACTTGATGAAGGAAAAACAGTAGAAACGGCCATCGCTTCTCTCAACTTTCGTTTTGCTGAATTGATGCTCGCCCCTCCCTTATCGGAGAATCCTCCGGAAATGACCATGGCGATAGGAGGAGGGCGAGGTGTCTCCTCGGGTGCACTGCTCCTTCGCCGTCTTTGCGTCCCGAGTGAGTCTCTCCTTTGAGGTCGAGGTGATCTAGATCTAGACCTTCTATCTCCAAATCTCGGTTTTCCTTTCACATATTTGGTCAACTCGCCGCTTTTGGATCAGTTGTTCTATGGCGCCCTTCAGATGAAAACATTCATCGGTCTCGTGCCCGACACACTTGTGAAAGTGGCGTACCTTGACTTATCAAGATTCGGCTTCTTTTCCTTCTCGGGAAATTTAATTCCAAAGATCACGCGAATTCGGTGTTCGCGCACTCATTCAAGATGCGCTAGGGGTAGTGTTCAAAGGAGTATATTCGTCGTATCTCTTTCTTTGGACCCCGACTTTCCTTCTCCCTACGCGACTTGTCCTCGCGTTGTCCACCAGCTTCCTCCTGGGTTTTACCTTTGGCTTTTGATGCCATCAACTTCTCTTCGTAATTCATGAATTTCTGAGCTCGCTTCAGGAACTCGGTCAGGGACCTCGGTTTGTCGACACCAATGTCGACACTGAATAGGCTTCCTTCGACCAGGCCTTGCTCTAACAAGTATAGTTTCATCTCGTCAGAGCATTTTTTCACCAAAATGGCTTCTTTGTTGAAACGCTCGACATAGTCTCTGATAGACTCACCTTTCCTCTGCTGAATCGCGGCTAGGGCTGCTGTCGACTTGGGTTGGACTTTAGATGCGGTGAAATGTGCGGAGAACTGGTCGACGAACTCAGTCCACGATCCAATGGAATTTCTCTTAAGAGTCTGGAACCAAGACAAGGCCGACTTCTTCAAAGTGAGGGAAAAATCCTCGCACTTTACCGGCCTTGGCGCCTTATAGTCCATGACAGTCTCAAAGCAAATAACATGTTCGTTTGTGGTCGGTGGTCCCGTCGTAGAGAGTCCAACGAGGGCGGTTTCAAGATGCTTTAATCGAATCTCATAATCTTGGACGTAAAAGGACCAAAGGCCTTGCACGTGTCATCCGTGGTCATCGCTCACGAGAAGGGGTTGATGAGGACAGAATGAGCACGCGGCGGTGAGAGGTGCAGCCAGGAGATTTTACTCGCCGCCAGAGGCTGAAGCGCTCTTCTTGGGAGTGTCGCTCGTGGTGGTACCTTCGCGATGAGACGCGCGCGTCGAGAAGCGGCGATGGCGCGGTGGAGAGTGTGGCATATCGGATTCAGGAGAAAGACTTCTGGAAGAAACTCTTCTGCGGTGTGTTTGCTCATGTCTTCCGTTTTGAGGCAAACGAACCTCAGATCTGTGACGGCGAGGTGGAGTACGATCTACTGAAGTGTTACGGCGGCTTGCTCGATGCCCAGAGCGGTGTTGAGTCGTGCCTCGGTGGTGGTGATGAACAGACCTGAGATTTTCGGATTCCTTCGATCCCTGAGGAGAACGGGAAAGACGATCTTCTCTGTTGTCGATCCGTGGCAACGCGAACGGAATTTCCTTCGCTGATTCTCCATTCGATCGAGACGTTGATTTTGAGCCTGCATCGCTTCGGCATGGCTTCGAATGAATTCGCGGAACTCGCGAATGAGAATGGCGGCGGTCTCTGTTCCGGCATCGGTTTGAGTAGCAATGATCGGAACGGCGTCATGCTGATGCGGAGGCGGTTCTGTCAGAGCTATCGGCTGGTTTGGTTGTTCAAGATGAGTGGAACTGCTAGTCGCGACCTGACGCTTCGATCCAGTCATCGTCGAGTGAAGAAGGGAGACTTCGACAAAGAAGATGGAATCAGAAACGATTCCCACAGACGGCGCCAATGTTCTGAACAGAACTTCAGAGGATGACCGGAGGGAAGCAGTGCGGTTGTGCTCGCGACGGATGACGACGGCGTGTTGGGTGGTGTACCTGCAAACACTCCGACGCTCAAGTCAGTGTGTGTCGAGGTGAGTAAGAGGTGGTAGAAAGTTCATTACCTCGACCGTTCGACGCGGTCTTCTTTAAATATGAGTCGAGGACGGTTACCGTCGATGTGTAACCGTCCCGTGAAACCCTAAGTCGGCATTAAATTCCTTTAATGCACAAAGCCTTTAGGTCAATTTGCGTCGAGGGAAGGCGGAGAGGCATGCGGACGACGTGGCATCGAGGGAAGGTGGACCGACGAGTGGGAATGGGCCTGTGAATGCTGGATCTCTGGATTGGGCCTCGTCCCAGTCCGGAACAAATCTCGACCGTCCGATCATGATCAGACGACCGAGATCGCCCGAATGCTTGAATGTGTGCTCTCTGTGACTGTAGAGAATCTGGATTCAGCCACCGAGTCATGTCATGGAAGTGGTGAGCCTTGCCTGCAGAAGTGCTTAAGAAATTTCTAATTTTTATGTTTCTTGTGAGAATTTTTTTTACTAGATTTCTTGTGAGAATTGAGATGTTTTTCCCTAAGGAGGATTTTGCATCAGAAGGTTTTTTAACGAGACTCTTTACCTTTCTTTGCTTAAAAGAATTGAGATGGTCATTTCTTTAAGGTAAAACACATATTTTGTTAAATTAACAAAATACCATAACACATATTGATCAGAAGTCAGAGGGGCATTTCCAAACCAAAACCCAAATTCTAACAGACAACCTATCAAATTGTTCTACACACGATCCATGACAAAGGAGAATTGAGAAGCCATAGTCTTTACCCCTATCCAGTTACGAATCAAAAGGAGAATTGCAAGCTCATTTCGACTATAGGTGGTCTCAGGGTTGTTCAAAAAAACCAGATGTCCTGAGACCAAATGATAGGTGGAGAGGATGCTAAGATTGGTGTCAGCCACATTTGGATCTTCAAACCCTACATTTGGTGGCTTTGGTGGAGGTCGGATAAGAACCGAGTTTGAAGGTGGGGGCAGTAGTGGGTTCCTTCAAAGTTTTCCTATTATTCGGCGGCGGCGGCTCCAGTGGAGTTCGTTTCTCATGGTCACAGAGATACGAGCGACGGGTTAATGGAGTCGGGTTAAAATCTGGGGCCATGGTAGATGTAACACCTGAGGACGAGATCGACATCGTATTAGGACGACGTATCGAGACCTCGACCAAGACCTTGTGTCGAGATCCCGTGCCAAGATCGTTTGCCGAGGTCATTTGCCGAGCTGAGGAGACTGCGTACACTAGCTGCTGAGCTGAGGAGATCGCGTGTCGAGTTGATGAAGTCGCGTGTCGAGCTGAGGAGGTCGCATGTCGAACTGAGGAGGCCGCGTTCACGAACTCGTGTTAGAACCTTGTGCGCTTGCACGAGCACCCTTGTCGACATCGTGTCGAGATGATACTCGTATTCTTTCGAACGTTATTCAGCGTTATTATTATATTGTTTGTAATAATTACATTGTCGGCTTGCCGTTCTCGTCGTGTGTCTAGACCGTTGACCGACAGAGTAGAGGGTAATTATGAGAGGAACGATTAGACGGGTAGATTGATTGATGGGATTGGCATCTTAAAGCTGAAGTTACGATTATACCCTTCTCTCACCAGCTGTATACCACGACCGATTCCCTCAGATACTCATTTCTCATTTCTTCTTTCTTCTTCCTTCCTTCTGCTCTGAGTTTCGTTGTTTTTCTCCAAAAACTTCCATCGACGAAACCTTGAGTTCCATCGAGATTCTGCACAAATTTTCTTCATCAATCTTGTTCATCATCATCTTCTCGACCTATATCTCACCATCTCGACCATCACCATTGAGGTATGAAGAACAGATTTTTCTTTTCTCCTGTGCTACTGTTTAGCGCTATTTCTTCTTTCCATTTTTAGCTAGTTTTATGTTTCCAAATCATGTCAAACTGATGGGTTTTCTTCTTCACGATATTACCTATCTTTCTAACCGATTAATTGGGCTTGTAAAACAAATTTTCTTCCTCTGTTTTTCTGCAATCGGCAGTGCCCAGAAACCCCCATTTTTGGTTTGTTTCGATTTCTTGTTTTTCGTTTGTTGCTTCTGGTTATTGTTGTTGTCGATCTATCTGTTGAAGCATCAGATAACCTTTTTCATGAACTTTGATCGAAAACCCTAACTTTGTGTTAGAGGAAAAATATATTCAGTTCTTGAGTTTTATATTTTCTGGGTTGTGGTTAAGTTTGGGAAGAGAGCTAAGTGTATTAGAACCCATAGATCGAACTGAGTTGTGTTTGTTTTAGGAAGTCTGTTTCCCGAGATCGAGTGATTTCCGAATCGAGGTGTACGGGAAAGCGAATCCAAGGACGTGGAAGCAGCGGAATCCAGATCGAGAAGTGTACGTGTCGAGGTCGATTGAGGACGGTACGTGTCGAAGTCGTTGTCGAGCTCGTTGAAGACAGCTGTGTCGAGGTCGTTGTCGAGCAGCATTAACTTGGAGTTCGGTAAGGGCAACTCCTAGATATCTCTAAGGCTTTATTTTATAAGTCCTTATGTAAGGGCGCTTCACATTAATACTTTCATAGTATGCTAGCGTAAGGCACTTCATATTCTACGTGGTTATGTTATTGTGTATGGATTTCTTGATTTGTGTCGAGCTTGAAATGTGGTGATATGATTGAGTTTTTGCATGTATTTAATATGTGATTGAATATATGTCGTGAATTGTGTATTGCATGTTGAATTGCGTTTCTTCATGTCGAGCTTGCTCTTTTTATTTGACATGCGGTTGAATATCTTGTGTTTAACTCTTTGAATATCGGATGCTTAATTGTTCATCGAGTGAGCGAGCTAGGTGAGTCGTATGACGTTTTTGAGCCGTGACCCGGATAACTAAGGGTGCTAGGTCCCCTTTTGTTTACGGGAGATTGACTAGACGTCGCCACGCTATGGGACCTGAGTTGACTGTCCTAGGGAGAGCGAGGATCCCAAGGCTTCGGCTGGACTTTCCGACATACGGTACGGCGTGTGCATTCCGGAAAAAATTGTCGAGTCGAGAGAAAATGGATTTGCGAGTTGTGTCGAGTCTAGAGTGAGATGGTCGAGTCACGTCGGTGAATGTTATACTTTGCTGTGTTGCTTATTTCTTTATGTCGAGCTTATCTTGAATTGTTGAGAAGTTGAGCCTTTCCCGTGGTGCCTTCAATCCATGACGGTTACCCAGGCGATGTCGAGGGCGCAGGGAACTCGACAGTAGATGATGCTGAGGAGGAGCTCGACGAGGACCCGAGTGACGACCTCTACTTGTCGTGATTGATTATATTGTTAGATGTTTGTTTTCTGATGACTGTACTTTGTTTTTCTTTGTGTTCGAGGTCGTGACCAGTTTGGGCCGGTTATGTTTTGTTGCTACAGGGTAGACTGGTGGTCTTACTTTTGGAGCAAACAACGTGGGAGTTCATTAAGTACCCCAGGGTATGATTGCTCTTTTGAAGTCGTCATACCTTAGGTGTATTTTCTTTGCACATTTGCTACTTTGTATTTTGTATACATCATTATTTCGAGTGATATATATATATGTATGTTATGCATGTATGTTTTATTAGAATTTAAGTCTTGTGTCTTAGTTGCACCATGTTTCGAAAAGCTGTAATTACTCTGATGTGCACGAGTTGGTTTTATAAAAAAAAAAAAATATATCGTATTTTTAAAAGGCACAAGAGTTTCGTTTTAAAACACATCTCATACAGGTTTAGTTGAGCTCGGTGTGTTGAGCTCGGTAACTCGAGCTCGGTATATTGAGCTCGGTAGCGGTCCTAAAGCAGTCGTTCTGATGAAAGGCTTGATTTAGGCGAGGAAAATGTGGAGGTCGTTTGCAGGAGAGGGAATCCATGGTAGATGTTAGTGGTGGCATAAGGGGGAGGCGAAAGAGGTGTGGATTGAAGAGAAGGGAGGAAATCCCAAAAGATGGAGGAAGATAACGTCCACAGAGGAGGGGAATACTCCAGGGAGCGTTAGAGGGTTGAAACCCTAACAAAGCAAAATAATTATAGGGGGTGGCATCACAATCATAGAATTGAAATGGTCTGAAGGAAAATTAAATGCAGATTGTGATAAGAAATGGAAAAGATGAAGCTTTGTGATATGTAATAACTATTTTATCCTTGTATATAATGAAATAGAGTTTTCATTGATATTTGTACAAAAAAAAAGAGTTTTCATTGATATAATCTCTTATTATATTCTCACTTTTTTTAACTATAAAGCTTTACAGTTAAATATTATTCTGAAAACTTCTCAAATTAGTTATTTTTAAATTTCTTTTGTCTCTAAATATTGACTACTTATCTTCTCAGATAAATTACTTTTAAATTATCTTTATATAGTAAATTAAAGTATACTTTATTTAAAACAACCTTATAGTAAATTAAAGTCTATTTTTGAAAATTTGAAAACTAAAAATTTTAAACACTTGCATTATTTATATTTTCAACCAAATAATCTTACATTAATTAAACTGATTTTTTATTTTGTTTATTTCACTTGTATCTACGTATATGTACTGGCATAATATAAGGAATATGGTATTCGATAGTCCTATAAACGATTTAAGGAATATAAGGAATATAGGGTCTAAAGAAAAGGAATATAATATTCGCTATTCCTATAAATGATTTAAATGTTGTCTAAAAAAATGATATAAACGTTTTTTTATCCCTAAAAGTATGACTTTTTAAATTTAGTCTCTAGTTAAATTAATTTCATTTTTAATCTCTATTTGATAAAAACAGTACTCTCCGTTCCAAAATAAGTATCGTTTTAGAAAAAAACAAATATTTCATAATAAGTGTTGTTTTATCTTTTCAACGTAGTATTAATTAATTTTTTTAATTGTACCTCAAATTAATATTGTATTGATCACTCCTAAATAATTATATTTTACTATGTATTTATAATAACCAATGATATCAAAAATAATTTTATAAAATTATTACCCACGTTTATTCGTTTATTGTCTTTTTTTAATTTGAGTGAAAAAACTTTAACCAAAACTTATTTTGGAACGGGTATGAGTATTTTTAGTCTTTAATTAAGATTAAGACGTGGTGGATAACGAAATTTGTGGAGGTGCTAAGCAGAGGTGGGTGGTGTCAAGTGGTGATGGATGACAACAAAGACGAACAAAGACGTTAGATGGAATTTGAAAATGGTGACAAGGTGTCAGGTGGAACTACTGGTGGCAAAGGTTGTTGGGCGACAAGTGATGCCATGAAAGAGAGAGAGAGACAGAGATTGGATAAAATATTGCAAATAACTGCGAAAAAATAAAAGTATCTAATCATATATTTTTTTAACCAAGATAAGCTTAATTCATTTTATTACCAATAATATCCGCAATACGTTCAAGAAGTGTTGGGTGCTAAATTTTAGATTTAGGTTTCTTGACGAAACTTCAAGAATTCGACAAGTGAATGTGTAAAGAGCTAGAATAAATGGTCAAAAATAAACTAAGTTTGAATGGCCGAGTGACTTGACGGTTGTTTGATAAAGCCAATGAAGCGTCGAAGATGTCAGCATAGACGAGGTCGAGTTAGACTTAGGCTTTAGGCAATACATGTACAACTCGACAGGAAGTGTTACTATCGAGATTAAGTAGTTTTAGTAAAATCAACTACAGACCTTGTATCCGTACATGTATCTGGTCGGATGATAGGTAGTTTTTACATTTCTTGTCTATAAATAGAAGTTCTGACGATGTAAAAAAGGTTGGATACATGATCTAAATTCCTAACATCTCGACGGCGAAGCAGATTAAAGGAAAACGATCATTGTATGTCTTCCACCCTTTCCTTTCAAGCATTTACAATAAAATTCAATTTTTCTTAACATTATTGTCTTGTTCCTCATTTAACTTATCTGCAAATTTATCTTCAGTTTGTGCATTTCATTTAAACTTTACTGCATTTGAACTTTATTTCAAACTTCTATTTATTTGTGCATTTCCTGCATTATTTCTTTTAAAGTCAATTTTCTTATTGCATTTCTGTCAAATTCCAGTAATCTATTTCATGCTCTTTACTTTTCTGTCATTTACATTTCGTGTTGTCGATTCATGTTCTTTACATTTTTCAGTATTTTTACTTTCAAAGTCATTTACAAGTTTTTTTTTTAATTCATGTTCTTTGAATTCAGGCTCTTTTAAAGCTTTCTTTGATTTCCAGTCATTTAAACGCTTTTCATTACATTTCTGCATTCATTTTATCTTACATGTTTAAATTTGTAAGTGTCTGTTCATAGCACTGTATTGTACATTTTCTAGTTAACTTTGCATTTTATTACCTATTGATCAAGTTATTAGCTTTCGATGGCCAATCTTGTTTACTTTAAGTGTTAGTGTCATTCCAACAATAATTCACTTGTTAGTTGGAATTATTCTTATAAAAAATTGGCAAAAGATTACAATGACTAATGGCTTAACAGCCAAGAAAGTTGAAAACTAAAAACGTGTCGAGTATTTGACCGTTAAACAATTAAAACCGTTGTTTTGCTTGTTGAAATAAACCTTGGTTCAATGAGAATTCAAAAACAAAACGAGTTACCAGTAGACCAATATTGGGACTTAATGTTTGATGAATTAAATGAAGTCCATGATGAGAGGGTTGTTGCCTTAGAACACTTGATTCGAAAAAAAAAAGAATAGCTAAATTCTATGATAGTCGAGTTAAGTATAAACATTTTAAAGTTAGTGACTTAGTGTGGAAAGTCATTTTGCCAATGGATAAGAAATGTCGAGAATTTGCAAAGTGGTCCCCAATGTGAGAAGGACCATTTAAGGTTGTTCAAGTATTCTCAGAAAATGCTTATGCACTTGTCGAAGTTAATTATGGTTTTAGAATTAAGTCTATTAATGACAAATATTTAAAATCATATAGACCAACAATGTGCGAGGTAAAAATATAACCTTGTAATATAAACGAGATTGCTTTCTTAAAGGGCCATTTGGCAATATACAATACATTGTTGAATAGGCTTTTAGCCTGGAAATAGAAATAAAGTAAAGTCCTTTAAAACTTAGGCTATTACAAAATGAGTCCAGTAGTAGAAGTTTCGCCATGTTCAGTTTCAACCCACGCCAAGGAAGAGTTTAGGAAGTTGAGGGAAACATGGGAAGCAGAAGCAGTCTCCGTGAGAAGACAATTAAGTCTGCAAGAGCCGCTTCAAAGGTAAGACACCCAAATCGACGGGGATGTGATGTTGAGATTTAGAAGCGTCGATGAGGGGTGACAAGCTCTATGAGGGCAAAGGAAAAGCTGGAGTCAGGAGAGAAGCAGTCGTCAGATGCCACAATGCGCTTGACAATGGGCCTAGACGTGCCATACTCTCTCTTGTCTTTTGTAGTTTGGCAAACCTTCACGTTGGAATAAGTTGTGAAGGAGCGAAAAACTACAGAAAGAAAGAATGGCCCAGGCCATTCCCTTGCTCATATAGTTCAATGGGTTTGGTAAGCCACATTAGGCAGCTTACCAAAACTCATTGCTAGATATTAGGCATATTACCAAAACCCAGTGGTTGTTTTCGAAGAAACTCCAAAAGTGGGGTCTCCTGGTATCCAAATGAAACGAGCAGAACCAAGCAAGAAAGGGTAGGAGGAGGTGAAGGTGACTTCCATTTTAACTGGGATCCCTAAGTTGAGTTGGCTTAAGACAAGGGGGAGTTTGATTTGGGTTTAGAATTTGTAGAAGTTTCTCAAGAATTCTGGAAACAGAAGTGAGCAGAGTTCTAAGAATAGTAGCGCATAAGGGAAAGCAAATGTTCTGTTGTGATGATGGGAACCAAGATTGCAAGCCCCTATTTATAGCGCAAATTTACATTAATTTTTAAGTTTTCACAGTCAGATTGACTGGTCAATGGCTTTAATTGTGATTTATGGCCAGAAACTGAAATTAAAACGTTAAAAGAAAATGTGCAAGCTGGACGGTGAAGTGATTGATGGATAAAGTGTCAAATCAAGTTCAGTTTGGCTGCAAAGTACAAGTTATGGTCGAACAAATGTTCTCGACGTACACTAATCAAAGAAACAAAAGAAATTACAGAGGAGTCTTTTTGATGTCCTCCCAAGTTGCAGCAAATTCAAGTTTAGCAGCTTCAGCATTATCATAATTGACTTCAAGGTCTGCAACCTTCGACAAGATGGCTTGCGCTTCGACAGTGCTGTTGGACATTTGTTGGTCAAGTGCCTTAATCTCTTATGAATAAGATGCTTTGGTGCTTCTTGCAATTGAGCCTTGGCAGTGGCCAACTCTGTTTCCAATCGAGCAACGGTATGTTCCAGTTCATGTATATTGGCTTGATAGGGAGCACTTTTTTCGACCAATGTAGCTTTGTCTTGACGAAGAGCCATTAGTTTATCTCGAAGCTCATGTTTTGCCTTGAGAGCTTGTTGATATGGCAGAATGCTGTTTGTTGGAACCTAAACGATTGAGAAGTTTAGACCCTTATTAATTTTGATGATAACAAAGTATCTTCTGATAAGTCTTTGACTGTGCAGGTATTAAAATCTCTTATGTTTTATCTCACTCAAGCAAGAAGAAGAAACTCACAAGTATTGAATACATTCCATGTGTGTCAGCATTCGATTCACTCCAGCGTCTTGTGTATAGCGAGCGTTCGGTAGTGTTATTCTTTGACATGTGGATTACTCAATTGCTGTGAGCGTCCGTCTCCTTTTCGGAGCGAGCATCTGGTCTTTTAATGAATCACGTGATGGTCAGGTTTGAGCTCTTCTACCTCAGCTATTTGGAACGAAATTCGAATTTGATTTTGTACCCTCATTTTGATGTACGAGGTATCAAAGGTGGCACCTTTGGTATAAGACAAAATTCGTACAAGGTAATTGTGAAAAGCAGATAGTACAAAAACGGTAATATGTACTATTCTGATATTCTCTTGAAAGGAAGAAAAAGACAGCTTTTCAAATTACCTCACTCAATGATATGGAGCTGAAATTTACTGCAACGGTAATACCCCTCAGAGACTCCTATAAGTACCCCAAGGTATTCATTGAAGAAGGTGGCCAAAAACTGCTAGAAACTACATTCTGAAAGAGTTATTATTCAAGTGAGCAATCAAGTTTCGTGCCAAGTTTCTGGACAACAAGAAATGAACCTCAGTATCTGATACTTTCATTTTAGAAAGCTATTTGTTTTTTAGCTTAATCTTTTCATCCTCTCTGTGAGAGTTATTTTGATTGTATTCAAAACTATATTTGTGAAAGTTGTATTGCCTAGTTAAGGCTTTGTTCCTCAAAGGCTCGAACGTACTGAGTCGTTTTGAGAAGTTAAGAGTATTGTCAAGTTTTTGATAGTAGAATACTCTTAAGGAAATTTGTAATCAATTGATTATAGTGGAAAATCCTTCAGGAACGAAGAGATTAGCTACCAGGTTGGTGGTGAACTAGTATAAATCTCTGTGTCTCTTGCTTTACTGCTTTATACTTACGGTTATCTTGCGCATAAAAACAAGTGTTCAAAAATCTTATTTCCAGCGTCTGGTCCTACTCCAGCATCCGATTTCAAACAGATTGATTTTTAAGTGTTCTAAAGTATTTTTAACTCAAAGTTTGCGAAAAGTTTGTAAACACAATTCAACCCCCCTTCTTGTGTTCACGTTCACTGTTGTCGAGTTCAGGCAATTTGGCAGTCAGATCTTCAATAAATTCATATATTGCATTGAAGTGGCCTCGACGAATCGAAGGCAGCCGTTTGCGAAAATTGTGAATTTTTTTGATGGTGCGGATCAAATTGTTTCTGATTTCCTGGTTAAGGTAGAGCTCATCAAAGGAGTATTTGAAGAAGCCTCTCAGTTCTTCGACCAGTCCAACAAGTTTCTTAGCAAAATTGTCTCCAGGAAGTGTGGAAGAACGAGCTGATAAAGGAGAAGTTCTGCTACTAGATCCTGAAAGCAAGTTAACCACGCATCTACTCCGACATTGCCCTTTTCAGTATTGGTGCCTTGTGGCACAGGGTTGGTCGATGAAGCAGGCTGAGTAGATGGAAAGGTCAGTGCATCTAAAAAGAGGTCCATGTCGACACTCTCTGCCCTAATCACTACGGAGGTACCTTCTCAGTGACTTGGGGGCAGAAGTTGTTTCCTCAGAAGGTATGGGATCAGCCTGATGAGGGGAAGTTTGAATTGGATTTTCTATCGAGAGGGTTGGCGCAACCACATCGACGTCCATGGCTGAAGGTTCTTCAACCTCTTGTTCAGATTGAGTTTTTGTGACCTCCTATGGAAAAGACAATCAAAGTAACACGTTATAAACTATTGTTCTAACACCAACAAAGTGACAAAGGAGTGTCATACCTCAGTGGTTGGATGAACAATGTTCGGGAAGATCATTTGCAAGGGTTGAGAAGTATCCACGTATGGTTGCTCAGGTGAGCCCTGTTGAGTTAATATGATGAAGCAATGTTCACAAACCACAAAGTATGAATGCTTCATGAAATAAGAACATTCCTTATCAGTGCTCGACGAATCAACCTCTTCGACAAAAAGGGGGTCCTTTGAAGTGCATTCTTCATAAATGCCTTTCTTTGAGGATGCATCCCTTGTTTCTTGCAATATGGAAATTTGTGGATAATAAAATTGTGTAATGCGAAGTTGACCATCAATTAAGCAATGGTGAAGTTTGGTATACCATTACAAACTCTGTTGTTGGAGTGCCGTCAGAACTTTTAGAAACGGACTTCTCTACTGGTATGTTTGGTATGTAAGAAAATGAGAGGAAAGAAAGTGAGAGGAAAGAAAATTTATTGGTTAAAGTGTAAAATTGATGATGTGTTATATTATTATTGGTCTGTCACATTTATCAATGCATCTTTTTCACACTTTACTAAAAATTTTCTTTCCCCTCTATTTTCTCTCCACCCTCCCAAACATAGGCTACAAGAGATTCCTGAGAAATGAGAGTTTTGAGAATTAATGTTTAATGGGTCATGTGAAAAAGTGCATTATATAAATCGAAGATAGGAAATACCGTTTGAGGTATAGAACGTGAAGGAGAATCAGCCAGAATCATTTTGCGCCTTTTTTATTGAGCTTCAGGGGCAGCTGTTTTCACTTTTTTCTTGGTTGACTCTTGCTGAGAAGAGCTGTGTGAACGCTTCGACCTTGCAGGTTGTTTCTTCGACGCCACTGGTTTCTTGCCAGTATCTATTTTCTTGACAGAAAACCTGGCGGATTTCTTTTTGGTTGGTTTCGATTGAAGAGGGGATTCATCATCTTCATCATCCTCTTCTTCCTCATCAGCCTCTTGATCTTTAACACTTGCTTATTTGTATTTTAGAGACTCTTTGAGAGGTAACACTAAAAAAAACGAAGAAATAAGTATAAAGTAGGTAGGCTTCCAGAGAATAAAGCAAATTGAGCTAATTACCTTGGGGAAACTGGGAAATGACCTCGACAGCCTCATCATATTGTTCAAAAGGCAAAGCAAACTGACCAGTGAAAGTTCTTCTTTGTTTTCATACTTGTTGATATTAGAATGATATTGAAATCATTCTAACGCAAGGAAGTTACCAGCTCTTGTCGGTTTACCTGGAAATAGATCAGCCAATCCAAAATTTGCACAAGGTAAAGGCACTGGTTCAGGACAAGGGGGTTTCACAAGTGGTTGCCCTGTTGTTTGCTGATGTTTTAGAGCTATAATGCCCCAATTGTTCTTGTAACGACCCGTTTCCGGACTGCTACCGAGCTCAACATACCGAGCTCGAGTTACCGAGCTCAACACACCGAGCTCAACTAAACCTGTATGCGATGCGTTTTAAAACGATACTCTTGTGCCTTTTAAAAAGTACGATCTATTTTTTTTTTATAAAACCAGCTCGTGCACATCAGAGTATCTACAGCTTTTCGAAAACATGGTGCAACTAAGACACAAGACATAAATTCTAATAAAGCATACATGCATAAATACCACTCAAAATGATAATGTATACAAAATAACAGAGTAATAAATGCACAAAGAAATACACCTAAGGTATGACGACTTCAAGAGAGCAATCATACCCTGGGGGTACTTCCGGCAGACACCCACGCAGGGGGCTGCTCCAAAAGTAAACCGCCAGTCTACCCAGTAACAACAAAACATAACCGACCCAACTGGTCACAGTCACTGTACACAAAACATAGACAAAACAAATCACGACAAGTAGAGGTCGCCGCCGTCCTCGTCGAGCTCCTCCTCGCCATCATCTGTTTGTCGAGTTCCTGCGCCCTCGACATCGCTGGGTAACCGCTATGGATTGAAGGCACCACGGAAAGGTCAACTTCTCAACAATCAAAATAACAAGGCACAAGGAAATAAGCGCGCATATCATCAGATATCATTCGTCAAACGTGACACGACCATCTCACTCTAGACTCGACTCTTATTCCAGAATATCGCCAGCAGGTCCATCCCCAAACTGACGAAATAGGTAAGCGGCAGGTCCAACCCCAAACCGATACCATGCATTAATCAGCAGGTCCAACCCCAAACTGATAATGCGACGTCTAGTCAATCTCCCGTAAACAAAAAGGGGACCTAGCACCCTTAGTTATCCGGGTCACGGCTCAAAAACGTCATACGACTCGCCTAGCTCTCTCACTCGATGATTAGCTCGCGCCCGGATCAAGGAGTGGCACATAAAAGTACTTGATCACATATCAAATAAAGAGAGCATGCTTAACATGAAGAAAACGCAATTCGACATTTAAGCAATAAAAACATTCTGCATGAAGAACGCAATTCAACAGCAATTCACAATTCACAACATATATTCAATCACATATTAAATACATGCAAAAACCCAATCTTATCACAATATTTCAAGCTCGACACAAATCAAGGAATCCATACATAGGAATATAACAATAAAAATCCTAGAATGTCTAGAAGTGTCCTTACGCACAAAACATAAACACGTAGAATATGAAGTGCCCTTACCGAACTCCAAGCTAATGCTGCTTGACAACGACCTCGACACGGCTGTCTTCAAACGAGTTCGACAACGACTTCTCTTACTCGATCTCGACACGTATACTTCTTAGTCGACCTCGACACGTACAGCTCTCGATCTGGATCCCACTGCTTCCACGTCCTCGGATTCGCTCTCCCGTACACCTCGATTTGGAATTCACACGATCTCGGGAGTCAGACTTCCTAATACAAGCACAACTTAGTTCCATCTATGGGTTCTAATAGCACTTAGCTCTCATTAGCCCAACTTAACGACAAACCGAGTAAACATTACAAAATAACTCCTTTCTCTAAAATTTTATTGAAAACTTCTTTCATACATTACCAGACAAAGCCATTTTTCCTCTAACACAAAGTTAGGGTTTTCGATCAAAAGTTCATGAAAAAGGTTATCTGATACTACAACAGATAAATCGACGACAACAACAACCAGAAGCAACGTACAACAACTAAAACAAGAAATCAAAATAACCAAAAAGGAAGGGTTTTTGGGCGCTGCCTATTGCAGAAAACAGAGAAAGAAATTTGTTTTACAAGCTCAAATAATCGGTTAGAAAGGTCGGTCATGTCATGAAGAAGAAAACCCATCAATATGAGATGATTTGGAAGCATAAAACTAGCTAAAATGGAAAGAAGAAATGGCGCTAACAGTAGCATGAAGGAAGAGAAAATCTGTTTTTCATACCTCAAATGATGGTCGAGAAGGTGAGATATGTCGAGGAGATGATGAGGAACAAGATTGATGAAGAAAGTTTATGCAGAAGCTCGATGAAACTCAAGGTTCTTCGATGGAGGTTTAGAGAGGAATAGGAACTCAGAGAAGAAGGGAGAAGAAAGAAGAAAAGAGAAAGTGAGTGTTTGAGAAAACTGATCGTGATATACAGCTGGTGAGAGAAGGGGCATTATCGTAACTACTGTTATGAGATGCCAATCCCATCAATCAATCTACCCATCTAATCTCTCCTCTCTCATGATTACCCTCTAGGCTATAGGTTACAGATCTAAAAAGAAGCACAGCGTCGAGAACTGCAAACAGATAATATAATATTACAACCAATATAATCATAACGCTGAATAACGTTCGTAAAATACGAGTGTTACATCTCGACACGATGTCGACCAGGGTGCTCGTGCAAGCGCACAAGGCTCTAACACTAGTTCGTGCACGCGGCCTCCTCAGTTCGACATGCGACCTCCTCAGCTCGGTACGCGACCTCATCAGCTAATGCACGCGATCTCCTCAGCTCGGTACGCGTTCTTGACACGGGATCTCGACACGAGGTCTTGGTGCGAGGTCTCGACACGAGATCTCGACGCGAGGTCTCAATACGACGTCCTAATATGAGGTCGATCTCGTCCTCAGGTGTTACAGTTCTCGTGCTTTTTTTTGATTTGGCAGTCATTTCATTTACCTGTCGAACAATATAAAAAGGATATCTAGGATCTCATTTCACCTTATAAAATTTTTCAAAGCTATGTATGTCCTTCAAGTGCTCACCTTTGGTCTTGGTTGAAGGGTCTTGTTCCTGCAGAGTGGGATCAATAAATCTTTTCACACAATCTTCAAAAGATGGGTGGAATTTTTTGTAATATTCATCCCACCAAGCCACAAAATCTTGAGATACACCTAGGGTGGTGGTGAAAGGGACAAGATTGACAGCTGCCATGCGAAGGTCATTCTTTTTCTTTATACTGTCGATGGTCTCTTGCTTGAGGTCAATGGAATCCAAGAGAATGTCTTCTTTCTTGTGAGGGAACGGACCAGGAATGGATTGCATAAAGCTAATGTTGTTGGCAGAAGCATTGGGTAGACAAGTAAAGGCAGAATTATCCGTCGAGCCAGGTAATCCAGCAGGAAACACTTGACGAGCAAGGAAATGAGTCCAAATGATTTTGCATCTCTTGTCATTTGGGTTGAAAGGGGATGTGAACCATTTAGGTCCATATTTTCTGCAAACAAAGGGTTGAAAGCGAATGCCTTGGGTGTTGGGGGAAAGAGAATGGAAGAGGTTGAGATAGTACTTGAAACTATCAAACTCAATGTCGAATGGCTTGGGAGCACGATACATTGCCAGGGTGCCATAGGTATCAACTTCAGGTTTTGCTGGAGCTTTGTCGATAGTGTGACCTGGTAGTGTGGCATTCAACCACAATTGTAATAACCATATTGGGCCTCCAGCTCTAATTTTTCTTCCTCCTCCTTTCACCATAGTGTACAGATTCGACATACTCGAATAGAGGTTTGACAAAAGAAAAGAGCCAAGGGCCCACCTTTTACCTTCATGTAGAAGGTTTGCCAAGTCGAGTAACTATTTCGACATTTGGACATTTTTGTTACAAAGAACAAAAGCAAAAAGCCAATGGAATAGGAAAGCTACATGTTCTTCGTCGGAAACCTCTTCAGTGCTTCTCATTTGGCTAGAAATGTATTTCGAAAATGACAGAGGTTCCTCGCTGAAAACATCAATGATGTTTTCTGGTGTGCTTAAAGGGTGAATCATTCCACAGGGGAAATGAAAATTGTTGGTGGGAGGCCAGTGAGAGCAGCAACGTCGAAGAGGGTTGGACCCATCATTCCACAGGGGAAATGAAAATTGTTGGTGGTTTTGTTCTAAAAGAAAATGGCAGCTCCTAACATAGAAGGGTCTAACCTAAACGTATGTTGGGATAGTTTAATGAGGTGATAAATGCCTAACTTTTCCCAAGTCTCAGCTTTCTTAGCTTCAACCCTAGTAAACCAAATCGAGTATCCATTGATACTAAGCGGAGGAGTTCTGAAGAGCCTAGAGCTCTTGGAAAAGTAATGGATATGCAAATTGGGGGCAGAAGCTAAAATATCAGTCTGACCTTCTTTATTTGGGAAAGAATCCCTAAAATCCTCAGGAAAACCAGATAAGGTCATCACTGGTCCTAAGTAAGCAGCAGGGGGTCCAAAAGGTAAGAAGGATCATTCAAGTAAGGTATCATTACCTTGGATTTTTGCCATGGAATGGACGCATCGACGTCAGGATTACACCATGTTTTCCTTAGAGATGCTTTGGTACCTTGAGCTGGATTCGATGTAGACGCCATTGAAGACTTGTGAAGTTTTTTCCACAAGTTCAGAAAGAGCAAAAGTGTTTCAAGTTGGGTCTTTAGGGTTATTTATAACCAAGCTTGGGAAGCAAACGTGCGAACGGGATGTAACCGCCTACTACCAAAGTAATGATGGCCCTATTTTTTAGGGAAGTGGGAAATGCAGACCTGTGATGGGACAATGTGAAAAGTAACCATCGAGCTTGGAGAACTAAAAATTCTAGTTTTCTTCACATGTGGTATAAAAAACTCAGAATTTGGGGGGCATCTGTTGGGTGCCAAATTTCAGATTTGGGTTTCTCGAAGGAACTTCAAGAATTCAACAAGTGAAGGTGCAAGGAGCTAGAATAAATGGTCAAAAATAAACTAAGTTTGAAAGGCTGAGTGACTTGACGGTTGTTCGATGAAGTCAATGAAGCGTCGAAGATGTCAGCATGGACGAGGTCGAGTTAGACTTAGGCTTTAGGCAATACATGTACAACTCGACAGGAAGTGTTACTGTCGAGATTAAGTAGTTTTAGTAAAATCAACTATCGACATTGTATCTGTACACGTGTCTGGTCGGATGATAGGTAGTTTTTACATTTCTTGTCTATAAATAGCAGTTCTGACGATGTAAAAAAGTTTGGATACATGATCTAAATTCCTAACATCTCACGGCGAAGCAGATTAAAGGAAAACGATCATTGTATGCCTTCCACCCTTTCCTCTCAAGCATTTACAATAAAATTCAATTTTTCTTAACATTATTGTCTTGTTCCTCATTTAACTTATTAGCAAATTTATCTTCAGTTTGTGCATTTCATTTAAACTTTACTGCATTTGAATTTTATTTCAAACTTCTACTTATTTGTGCATTTCCTGCATTATTTCTTTTAAAGTCAATTTTTTTATTGCATTTATGTCAAATTCCAGTAATCTATTTCATGCTCTTTGCTTTTCTGCCATTTACATTTCGTGTTTTCGATTCATGTTCTTTACATTTTTCAGTATTTTTACTTTCAAAGTCATTTACAAGTTTTTTTTTAATTCATGTTCTTTGAATTCAGGCTCTTTTAAAGCTCTTTTTTTTTATTTCCAGTCATTTAAACACTTTTCATTACATTTCTACATTTATTTTATCTTGCATGTTTAAATTTGTAAGTGTCTGTTCATAGCACTGTATTGTACATTTTCTAGTTAACTTTGCGTTTGATTACCTATTGATCACGTTATTGGCTTTCGACGGCCAATCTTATTTATTTTAAGTGTTAGTGCTATTCCAACAATAATTCACTTGTTAGTTGGAATTATTCTTATAAAAAATTGGCAAAAGATTACAATGACTGGCTTAACAGCCAAGAAAGTTGAAAACTAAAAACGTGTCGAGTATTTGACCGTTAAACAATTAAAATTGTTGTTTTCAAAACGAGATTACCACGTAACTCGTCGATCACATAATCGCTTGAAAACTAATTATTTGTTTGTTCGAAAAATTTGGTAGAAATACTCTACAAAACCAAATAAACAGGAACATAATCAAAACTATAGCTACAAGCTTTGATACAGCCGCCTTGCAAGAGTATAAACAACAGTATTCGCTTGTCGCTTTACAAAATTAACTGAACAATTTTATCTTTCTTTAAGAGTTGCTTTACAAGCAAGAACAATAGAACCAAAATCGGAATTATTGTTGACGCTATCCACTACAATTTCAGCGTCAAGCTCAAAAATGATGTGCTCCAAACCCAACTCTTGTGCCCAATGTAGAGCAGCCAACAGAGCCATAGTCTCACCTTCTTTAGCCAATAAACACAGTTGAAACCAAACAGATATAGCTTCCAAAAAATTCTAGACTCATCTCTAACACTATGAAAGAAAGGGGGTAGGAAAAGTTTTTTGGAAAATATAAAACGTGTGCATGAGTAAATGTGACAGACCAATCATAGTGTGACACATCAACAATTTTACACTTTAATCAATAAACTTTTTCCCCCACTTTCTTGGCTACTAAACATAGCCTAAGACACAAATCATAACTAGTCAAGTTAATGTGGTCAAAAAAAGCCGCATCAATATTACTTTTAAGAAAACCTTGGGGAGGTTTAACCCAACAAACAGTAGGACTACCCAAATTAGAACTAACAGTAGACGGATCCTGTTTATTATTACGGAAATGCTAAAGATCGCGAGACATCAATTTCACGAATATTGCGAACTAATATCAATCGCCACCTAACTTGTGATTTTTGGACAAAACTGATTTAACACTTTTTTTCTTGAGTCAATAATTAAATTAGTCTCTAATAAAAATTACGGAGATCAACTTAGTTCATAAAAAATGAAAATATCATTTGAGCCATTAAGAATCTCAAATATGGGTCAAATTAGTCATTGATAGAGACTAAAATGTCCCTAAAAATTATCCTAAAGAGGACTAATTTGACCCATATTTAAAGTTTTTAATGACCAAATTAGTATTTTTTATTTTTTAGAGGCTAAATTAGTTTCCATAATTTTTATTGGGGACTAATTTAGATATCTATTCTTTTATTTGAGTAAATAATTTATAAAATGGTGACACGTTGGCTTTCGTGGAAATCGCGACAGGTATATGTCGCGATGTATACCACTGCTCTTATTATTAGCCACCTCCCAGGCTTGGAAAAAATTCTTGGCCTGAAACATAACATCTGCAATAGTTTCCACTTTGTTATTCCACACTTTTTCACTTCTTCTAGTCCATAAACTCCAAAAATTCATTGATAGTGGACCTAACATTCCTTTCGCCCTGCATCAACAAATTGAAAATTAATTGGCTAACCGAATCACAGCTCCAAAGTAGCGGCTTCATGACATGCCACAGATCCAATAATTTCCAGCATTGCACACTTCTTGGACAATCAAAAAAAATAGTGCCAAGCATTTTCAAAAGGTGATCACACATAGCGCATGAAGATGGACAATTAACACCCTTTGATTGTAATCTTATCCCTGTTGGCACACAATCACGACACAACCGCCAAACAAAGTGCTTAATTTTTTGTGGTACATGCGGTCCCCAAATTAAATTCTAATCTCCATGAATTTTCAAATGATCCGTTTGCAAAATTTTATTCATGAAGATAATAAGCAGATCAGACCGTGTGTATACATTTATTATTAGGCCACCAAATAACACGATCTGAATCAACTGATGGGAGTAAGGGGATGCTTAACACAACAGCATCATCCATAGAATTAAAGCATGAATAGACCATGTCCCGGTTCCAACACTTATGATTCGGTAGAAGAAGATCTTTCACACTCAATTCCATCATGGCAGGCAAAGGTGGATTAGTAAAAAATCTATTATTTTCTCTCTGGACCCACGACTCACCCC
The DNA here is from genome assembly GCA_037113605.1 of Calophaca sinica. Classification (NCBI taxonomy): domain Eukaryota; kingdom Viridiplantae; phylum Streptophyta; class Magnoliopsida; order Fabales; family Fabaceae; genus Calophaca; species Calophaca sinica. The sequence continues at coordinate 100,457,669 of CM073735.1, read as the reverse complement.
AAACTGGAATGTTGGCTCCGTCACCAATAATCCATCTATAACCCTCTTTTATCAATGTTTGAGAATTAAAAATACTCCTCCAAGCATAACTCGGCTGGTGGCCTATATTAGCCTCCAGAAAGGACCCATCAGGGTCATATTTAGCTCCCATCATGTTATAAACCTTCTAGCTTCTATACTAGTGCATGTTTGTGTGCAAGCCAAATGGACTTTTGACCAATATTTTGGCCCTTGATATCTAGTTACTATAGTAATAGATGTATTCTATTGTAATATTTGTGTGAGCCACAATATATGTTGTTTATTAGATCCGAGATGAGCGGTCTGATATGATGTAGATGCCATATGGCTTGGGCTATGCTCATGCAATGAACATGATTTCCTTGGCAAAAAAATGAGAAGATGTTTGGTTTTACAAATATGTCTAATAAAATCAATTTTGGAGTGGATAAAATTAATTTTAAGAGAAATAAAATTTTTTAACTTTTTTGTTGAGCATAATTGATTCTAAATTTGGGGTCGATAAATTTTTTACATTTACACTTTAAAAGTGATTCTACTTTATCATCCAATAAAATCAACTCTTCTAAACCCACTTTTAAAATATCATTACTAAATGCAAATCAATTTTTCAACCTCAATTTATTTAAAAAATGAATTCTTACAAAATCTAAAACAAACGGTGCTATTAGGCATTTGTTAACTTTGTGTAATATATGCTTTGGAATTTCAATGGACCGTGCCTTGCTAAAAGTTATTGAATGTTTACATTTGTATTCAAAAATTTTAAAATCCTATTTTCAATTTATTTTAATGTGATTGTGGTAAAATTTTAGATATTTGATTGCTTTGAATTAAAACCAATTCTATCTCTGAATTTCGATTCGACTAACAGTGATAAAAAGTAATTTTTGCGTTTGGTTGAAAATATTTAAAAATAAATCACTTTACTTTAAAGTCAATGTTAATAAATTCAATTTTATAAAATCAAATTTATGCAAAACCCCATTTAGTAAATGCTCACTAAAACATACTTTTTCTTAATACAACCAAAGAGTGTGTCACTATTCCACTTCCCACCATTTCAAGTCGGTCAATTCCTTTTGGTAAACTCCGCCTTAACTCGCCCGCCATTAGGGATGATAATGCGAGTTAGGCCCGATGGACTGGCCACCCCGCTCGCTAGGCTAGAGACGGGGCGGGGTAACCCACTGAGCCATTTATTTATTTTTAATTTTTTTGCTTTTTTTTAATATTTTTGGTGGGTTATGCGAGCCAACCTACCACTTTTTTGCCCAAAATTCAATTTTTATTATTTTCTGTTTTTGATTTTTTTGGTAGGCCTACCCGTGCAAGCTCAAGACCCCAACCCTACTTTCCCATCCTACCTGCCATGCTTAAAGAAAAGTTTATGCTATCAGCTCTTGACAAGGCTTGTAGGGTCAGTCTTTCCCAATTGGCCTGGCAGCTTGGTCACTAGAGGGTGGATCCGCGGAGTAGGAGGAGAGGGTTAGGGTATTATGTGGGCAAACATTTAAAATAAACAATAATAAAATTACATAAAAAAAAATTATCCATGGTAGACTACTCGTTAGGCTTGTCTAACCTAGAATTCACTGATAATTAGTAAAAAAAAAACAAAGAAAAAAAATTGAATTTGTCTAAAATCAATGAAAACAAGAGATGAAAAACCAATTTAAAAAATCAACTTTTAATTTTCTTATTTTTTAAATTTTGTAATTTTTATTTTTCAATTTAACCAAATAAAAATTTACCAAATTACAAAGACCTATATACATGACTTGTTATTATTTATGGTCTTATTATTTACTTTTTAATAACATAACATATTCATTTTATGTTAATTTAAAATTTATTTTAACATTTTATCAATTCCGTGTGTATATATACACGAAAATGAATTACCTACAGTCACACAGTCATGAATTTGAACCATCTCCAGTGAATTTAGATCCATATATATACACACACACAGAGAAAGCGAGAGAATCAATTTAAGTAAGGTTAAATATATTTTTAGTCCATATAATTATATCATTGATTGCAATCAATTTAAGTATGATTAAATATGTTTCTAGTTCCTACACAAATTTTGATTGATGTTTAGTCCTCAATTTGATGAAAATTTTCATCGATATTTAATCCCTAAAATCACTAAATTGGAGACTAAAATATCAACAATTTTTTTTATAGGAACTAAACTTGATAAAAGGGCATTTTATAAAGACTACAAATATATTTAACCTATTTAAGTATAATTGAGCTAGTTAACTACAAACCAATACCTTAAACGACTCAGTAATCGATCTAAGTTTTCAAACATTGATTGCAAGTAATTTATAATAATTATCATTTGTCACACATAAAAGCAATTATGCTTACTCTCCGGCTGGAATTAAAAAACAGTAATGCTATATATCGCGAATGGATTTCATCACGATCCTCTCGAACATATGTTTTTTGATTTTTAAAAACAAGAGTAAATATTAAATATCCAAATTGGCCCCAATAAAAATCACGTAGACAAATTTAGTTCCTAAAAAATTAAATATATCAAGTTGTTCCTTCAAAATATCAAATATGGGTCAAATTAGTTCCTGATAAGGACTAAAATATCCCTAAAAATTATCTTAAAAAAGACTAATTTAACCTGTATTTGAAGTTTTTAAGGACCAAATTGGTATATTTTATTTTTCATAGACTAAATTGGTTTCCGTAATATTTGTCGGGGACCAATTTAAGTATTTACTCTAAAAATAAAAACATAAACAATGATAAGTCAAAGATTTTGTAAAAAACAAGGAAGGCTAGCAAATAGAACACGCTCGGGACGATTCACGAATAAATCCTTCGCTATAAAAAGCATTTCCGATTAAAAAAACTTGTCATGAACATTAAGTATGAGAGGCCATGGACCAGTAAGCAATTATGTTCTGTAGTTTTTTTTTTTTTTTTTTGGGTGACCAGATGCATGTTCTGTAGTTAAAGATGCAAAAATAAGACAAGGATTTCTAACTTAATTTACATACATACACACCACACGCTAAACAGTGTGGGGTTGAGAAAACCAAAGAGCTAAAAGCTTCTGGAAATGTAAATCCGGCTATTCATATCTATTAAATTCATTCATCAGCGGCGAGTGCCTTCACAATAGTTATTGGGCAGGCATGCATATGTGCTTCTTGTTCACAGTTCATTGGAGTATAGACACTCATCCACAAGCTGGCGGAGGTTTGGATTCTCCAAGGCTGCGGCAACTCTTTCTTTATCATTTAATTGCTTATTAACTGCATGAACAAAATTTGCAACATTATTAGAAGTTCATGCTGCAGGAAACTGTAGTTTCAAAGTGTGGTGCACGGGTAAATTTGAAAGTGTGTCATGGTTGGTTGAGTTGAGCATAGTTGTTTTTGGAAACCATGTGTACATAGGTGTGTAACAAGAAAGAAAGTAATGCCACAGACTCATCAAAATATGCATATTTACTGATGACCTCAATAGAGAGACTACGAACTTCCACACATGACATTCATGTTAATATATCCAACCACGGTTAAGAAGCTAGAATCTAATTCAATTGATGATTAACTTCGTTAGTATTACATTGTAGATGACACAAGTATTACATTCCCCGGAGTCATAAGTGTAGCCAGGTTTGATTAATATGGAAACATAGTTTGAAACCATAGCTAATATTATAAGACTAGACATATATTTTACTAAGAAAAATAGTTTTATATCTGCTACTAATATAGAGAATTCTTGAATAGCATTCTATCTTCACTTTTAGGTTAAAATTTTTCTACTTTAATCACTTATTTGTGTGCCACCATTTGACTCAGATCACATATATGAGTCAAGAGTTTAGCCTCTTACAGTACCACAAGTTGCCCATTTGAATAATAAATTAATAAAAAAAAATACAAAATTATAGGTTTCAGAAAATTATACCCGTCCTTCAAAACAAAATTAAATAAATTATACCCTTTTTCACATAATGTTTCTCCTATTCTTTTTCTTACTTTATCTCATCTTATCAATTTTTACTATCTCTTGTTACTAGTCAAGAACTGCTCCACTCTTTCAAAAAATATGGAAATCTTATTTTCACAGTACAAATTGATACGAACTCAATCTCCACAAGTATTGGTTATTTTATGAGGTTCTAGCACAGAAAACCAATTTCCATACAAGAAAATGCTGTAACAAAGCAATCTATAAGATTGATGTGCAAATTAAATCATTAAAAAAGAAGGAAAAAAAGCATAGTAAACCAGTTAATTGACAAAGGTTAAAAAGAAAATAAAAAATAAGAAATCTATCTATCCAATTATAATGTATAATTTCTGAAGCAAAAGGGTTCAGAGGTAACAAACCTTGTAATGAGGAGGGAAGTAGTGCTTTAGTTTAACTCTTAGAGGGCTCAAAATTAATATCTCTAAATCCAAAGCCATGTGCTCTAAAGGTGTGAGGCTCGACCAAAGACAAGCTCTTAAGGCCACCTCATCAATTTGCTTTGTTGACCATTTGGGCCGTTATCTAGGCTACCCCCTTGTTCAGGGAAGGGTCAATAAAAAAGAACTTGGCAATTTGATCAGCTCATGACGTGGATTCCGGAGGATCAGCAGCAAATCTTCGCTTGCCAACCTGCTCCTACTCACTTCAACAATACAGTGGACGACACTTGGATTTGGGGTGAGTCCACAGCAGGGGTTTATTCTTGTTCTTCTGCTTATCGGTGGCTCCTTCAAAATCGCCGGAATTGGGACCCATGCATGGACTGGCGTTGGATTTGGAGAATGAGGGCACCAGCCAAAATTCAACATCTAGCTTGGCTTTGTGCGCATGAGGCTCTACCCACCAACAAATTCAGACATCACCAGCACCTCTCAAACTCTCCTCTTTGCCAACGGTGCTCTCTTAACGAGGAAGATGTAATTCATTGCCTTAGAGATTGCCCTCACTCTAAGGAAATCTGGTCTAGGTTGGGTTTGGTTTCCCACTCGGGTTTCCTGGCTCAAGTTTCGGCCGCTGAGTTGGCTAGTTGGCTAGTTGTTTTTTTCTTTTTCTTTTGATGTATTTCACCAAAAAAAAGTTTAACTCTCAGACAAAGACCGATAACCGTGGCCATGCTGCAGTGCTGAACGGTCGCCGTAAAAGTTATCCTACACAAAACAAGTGCAAATTCATAATTAATTAAATGCTTTCAACAATAAATCCTTTTTTTTTTGGTCAACGCAATAATAAATCCTAAAACGAGAGGAAGAGAGAGAGAGAGAGAGATTAATTAAAAAGGTAAAACTCACAGAATCCGGCCCAATTTGTCATCGACGGTAATTGATTCCTCGGAGGGAACAATGAGCTGTTCCAAGGAATAAGGATGTTCGGAATTTGCCAAATCATGGTCAAGGTTCCCAAAACCAATCACAAACAGAAATAGTTCACCTGGTTCGGTCACTAAGTAAAGTGGGAGGGAGAAAATATAAAGAAAATGAAGAGAAAATATTTTTAAAAAAAGAAGAAGAGGAAAAAAGAAGAAGAAGGATATCATAAATATCGAGGGGATCAACAGCATCATCGGCGTGAGGAGGATCTTCGGTACGAGCGATTCTCTCTTTCTTGGCGTGAACCACAGGGTTGGCATTAATCAAACCCAGCGTCATCCCTTTCCACTCTCACTTTCCCAAATTATTCTCAAGTCACGGCCTTTCTTCTCTGTTTCCACTTCACTCCGGTGATGAATGAAACTGAAAGATGTGTGATTTTCTTCAGTCCGCATCATTTCGCTTGGCCTACTTTTTTTTTTTTTTTATATAACATAATTTCCAGTCTACTTACTTATTACTTATTATACATGTTTGTTAGCTCAATTGGTTTGGTCTTTCGCTTACACATATTGCGATTTGGGTTCGATTCTAGGTGGTTGTATTGGTAGGTAATACGTAAATTTTACTGTAAATCTTGTCTCAAGTTGGTAGATCTCCCTGTAAATTCCACTGTAAATCCTAGCTCAAGTTGGTCCTGACCCTGCACGGAGTGAGCCTCCCCTAATCTAAACTTTCTCGTATAAAAAAAAATGTATACATGTTTGTTGATAGAGTTTAATATGGATTTCTTTTTCATTTATTATTATTATTATTATTATTATTATTATTATTATTATGTTTGTTGATAGAGTTTAAATTTCTTTTCATTTATTATTATTATTATTATTATTATTATAGTAAAGTCTAGAAGTAAATTATTTTATAGAAGGCTTTAAATATATGAAAGTTTTTTTCGGATCCACTTAGATGGGATTGGGGCAAATGCCCCCACAAAGTATAATGTTTTTACTTTTATGTACTTAATAAATATTTTATTTGCACCAACGGGGTTGAGTCTAGCGGAAGGGGCTAGTCTCCTATAACGTGGCGAACCAAGGTTTGAACCCTCGCTGAGAGAGGTTCCCACATTTAGTGCCCGACGCGCCTTGAACAGGATTGCCTCCGTTGGAGGAGACCTGTGGGAAACAAAAAAAAAAATTTATTTACCCCTATAAAAAAATAGGTGTTGCCTTCACATTCTCTCCGGTTCTCTATCACCTCTTCTTTTCCTGTATTTTTCTCTAAAAATATATATAAATGATTGTTTTTGTTACGTACATAAAAAGAAATATTTTTTTATAATATTGACAATGAAAAATCATACAATATTTTTAAAATATAAAAAATGTGTAGATGACAATTGTAATTTATGGCAGTTTTATTTTGAGTTTTTTTGTCATAAAATTATGTATTTTGTAAAGTGGCATCTAATATATGGACTCTATTTTAGGAGTTTAAAGGTGGTTCCAACGTTAAAATTGGATATATATTTGATTTTATTTTAATTTTTTCAATTTTCTTTGGATAAATCATTTAAAAATAGTGTTGAGGTATTTAAAATTTAATAAATTAACGTTGAAAATTCGTAAAATAGAGAGGTCCACCATTGAACCGGATTCATATTAGAAGCCATTAGCTTATAATATCTTTTTCTATGAAATTATAATAGATTTTCCCTCGTTAACGATAATTTTTGGATCCGCCACTATATATATATATATTATGTATTTATGTCTGATAAACGTTATTATTTTTATTTATAATTGATAGTAAATATGATATTTACACTTTAAGAAAATGAAAAAAAAATAAAAGATAATTAACAAAATTTAAGATAATTGTTAAACTGATTTTACGTAATAAGTAAGAGATTTTATATAATGTTTAATACATAATTAAAGCATGTATTTAAGATAATTGTTAAACTGATTTTACATAATAAGTAAGAGATTAAAATATGATTCTGATAAAAAAAATTAAAATATGATTTCTTTTCATTTAAGTTTTGTATTTAATATGATTGTTCAAAAGAAAAAATGATAAGCATTATATGCATTTAATATAGTATTCATGTGAATTTATTTGGGTGTTATATGATTTCTTGTTTATATTTTCTATTGATAATATTTTATAATAGTGAATTTTAAAAAAATACAAAAGTATTTAATTTTAATTTTAATCTCTATTGATATTATTTACTTAAATTTCTTCAAAATAATTAAGATTAATTTAGTAAAAAATTTAATTTTAAGTTTAATCACCATTGATATTATTTACTTAAATTTCTTCAAAATAATTAAGATTAATTTAGCAAAAAAATTACTATTATTTATTTGTTTACTAATTATTATTTTATAAAATAAGTTAAATAAATCATATTTTGTTGCTTCAATGATTATTTAGTTATTATGAGTCATTCTTAAATATTTATAAATCATAAATACTAAACCAAATTTATAGTTGAAATATAAGACCAATTGAATAATTTAAGTCAAAACTAATATAATTATTTAAAAATATTTAATATTTTAAACTTTAACAAATTATAGTATAATTTTCTATAATACTTAATATATTGTGTTTCATAGTTATAATAGTTAATTGTCCCTTGCAAGGGCGTCTCTTTTATATGCTAGTCGCTAAGATTTTGATTTTGTACCTCCCTGTCTTGAGGACATTATTTTGAATGAAATAATATGAGTTGATTTCCGTAAAAAAAAAGGTAGTTAATTGTAATAAATATAACATTAAATTCAAAACTAATTTATTTATATATGTAGATGGATGGATATGCGTACGGATAACGTAAAGTTACAAGTTATAATATTTTATGGTGAGCACTCCAGTACCCGGTGGAAGTGTTGGGTACGGTATTCAAGTGAGCTTGTATCCACTTATCAAGTCATTAAATCCACTTTTTTTTGTCAGCTAGTAGAAATGGTAAAAAAACAAACACACGTCTAAACGGCAACACCCGGGTTCGAACCTCGGTCCTGGCATCCACATGTCGCTGAAATTGCCAAAGCAACCAACCGTGGGGGACAAGTCATTAAATCCACTTTAATTACCATGAATTAGTCATTTTACTCTTTTAAATTGTAGATGCACCATTTTTAAACTAAATAATGATTTTTTATCAAAAACTTTTCTACAGTGTCTCTTTGTATTCTCTCTTCTTCATCTTTGTACCCATCTCACGGTTCTTCTTCTCCTGACATAGATTTGATTTCTCTTCTTCTTCTTCTTCGTCGAAGCCTAGATATCGAAAACAAGTTGACATCCGTATATGTTTACTGCTATTTAATTATTCACTTTTTTGCTAATATGATGGGCATTCTAAGCGTCTAAGAGAAAAGAGGAAGAACAACATGTTAGCAAATTTGTAAAATATTTTTTGGGGCACCGAAATAATTATTGATAACTTACTGCTTACTTTTTAAAATAATAAAAAATGTATGTCGTAACAGTTATATGAAAAATATTGAATAAGTTGACTATTTTTATTAGAGCAATTAATATGAGTACCGTACCCGACTAATTTAAAGGGTACCTAAGAATTTACCATATTTTATTGAAAAATTAGTGATGGAGATTGAATGTCTTTATGTTTTGTTATTCATGTGTGTGCATATAATTATAATATAAATTAGAATTTTAATTAATTAATTAATATAATTTCCTAATTTCTTATTTTAGAAGAGTTGAACCCGATAGAAAATGTGAGTTTGTTTTGTTAAAATTTTAACAATTGCAAATAAAAAAGGAAATAATGCATCATTCACATTTTTCCGTGGTGCTTATTAGAAGGAAATTTTTTGGGTGACCCATCATTCAATTCGATAGGTTAGAGAAACTGTAATTTGAGGTGGAGAAATCTCTCTTACTAATATTTTTCCTACACATTGTGTCAAAAAAATATATTTTTCCTACACATAAATCAAAAGAATCGAATTCATAACCACACGCTCAATGAAAGAAATTCGGTCCAATTTGGATTAGCTTCTAACAATGAGAGTTTCTCATTTAAAATAAACACATGGTTCTTCACTTATAAAAATGTCCTTATAAGTTTGTAAGTATTTATAAATATTAGAAAAGGTAATTTAGTGAAAAGTGTAAGAATGGTCGACAAAACGAGAGAAAATGGATGACAGTAAAGCTATAGAACCTAAATTCTAAAATTGTGATTGTACTCTTCATTTTTTTTTGACAGGAAAATATTTCTATTAACAACCTCTCAAATATGAGGCAACAGCAACAATAATACAAGAAGGAGTTTCTTCAATCTAAATAGAATCAGCATTAACCAAAGCAAATTTTGCTAAACAATGAGCTACTTTATTAGCACATCGCCTAACATGACAAACCTTAAAACGATGTAGCCGTGGAACAAGGAAGTTGCAATCATTCACAACCATGTTAAAATGTGTGGGAATTGTTGAAGAAGAGAGCATTGTTTGCACTCCATTTAAAGAGTCAGATTCAGTAATCAAGGAATAGAAACGAAGGTCAATAGCAAAATTAAGGGCAAGTTTCATCCCCAAAGCCTACACTACATCAACATCATTGAGAGCATTTATTCTCCAAGTTGCAGCAGTCATAACCTCACAATTTTCATCTCTAATAACCACACCAATACCCTAAACTCCAGCTGAGAATCTAGCAGCATCCATATTTACCTTATACCAAGATGTTGGGGGCTTATACCATTTATCCAAGTCATGATCAACATTCTAAGCATTTGAACAAGATGCTGGCAAAGAATGCAAAGAAATGATACTATTTGAATATTCAAGGGCAACCTGTCACGCCTTGTTAGCTGAAACTAAGGGATCAGAAGGCGTTCCCTCAAAACAGTGCTTATTGCGTGTTTTCCAAATTTCAATACATAATGACAGTACATGCATGTTCACCTCATCTGTATTGTTAATAATAATGTCCTCAAGCCAGCTATGAAAAGATACTTGTACATGATCAAAGTTAATGCCAAGGGGGGAGGCAAACCAAGCTTGCTTAGCCCAAAAACACCTGCAAAAAATATGATCTATATCCTCACAACAAGAGTTGCAACGCAGGCACAGGGGAGAAACAGGAACACCTTTGGAATTGAGATTCATTCTAGAAGCAAGTCTGTTATGTAAAATTCTCCAACCCAAATGAACATGTTTAGGGACAGACCGGATTTTTCATAGGTGTTGCCACACCATGGATCCATTAATAGTGCTAGATGGCAAGGAAGAATCAGCAACTTTCCAATTTTTAACACAGTGGTATGCATTCTTCACAGAAAAATAACCACGTTTTACTGGGGCCCAAGCCAACCGGTCTAATTGCATGGAAGAGGATATTGGAATTTGAAGAATTTGCATAGCTTGTAACTATTCTCTTCATTGTAACCATTCTCTTCATTAGTGGTATGAATGACACATAAAATTATTTGTACTTTGCTAAATATAGTTGTTACGACTATAAAATATAGTTGTAGCGCACAATTGCCAATAACTTACTACTGTTTAAAGATTTTAGGACAAAAACTGACTACAATTGTTTAGAAAAATCTAAAACATAGAATGCAAGATACATTTTTTTTTTACAGAGAGCAGTCACAAATCTATGGTCTAATTAAACAATAAGAGACCAATAAGAGAGCACTTTTAAGGAGAACAAGGAAGATCTCATGGATATGGACATAGAAAAAGAGAAGGAATTCCCAATTAATTTGGGGTAGATTCTTTTAACTGTTGGAATACTGTAATCGAAGTCCAAAAGGGGAAGATAATTTTAAGGGGCGGCAAGGAAGACGTGTTAAAGGAATTAAATTCTATAAAAATCAATGTTCTTTTGTTTTTTCTTATTTTATTGATGACGTGGTTACCTCTTATAATCTTAATGATTTAAGGATGTAGGATCATATGGAAAAAAGTTCTCATTTTGCAGGATTCTAGCATAGAGGCAAGTGGTGAGGAGATTGGAATTCCATCTTTTGAAGCTTATCCACCAGAAGAAAAGAGGAAGGACAGCATGAACCACATGATTAGAAAATTAAGAAGGGGCAATGCCATAAAGGTTAAATATGCTCTTGAAGAGCCCCCTGATTGATTCATTCTAAACTACCGTCAAGCTCATGACGTTAACCAAGTGCTTCGTAGGAGCCAACTTGTGTTTGTTTGCTTTTAATTCTCTATTTCTTTTAGTTCTTTTTAATTTGTTTGTTTTATTTTATTTTAGTGAAGTGTCCCCATATACCGTCAGTTTTAGGAAGTACCCTCTACTTTTCCTCATGCTCAATTATTTTTATGTTTAACTTTTTAGCATTGAGCCCATGCTAAACTTTAATTGTGGGGAGGATATTATATATTTGTTTTTATAGTGCACTATCTTTGCTATTTCTCGCATTTATCTGACTTAATTTTTATATGTCTGTGCTTAATTTTTATATGTCTTTGTTGTGTTAATATTTAACTTATATATTCTAAATTGGTAATTATGAAAAAAAATTGACATTGATAATAAAAAAAATATGACAATAATTAAATTGAATAATGTTATTTTAAGAAAATTAAAATATATAAAAAAAGAATAAATGCTCCAAAAAAAATAAAAAAATAAATGTGAGACTTCTCAATTCTCATGTATACACAATCCTACTGTATTAAGAGTAACAAAAAATACTCTTATTTATTTTATAAACAAATTTGCTTTAAAATAACTTTATTCATAAATCATATATGAATTATCATACCATACTACAACTAGTTACAGTAACATGATAAAAAAAATCCTTTCATATAAAAAAAAGTAATATGAGAAAAAAATAAAGCATTGGAATTGATTAAGAATTTTAGATTCCGATCCTATACATCACTCACAATATTTTACGATGTTTTTTTACAAAAGAAATCTCTCTTTCTCTGTTTTTTATTAAAAAAAACCCTCTTCTGCTTGCGTTGATAACTATAATAATAATCTTTATCTTTATTATATACAAAGATGGATAATTTAAATAAGGAAATTTAACAAAAGTCGTTATCCAATGAAATGTTAATAGCCAGCTTATCACAATTTTAAATATGTAGACATCTATGTGGACTACAATTTTCATACGTGGAAAACAAGATCCAATTACACGGTTACTTAATTCAAAAAAATTACCTGATCAAGAAAGACAACCGAGAAAGCACTAATTGGTATTACAATAAGTGTACTTAAATATGACATTATTTTGAAGAAGAAGAAAAATGAAACGGATAATCAAATCACCAGCTTAATTCTGTAATTAATCTTATAATTAATTCATTAATAAACAGCTCAATTAATACGACCAAATCAAATCAAAATAAATTTCAATAAAAATGTTATTTAATTTAGACAAATTACCCATAAATAGTAGTCAACCATGTAACTAATTAAAAAGCTTATAGTCAATAGAAAAAATCATTGGGCTGGATTTCGAAAACAAAATTAAAAAGATACAAATCAAATCACCTAATTATAACCGCAAAACACAATTAGTGCAAATTTAAATCAATTATTATTTTTATTTCTTTTTAAATTAGTACCAGAGATAGACCAAAAACAGCCATGTTGAAATTCGAAAGTTGAAAATAAGATTTACCCGTAATGTTGATTGATCCGAATACCCATTATCATCCTTGATTCACTCGATATTGGTTTTTTAAAACCCTCCTTTATGTGAAATTTTCATTCTGATTTTTTTTGTTACTTTTGTGCAAGTTTATTGCGATGCAATCTGTATTTTTTTTTGTCAGTATTTTATTTTTGAATTTTTAATGAGTTTTCATTTTGTTTTTTATGTATGTATTGGATGCGTTGTTTATGGATAAATTTGTCTTATTTGTGTGCAATCTTCTTCATCGCTGTACACGATATTTTGCTGGGCAGAAAGATCCTAAGAGACAGGTTTGCTTTGAAAATTTATGTAGTCTGTGAAATTTTTTAGCACTAATGTTTCATGTTCATTTTTTTAGCAGACCAAGGAATCACCTTTTGGATTTTGTGATCTGCCCCGATCTAATATCGATCCAGAAGAAGTTAGAGCACGAGCAAAACAATAAGTACAAGATAAACGGCGTGTGAAGGTTGGTGTTTTATCTTTTAAGTTCTTGCTTTTTTCATTGTTTTAACCCTTTTTTTTTTGTTCTTTATGCTATCAATATGCAACGGTTTTAAAATGAATTGTTGTTTTAATTTTTAACCCTGTTTTAGTCAATAATTAAAATTGAGAGACATAAGTATATTATTCCAATATTCTCATCATGACTCAGTTCCTTAAACCTGTGTAACTTTATGTAGGATGTACTAATTAAAAGAAATGAGTGGTTTTTTTTTTTTTAAATCTTACAGGTCTCTGCTGATTTTTTTTGAATGAGAGATCCAAGGTCTGAAGGGAATGGTAACAGACAGGGACACCAGGTATATGTTGTTTCTGATGAGTATCTAATATTGGTTTTGCTGCAGCTGAAATGCCCTGTTATTGTTTAGGGTGTTGTTGTGTGTGTCTATATATTGGATGACACCTTTGCTTCTCAAGATTTTTATATGTTTCAAATGGGTCTTATGCTTTCTAAGTTATGTTAACACCATTCATTTCATCAACACAACTGTAAAATTTTGTAATTGGTATCATGAAAAAGCAGTAAGGCGGTCTTTGGTTTTGGTATTCTCATGTTTTTTCTATTTTTTTTTATAAGTAAATGTTAGTTGTTAGTAATTCTTAGAAATGTTAGTTTCCTGAGTTTGAACCCGGGACTTCCAGCTTATACTCCTTCAGCGTCCCTTAGCTCACCAATAGAGCTACCTACTTGGGACTCATGTTTTTTCTATTAATTTTGATTTTGACTATGATCACTCATATGATACAAATATGATTTTGTATGGTTTTTGGTTCTGACTCAGTTTTTTGGATAAAGTGGGTAGAGGTTTTTTTTTTAATTATTTAGCATCATAAACTAAAATGTGTTTTTTTTATTAATGAAAAAAAAAACTAAAATGTGTTTGTTTTCATCTATACCAAATAAGACTATTCTAGAGGACTGTTTTATTAAGTTCTGCAAATGCAAAATTCAAGGGTGGTCAACTACTAATGTATATTGAACTAATTTAATTTTTGAATGAGAAATTCAAGGGTAGTCAACTACTGATGTATAGGAAGTTTCACTTGAATGAGAACCATGGGGCATATTAGACAAAAATGTTTCCTATTTAACATCAATTAAATATCAATTCAATAAGTTTTGAATTTGCAATATGAGCTAAAAGTGGCTATTCCCTGCAGTACTGAACCCGAATTTATTGTCTTATTGAACCCCAGTATAATTTCCCCCAAGGGTCCATAAGACTAAAGGTTACTTCAGTAGTTTCTGGAAAAGTTGTAACTTTTTATAATCAAATTTTGACAATGAAAACATTTTTTTTTTAAAAAAAACCATACTTTGCAACACTATCAAAGGTGCTGCAACTGATATCACGTATGCTTTTGTCCATTCTTTTTTACAACCAGTATTGTGTCTGCTTTTGTTTATTTTTTATGTACTTCTACCACAGATGAAATTCAAAAAGCTTGGAAGGCTGCTCCAATAGAACCAGTCATGAAGGAAAAGCGCATGAAGAAATCCAGATCACCTCAATAATCAGATCCAGGGATTGGAGTTGGGGCCTTTAAATAAGCAAAATTGTAAATAAGTGTGTACTCATCTATAGGGTTTGGAAGTATATTTTAACCATTTGTTATTGATCTTGATGTTGCATTATGACTTTCCTTTATGATGTAGATGGTTTCCTGGTGTACTTACTGCTACTGACATGGTTCTATTTTTTTTTTGTCACTTGAAAAAATCTTATTATCACTATAAATTGTTGGAAATGGCTTATGTAACAGTGTAACACCCCGATTTTCATATGAGTGTGTATGTGTTGCTGTAGTTATAGATATTACTATTATTATTATTATTATTATTAGTAGTAGTAGTACTAGTAGTAGTAGTAGTAGTATAATAGTTGACAAAGTAAAAAAGGTATTATTAGTAGTTGAACATTTTACATGAACGAACATTAATATTTAAATTACTTAGGATAAGTATTTAAATAGAAACTTTACATTAATATAAATTTATAAATGTAAAATTTAGGCTTAAATACCATTTTAGTCCCTTAACTTATTTTTGAGGTTCAATTTAGTCCTTTAACTATTTTTTGGGCTAAATAAGTCCTTTAAGTTTTTAAAGTGGGTCAAATAGGTCATTTTCGGCTTTAAGTTTTTAAGTTTGACCAAATAGGTCCTTTAAGTTTTTAAGTTGAGTCAAATAGGTCTTTTAAGTTTTTAAGTTGGGTCAAACGAGTTATTGCCACGTAGGACCTATTTGGCCAAACTTAAAGGACCTATTTGGTCCAACTTAAAAACTTAAAGGATCTATTTGACCCAACTTAAAATCTTAAAGCCGAAAAAGACTTATTTGGCCCAAAAAATAGTTAAAGGACTAAATTGAACTTCAAAAATAAGTTAAGGGGCCAAAATAGTATTTAAGCATAAAATTTATATATTTTTACTCCAAACGGTGCGTAGCACGGGCCATCAAATATCGATGAATATTTATATTTCATAGAGATATAATGTAGTAGTAGATATATAAATTGGTGAATATTTATATTTTATTTTACTGTTACTTTAAAATTATTATATACTAATCATTATTATCTCATTGATATTATCTGCGTTGTTAATTAATATTCTATTCTAAACGCACATGAGCACACACATACACACACATATTTAAAAAAATCCAAAAAATATTCTGCAAGATATAAAACTTTATTTCATAAAAGGCATACACACTTTATTTCGTTGCAAGATTTTTGTCAGATTTCTTTCAAAAGAATTAACAAGTTAATTTAATATGGTACACCATACGTAACACAGGCCATCATACTATAGATATAGTGTTATTAATATTTAGCTTATTAAAAATTATTGAATATGACTATTATTTTAAAAAATAATAATTTTCAAACTTAATTCCTAGGAAGGCAAAATAATGTCTAAATCCTAGAAGTAAATATAAATAAAACATAATAACCTAAGAGTAAAAATATATCACACGGAGAGGAATCTCTATCTCTATTATATACAAATATGAATAATATAAAAAATAAAATTAAACAAATGGCATCACAACAATAAAAGTAAAACGCCATGTCTGCAGACGTGGAATACACGAGGCAGCAATTAAAAATGATTAAAAAAATAAATAAAAACGAAATAAAACACATTCACAATTAATAAACACATTTAATTGTTAGCCTAAATATAGCAACGAATTAAAAAAATGGAATTATAATAATGCAAAATTAAATAAGATGTACAAACATTAATTGTGACAACAATGGAAAAGGTTACCGTATAAAAAATTCAACGGTTATAATAATATTAAAGAAAAGTCAACACAAAATTAAATATTAATATTCGGTCATAATATTAAAATTATTCCGGTTTCCTAATTGAAAATAATTCGGTCATAATAAAAAAAATAAACACCTTTAATAATCAGTCTAAATATAGCAATTAATTACAAAAATGGAATCACAACAATTCAAAAATAAATGGAATAAATGGAATCACAACAATTCAATTAAAATATTAATTACCATGGTTATAATAATATTAAAGGAGAGTCAACACAAAATTAAATTTTAATATTTGGTCATAATATTACAAATATTCCGGTTTCCTAATTGAAAATAATTCGGTCATAATAAAAAAAATAAACACATTTAATAATCAGTCTAAATATAGCAATTAATTACAAAAATGGAATCACAACGATTCAAAAATAAATGTAATAAATGGAATCACAACAATTCAATTAAAATATTAATTACCATGGTTATAATAATATTAAAGAAGAGTCAACATAAAATTAAATTTTAATATTTGGTCATAATATTAAAAATAATACGGTGTGACCACTATTTTAATGCTACAATCTCATTGCTCATTACATCTCAGCTTAGTTCTCAGGAATACTGTTACAAGCAGGTGTGCAACACAACTACACTCTTATTATCATTTGTGGTTGATTATGTTGTACTATAATTTTGCTTTATGTGATGTTGCTGTTTGAATCTATTTTTGTTTTCTCTATCTCTTTTGATTCCCAAAGAAACAAAACACATGATAATTTGTGTATTTGGGTATTATCATATGAAATCCGTGTTGCAGAAAAAGGTGCAGTTTGAACTGAATTAAAAACCCCAAAGATTTGATTTTTGTTTAGGGTTTAGCGTACAATCTCTCATTGGTTTTTGGAAATGCAGCTTGTTTGATGTTGTGGTTTTTCTATTGCTCGATTTGTACACAAATGAATGAGATGAGAATATAAACCAAACCATTAGAAAGGATTTGGAGTTAAATGGTTTGTCATTAGCCATGATCCATGATAGGACATTATGTGACACCCTTAACCCCGTTTTGAATAAAATAAAATTATTCAAATAAAGATAAATGAATATTTATACATATTCGATTTTCAAATAACTGTCTAATAAATAACACCTTGCGAAAATAGTGTAAAAATTTAAACAATTAAAATTAGCGTAACAAAATTTAATCCACGTAAAATTTCTGTGGTACGAAAGTATCACATTTCAATAAACCTTCAAGTTAATTTTTTTCAAATAACTAAAACGAGTATTTATTTAGAAATACATCCGATAAAGCCAAATAAATAAAATAAACCCCCAAAAATATTTGTGTTACATTGTCTCAGAGCTATTACATAACCCAATTGAAAATAAATAAATTTTGTAGTTTACAAACTTAAAAATAACAACATAAGACAAAATTTAGCAGGCACTCATATTCTTCAGTTTAGCCACTAACTTCGGGATTAGCAGCATCTGCAATTTCACACAAAACACACAAGAGACATACAAAAAAAAAGGGTGAGTACGTTGTAATTGAGTTGTGGTGATATTTAGAGAGAATACGTGAATAAAATAGTATACTTATATATATATAGTTATATGCAATCATAGCAACACAACTCATACAAATATGCACCACATTACAGAAATATCATACAACACTCACATTTAAAACCATAAACACTCACAGATAAAATTCACCATTTTTCAGGGTCAAATAGCTATCTCAAGAAAGATGTAGATACTAGCAACACTACTTCATATGCATGTGGTACCATCTACTACTCTGGGAATCAGACTACGAGTACATATTGATTTATTGAGGGAGAGCATTTGCGGTGATCACCTCGTTACCTCATACTTTCACTAGTCATGATAATGTTCGGGGACTGTCGGGAGTCACGTAATCTTGCAAGTAGCTTCCCGACATCAAGTTACAGCTTGAGTCACTTAGGTGTGCCACAGATTCAGTATCTCATCCCCAAGGCCAGGATTATCTGCCACTAAGGCTCACCTCTATTAGCCTCCTCCTTTCATTTCAACGTTCGTTCCCCCCAAATCCTAATCACAAGGCTTGGTATGTCAATCATACACACAAGGTCGGGTTTCCTCCGAATGTCATAATTCAATTTTTCATCGACAATCCATCATGTCCCATATGGCTAGGATCATCTCACAAGGAATGACTCAAGTCCCATTATGGCTTTGCACACAAGGTCATTTATCCTTTCAAAGTCGTTGCCACAGACGTGGACTTTTCACAATCATTATCAAAATTTAACAAGCAAAACACAAAATAAGTTACAATGGCAACTCAAAAATAACCACCACGTATTTAATTATTTAGGTGAACACATAGGAACAACAACAATGACAATTCAACCACAACACATATTGGGGTCTAAACTTGACTCAACCAATGCATCATTTGGATTAATACATAGTGCAGAATTTTTTAGAACAGTCATCAATAATAGTAACGAACACATGGTCAAACGACCTTGCAAATTTTTAAATATTTAACTGAAGGTATCTAACTCATATACAAACACAATACAAGTGGTCCCATCTAAAAATTTGAATCCAATAATTTATGAGAAATCCTATACTGAAGCTGTTTTTACATTGTGTTACTCAAAACAATGTCCTGGACATCTCAAAGGTATTAAAATTCTTAAGGCTATCAAAAGAAACCAAACAATTATGCCAATTTTTATGAAAACATCAGTTAGTAAAAATAACGAACGGAGTGTCAAATGACTTTGATATTTTTTGTAAATTTTACAGGAAGTAACCAACGCAATTATGGAGCCAATGAAATTGGTCCCATGTTAAAATTCAAAGCCAATAATTTATGAAAATTCACACACTGAGTCTATTTTATGCTGTAATTTCCAGAAAAATAATCATGTTTAAAACTATTATCAAACAATGGGGTTCAAGGACAACCCCTTCACCTATTCCCGCAAATATCCCCAACCACAATAATCTCCCCTTACCTTAAGGATGAAATTTGAGTTTGACAATCGGGGTGGAGGACGACAGAATCTTGTGAAGGTCCTTTGGAGAAAAGTTCACTACGAAAACGGGAGAATACAAAGGAAGCGTTAGACATCAATTTTGTGAATGAAACCCCAATGTCAAAATAACGAGAGGCTTACCGAAACTTGGATTGAAGAGAGTTCTATGGTATGGAGATGATGATGATCGCTTTCCGCTCTTCAAAATCGCAGCTTGGATGCAAGGCCAATACATTGCTCAAGCTACTTCAACGGTGGAAGGAGTTGAGAGAAAGTGAGGGAGAAGAGAGAGTTGACTCTAGGGTTGGGAAACTATTTAGAATTATCAATGAGAATCTCAATAGGTGTAGATAGGTCTGATTAGACTTAAGGTCAAATTGGGTCGAATTTACACAGGCCCAAAGTGATAAAACTCAGTAAAAATTCAGAACAACATTTTTTTCCTGCTACTCCACTGTTTTGGCCATATCTTGAGTTCCAAGTGTCCGATCTAGGTATTCTTTATTGCGTTGGAAATCTAAGACAATTTCCAACAATTTCCTCTCTAATGATCATGGTCCGAATCTGACTCTAGGTGGGTCAAAACGTTAGTGTAAATTTACCCAAGCATTCCAAAAGCTACACTTGGACAGCCTTGACTCTGAAAAGCTTATCTACCGTTCTAGTTATCGGATTTGAATCAAACTAAAGCCAAATGAAAGCTAAGAGAAATATCTACAACTTTCATGACGGTGACTAAATCCAATTTGGTCGTTAGAGGGTTCTAAAATACAGAATACGATGACTGAATTATTTCCCGAATCAAAGCAAGTTTTGAACTCCCTCAAAGGTGTCCTAACTTGTACACTTTAGTTACGAATCGACCCTAATAGATTCCTAAACACTTTCATACACTCTTAAAACATTATTAAACATAATCACACGTTAAAAATTAATTATACATAACAATAAAAAATTAACACAAAATAATCTATGAAAATGAGGGGTGTACACAGTAAATCAGCAAAAGTTCATTTTTATATATCTTTGAAACCTTTTAACCCCTCAGATAAATGACATATCGAATACTACTATTTTATAAAATGAAATATTAAATAATATATTACCTCAATTTTGTAAAAGTACAAATAAATGCTAATATTTTCTAAAGATACAAATAAATATAAACTCAACATTTTTCATTAATTCAAGCACACATAGGGGAATCGGAATAACTAAATTTTTAAATCATAATAATTAATGAAATAAACACATATTTAAAAATATGCAATGTATGAAAAATGCGGGGTGTTACACTCTACCCCCTTAAAAGAAATTTTGCCCTCAAAATTTGCATAAATATCGAGGACAAATTAAAAAACATATACTTCATCTAATACTCACTCACTATACTCCAACGAGTTCAATAATGTATAATGATAAGCATAATTAGAACTTTATCATATTTACAGAAAAGAGACTGCGAACAAGGTGCAGAGAAAAGAGTCGAAAAGGTCAATAAGAGAGAAGCCTCCTCATAAGGATTTGCTAGGCTCTACTTTCACGAGAAAGTAAAAATGAAGAATCTTATGAGTAGAAGATAATGAAAACTCAACGTGTAAAAATAGCCTTCAATATATTCCTGAGTGTAAAGATGTGTTGGCCTAACACATGCTTACAAACAGGACTCTACCGAAGTTTCTTCCTTCACGTGAATTTCCATAATCACTACAACTCAAGCAAAACATTCATGACAAATTTTGAAGTGAAGGATAATCAGAGTACCGATTAAAGAAAGACTTGGTCAACTCAATTTTCTACGGCACTCACGAGTACCTAGGCACGAGAAAGAAACTCTCATGTGCAAGGAGAAGAGAGAGTTGGCTCTAGAGTTGGGAAACTGTTTAAAATTGTCAAATGAGAGTCTCAATAGATGTAGATAGGTCTGATTAGGCTTAGGGTCAAATTGGGTCGAATTTACACAGATCCAAAGTGGTAAAATGCAATAGAACTCAGTAAAAATTTAGAACAATGTTTTTTTTTTCTGCTCCACCGTTTTAGCCATATCTTGAGTTCCAAGTGTCCGATCTAGGTGTTCTTTATTGCGTTGGAAAGCTAAGACAATTTTATACAATTTCCTCTCTAATGATCATGGTCAGAATCTGACTCTAGGTGGGTCAAAAAGTCAGTGTAAGTTTACTCAAGCATTCCTAAAGCTACACTTAGACAGCCTTGACTCCGAAAAACTTATCTACAGTTTTAGTCATCGGATTTGAGTCAAACTAAAGCCAAATGAAAGCTAAGAGAAATATCTACAACTTTTATGAGGGTGACTAAATCCAATTTGGTCGTTAAAGGGTTTTAAAATACAGAATACGATGACTGAATTATTTCTCTAATCAAAGCAAGTCTTGAACTCCCTCAAAGGTGTCATAACTTGTACACTTTGGTTACGAATCGACCCTAATAGATTTCTAAACACTTTCATACACTCTTAAAACATTATTAAACATAATCACACGTTAAAAATTAATTATACATAGCAATAAAAAATTAACACAAAATAATCTATGAAAATGAGGGGTGTACACAGTAAATCAGTAAAATTCATTTTTATATATCTTTGAAACCTTTTAACCCCTCAGATAAATGACATCTCGAATACTACAATTTTATAAAATGAAATATTAAATAATATATTACCTCAATTTTGTAAAAATACAAATAAATGCTAATATTTTCTAAAGATACAAATAAATATAAACTCAACATTTTTCATTAATTCAAGCGCACGTAGGGGAATCGGAATCACTAAATCTTTAAATCATAATAATTAATGAAATAAACACATATTTAAAAATATGGAATGTATGAAAAATGTGGGGTGTTACACATTATGGTGTCATTTAATTCATGTAGCTCACTAGTTGAAACTACTTGTTAATGCTGAACATAACTTCTAATTAGTAGGCTTTATAATTTGTGGAATTTGATTGGATTGGATATATTTTGGAATATCAATATTATAGGGGAGACTCTGCCAAAATTTTGTTAAAAGTTGGAACTTTGAAGTGTCCTATGGTTGATTGGATTGGATTAGCTATTAACATGTTTGTAGATTGCAGATAGCTAGATGGCTTCTCCCGGACATGAAACTGATGCTCATGATCATAGCGATGCTGCGGCGGCCCAAACTGTGAAGCGTCGTCCCCATGGTAAGACTGTCAAGAAGAATCTCATCTGAGGTAGGAGTAGAGGACAGAGACCAGTGGTAAGTTACTTACTAATTAATTAATATAATTAGTTTTTATTTGTTTATTATCTAATGTTGTACACTTAATTTGTATAGGTTGAATGGAATCTTAAAGGTCAACCTGTAGGCAGAAGTGGCACAGACTTGGTTAGTTTCATTGGATCTCAAGTGCGGTAGACTTTTCCAATTACTCTTAGTAATTGGAGAGAGAGAAATAATCCAGTCTTGGATCGATTGAAAGAGGAGCTTTGATGCGAGATACAGAAATATACAATTAGTTTTATTTTTTAAATGACTATGTAAATATACTTACCCTACCATTTTGTACTTGTTAATGTATTTGCAGAAAACCTTTGATGTTGATGACACATATAAGGACATTATACTTAAGATTGGTGGAAGATCTCTTCGGAATTTCCGAACTTGGTTGTCCAATAATTGGCTGAGAGATGAAGATGGCAATGTTAGATATGAGCTTCCATCTGATTATGAATCAGTCATCGGAGTGGATGCCTGGAGAGAATTTGTAGCAAAACTCACCGAAGACCCTGAATTTCTGATATACTTATATATGTCCTTACTTGTATACTTGTATATGTTTGTACTTTTATACTTATATGTTTGTTCCTAAGCACATTTATATGTCTATATAGAGAACAAGTAACATAAATCGGCAGAGAGCATCAAATCCTCCTTACCCATACAGAGGAGGGGCTAAAGGGTATCCCCGCATTGAGGAAGATTTGGTATGAAGAGTAACCCTAAATTATATGTAACCCTAAACCTAATTAACACTGATTAATTTCAATTTCTTTGTTAATTTGTATAGCTGAAGTTGACTGGAGAAAATGTATCATCAACATCAATTGATCGCCATTTCTTGTGGATAGAAGCCCGACGCAACATGGATGGTCTGATTGTGGACCCCCCACTATGGGAATTGCTGATAAAATTGTAAGTATATGATAGATTAATTAACATTTTCATTTGCAATTTTCTTATGATAGTGATAATATTTAACAATCTTTGTTAATAATATTTGTGTGTCTCAGGAGAGCCTATCACAACAGTCTGTGACACAGGGGGTAACAGACATCCTTACCGAAGACATACCGATCAGAGAGTATTCTGGTCGTGTAAGGGACGTGGGATTTGGTGTTTCTCAAAAGGCTATATTTGGTAAACCAAAGCGCGCTAGAAAAGATGAAAATGAAGAGTTGAAAAAGATGGTAGCCCATTTCTTTCGGGAGGTCCAGGATTTGAAAAGTAAAATGCCTCAGAACAAGGGACCGGTAGAGATGGATCAACACCTTAGCACTACAGAACTAGTAGAGATGGATCAGCACCTTAGCGCCAGGGATAGTTGCACTCTTAGGTCTCACAAGGTAAATCAAATTACTTCAAAGACTTGTTTGGTAGATTAAGTATTTGTGAATTGCATTCTAATTTAATATTATTGTGGATCTTGATTACTTAAGGAACCAGTGGAGGTAATGGAACCGGAACTAGTGGAGGAACACGAGCCTACTTTACCCATGGATAGATGCACTCTTAAGTCATCTGAGGTAATTGAGCATTAGAAATTGTTCTCGTTACTTGTACGTATTGCATCATTGATTTATCATGTCTAATATTTTGTTTATTAATTCATAATTTAGGGCATCGTAGAGTGTTCCTTGTTTTTGCTTAGCTCGTCTCGACCGGTTGGTAAGGGAATTTCTTACACCGATTTAAGTGTTAAGTTGCACAATTGTCCATTACCTCCCAGTTGTGTGAAAGTCAGAGTTGACATTGCTTACAAGGCGGAAACACCGTTGCCAATTCCATTTGAGGACATAGGTATCAACAACGTGGGAGAGGCAATAGGTACTTTTGTGGCGTGGCCACAGTAACTCGTAAGAGTAAGTGACGTGTTATTTTTTAATAAACATGATTCATAATCATATATTTATTAAATTACGTGGTCACTAACTATGTATCTTTACTGAAATTAATGCAAAATATTTAGGTACCCGTAAAATCCAAAACCAAGGACAAGGTTAAGGGCAAGGGGAAACAGCAAACAGTTGGGTCAATTACATCCCCAGCAAAGAATCAGGGCAACTCTCAACCTTCCCCTTCCACATCTCCTGCTACAACCTTTTTTATGTTTCTTCAAGCCCATGCTAATGCTACTCTAGTTGATGGAGCAACCCTGATTATAAATATTCCTCAAGAAGTTTTGGGGCATGCAGAAGATTACCCCTTGTATCTCAGTGCCAAGGAAGAACTGTCTGAAACTTTTACTTATGGCGCTTGGATCAGTTAGGTTACTATTATTATATATATGAGGTACTACATTTAAATTTAAACTATACATGCTTTTTCATTGTTTCACCTAAATTAATATTGAAGTTATTATTAATTCATTAATTTGTATACGTTTAATTTAAGGTACTTGTATTATGAGATACTGATCGCAGAAGTACGGGCTCAGAGGTTTGTGTTCTTGTGCCCAGAGAGCACATATTTGTCATTTGACAAGGTTGTCGAGGCTAAAACATATATATGTAAACGCTTGGCACTAGCAAACCCGGAGTCTGAGACATTGTTTTTGTCACGGTGTAACGTGGGGTGAGTCATTTAATTTAATCATATATATAATATATATATATATATATATATATATATATATATTAATTTTTGTGAAATGTGATGACTTGCTAATTAGGATTTCCTTAATCAGCTTTTTTGTAGGCAACATTGGGTATTGTTAGCAATCAATCTCAATGCAAACACAGTGTACTATTTAGATCCATTGCAAAGGAATTTGAGCTGCCGTAAAAAAATGATGGATACGTATGACCAGTAAGAATCTAATATTCTAGTGTTAAATTGTGCTTATTTTGAGTTTTGTGTGCTATGAATTTTGAATTTTTATGATTCAAAATTAATGATGTTTGTTTTTGCACTCAGGGCTGTACAAATTCTTCGATGACTTGATGGAAGTTCCAGGTCGTCTCGATTTTTCAAACCACTCACCGCATTTAACTGGATAATTGTAAAGGTATTTATCAAAATACTTATACAGTTATTTAATTTTAAAAATTAAATCTATATTGATTTAATATTTTTAATTTTATAGTGCCTCAAACAGCCAAACAACAATGATTGTGGGTACTATGTTCTGAAGTATATTAAAGATATTATTGTTACAACCAAATGGAAGTCCCAAAAGAGGTATGCAATTTGTTCTACTTTAATTACTCTTACATTTCGCCATTCTTCCAATTTAATTCTAATATGAGTTATTTTTCATTTTGCAGTACTTTCCCGACTGTTATTACCAGTCATACTCTGATTCTCAAATTCATGAATTAAAGGAAGAGTGGTGCTCCTACGTGACAAGAAAGTTTGTTTTACATGTATGAAGAATATCTTCCGAGCCAGTGATAACGCTAGAGATAGTTGCACTCTTAAGTCACAAAGGTAATAAATCAAATTACTTCAAAGTCTTGCTTGGTAGATTAAGTATTTGTGAATTGCATACTAGGTAGACTTGTATAGTGACTTGTGCTGGCTGGTATATGGTATTTTTTTGTTGTTATAGGTATTAGATAAATTTTAGAATGTCCATATTTTAGGGGAGCCTCTGCCAAAATTTTGTTAGAAATTCAAATTGAAGTATAAAAATATACAAGTCAATGATTAATTGGTTGATATTTTCTATATGTGTGTGATGGTATTTTTTGTATGTGTGTGTGATGTTTGTTGGTATTCTGCATGTGTGTGTGTGATGGTATTTTCTGTATGTGTGATTGTTTTCTTTGTTGTGAATCTTTGATGCAGGAATTGGATCACATGTATGGAATGTGGCATACTGAAACAACTATTAAAAAAATGCAAAATAGACAACACTTTTTCAAAGAAGCACTGTCTATCTGTATAATAGACAGAAAAGCGCTGTCTATGTTCAAAAATAGACAGCGCTTCTTTGAAAAAGTGTTGTCTATTATCTAATATAGACAGCGCTTTTTCAAAGAAGCGCTGTCTATTTTCAAAATTCCCAGTGCTCGCCAAACGCTGTACTTTCGAATCACAATCACCAGTGGGCGATTAGGCAGCGGTTTTAAGCGCTGGCGAAGGCCAAAATTAAGCGCTTTTTATGTCGTTTTATGTTGTAGTGTAGGGATATCTTAGTTTAGTTTGGTAAAAATATAATTTCATAACAAATTTATTTTTGATAAAATTCACAACAAATTTTTTATTCTCTTAAGTCAGTTATAATTTATATTTTCAATTGTTTTCAATTTAAATATTATATCCAACCATATTTAACCACCTCTTTATAATGGACATGTGTAATTACTATGTTAGAAATTGTTATACTTTGTGATGCATAATTAAAATTAAAAATATCTTATAATTTTTTTGTACATAATGCCTCTCACATATTTTGGAACAAAAAATTGTGTAAAAAATTAAATTATTTTAAATAATGCTCAAAAGTTGATATGTACCCTGCATGATTGAATTAAACAAATCTTATATAATTTTTTTAGATAAAGTCTCTTACATATTTTAACAAAAACATTTATATAAAAAATTTAAATTATTTTATATAAATATTCAAAAGTCAATATATACTCGTGCATAGCACGGGTCAGATTATTGAATTGTTTAGGCAATTTCTGTAAAGCATATTTTATTCATAAGTATTATGACGTATTATATCTAAAGTATTTAGACAGCTACACATAAGTAAGATTTGCAACAAGTATGTTGTGTAATTATTTATTAAACACATTTAAATAACTTACAAGTTGACGTAGCTACACATGAAGAGCTTTGCAGGAAGACTTCTGAGTGGATAGGTACGTTGTGGATTCTCAACAGCTGTAATGTGATATATTGTGACGTTAAACATTGAATGACCAACATAGTCGAAAAACACTACAAAGCCGTTCTTGATAGTGCATTCTGCTGCGAATTCTTTCCATCCCATAGACTTCCGAGTGGATAGGTACGTTGTGGATTCTCAACAGCTGTAATGTGATATATTGTGACGTTAAACATTGAATGACCAACATAGTCGAAAAACACTACAAAGCCGTTCTTGATAGTGCATTCTGCTGCGAATTCTTTCCATCCCATAGCTAGCCAGATATCCCCATCAGCTTTATCAAAATGTATTGGTCATTCTGAATAATCACGTGTTCGTAATATCAGTGGGTTTTTTAGGAATCAGCCATCTCTTTTTGTGAATCTTGCTGGTAGTTTCTGCACAACATAATTAACTTACTAATTACATTTCATAACACAAATTAAATATCCTATAGTACGTACTTATTAAGAAACAAATAACGTAATTTTATGTTCGGATCATTTATTACATTGCTACAAAAATATTTTTAAATTATAAATTATAAAATATAGAAATTGAGTTGATTATCAGAAAAGTCAACAAAAAATAATAATAAGAAGATATAACTTACAATCGTGTCCCCGTAGCATCTCCAATAATAACCATGAAGTGGTTTTCTGCCGTGATGACTTTTAGTGTACCTGTCATAAAATTAACAGATTCCATTCAATAGTTTTTTTTGGGTACATTCCTTTCAATAGTTTTATATGAATTTTGAAAATTATCATTTCATAACAAAATACAAATAACAGGTTGGTAACAAATACAACTTTATCAATAGGAATCATGTAAAATGATAAGTATGACAAATACAAATGTACAAACAACATTTTAAGAAAAAGGAATAACACTTAAGAACATAAATATATATTTAATAGGTAGACAAGTATATTATTAAGGATTAATAAAAAGCATATATATTTATTATTAAGGATTATAAAACAAGTAATAGACAAGTATTAAACCATAGGCATCACATCGATTGATAACCAACTATTCAAATATTTACCACAAGTATGTTAACACTGGATTGATATGAAATTATGTCTGCAAGTAACAATTATGGCTATGACTCTGTTTCACACGTTATTAACTAATAATAAAAAACACATAGATCTGAAAAACACTTATTTAGTAGCAAATTTAAACATATCCTAACTTATATGTTATTCATTTATCAACTAATATATTTTACCATGATCATACATTCAAATAGCAGAATTTCGAACCAGTAAAAGGAGTCAAATTCCAGTTTGGTATAATCATAAAATGTAATCCTCATCGGTTAATATTCAACAAATAAGTAGGAAGAAACAGGATAAAGATATAAATCAAACCAAAAATGGAATTTTTTCGTGGAGTGAGAGTAAGAACAAACAAGATGATTAGTCAGTGAGAACAAGGAAGACGTACCAGTACCACGGCTGTCGTCATGCGTCACCGTCCTCTCCCTTCTCTTCGCTTCAATGCGCTGCTTCGTGGTGTCTTGACTCAAATTAGGGTTCACCGTGTCCAAATTTGCTAAATGTGCGTTGTTTATATATGATAAATAATAAATTATAAATTAATATGTATGTATATATATATAATATTTATTATATATCAATATAATTATATATTTGTATTTCATAGGTATATTATTCTAAATTCTAATAGCCAAACATGTTTTGGCCAATCTCTTCAAAACCAAACCAAATTTATTTGATTTGATTTTAGTCAAAATATCAATTGCCCAATTTTTAAGTTGTTTGATTTTAAATTAAATAAAATAAGATATGTTTATTTCTTAGAAAATATATATTGATTTTATTTTTGAGTTAATTAATTTTATCCAATTTACTATGAACTTCCATCCATTAAGCAACAAAAGTAAATCTTAAAACCAAAAAATATAAGTGGATTTTAGATTTTGTTTCACAATATTTGCTTTTAAAAAAAATTAATTTGCCTATTTATCATTTTCTAAAATAGATATGTTTGCTTATTTTTTTTTCAGTGCTATAATTTTTTAACTGATATTATATCATAGTATCAAATATTTTTACTTTCCAATAATATATACTTCATATACATTTGTCATTTATAGATTAAATATACACTTAAATATATATCCATATATATATATATATGTATTCAAATTATGAGGAAACTTCATTCTATCAGTTCTTTAAATTGTTTTCAATGAATGTATAATATAGTATTAACTCATCAATTACATATTGCTATTTTTTTATTTTCATCAATTTAATAAAGTATTTTTTATTTAATTCATTTTATTTATATGAACCATCATATTGTTTGTATCGTATGTAACTCAATTAATATTAATTTGTTTACGTATCGTACATTAGATTTTTTATAATATTATTAAAATTTAATAATTATTAACATAATATTTATTATATTTCATTTGTTGAAATCAATATAGAATTGAAGCCTATTTATAACAATGTCCCGTGCATTGCACGCGTTCATACCGGTCAAGGGACAAATTCGAGCCACTTCCAAACAATCGTAGTAGTCTAGCACCAGTAGGGATTGGCGGTCAGTTCACGTCTAGTGGACGCAACTGACATGACTGCAAATCCTCTAGATTAATCAATGCATGCGATGGGACTAATAATAATAATAATAATAATAACAATAATAATTGTATATAAATACACAGTTTAGTTTACAAGTGTCAGGTCCCGTAGCTCAGTTGGTTAGAGCGTTGGTCTTATGAGCCGAAGGTCGCGGGTTCGAGCCCCGCCGGGACCAAATTACCTATATATTTAACATTTTTATTTATTTATTTTTAACCATACTTTTTGAAAAAAAAAAATTATTTTTTACGGTTGAAAGTTGAAACCAACATTTCCTTTCTCAGAGTCTCTCGGTTTCAATTTATCAAAAAAAAAAAAAAAGAGTCTCTCGGTTTCAAAGAGTAAGCACAAGTAAGCTTCAAGTCCATAAGAATGTTGGATTGACAGGGCAGTGGTGGAAGTAAAATATGGTGCACAGCGCGTACGATTGTTTGGAACTGGTTGGCGATTGCCACGGTAAGATCGAAGCATTGAATCCTACGGGTCGAAGCTCCTAGGCGGTTGTTCCGATGGATCTCTCCGAATATACGCGCCGGAAACTGAATGCTCCGATCGGTCCAAACCTTATGTGCTGGAGAAGAACCGTGTTGGGTTTACGAAGAAGCCGGTTGTCTCAATGGAAGTGGTGGAATCCAGGGAGCTTCTTCTATCGCTCTCCGAATCCGTCGCCTTCCACAGCCTCCCTACTTTGGAAACCATAGCTAAAGGTGCCAACGTCTTTTGCTGGGACGATCGAAGAGGCTTCCTCTGCTTCGCGAGGCAAAAGCGCGTCTGCATTTTCAGACACGACGGTAATAATTCCTTCTGTCACTTAAGGTTTTGTTACAAACTTACAATTGATTGAAATTGAAATTGAAGTTGAAAACGAAGTTGAAGTTGAAATTGAAAATTGTGGACGTAGGTGGTAGAGGGTTTGTGGAGGTTAAAGAGTTTGCTGTACCTGATGTGGTGAAATCCATGAGTTGGTGCGGGGAGAATATATGTTTAGGGATTAGAAGAGAATATATGATTTTGAATGCTACAAACGCTGCTTTGTCTGAGGTTTTTACTTCTGGGAGACTAGCGCCGCCTTTAGTAGTGTCTCTTCCCTCTGGAGAGCTTCTTCTTGGAAAGGTATTATTCTCTTCTATGAACTGGTAATATACCCTTGCGTATGCACGGGCCGTGGTCGTGGTGGTTGTTATTATTTAGTTAAACTAACTTTCAATTATAAATAGTTGAAATTTAATACACAGTGTTAGAAGTTTGTGACAAATTTGAAGTTATGATATAATCAATTAATAGTAAATTTGGCGATCTGTGCAGGTAGAAGCTAAAAATATAGGAACTTGGTGAAATGCCATAGAGTTTCTTAATAAAGAACATAATATATTGTCTTCTTATAAGGCCGCATAGAT
Organism: Calophaca sinica; assembly: GCA_037113605.1. NCBI lineage: Eukaryota > Viridiplantae > Streptophyta > Magnoliopsida > Fabales > Fabaceae > Calophaca > Calophaca sinica. The sequence goes on along the minus strand of CM073735.1, from coordinate 100,425,706 downwards.
GTCCACATCATCACTTAACAACATACGACAGCACGATAAGAGTTATATAAGTATTAATATTTTTGCAGGCCCAAGTAAGGTTGGTATCTTTTTTATATGGACCAGATAAGCCTGTCTTCATAGTATTGTGTTTTGCAAAATGAAAAGAGATGCACTTGTGCCTAGCAAACATTATCAAGCTATCTTCTCGACACTAACCAAGTTGTTGATACGAGGATTCACAAATTCAAAGTCCAGCCAATCTCCAGAATTTAACTCATTTTCTACAGAATAAGTTCTCCATCCATTCCCTATCTTTGTTGTCTTTTTTGGTGGGTCTCTGATCAATAGCTGCCTACCAGAAGGACCAGTCAGAAGCAGGGTTGAATGTTGAGTATTCCTGACATAATTTGCAAATTGAGAGGGTAGATACTGTGGAAAAGCAAATTAAACTTAATGAAAATAAATTAAAAAATGTAAATTAAAATTGCAAATTAGGCATGTTGAAACTTAACTAATTGACTGTTAGTTGCTGTATACTGTGAGAGTTATAATTTATAATGAAATGGCATATTGATGAAGTAAATACTTTAGGTGAGCATCTATAATCAAATTATGCATATAGCAGCAGTGGTTGAGGCATATCTGTAAAGAAATAAATTGATATAGGGAATATAACTATAAGTATTTTCCAATGAAGTAGTCATGTAAGGAAAATAATTACTAGACTATGATAACCAAATTTCCTTAAAAAAACCTAAAGCAAATCTTTAATATATTCTTTACTAAATTATATGTATTAGTAATCTTCAAGAAACATGGTTATCAGCAGGTGGTAATCAGCATGGTTATTAGCATGTGCTCTCAGCATGGTTATTATACGGATGGTTACACGCCTTATACGGAAGATCATTAGGAATTACAGTAAAATTGTGCATCTCATAAGTATGTTGCTCCTTCAGCTTTTCATTCCGTTCCAGAAATTCATCCCTTCTGACAGACACTTGAATCTTATCACCCTAGAGTATATAAAAATAGAAGAAAAGAAAATAACCAAAAATACATTCAAGTATAGGAAAACTTAAAGTTTATCAATGCAAGACCAGAATTAAAATGGATTTAGTAATAAAACCTTTGAGTCCATGAAGATCATTTCTAGATGCCCTGGCTTAGGAGGTTTCTGAACATACCAAAGATCAACAATTCTAATCTAACTGCTATTTTCCATAAGAATTTTGTGTCATTTAAATCTTTGATCATGTCATAGTCACGTGGATGAAAGTTTGCTGGATCAAGTAAATCTTTCATATTGCCAGAGCTAGATGCCATTGCCTAAAACAGTGACACACAATAAAATGATAACAGTGATAATACATCTGAAACCATCACACTGCACCATTCAGTAATAAAATCTTTGTACCATTCAGTAATCATCCATCATCCAAACAACGCATGATTAAAAATTATTGGAAAAAAAAAGGAGGAAGAAAAATCAAGAGTATAAGAATATGATTCAAAAACATGATTCATAAACCCAACAAAACATTAATCTCAAATACTATAAAAAAAGTATTAAAAAAACATAAAAATGTTCACACAAACAACATTGATCTGAACTGAACAAAACTTTGATTTTTGAAAGAAAAAAAAAACCCGAAACCCTAAACAATAAATTATACCCACAAACCCCCAAAGCCTGAACAACAACTCCATCTTTCATGGCCACGAAACTTTCAAAAAAAACAATGGGCAAGAAGAATCAACATAATCAAAATCAGTAGAAGACAGCAGAAGAGATTCTCATTACCGAATCTCCAACCGTATTGCTCTGAAGTCTACTCCTTTTTTTCGACCAGCCTATTCGATTCCGCGAAAACAGTCCCCCTTCTCTGCAAGACTACAACTTCTGCTTATCTGCATTTTCACCAAAACAGTGATTAAGAATAATTTTTTCCCAAACAAAAAGGAAGAAAAAAATTTGAGAAAGAAGGAGAAAAGAAAGAAGAAGATGCAATACGATTGGAGAAAAGAAAAGAAAGAAGAAGCAAATAGGTGAGAAAGAAATGAAAAGTGTAAATAGGGAAAAGGTAATGATGGAGATGCTTCCCTAGTCTTTAGTCTATATTGCTCTGCGTTTTTTTGAGTTGATGGGAGCAGAAACTCTCTTTCTGTGTCAGAGCAGAAGTGATGTAGGAGGAGCAGAAACTCTGTTTCCTACTTGTGTGATAAGCAATTTAAATAAAGAATTCTGTTCAGTTTTTCCCCTTTGTTTTTTTTTTCTTCTTTTGTGTTAAATGATGAAAAAGTCAAGTTTGTCCCTTGTTTAACAGGTGGCAGTTAGATGTTGAGGCTAGAATTGGTTTTTCAACAGCCTAATGGTTGCTTAAATAGATAGTACATAGTAGATAGATAGATAGTAGATAAATAGATAGTAGATGTGTGTGTATGTTATGTGTGTGGTGATTTGTATTCGTTGCTTGTTTTGTTAAGTTAGAGGAGGTGATATGTTTTGTTGATGCATTTTTTTATAGGAGAACATTGGGGTCTTTGTGGACCAAAACGGGAAACTTATCCCCGAAGGTAGGATTTGTTGGTCAGAGGCCCCCTTGGAAGTTGTGATTCAGAAGCCGTATGCTATAGCTTTGCTGCCCAGATTTGTGGAGGTAACTGACTGTTTGAAATGAATTTTCTGCTCTTTCTGTATGTGAAAGAGGTTGTGGATCTATTTGCTTTATATGGCTTTCGTTTTGTAGATTCGATCTCTCCGTGATCCTTATCCACTGATACAAAGTATCGTTCTTCGTAATGTTCGCCATCTTTGCCAAGGCAATAATTCCGTGATACTTGCTTTGGATAATTCTATTCATGGCCTTTTCCCTGTCCCTCTTGGAGCCCAGGTACTGTAAATACTGTTAATTAGTGATAGACGCATTTTGCCACGGCTCCTATTTTTGGATTCTAATGCAAATGGCAAAGCAGTGAACCATGTCATTTCATTTTACATTACCAAGTTATCAAATTCTGCACTTATGCATGGCATTGTTAAATCAGAAGTTAAGGATTTTGATATTTCATTGCAGATTGTTCAATTAACAGCTTCTGGCAACTTTGAAGAGGCCTTATCACTGTGCAAGCTCCTTCCACCTGAAGATTCAAGTCTCCATGCTGCAAAGGAGGGATCAATTCACATAAGGTTATTTGCCATTATGAGATTATTCCTCTTAAAGAAACAAACTAGACAATTTCCCCTATTGAATTGAGTACCTTTGATTTTTAAGTTGATCCTATTTCTGAGCACCTATTAGCTAGCAGATTAAGTTTGGAGTATTTGTTGATCTGGACTTCGCATCAATATGATCATGATAGCTAATGTAAACCAGTAAAAGAAATTTCTATTTCTTGTTATATTCATTAGTAAGTGGCCCTTGTAAAAGTGTACCTTTAGTGTGTTTTCAGATATTAGCTTAGGTTGGGATGTGCTTTGTATGTCATGTTAATAAACTTATTAGAAGCGGTGGCCAATTTGTTCTCCCCAATATAAGAGAAGTATATTTTCTTCTTTTTATTGATGGATAAAAGACTTAAAATGCTAACAAGAAAGTCTTAGATTATGTATCATATAACTAGAGTGTGGTCTGTGCAATGTATAGAAAATTCTTATATTTTGAAAGAAATATCCCAAACTATATGTTAGGCATAATCATTTTGATCACTGTTCATAAATTTATAAAGAGGATGCAGAAAATTGTTATAAAATGATAATAGGATTTGAATTTGATTATATTGCATGCATTACTGTCTAATTTGACAGCAATTGTTAAAATAAATTCTCGTAATTTAATTGTATAATTATGTTCACAATAATATTTCATGATAGTTGCATCATTAAATTGTTATGATCAAAGTCTTTACACTCTATGATTATTGAATAATTAGTAGTAATAAGTATACAAACTATACCTTTTACAAAAACAAAAAATAAAAATAAAAAAACTATATACAAAAACCAACATTTTAAATTGTATACAGAAAAGTTATAATATCACCATGTGTCAAGAAATTAGAGTCTATGTTTCGGCTTTATATATTTGAGAAAATAATTAAGATATTGAAATATGAGACCAAGTGTGTGAGCTCATTTAATGATGTGTTATAGCCATAGATTATCAGTGTACATATGGTTAATGGGCTACTAATATGGGTTAAATGATGCCTACAGTGGTGATAATGTTACTTTGTTTAGTGGAATATTTGCCCTTCATCCATTTGTAATTAGTAGTTAGTGGTTATTCTAAATTATATCAAGCTCAGCATATTAATCATTGCTTGTTTTGCATTTTTCTGAAATTTCTGTTAAATGTGTTTGTTTCATTTTGTTACAGATATGCCCACTATCTTTTTGAGAATGGGAGCTATGAGGAGGCTATGGAACATTTTCTGGCATCCCAAGTAGATATAACCTATGTGCTTTCTCTTTATCCATCCATTATCCTTCCAAAGACAAGTATTGTTCATGAGCCAGAGAAGTTGGACATTTATGGGGATGCTTCGTGTCTCTCTATAGGTTCTTCAGGTGTGTCAGATGATATGGAACCCTCATTGACATCTCATATGTCAGAATCGGATGAGAATGCAGCACTTAAATCCAAAAAAATGAACCATAATATGCTTATGGCTCTCATAAAATATTTACAGAAGAAGAGATGTAGTTATATTGAGAAGGCCACTGCAGAGGGAACTGAAGAAGTTGTTTTAGATGCAGTTGGGGATAACTTTGCATCCTACAATAGGTTTAAGAAAACAAACAAGGTGAAACTAACTAGTTTTTATTTTTCATTTTTTTTATTTCTGTCTTGTTTAATATCTCGAATGTGTGATGAGAAGGATTATGGGTTAAATTTGTTAAAACTTACAACCCACGCCTTTCAGTTGGAGGCTAACTAAGTACTTGTTATGCCTATATAAAGGTTTATTGATAAATGCACACACATAGGCGCAAGTGCGCGTGCGCACACACTTTTGATTTATTTATAGAACATAAGCTGGATTGATGGCGATTGATGAAGCTGCAGGAAACGTGATTTTCCTTATTTTTTTTTCTTTTTGAAATATCAAAATAGTTTAATCATAATTATTTATCACAACTATTAGTGAAGTTGTAATTTTGAAATCATTGGTGTCGGGGGTGGTAGTATATCTGTTGGTTCAGGAGCTCGGGAGATGGCTTCAATATTAGATACTACTCTACTCCAAGTGTTGCTTCTTACTGGACAATCTTCAGCGGCTTTAGAATTATTGAGAGGCGTTAACTATTGTAATTTGAAAGTATGTGAAGAAATTCTTCGAAAAGGCAACCATAATGTTGCTTTATTAGAACTTTACAAGTGCAACTCATTGCACAGGCAAGCTCTTGAACTTCTTCACAAGTTGGTGGAAGAGTCAAGATCCAGCCAGTCTGAAATGACACAAAGGTTCAAGCCTGAGGACATTGTTGAGTATCTCAAGGTAACTTTTTTAAAAACAGTTCATATTTTTTCCTGTTAATTTTAAAAGATTGCCATTGGCTAAATTTTTTACTGCTTTAAAGACTAAGTAACTGATTTAGGACGGTGCTTAGGGGTTAGGGAGCAGTAGTGCCTGAATATATTACATTCTATAATCTGGAATCGGATAGTAAGTCCACGCTTCACAAAGTTTTTTGCATCTTTATTAGGCAGATTACGTGAAGGTATCATTGTTTTGCTTAATTTGATAGTCTAGATCAGATAAAAAAATTTCATTTAACGAATGAATTTTTTATTCTGTGACACTGATATGCTAATAACAATTGTTTTAGGTTTTTCCTGTTTTAGCTAATTCAATTATTTTCCTCTGCATCTGCTATACTCGAAAATGTTGTTTGTGTATTCACTTACAGATTAATTAGAAAAATGTATTCAATTTTCATTATGCATGGATTTAAGTTTGCCAGAAGAGTCTTATCCTCCAAATCAATGAAGTTTCTGATTCTCAGTTTTTGATTTGGTGAGTTTCTGATGCAGCCGCTATGTGGGACAGACCCCATACTTGTTCTAGAGTTCTCGATGCTTGTTCTTGAAAGCTGTCCATCCCAAACTATCGAGTCCGGAAATAGTCCGGCAGATATGGTGAACTCATATTTGAAGCAGCATTCTCCAAACATGCAAGCTAGGTACCTGGAGCTCATGCTTGCAATGAATGAGAATGCCATCTCAGGCAATTTGCAAAATGAAATGGTCAGGACTTCTTTGCATCTTGTTCAAAGCCTCTGAGAAATTTTATCCGGGGGGTTCGGGGTTTTCATGAAAATAGCTTTTGACTTTTGAAAGTTTTGTAAAGGTATCTCGGTGATGATTGTGCAAGCCCACAGCTGCTTTATCGTCAGCATGTTTTACATATGATTGATAATAAGAGAAATTCTGCATTTGCTGACTGTATTCTGCAATGTAGGTAAACGTCTATCTATCTGAAGTACTTGATTGGCATGCCAATTTAAGTGCTCAACAGAATTGGGATGAGAAAGCTTATTCCCCAACTAGGAAAAAGTTGTTGTCTGCTTTAGAAGGTATATCAGGATACAATCCAGCGGCTCTTCTGAAACGTCTTCCACCAGATGCTTTATATGAAGAGCGTGCAATGTTGTTGGGAAAAATGAACCAACATGAACTGTCGTTATCTTTGTATGTTCATAAGGTATATAAAGTATATATCTTCTCATCTATTTAATCTGATGGGGAGTTTCACTGACATGCACTTAAGTTCATTCTTTCATGTACAAGTGTGTCATCGTCATATAAATCATCGTTTTTAAATTGATGAATACTACGGGAATAAATGGGTGTTTTTTCATGTGTAGCTTCATGTTCCGGAATTGGCATTGTCTTATTGTGATTGGCTGTACGAGTCTACGCATCAGCCATCTATAAAATATTCCAGCAACATATACCTATTGCTTCTGCAAATCTATTTGAATCCTCGAAGGACCACAGCAAGCTTTGAAAAGAGAATTACAAATCTATTATCCCTGCAGAATACACCTATTTCTAAAGTTGGTGTAACATCATCTGTAAAAAGTGGAGGAGGCCGAGGATCAAAGAAAATTGCTGAGATAGAGGGTGCAGAGGACACAAAAGTTAGTTTGAGCAGCACTGACAGTAGCAGGAGTGATGGTGACGTGGATGTGGATGAATTTAGTGAGGATGCTTCTACTATCATGCTTGATGAGGTCCTTGATTTGTTGAGCCGTGGGTGGGATAGAATAAATGGAGCTCAGGCCCTCAAACTTTTACCAAGAGAGACCAAGTTACAGGTAACCATTGCTTGTTGGTGGTGCACCATAACTAAAGACCACGCTTAAACTGTTTTTACTGGTCTAACTTTTGTTCTTAGGAATTTTGTTCTGTTAGGATAAAGTTTATATTTTATCAAACATTTAAGTTTCTTCAATCTGGTAAGCATTGTACCTGTAATCTGCAGGATTTACTTTCATTTCTTGGACCCCTTTTGAGAAAATCTAGTGAAATGTACCGTAACTGTTCAGTGATCAAGAGCTTGAGACGGAGTGAGAACCTTCAGGTAAGCATACCCCGGAATGAAATTTTCATCTATGTATTTGTACGATTGGAGGCTATATTGGATACTAGCTAGTCTCTTGCTTCAGACTGTATTTACCTTACAATATCATTACTCCTTATTTTCTAGTACTTGCACTGTAGGATGCAGCCTGGCACGGCCAATGAACCACACACTCATGCGTAGTCAGAATTTCAGACACTTCTGTTTTGTTAGTATCTGGCAACTAGCATGGTTGAATTTGTTTTGCGCAGGTGAAAGATGAACTCTATAGTCAGAGGAAAGCAGTTGTGAAGATAACCAGCGATAGCATGTGTTCTCTGTGCCATAAGAAAATCGGGACTAGTGTTTTTGCAGTCTACCCCAATGGGAGCACTCTCGTGCATTTCATCTGTTTTAAGGATTCTCAAAATATGAAAGCAGTGGCCAAAGGGTCTCAATTGAGGAAGCAATTATGAAACTGAAAGGCAGTACCAATTGGTGGTCCAGCTGCCTTATTGAACGTCTTTTTACCCATGCTACTTGCTGATTGGTGGATTATGATGACAATTGCACTGTAATTTGTCTTCCGAAACCTGTTTCTTTCCAGTTTGTTCGTGTGAAAAGTGAGATTTGATATGTAAAGAGTGTGATGTGTTTTTCCATGATTAGTATAAGCAAGAAGTCCACCTTCAACTATGTCAAAGATGTAGTTTGGATGAAATTGAATTCTTGGAAGGGGAATATTTTGTCCGAGGAAGGTAAGGAGATCCTCATAAAGTTAGTGGCACAATTCATTCCCTCTTATTGTATGAACATTTACCTCATCACTCTTCTATTGGTGAGGAGATTCAGTGCATGTAGAACTCTTTTTGGTGGGGTTCAGGCTCTAGAGGTAGAACGGGAATAAATTGGTTGTTGTGGCAAACGCTCACAGTGAGTAAGAAGCAAGGTAGTATGGGGTTTTGAAATCCCCATGGTTTCAACTTAGCCATGCTACGGAAGCAAGGTTAGAAGCTTATTTTCAACTCGAATACTATGGTGTCTCGCATATTCAAAGTCAAATACTTCAACATGAGGGACTTTCTTGATTCGGTTGTCAAACATAACCCTTGTATACTTAGCGTAGTATATGGCCTTCACGGGTGTTGATTAAGGAGGGATAGAGATGGCGCATAAAGAAAGGTGATCTGATTCAGATATGGGGTAAGCCATGGCCACGAATAATCTCTAAATTAGATTCATTTGATTTCTCTAAATTATTAATATGATTAACAAATAAATAAGATATTTTGTATAAAACTAATTGGAATGAAAATAAACATAAGAGAGTGACGATAGATACTTTCCAAAATTTATTGCAGTGCAATAGATATTACATATCCTTTTTAATTGTGTTTTTCACTTGAAGTATGGAAAGGCACAAGCCCCTGCAATCTATAATAAAAATTTACAGCACTGAGCTTCACAAGTTGGTCCCATGGTCTAGTGGTCAGGACAATGGACTCTTAAGTTTTTGCATTTTTCATTTTAAGCAAATCTATTATTTGCTTGTGAAAGCAGAATTTTGCCAACTGTTATTTTGTTTGCTACATTAACAAAATAAATTTCCTATGTTTTGAATGGATTCATCTATTTTTACCATTTATTTTTAGTATTATTTTTATCATAAATAAATCCATTATTTGATCGTGAAAGCAGAATTTTGCCAACTAATTCATCTAAAACAATGTTTTGAACCAAAAAAAAAATTTGAGTTTACTGGTGGTATTGGGACCGAAGACACAGAAAGACTTGAAATAGGAAGCAAGTGAGTATTCTATAGAACTAATCCCTCTTATTAATGTACCAGCTGCCCAATCATCATATTATATAAGCATAGCTTTTATAACATGTACTTTTGTTAGACAGCTTGGAAAGTTTCCGTATATAGTTTAAATGGCGCACCCATTACTAATTTCGCAGTGTCATCTCTTGAATGGAGTGTACTTATTGTATTCACATTATTAACTTCCTACTTCCTTGTGTTTCCCCCGGTCTTCTGGTATCTATTGCTTTCTTACTCACTCACATCCTTTTTATAGTCAATGATTCTTTCTAATTTAGGGACTAGTTGCCAAAGGATTATTACCTCTTAATTTCTTCCCCGTCTCTAAAATCATCCTGTGATTTTTTTTTTCGCTGCAATGACATCCAACACACTTGCTTCCCCTAACTCCAGAAGTCTACAATGGACAACCAAGAAGAACGAACTATTTGAAAATGCCTTGGCAATATATGACAAGGAAACTCCTGACCGTTGGTACAATATAGCCATGTTTGTTGGAGGGACAACTGAAGTGGAAGTCAAGAGGCAATATGAGATACTTTTAGAAGACATCAAAAACATTAGTCAGGCAAAGTTCCCCTGCCTGTTTACAGAAGAAATACCGGATGTAGCAAAGTAAACATCAGAAGTGCAGATTAAAGGTAAGAGATCTGATCCCCCCATTAACAACATTGTGGAAACAAATTATATTTTGAACTATCTCCATAAATAGAATTGTTCCTCTCTCAATGAATTAGCTTCTAGCTTATACGAGTTTCTCAATTAAAATAAATTTCTTGTTCTTAACTTACAAAAGAAGTCATTCTAAGCTTATAGATATTTATAGAGACACTAAATGAGAAATACGTTTGGATTGAGGGTTTTAAAGGGGAGGGAAGAAGAGGACTTATTTTTCTTTTCTAAATTAAGGAAATTATAAAATGTTTCTAAAAACGAATGAAGTGTGATTGAAATATTATATGATCATCTAAAGTGTTATTCCTTCAAAAAATTTAAAATCTCAAATATATATCAACATATAGACTTAGTCCTCCAAAACCCTCGCAGACCCTCTATCTAAACTGAAAATTTATGCCTAAATAGAGTATACTCTAGAAAGACTAAGCACCTTGCTTTTTTATTTTTACACATCATCATTATACTTCTACTAGTGACTAATTTTCTTCATGATGACGTTTATTAAGGACACCCCCAACAGCAGAAAAAGCAAGATCACCATTTGTTTGTTTGCTAACCATATTTTTTTTGGTTTCAGATTATGTGCAGGCCGAGGGATTTGAAACTAGCTCTATGAACACAATTTTCCGAGAAGTCATTTAACAGTTAGGAGTAGGGCTGGAAATGAGTCGAGCTGAGTCGAACTTGATTCAGCTCGACTCGACTCGACTAAACTTAGTTCCGCTCGTAGCTCGACTCGAGTTCGATATGAACCACTTTTTTTAGCTCGAACTCGATTCGATTCGAACTCGCCAACAGCTCGGTTCAACTCGTGAGCTCGAATCACAAAAAATCAAAAAAAAAAACAAACAAAATAACCAGAGAATCAAGGGAATAAGAAGTGGTCTACCATTCCCCTTTTTCTGTTTTTTGCTTTTAAATATATGATTTTTAGTACTTAAGTTTCAAATTTAGAATAAAAATTGTATTTATAAAAACGAAAAAATAAAAATAAAATACGTAAGGGTCCTTGGAAACCCTAATCTAGCGTGAACCCTAAACTTTGAACAGGATGGCGATGTTGGCGGCAACAACCGGGACCTTAGTCCGGCCGGTGCAAAATAATCACAAACCATAAAAAAGAAAAGAATAACAGAAGCAGAACAAAGCAAACATCACATTTTCATCCCAGATTTGAGTCCATATTACATCTTTATCTTTATATAACAGAGATATTACAATGAGATGAATAGAAATATAAAAATGAACAAAACATGGATTTAGTAGTCTCAGAGCAAGATACAGAATCGAAATGAAGGAGAAGAAAAGAAAACCTAAAACTAAATAGTGTTCAATTTTTTGGTTTTTGGTAACCTCACAGGACTAGGACCGTGGCTTCTTCTTGCTTGTCTCTGTTCATCTTCGAGATTCCTTCTCTCCGCATCTCGTTCTTCACGTTTCCTCTGGGTTTTTCTCCTTTGGGTTTGCTTCCCTCCTTTTCGATCCGAATGCCTCTTTTTAGAGCCTTGTTCTTAGATCCTTTGCACAAAAGAAAAAAAAATGCATATCAGAAAAGATCATAACCTTAAAGAATTAAAAGCTAAATCGGAACAAAATCTCCCTTTTTGCAATTTCGTGATCTTGTTGGAAATCGATCTCGTTCTTTTGGGGGTGTGTCGCGGTTTTGATGGAGAGAAAAGGAAAAAATGGAAAGAAAATATTTGAGGAGAGAGGGAGGCTGCGACACTATCTTTCTTTTAGGGTTAGGGTTAGCTATGGAAAGGGGATGGTGGAGAGATTGAGGAAGAAGAAGGATAAGATAGAGAGGGAGAGAAAAGGGGCAATCAATTTGAGAGAGGGAGAGATATTAGGGTTTGGAAAGGATGAGATCGAGAGAATGGAGTGAGAGGCGCCGTGGGGTTTTCGGTTTAGGGTTTTCTAGTTTTGGATGGTGTAAGGTTTGGGGGTGGTAGTGGCTTTCTCCACATGGGCTTGGAGGAAAGGGCGCAAAGAAAAAGAAAGGGGTGCTGAGTAAAGAGGATTTTCTATTATTTATTTTATATATATATATAATAAATATCGAGCCACCATGAACAAACGAGTCGAGCTATGCATAGCTCAAGTTCAGCTCATTTATTTAACGAGCTCAATTTTTAGCTCAAGTTCGACTCATTTGGTTCATGAACCAAGTTCAACGAGCTAATTATCGAGTCGAGTCACGAACTATGTTCGAGCAGCTTAACTCATTTCCAGCCCTAGTTAGGAGCCTTGAATATCAGTAACTCGGTTTTACCTTGTAACTCTTTATTTAGGGGTCTGTAACTAAATTCTCCATGCTTACCATTCACCAAGGCACCTTTTTTTATGCAAGGAGAGATAAAAAACTTAATTAAAGTCGTGTTTGAATTGACTTATTAACAGTTTATTTGAGCTTATCTACTAGTATAAACACTTATAGATGTGTTTGACAGAGGTTATGAAAACAGCTTATGACCATAAGCTGTTTATAGCTTATTTTCATAAGCTACTGTGAACATATTATTTAATAGCACTGCTCAATAGCTTATTCGACAACTTATTGTCATCAGCACCCCTTTTGTTTCGTTTCGTTATGTTTTTTACTTTAAGCGTTCACGATTTCACTGGTTTTTGTTCACGGCTTGGCCACAAAATAGAAATTCCATTACGTGAATATAAAAACAAAATCAGGATGGAAAATCTACGTGAATAAAGATACCAATATTGGTAGCAACATGCAAAATATGTATATGGTCAAAAGAATACGTTGAAAGAATCAGCCAATGGTTTGGTTATTAAATTTTTTTTTTACAAATTAAAAACAACTAAATATTCAATGTTAATTTAAATTTATTTATTCACAGGTTTTTTTCTCTCCGGTAAAGTGAGAAGTGCGTGGTTACTGTTTCATTGAAGGTTTACGCATTGTGACGACATGGCGGGGTTGGAAAACCTTCGCCTCAGTGATGATGAAGAAGAGGTGATGACCTTTAGCAAGCCAACGACCCAAGTAGGTAGTGTGGACGCGACGTTGTGTTTAGTAGGAGGATTCCTGACTTAGAAACCACTAAGGGTACATATGATGAAGGAACGCATGGCAACAACATGGGAACCAGGGTGTGGTGTGGCTATCAAAGAAATTGAGTGAAGTCTCTTTCTATTTCAATTCTTCCACAAGTTTGACTTGCAGAAAGTGCTCACTGGTGGTCCTTGGAACTTCGATGGGCATCTGCTTATCCTGGAGCGGGTGGATCCCAGCAAGGTAACCTCACAGGTTCCTCTATATCATGTTATTTTTTGGGTGCAGGTCAATTGTTTGCCGGTAGGTTTCATGAAGGCGGAGGTTGGCAAAGGGTTAGGAACTACATAGGTGAGTTTGTTGAATATGATCCAAAGAACAACTCTTGTTTCTGGAAGTCTTTCATGAGAATCCGGGTGCGATTGGATGTGAGAAAACCCCTGAAAAGAGGAAAAAATATCCGGTAGGAGGATGGGGAGGTGAAAACCGTTCAATTTAAGTACGAAAGGCTTACTGTATTTTGCTATTTGTGTGGTCTTTTGGGTCACTTGGATAGCACTTTTGGGTCAACTTTCCTTCCAACCATTAAAGTCAGCGGGTCATTTTCTCTTTCCTCATTAAACGCAATAATTCACTTCCCTGTTTCAGCACCTTCCCTGCTTGATGGCTGCATTAAAGCCTTGCCTAAATTGGACTCATGGGAATATCCATCATTGATCCAAATTTCGCGATTCCTTGGTGCGGATGTTGCGCTAATATTTCACTGAGCATTGAAAACGAAATCACCATTTGAATTAGAATTCACCGGAAATCTGTCGCTGCGCCCATGATTTTCGCGATCAGCTGAATTAGGGTTTGTGTCCCTCTGTGCAGCGAACCCCTCGTCGTCCACCTTATTGCGCGGCCATTTGCATTCGCCGCCGCTTCCCGGCCTCCGTCGCTCGACCTTCAGCTCAGGCCCCCAGCCCCCGACACCAACATCTTCTTCCACCAGAAATCTTAGCACCTTTCGTAACAGTGGTAACTATTTGCGTCCTTGTTTATGCTAATACACCACCACAAGTTAATTCATATTTTCCCCAAAAGCACCCATATCTGAATGTTAACTTCCGAACGCTATATTTTCATTTCACTGATAATTAGCTTTCTGGAAGTTAACTTTTGGACTACTTATAACATCCTAAATTTAACTTATAGATTGTTTGTAACATGTTGACCGGAAATTAACATTTAAATATTTTCTTAACTTTCAAAAGTTTACATCTATTTGCGATTTATATTTATTTATGGTTAAAATAATGTTTTAGTCCTTATACGTGACATCAATTCTTAATTTGGTCTCTATACAAAAAAAAGTTATTAAAACAGTCCCTACATGTGCATAAATTCTTAATTTAGTCTTTACCGTTTAACCACGTTTTTTAACGGCGTTAACTGTTTAAAATAATTATTAGCAGTCCCTATACGTGACATAAATTCTTAATTTGGTCCCTATACAAAAAAAAATTATTAAAACATTCCCTATAAGAAAAAATGACTAAAAGCTTATTAATATGGTCTCTATACGAAAAATAAACTATTAAAACAGTCTCTATACGAAAAAAACTATTAAACCAGTCCCTATATAAAAATAATTATTAAAACAGTCCCTGTAACAAAAAAATGACTAAAACTTGCCCATGTTGCAATCCAAATATGGTCCCTAATGTGACACTTGCTCATGTGTTAGGTACATATAAGATATATTTAATCCACAAACAAATATATTATGTTGTAGATTTATATGCACTTTTACGTACCTAACCAAAGTGGTTTTATATGTTTGTTTGTGGATTAAATGTCTTATATGTTTGTTTGGGGATTAAATATGTCATATATATACCTAACACATAGGCAAGTGTCACATTAGGGACCATATTTGGATTGCAACATGGGCAGGTTTTAGTCACGTTTTTGTTACAGGGACTGTTTTAACAGTTTTTTCGTATAGACACTGTTTTAATAGTTTTTTTTTGTATAGGGACTGTTTTAACTAGACAATTGCCCGTGCGATGCACGGGGGAATAGTCATTAAAAATCACAATACTTACAAAGAAAATATATTTAACAGGTATCTAAAATTATGTATTTGTATATATGATTGTGGATCTACTCTCACCAACCAACTTTCCTTTTTTTTTTGGGTCAAATCCGTACATATGTCGACCTCCAAATTTAATTGTAAACCAACAACATGTTTTGTTATATGAATCTCCAAATGGGGAATTAATTTAATATTGTCAGTACAATACGAATAACATTAATATATAAACAACATGGTCAATTAGAAATTATTTCGTTGTTGGTTCATGTCACGAATTGGTGTAGCACATGCTTCTGAAAACGACCTTTTAACTATTTAATGTGAAAATAGAAAACTTTGGGAGCACAGAAACAAACCTATTATGGTTACTGAAACTTTGCTGTTGATCTCGACAGCGATTCACACCCGTCGAGATCAAGCTCAAGCTGTTGGTCCTCAACTTGTCGAGATCAAGCTCAACCGTCGAGATCAAGCTTAACCTGTGGAGATGAAGCTTGATCTCGACAGGTTGAGGACCAACAGCTTGAGCTTGATCTCCACAGGTTGAGGACCAACAGGTTGAGCTTGATCTCGACAGGTGTGAATGGCTGTCGAGATCAACAGCTTCATGTCAAAGAGCTTGGTCTCGACAGGTTGAGCTTGACATGAAGCTATTGATCTCGACAGCTATTCACACCTGTCGAGATCAAGCTCAAGTTGTTGGTCCTCAACCCGTCGAGATCAAGCTCAAGCTGTTGGTCCTCAACCCGTCGAGATCAAGCTTCATCTCGACAGGTTGAGCTTGATCTCGACAGGTTGAGCTTGACATGAAGCAGTTGATCTCGACAGCTATTCACACCTGGCGAGATCAAGCTCATGCTGTTGGTCCTCAACCTGTCGAAATCAAGCTTGATCTCGACAGGTTGAGCTTGATCTCGAGCTGTCGAGATCAAGCTCAAGCTGTCGAGTCCTCATTGTTAGTATGGCCTTTTCCATCTGAGAACTGATTGTCGAGTCCTCATTGTCGAGTCCTCATTGTTAGTATGGCCTTTTCCATCTGAGAACTGAGGAGCATTGATCTCGACAGGTTGAGCTTGATCTCAATCTGTCGAGATCAAGCTCAAGCTGTTGGTCCTCGAGCTGTCGAAATCAAGATTGATCTCGACAGGCTGAGCTTGGTCTCGACAGATTGAGCTTGACATGAACCTTTTGATCTCGACAGCGATTCACACCAGCCGAGATCAAGCTCAAGCTGTTGGTCCTCAACCTGTCGAGATCAAGCTCAACCGTCGAGATCAAGCTCAACCTGTCGAGATGAAGCTTGATCTCGACAGGTTGAGGACCAACAGCTTGAGCTTGATCTCCACAGGTTGAGGACCAACAGGTTGAGCTTGATCTCGACAGGTGTGAATGGCTGTCGAGATCAACAGCTTCATGTCAAAGAGCTTGGTCTCGACAGGTTGAGCTTGACATGAAGCTGTTGATCTCGACGCCCTTTCACCCCTGTCGAGATCAAGCTCAAGCTGTTGGTCCACAACCTGTCGAGATCAAGCTCAAGCTGTTGGTCCTCAACCTGTCGAGATCAAGCTTGATCTCGACAGGTTGAGCTTGATCTCGACGGTTGAGCTTGATCTCGAAAGGTTGACGACCAACGGCAGGCTTGATCTCGGCGGGTTGGCGACCAGCGGCAGGCTTGATCTCGGCAGTGTGAATCATTGTCGAGATCAACAGCTTCATGTCAAGCTCAACCTATCGAGACCAAGCTCAGTACATCAAAGTAAATATATGTGGTACTTTTGTTTGTAGTTGTGATTAATGATATATGCATTTGAACCACTATAAAAATAGAGTATTAATCGTTAGAAACCTAAAGTCGAGTTAAGCAAACAAACAACAACTTCAATTATCCAACCTTATGTGTTACAGATTTTGAAAGACTTCTTTGTATACCACATTTGACGTTTGGTTTGGGTCAGTACCTTCATCCTCTGTGACCATAATTTTCAAACCTTTCCTTGATGTAACTCTTGAAATGGCGACATATAGTTGTCCATGTGAGAAGACAGGTTGTGGAAGGTATACCCCAACGTGCTTTAAAGATTGCCCCTGACTTTTATTAATAGTCATTGCAAATGAAGTTGTGATGGGAAACTGTCTTCTTTGAAATTTGAAGGGTATTCTGACATCTGAAGGTATGAGTGACAACCTGGGAATATAAACTCTGTCACCAATATTGCTTCCCGATATGACCTTGGCTTCGATGATATATTTTCCCATTCTGGTAATGATTAGTCGGGTGCCATTACACAATCCTGCCGATTGATCTATATTTCTCAATAACATTACAGGGACTCCAACTTTCAGTCTGAGAATGTGATTAGGTAGGCCAGAAGCGTTGATTGTGTTTAGAAACTCTGGAGTGTGTACATTGTCGTGGCTCTCGATCTCGAAGTTACCGAGTAAGGAGTATCCAAACTGAAAAATGTCTTCTCTTCACCAGGAATCAATGACAAAATGTGGTTATTTATCATATCAACAGTGTCATTCCTAGGTGCCAATATTGCCCTATCTTGAAAGAACGAAGCATCTATCATATTCTGTAAGAATGATGGATATGTTGCAGCAACAATTGTGCTGAGAGCGTCGCCTGTGGACTTTATGAGCAGGTCATCTGGTATCTTAACTATTATGTCTGTATCATCGCTTTGTCCAACAGTTCCATCACCAATTCCCAAAACCCAGTCGGAAAATTCCTTTGTTTCTTTGGCATCAATCTCTGAGCTCCCATGTAGTAGTCTCATATTAGTACTGAGTGTCAGCACCTCGCAGAAATTCCACAGATATGATGAGTTTATGGTAGCATGAACAACTTCTTGTCTAGTACCTTTTGGAATAACTGGGAGTATCTGTCGGAAATCTCCGCCCAAAACAACAACCTTTCCACCGAAAGGAAGATTTAGATTCCTCTCATCAGTAAATCGCATTACATCTCTTAGTGTTTTATCAACTGCTTCAAAACAATGCTTATGGGTCATTGGTGCTTCATCCCAAATGATGAGCTTTGTCTTAATTATCAACTCTGCTAATTCACTTCCTTGCTTTATATTGCATGTAGAGTCTTCGTCGACATTTATAGGTATTGCAAACCTTGAATGTGCGGTTCGTCCTCCAGGGATCAAAAAGCGGCTATTCCACTTAATGCCACTGTTAACACAATATATCCTTCTGATCTCAATGCCGCTGACAAAGCTCTCCATATATAAGTCTTCCCTGTTCCACCATAACCATAAAGAAAAAATAATCCAGGTTGTTGAAGAGCAACTCGTTTCATGATTTTGTCATATATTGTTTTTTGCTCTAAAGTCATGGTTGTCATTAATTAGACATGTTCTTGTGCCAAAGATACCCTATCATAATTTAACTCATCATAAATGAGTCTATTATGTCGCTGACAGATGAATGACATGTCTGGTTGTGGCATTGTATGGAAATCACTCAAACTCTTATTATTACTTTGTAATAATGATTATATATCAGCCAAAGCAAAGCTTTTGAGCTCTTCTTGAGACAATACCAGATCTGCCATGTTGATCAATATATTAATATATTTAGAAAACACAAACCGATAATAGAAAGAATATTAACTTGGCTTCAATCGCATGGATGAACTTAAGATTAAGGGTTATAACACTAACCGAAATACATAATAATACCTGGGAATTGAAGTAAAGCACGATGGGTATGCAAGATATCATCACTTAGATATTCCCATGTATTGGTCCAAACAAATTCTGGCCTAGATAATTGGTTGGACAGCAATAAAGTTGCGAAAATTCTCCGTAAATAACTTCCTGTTCCCCATTGGCTTGACTCTATAATGACATCTATATACTCTTTGTCGTCATCTAACAAACCCATTGCATAGCAAGCATCCTTAAATGTTGGGTAGACAACATTGTTTACCGTTCTAATATCCGCATAACTTTCTGGTCCCTTGACATAATTAAGTAAAGTTCTCAAGTAATATAACTCACCAGTTCCAGGAGGAACGAAATGAAATCTTCCGATACAAATACCTCTTTGACGTAGAGTCCATTCTCGCTTACCATCATCCCAAACAAACATCAATGGAAATTGATTATAAGCTAGTCGTTTGGCTCCTGGATATTTTTTATTTGCATCCATCCAAGCAAGAAACTTACTCTTGGCAAGGTGTGCTTTGTTGACAACCATATCAATAGAATCATCATCTTCAAAAAGAACATTTTGCTCATCAGGCAAATGAAATGTTAACCTTTCAACTGATGGTTATCTGTAGATTATGTCAAAACTAAATATTCGCCAAGCGGCCTCACATGATGACAAATATCTACAATCATAATACATCTTTATTTCATCAACATCATCTTTTTCCTTTTCAGCACCACTATAGAAAGTTGCAGTAACTCGATCATGGCCTTTGTTCACATACTTAAAAAGATACTTGATGGATCGAGACTGATTACACCACTCAACATTGATATGAGCATTGAATTTTAACAGGAGATATCGATTGTAAGGGACAACAAATTTGTTATCCACAAAACAATTCCCCTTCTGAATGGAAACCCCATTGTCACTTCTTTTATAAACTGGATATCCATCGGCATCAACAGTTGTTTGTTCAACAAACTTTTTAGGGAAATACTTTGTACGTCTTCCATTTTGCATGCATGGTGATCTTTTATTTTGATTGCCGCATGGACCATGGATCATAAGAGAAGATACTATTTCAAATAGCTCAGGATCACTATCTCTGTCTGGGATCTCAGCAGAAATTATCTTGTCTATATCATTAGGATGTACGTACCGAGAATCAGCATGCAAGAAGACCAATATGTGAGCATGTGGTAATCCACGCTTTTGAAACTCAATAGTGTAGATGACTACAAAATTGGAAAACAAATATTTTAAGAAGAAAAGAGATAATTAAATGGTGCGGTGATTACTGTAAGTTATTGTGCAAACCAATAAAAATATAACTAAAGTCAGAAGATTACCTGCTTTAACTCTGCCAAAAATATCACCTTCCTTAATCTCCTTAATCAATTTATCAAGCTTTATTTTGAATAGTCTACACACCAAATCAAGTCTATCTTCTGACTTTAGTCCATACTTGGTCAAGAATCCACGTATTTCTGGCCACTTATGATTACATGTGAAAGTAATGAATAAGTCAGGATACCCAGCCCAACCACAGATCGCCATAGCATCCTGGTAGTTTTGAAACATATAGCGTGCTCCTCCTAGAAAAGTTGATGGCAATATGATTCTTCTGCCGGCTGTTGATGGATTAGTTTCACCTCTAAGAATTGCCTCTGTCAAACCCTTGTACATTTCAGCTCTTAATTGTTTTTGATGTGTTCTAACCCACATCAACCTAGCAGATTCTATTGTACTATAAGCATCTACCAAAGAATTGCTTTGAAATAGGCGCCTCCCATACAAAGAAAGTTGAATGCTCATCTTGTCGTTTTGGAACCTATATGCAAACCACTCCTGAGTGTCACTTTTTGTCTTTTTATTTTTTACCACTTGAATCATCAGAACTAATGTCATCCTTATATCCATCTTCACCTCGAGGAAAGAGAAGTGGATATTGTAATGGTAAGTAGGAGGGTTCCATTCTTGAAATACGTTTTAGTAATCCGTAATGAGTCTCCACAATAATATCTCTTTCAACATCAGCTGCATCAAAATCCCCAACAATTAATGCCGCCACCTCTGATGCATGCGGCACATTGTACATTCTACCATCACGACCTCTCTTGCTTAATATACGCAACTTCAAGTTTGGAGCATCATTCTCCTTAAGTCTTTCTCTGATCACTCTATAAATTTTGGCATATGGATTACAATTATCAAGAGTATGCTTTATCTCATTAGCAATTGTTGCCTTAAATGAGGCTTCATTGTCTTCCATCCTGTTTTTCGTCAAACCAAAAAAAAAGTTACAAAGATAAGTCTGTGTTGCAGTTCCAATAATTATAATGATATTAGTACTAAGTATGAAAAGGCAAGCACTATATAATACATATAGTGAGTAATCATAGAAAATCACCTGACAACAGAAAGTCTGTTCTTTATCTCATTTTCTGTGTCATAGATATATAACTGAGCAAACTTAGGTTGATTTCCTGGGAGGGGCAGTAAACTTCCTATATGGTGATAATTCTCACCCTGAAGTACATACATTGGTGGCGCATTACCATTGTTTATCGACTTAGTTACCTTGCCACCCATAGAGGTGAATGCAAACATACTATTGAAGGACCTAATGTTATCCCTGAAGTACTTGCTTTTTTTATCATTGCCGTGGAATAAGTTATAAAGTTGTTGAGGAGGTCTCTTGTAATTGTGTAGTACAACTCGTCCCTGACTACAACAGAGAGCAAACTTTGGAATCTTTGGTTTGTAATGCTTTAGAGTTATTTCTTCAAACCACATCATTGCACCACAATGATTGCAAATAAATGTTGGTTCACCATTATCCCAGTATTGGGAGTTACCTATGTAAAAAACATGGTCATCAAACATTTGTTTTCTTTGTTTAACCATGATGACAATACGATGAATATGTTTTAAATATACTATACAATACGGTAGTGTTTACAAAGACATTGCAAATTGCTTTACCATGGCTTGAAGCATCAGGACATTGAAGGTGTTGGACTGCTTGATTAGTGTCATTTATGTCGTCTGATTCTTCTGTTCCATTAGTCAAATAATTGTACTTTTAATATACCAAGAGAATTTCGTTTCGTACATTATATATATATATGTGTGTGTGTGTGTGTGTGTGTGTATTGATAAATGGCATACCAACATGAGGAGACGCTGGACGTTCGGGTTCATTATGGTCCAAGTTTATTTGAATGCTTTGATTTGATGTTTCTCCTGGTTTGTTGATCGCCGGTTTGGAGTTGGTTACTGAAATTAATGGTCACACTGAATTTTGTTACATGGCATCGTCAGTAATAAACAAATCAAAACTTGTGGACAAATCCTCACCGTTGGTAATATCAGATAATGGCGTTCTTTGAACAGCATGTACACTGTTGTGTATCCCGTATTTGTCCAATAAATCTGAATCTTCTACTTGTGAGTTGACCATAGGTTTGGAGTTGTTTACTGAAAGTCATGATCACAGAAAGAACTTTGGTTACATGACACCGTCAGTAATTCACAATTTGAACGTTATGGACAAATCCTCACCGTTGGTAATACCAGATAGTGGCGTGCCTCCAACAACATGCATACTGAACTGTGTCCCGACTTTGTCAAATACAGTTGTGGATTCAGTTATACGGCAATGGTGACGACGATCATTGACATTATTCGACTAAAATAGATTGTAATCACCTTCTTCTTCTAAGTTGATGACTGGAACTATAAACATATAACAACATTGCATATTACTATAATTACTTTCCAAAGACCCTGAAAATATATGTCTGTATAGCTATTCATTACAGCACATGAATGATGTCATCCAAACCATACGAAAAAATTATAGTATATGTAAACCTTTAATATTAAGCAACCATACCTGATGATATATTCTTATTTGTATATCCAGGAACCTTGTCACAGTTAGTACCATCTACCTTATCAGGGGATGGGGAAGTGTGTGTGTTTGCTCTTAGAACAAACTTTCCAGGGCCGATCCTTGGTGACAGAGGTAACAAATTGTTCTTGTGCACAGGTGTTTGAAACGACTCTTTGTATACTACAGTAAAATCAAATTATTTAAGGTTATACATAGCGTAATAGTATTAACTACATAACCTAGTATATCAGTAAATTCAACTGTGAGGACTATATTCAATTAAGTACCGTTGGTAATATCAGTCAATATATTGCTTTCACTAAAATCTTCATTAGAGTGGAATCGGTTGTGTTGATCTGAAATAATAGAACCAATGACATGGTCCCCTCGCATTACCTTCCCTGAATTAAGTTAGTTTTGTATGAATAGTGGGTTTAAGTAAGATAGCTCTGTATACAGAAATAATAATAGGGGGATAATCAGATTATTTTTTACATACCTTTGAACACAGGAGCAGATATATCTTCTTCTTGTTTATTTGTTTCCTTGCTTCGATTAGGGATAAGTTCTGAAAGATTTGGTTCCTGATTTTGCGCATTATGCGAGGGCAGTTGGTTCCTTTTACGACGCTTACGTGTTGAACAGTCCATGAGAGTCTATCACATTTTACAATCAATTAGAAGCATGTTGTATGTATTCATAATTGTTTTGAAAACCGAATGATCCATGTTACATGCACAGATTTATGCTGTAATGCAGTTCTGTATACATATGTTGTGTGTATCATATGCTCCTAATTCCATTTTCATAATTACTGTGGAATAAGACATTCAAGTGGTTTCCAATAATATCTCTTAGACAAAAGTTGCGATTTAATGGTAGCCCATTAGTGACCGCACATGTGAGAATAATATGATAGCATATAGTAACAGCCAATGCTTATATATTCAATGCGAAAAAATCTTCTTGTGTACCTCAGTTAAAGTGTTCTAACACACAGAAAAAGATATTATTTTGCGTTCACAATGAATTTATACCTGGTGAAATCCCTGTTGCACTACAATACGTTTCTGAAATGTGCTCTGCAAGAAGATAAAAAGATAGCATTTGATAATCCTCACACAGAAATTGGACACAAAGCGGGAGAACACAATTACCTATGTCTACACGTAGCATGTATGGGTTTTCTGCATCTTAAAGACCCAGTAAACTGCAATTTACGGGCTTTATGTAGTTGTCACCAGCGTATGTTAAACAAAGGCAGCAGCTATATGTTCTGCTTTAATAAATGGGTAAGCCTGAGTTGTCACACGCAACAAATTGTAGGGATAGTGATATAACCACTGAAGCACATGCACTCAAGTGGAATGGTGTACTATATCTGAGAAGCAACTACCTTACCAATATATTTGTGGTAAGAAGATTAACAGCATGTAGTTGGAAACTATATGGGTCGCATAAGGCAATAGCACCAGTAGCATTAAATACTGTAATTAGACAATAGTAGGAAAGCATATCCTACCCACAGCATATCTTGCCAAAAGGAATAGTAATATCTTAAAAAAATTGATTGCACACTAATGTTGATTCATTCTGTTGTGTCAACTTCGACAACATATTAATGACCAGAGATACTTATAGATTTACCTACTTTTTCAGATCCTCATTGTTGGCAAGTTCCAGTGTGTTACTGTTGACATTAATTGATATTATCTTTGTTGGGTGAATACAAATCAACAAATCTGTATATTTGATCTCAACAATTACTCTAGTTTAGTATTAAGATTATAAGATCTCATCACTATTTCGGGTTGCAAACAATACAGGAGCTGTTATGTAGCAACGATGCCATACATGAGGTCCAAATTTTGTACTTCAAATTGGTCATTTGCCCCATGTTTGAGTTTTATAACTTTTGAATGGAACCTCTGTGTTGTTGCACTCGTGTATTTGGCATAAGCCAATGTCTTTAAAATAAAATATGCATGTTTTTGTGATTTAGGATCATACTTTTCAACATTCACATTAATAACCCATATGGGTAAGTATAGGATACATATATCAGCCACTCATATATCCAGTAATAGTTTCTCATGATCTTTTATTTGCTATTATATTATGAGTTCCCAATGTTTTTGGCTGTGCCACCATATCTGTATACTTGCCAGTTTAAGCATAGCAATTGTGGAGTGGTGATATTTTAAATTGGTCACACATATAAACATTGCAAATATATTATATTATGTCTTAAAAACTACAAAACACTAAAATAAGTGACACATTGGGGATACAAACTTCCACACAACTAAAACCCGTTTGGAGCCAACAAAACACTGATAGATCTTCGTCTCTAAGGAGCTAGTTCCATAATAGGCATAATCATAGACTTGGAAACTAAGTATACATAAACCCTGCAACCATTAAGGTCGAGCATGGCCCATGCATCCTACAAACACTCGTGTCACCAAAAACTAAACGGGTAATAAGTAATTCAACTTAACCATTAAACACCAATGGTTCTTATGTCTGATGAAGCACCAAATTTGCATAATCAAGTCCTAGCCTTCACCAAGTTTCTCGCTTTAACACGCGCCATCTTACGTGACTTGGTTGCAACCGCCGCTCTCGCTTTTTCCTTGGGTGCTTTTGTTGCGTATGCCTATTCCTCACCAAGATTAATTATCGGATACCCTTCACCGAATTGATGGTCTCTTTCCCGATGTCTTGCTACTCTGGTCTCATCGACGTCAGTTTGGCTTCCATCCAATTTGTTGTTGGAATCACCACATTCGACACCTGACTATTATAGTTAAAAGTAAAAAGTATCAGCACACACCAACATGCAGTTCAAATTCCATTAGGAAGCTTCTTCATGTCGATGAGTTGAAGGGATGAACATTTACCGGTTTACCATCGACCGACACATCGTCGCCAACAGCCTCTAGTACAACACTCCCGCCCTGTCCCTAGCATTTCATTACAATTTGTGAACATGTGCTTCAATTAAACTAATTCAACTATATGGAGATGGTTTAGCAATTAACCTGGTCCGGGTTGTTACCCAATACTTGGTGGATAATTCCAATACAAGATGATTTTTTTTATCGCATAAGTCCGCCAATTTTGATAGAGATTACCCTCACCGACTTCTACTTTAAACAACACCGCTTTGTTGGCAAATGATTCTAGAACAAAGAGTACATCCATACCATTTGATGTCTATGAATCCACAAATTATGCCGAATCCATAAGTTGTCAATACAGTTTGTTGGTTTTCTTCATTCTTATAAATATGTTTCGCACTGCGAATAGAAACTGAGATTTCTAACTAACCTTTTGGTGTGACTGAATTAATTCCTTTGCAGTTGTGTCCAAATATTGGGACACAGCTCGATCAAACATAATGAAAGTTGCAGAGCCAGTCTGATCCATGACTTTGACCTGCAGTTTGAAACTGGTATCATATATGATACCAGTTTTAGTAGTCATAAGACATGAGTAAGTTGTGTCATATCACACTTTGACATATATTTGATACAAAGTTTATAGTGGCTATATATAATATGCATCAAGGTACCAACAGCCTGAGCTTGATCTCGCCAGGTGTGAATAGCTGTCGAGATCAACTGCTTCATGTCAAGCTCAACCTGTCGAGATCAAGCTCAACCTGTCGAGAGGAAGCTTGATCTCGACGGGTTGAGGACCAACAGCTTGAGCTTGATCTCGACAGGTTGACGACCAACAGCTTGAGCTTGATCTCAACAGGTGTGAATGGCTGTCGAGATCAACAGCTTCATGTCAAGCTCAACCTGTCGAGACCAAGCTCAGCCTGTCGAGATCAATCTTGATTTCGACAGCTTGAGGACCAACAGCTTGAGCTTGGTCTCGACAGCTCGAGATCAAGCTCAACCTGTCGAGATCAAGCTTGATTTCGACAGCTTGAGGACCAACAGCCTGAGCTTGATCTCGCCAGGTGTGAATAGCTGTCGAGATCAACTGCTTCATGTCAAGCTCAACCTGTCGAGATCAAGCTCAACCTGTCGAGATGAAGCTTGATCTCGACAGGTTGAGGACCAACAGCTTGAGCTTGATCTCGACAGGTTGAGGACCAACAGCTTGAGCTTGATCTCGACAGGTGTGAATGGCTGTCGAGATCAACAGCTTCATGTCAAGCTCAACCTGTCGAGACCAAGCTCTTTGACATGAAGCTCTTGATCTCGACAGCCATTCACACCTGTCAAGATCAAGCTCAACCTGTTGGTCCTCAACATGTGGAGATCAAGCTATATATAATATGCATGGCTATATATAATATGCATGGGTTACCTAGGCACGGCAGTAGCTATCTTTTTGCATTTGTCACAGAAATATTTGTTCCCAACTTTGTTTACACGTTTCATACATCTGGAGCATGCATCATAGTACCATCCATTCTCCGATTCAACCTCAATGATTGTAGCATAGACATAACCAAAGCATTTCTGAGATTCATGTAACACATCCTGGCCAATAATTCATTATCTATTG
Organism: Calophaca sinica; assembly: GCA_037113605.1. NCBI lineage: Eukaryota > Viridiplantae > Streptophyta > Magnoliopsida > Fabales > Fabaceae > Calophaca > Calophaca sinica. The sequence continues at coordinate 100,398,459 of CM073735.1, read as the reverse complement.
ACATTTAATTGCAAACAATTCTTCTACAGAGCAGTCTATAAATTACCTGAGTCGCTTCATATAAATCTGAAATTGTCATAATTGGAGTTTGCATGAAATCCTCATGTAATGTGATGTTAGTGTTGCCAGTCATCTGGCTGACGACCTGACTGAGCTGAGTCCCCGAATTCTCCATACTGCGATCACCAAATAAGTTTATTCCAGTAAGTTTACATCACATAATTATTTGATTAACCATTAAGTGTAAAACGAATGGAAGTGGAGCTGTTTAAAGGAAAACATTTCTTTACTTGTGTATATAGTCATTAACTTCAGGAATATCAGCATTGAGGATAAGCCTAGTGCCAAAGAATGAATTTGATATGCCCATAATACCTGAATAAGTTAAGTATTGTATGCATCAAACGAAGTAACCCTTCTCACGTAGCAATGAAAACTATATGTGTTTTACATTACCACTATGTTTCTTCAACTTCCCTAACTGCAAGATCATTATAATTGCACCATCTGACTGATGGGTGTCCAAATATTGTTGCATCTCCTCAGCATATGTTGCCCACAGAGTACAGTGTATTGTCTCCCCACTAAGATTACACTTCAAATTAGATAACTTAAGATGCAATTATTTGAATACTCCAATGTAAATAATCTATATCATCGTAAACTCCATGATATCTTACTGGAGATCCTGTAGAACAATGTCAATCAGTTTAGTCCTAGTCCCATTTTTCTCAGTCTCCTTCATGTTGTCTTTCTCGACGATATGACTGATGACATCTGGCTAAACAATTTTTGTAACAATTGTAAATCCTTTGAAATACATAATTAAAACTAAATTATAGTAAAGTATATAATTTGAATCTACTCTCACCAAGCAACTTGTCTTCTTTAGTTGCCTGAAGGATATCATTGAAGGGAACAAAGTCAAAATGATTGATAGGAATGGATTCATCAACCATTTTTTCGCAGGACGTGGTACCAATGAAAGTGAGTTTAAATTTATGTCTTGTGCTCTTGAATTTTGGATCATTCTGACCCACTAACAAATTTTGGAAAATATAGTACCACCCTCCTCCAAAATATTCCTAAACTTTGGGAGCAAAGCTTTCTTGACTGAGGCATGAATTTTACCACCCTATATATCAGTCAATCAATTTGTTTACAATATATTCACTTTAGTTTTATACATGTACAACATAAGAATATCTTCGAGTAGATGTATTTGTAAAACGTCATACCTGTGCATCAAGCCATATCATTTCAATACTCATTGTATCAGTTGGATTCCTAAACTCTGGAAGGAACCAAAGACGAATCACACGAACCTTGACTCTCCAATCAATCTTACCGGGCATAATGTGAGTTAAATGTGTAATCCTGGAAGCCATCACTATAGACTCCATGCAACAGTACATGCAAGTAAGAGGCCCAAATATTATTAGCAGGTAATATTCATTTAATACAATAAGGAGACTATAGTGTTAGGTGGTGTACATAGGGAATTATGGACATGGAAAAATCAAAGTGATACCTCTGCTAGTGATATTTGGGTTAGTCAGGTAGTTGTATCTCGACTATTACATGTAGTAATCGAGTTATAGTATAGTTGGCTGCAAAGTACATGGTATTAAAAGCCATATATAGGTCCCTATAAGTGCTGCTAAAACCATGGAGATACAATGAGTGTATCAGAAGGCACCAAATCTAATTCTCGCCAACTAATTCTCGCCATCATCATTCACATTCGTCCTTCACCTTTGTGTTATATGGGTGTTCAATTAATGGTGAGTAGACATGACATATAGATTTGGTAGAAGCAAGTTGTGTTTCTTTAATTGAGGAAGTATCCAAAATCTTAGCTGCAAGTAACTTCTGAACACAATAACTTATAAACATAGAAGCATGTCTTTAAAGCACCAACTTAATATGTGTTATTTAATATGTGTTAAACATAGATACGTGCTTTTATTATGGCAATATACGATACTTTATGACGGTATATATATGAAGGATATTGATAGATATTGTCATAATAATTCGCTACTGACTATTCTGGTTGTCAAGTTATATGATTGTATTCTTCTTATCAAACATATCTAGCTGAATTTATTATGTGATATGGATAGATTTTCTGCTACTGATTTTGCATTAATGTAAGCTAGATCTGGTATCTCTTCCTATAAGGAGACTTTATTATGGGGATCTTTTTGGATTTTTTTAATTAACTAAACACTATGTTGGGGATCTGATATCTTCAAGATATCTAGCTTTCTTATGATATGGGAGATTTGGCAGTAATGAAAGCTTCCTCTCTTGTCATCTCTTATCATTTCACACAATATATGTGACTTTGATATGGGATATGGGTACATTGTATTTGGAGATTTGGCATTAATGAAAGCATCCTCTATTGTCATTTCACATTCACTTATTGAATCCTTTTGATTAACTCAACCCTATATTGTGGATCTGATATCTTCCAACATATCTAGCTGTCTGTTGATATGTGATATTTGGCCTGGATGAAAGCAATGGTTTCTTGTCAGTTATTCTCATTTGACACAACAATTTGATAAAAAAACGATGAAGAGAATTCAAACAGAGATGATAAATTAGTAATAAATCATTCATGTAAATATTATGATCAGAAATATTATGCTTATATTTATTAAAAGTATATGAGATAAGATTAAAACTTAATTGGCAAGGCATTAATGTGATCTTCTGGTATTTTCACCAAGTGTGTTGTTCAAATTTAATTGGTTGTGTATCAATCTAACCCTCATTACCCACGCGTGCGATGATGCAAATGAACATTTTGGGCCCATTTATCTTCTTTGTGGTTTTTGCTATTTTAAGGCTTCAGCCTTTGCATGGTCGAGTATACTTCCCAGCATGGTATTTGAAGGGTTTAAGAACAGCTCCTGTTCACGGAATGGCTTTTGTTCGCAAGTTTGTCAATCTAGAGTGGAGAACAAAACTTAGGTTTTTGAATTCGATGCCAGCTGCACTTAGAATGCCAGAGCCTGAGCTTATTGACCATGCTGGACTGTACTCCGCTGTTTACTTGAGGATCGATTATGAGCACCTTGGCTAACTTATTAACACCCAGGCGTTTGAAGCACCCAATAATAGTTTTTTCTTACGTTATCCAATATATCTCAAATTACTATGTAAGTCTGAAATTGTATGTTAAATGCTCCTACTGAACCAATACTTTTTTTTTAAATGGAGTTGACTTATCAACATGAAAACTACATAGCAGGATAGTTGTATTCGGGCTTCGTTTGGAATGATCATCATTGTTGCTCAAAGACTATAAGAGTGTTAATCTGGTTGTCCTTTACTGCCGTTAATCTGGTTTTAAAATTTTGGTGTTCTCATTTGAGTTGCCATGTCGAAATAATATAATGGTTTACTTTTCATTGATATTCCACAAAGTAAAGGACTACATTTTCTTTGTGTCATCAGTGTGACATACAAACATCAACAGATTTCACCATCTGCCAAAGTTTCAAAACATAGGAGACAAACCGAAACATGCAACAAACTACTTTAGAAGAGTTTAAAGAAAATCTGGTTGACAAACTGATTTGGCACACCCAACCGAATAGTTGTTCCTGCCTTCAACCCACGATGACTGCAAAAGTTAAACCATCCGGATGTCAACTTCCACTTGCCTGCAGAGACTCCTTCCCTCATTAACTTGCATGGCCAAACCTTGCCAACATCATCCACTATTTGCAACTCAATGGTATTTGGATGAACAGACCATTGAAGAAACCCACCATCAATGTTCTGACCACGAAATGTGAAACAAATTATTAACTGCACGCTATATATCAGCATGTACACTATATCATCATTTCACATTAGATAAAGATTGTCACTTACCAGAACATCAGTGCTAACCTCTATCTCTGACAATGTTTTGATCAGAGAATGATGGAAACGTTCATCAACTTGATTCAACATTGAATGTATAGTAGGTTTGAGCTTATCATCATCAACCTTAATGGGATTACTACTGTTGCCAATATAAAATGCACGCGGAGGGGTAGGATAGACAACATGTTCACCAAGCCTATCTCGACTTCCATGACCGTAGTTCTTTCATTTATGTAAATGAAAGTCAACCAACCTCCCAAAGCAGCTTTGTAGTGTTGTCCAATTCTCGGTTCCTTGAGTGAGGTAGACTCGTGGTTGCTTCTTTTTCACCACCACCTCAATCGTTACCCACCGGGTCGACCAACATCACAGAATCAAGCTATATGGTGGTACGCATCAAGAGAGAAAAGCATAGGCAACATGACTTTTGACTGCAAAAGGTGTACTTAATGGTGAGAAACTATGTCATTTTCAAGTATGTTTAATGGTCAGAAACTATGTCGAATGAGGCAGTATGTTTAAAATATCACGCATAAGGTACGTGCCAGACTTCATAGTTACCGGCTCAGCTACGTGGACAAACTCAGTATGATAAGAGTTCAGCCTCATTCGAACACCCTGCAGGAATGGGTCGGTGTCAAACTGGGTTACATTTGGAACCTGTTAAAACCAATAGTCAGCACATAACATAAAACATCCCATAAATAGGAAATACAACTATAACCGGTTAGCCATGGAAACAAACATTCTCCATCCTTGAGTCAGAGCTGAGTCAAAACTCCTACCTGGAATGGTTAACAGATCAGAAAACCGTTAGATCCATTTAAAGTCAGGAATGCAAGAAATAGGAAGAGTAAGATGACATCATAACTCATGACATGGTTCTAAAGGATCAATCGCTTTTTGGTCCGTCGGTAAAAATGGATAAATGGGAAGTTGAAAACATACTATTTCCTATGCAATCGCTTATTTCTATTTCTGTTGGCCCACTTGCGTTGGTAGAATCCAAGGTTGGCTTGCAATTTGATGGACTCTCCGTTGTTTAAATAGTAGGAAAAGGGGATAGGTGCAATAAATGATGCATAAAGAGTATACATAGTAGGTACAAAATAGCAAGTAAACATTTGCTGGCGGAAACGCGTAGTGGTACAGTAACATGGAGATTTGGGCGGGAAAGTTAATAAGGAGACTATACAGGATTTATATAGTTAAGATAGTTTATTTTTCATATAGGGACCATATTAACAAGCTTTTAGTCACTATTTCTTGCGGGGACTGTTTTAATATTTTTTTTCGTATAGGGACCAAATTAAGAATTTATGTCACGTATAGAGACCAAATGGGTAACAGTTAGAAATCGTGGTTGGACGACAGGGACTAAATGGGTAACAATTGCACGTGTAGGGACTGTTTTAATAACTTTTTTCGTATAGGGACTGTAACGACCCGTTTCCGGACCGCTACCGAGCTCAAGTTACCGAGCTCAACTTACCCTGTATGCGATGTGTTTTAAAACGATACTCTTGTGCCTTTTAGAAAAGTACGGTATATATATATATATATTTTTTTATAAAACCAAATTGCACATCGTAGTAATTACAATTTTCGAAACATGGTGCAACTAAGACACAAGACTTAAATACTAAGTAAACATACATGCATAATATATATATATATATATATATATATATATATATATATATATATATATATATATATACACGACTCGGAATGATAGTGCATACAAAAAGACAGAGTAGTAATGTACAAAGAAAATACACCTAAGGTATGTCGACCTTCAAGGAAGCAATCATACCCTCGGGGACTTCCCGCAGACACCCACGCAGGGTCGCTCCAAAAGTGAAACCACCAGCCTACCCTCAGGCTCAAAATAACAAAACATCACCCGTCCCAAATCGTCACAATGATCAGACACAAAAGTCATATTACAGCTACCCCAAGAAACATAACATAAACAAAGCCAATCACGACAAATAGAGGTCGTCGCCCGGATCCTCATCGACGTCCTCCTCGCCATCATCTGCTGTCGAGTTCCCTGCGCCCTCGACATCGCCTGGGTAACCATCATGGATTGAAGGCACCACGGGAAAGGGTCAACTTCTCCACAAATCAAGATAAACAAGGCACAAAGAAATAAGCAGACAACACTGTATATCATTCACCAAACGTGACTCAACCATCTCACTCTAGACTCAACTCTTATTCCGGAATATCGCCACCGTCCATCCCCAAATCGACGCAATAGGTAAGCTACCGTCCAACCCCAAACCGATACCATACATTAATCGGCAGGTCCAACCCCAATCGATAATGCGACGCTTAGTCAATCTCCCGTAAACAAAAGGGACCTAGCACCCTTAGTTATCCTGGTCACGGCTCAAAAACTTCATACGACTCGCCAGCTCTCTCACTCGATGATTAGCTCGCTATCAAGGAGTGGCACATAAAATTACTTGATCACATATCAAATAAAGAGAGCATGCTTAACATGAAGAAAACGCAATTCAATCATTTAAGCAATAAAACAATCTGCATGAAGAAAACGCAATTCAACATCAGTACACAATTCACAACATATATTCAATCTCATATTAAATACATGCAAAAACTCAATCATTTAAGCATCTCTAAAGATTATCCTTACACAATAACATAAAAACAGAGTCCTAGAATGTTTAGAAGTGCCCTTACGCATAAACATATAAAATAAAGCCTTAATAATGTCTAAGAGTTGCCCTTACCGTTTGTCTCGGCAAACACTGCTCGACAACGACCTCAACACGGCTGTCTTCAAACGAGCTCGACAACGACTTCTCTCACTCGATCTCGACACGTACGGCTCTTAGTCGACCTCGGTTTCGTGATCTCGTACACCCTGATTTCCTTGCCGCACGATCTCGGAAATCACACTTCCTAATACAAACACAACTTAGTTCTATCTATGGGTTTCTAATATCACTTATCTCTCATTATCCCAATCTTAACTACAACCCAAGTAAACATTAAAACTCAAGAACTTAAACAAATACAACCAGAATTCAAACATTACAAAATAATTCCTTTTCTCTAAAATTTTATTAAAGACTTCCTTCATACATCATCAGACAAAGCCATTTTTCCTAAGTACTAATTTAAGCTTAAAATCAAGTAATACATTAAGCACAAATTAATCAAAATCTAAGTTTATATTTCTTAAAAATATTTTCATCATGGTCCAGCAATTAAAATAAGACCATAACCAATTATGTTAAATTTAAAACTCAAAAAGAAATCAATTTCATAGTCCCTCAAAAATCCATTTTTGCACAAAAACTTATCTAACATTAAACTAATCATGCAACTTAATCCTAATGAGTCCTAAAATCATATTAAACACATAATCACATATCTCATGCATGATTCTAGCAAGATTAAACATATTTTCCCTCTTACTCAAGATTAGGGTTTTTAAATCAAAGGCTCAGGAAAAAAGTTATATAATGCTACAACAATTAAGTCAACAACAAACAACAACAAGAAGCAACATATAACAAACTAGAACAAGAAATCAAAACAAGCCAAGTAGGGAGGGTTTTGGGCTATTAACCCATCTTGTAGAAAGCAGAGGAACCATTTTGTTTTTCAAGCTCAAATAAATAGTTAGAAAGGTAGGTAATGTCATGAAGAAGAAAACCTATCAATATGACATGAGTTGAAAGCATAAAAACTAGCTAAAATGAAGAGAAGAAGTGGCGCTAAAGAACATGAAAGGAAATAAAATTCATTTTCATACCTCAAATGATGGTTGAGATGATGATATAGGTCGAGGAGATGATAAGGAACAAGGTTGATGAAGAAGGTCTGTTCAAAAACTCAATGAAACTCAAGTTTCTTCGATGGAAGTTTGGAGAAGAGGAGGAAACTTGGAGAAGAAGAAAGAAGAAAATAGAAGGTGAGGATTTGAGGCGGTGATCGTGATATTTAAGGCGGTGGAGGAAGGGCATCATGGTCCTTTCTCCCTTAAATATCTCTTAAACAATAATTAATTAAAGAAAACCATTTTAAATGAATTTATCTTTTATAAAACCACAAATAAGCGACACCTAGATTTTACAAGAAAATACTAACCCAATCAACAAGTCTAACCCATCTAATCTTTCCTCTCTCATGATTACCCTCTAATCTATAGACTTAAAATCTAAAAACACTACGATTTAAAAACCGTAAAACCGATTAATTTCTACTTGAAAATCCCGAAAATTAATTTACGAAAAATTAATTCTCCGTGTGATAATATCAATTTATAAATATAGAAACAATACAAATCACTTAAAAATATTAAAAACAAATTACGACTCGATTTTCATCGAAATCGGGCTCATTTTAAATTTTATTCATGATAAAAACTACCCTATGATTCAAACGCGACGAAATTTCAATAGAATATTTCGACAACATTCAAACCATGAATTAATATTAAAATATTAATTCTCAATTTATTTTAGCTCTTGACTTAATTAAATCACTTTCTTAGGAAACAAGTAATTACTTTAATAAAACATAATTACGACAAAATATACTAATTAACGCTAAATAATATTCGTAAAAATACGAGTGTTATCATCTCGACACGATGTCGATCAGGGTACTTGTGCACGCGGTCTCCTCAGCTCGGTACGCGACCTCATCAGCTCGACATATGACCTCGGCACGCGATCTCGGCACGGAGTCTCGACACGAGGTCTCGGTACGAGGTCCTAGTACGAGGTCGATCTCGTCCTCGGGTGTTACAGGGACCAAATTAAGAATTGATATCACGTATAGGGACTAAAACATTATTTTAACCTTTATTTATTTATTTATTGTTTAAGATTTACTGCAAAAACAATTAAAGGCAAACTAAATACGTCAAAATACCAAAATATTGCATCTGTACATAAAGAAAAATAATTACAAAATAAAAGTCAAGATAAAGGAAACAAATAGAGGTTACTGTGTAGATCGGGTACTCTTCCTACATTGATCGTGACCACCTTACACGCCTCAACATGTGCACATTTGGTGTGTGCCATATCTACACAACGTAAAATGCATTTGGTTACATCAATTAATTTAATTTTCAAAACTTCAGCACCTTTTGAAATAGTGGTTACTATTTGCGCCCCCGTTTATGCTATTACACCACCACAAGTTAATTCATATTTTTCCCAAAGCACCCATATCTGAATGTTAACTTGTACAACATATGTTAACATGCTAAAAAGAATTAATACTGTGTAACTATATGTATGTTGACAATCATAATTCTCCAATATGAACAGCTTCACTTTCATAACAGATCAATTGTTGTACCCTAACATGAAGAGCAGTGCTAAATAAAATGAGCTGAAGTGCAAAGGAAAGTCTATATACATACCAATGAAGTTCAAGGTAATGTGAATTATTTCAATTCCCTTCATTGAGTTGCCAATTTGTTGCTTAGAAGCAAGATATGCTAGTATGACGGAAAGCAAAAATCCATTCAGGCAATCATGAACATATATTGAACTTCTCTGTCGAGCCCACACCTAAATAAAGGAAGAGCAGCATCAAATTAAGTATTCCCTTGTATATTTTTTAATTTATTCACTTAACATTATGCCTAAATGCTCAACAGAAATTCAAATATCAAACCTTAAGTAGGATTACAGCCTCTCTTAGTTCCTTCCATCCAAGAAAAAATTTGTTGATGAATTCTGTATCATCTATAAACATGTCTTCCAAAATACTGGAATTATACTTTGATGTGGCTTGAACAGCAGTCCGTTCAGAATATTAACAATCAATCATCAATACGTTTTACAAGAAAAAGAAGCAACAATCACGAAGAAAAAGAATATAGGTGTTGAAGGCACAAACCATTATTCAAGTTATGAATGTTATTACGCTTCAGGTTTAACTTTGTTATGCTAAATATAGACGCGGCAGGTGGAATAATTCTCACAAAAATACTAGCACCTTCGATAATCTTTGCAGCTGCAGTAATTTTCTCTGTTAGTCATGACAATATTGTTTCTGAATTAAAAGAAATTGAAATTTAAGTGCTAAACTAGTACAGAGTACGAACCCGGATACACAATCAGTAAAGGCTTCTGGGCCTCATTCTGCAGGGTAGACCATTCAACCTTACCAATAGATGGAGAAGTCTCCAAATACTTTCTCAGCAAGCAGAGATAAAGACACCTCTTGGCATGATACTTGTAGTTCAAATAATCCTTCTCATGGAAGCACTCCTAACAAAACAGGAAAGAAGTTATAAACAGATACAAGATCGAAATATACACTCAACTCAACAATAATAAACAGTACATTGTCCTTCTTTTAACAGTTTATATATATGAAAATATGAAAACCTTTGGTAACCTGATAATAAGATCGACTTTTAATTCAAGCCTCCCAAGACTTTGTATGGAGTAACTGCCTCCAACCTTCTTACACGCCGGCTTCTTAAACTTGAAATCCACCTTATCAGCACCAATGTCCCTAACAAAACTCGGTGCCATATCAGCAGTTACCTGCAAATTAAATTCACGAGAATTGAACACGATCAACATGACTCATTGAGTGCTCCAAAAGCCAAAGTTGTGAGAAAGTTTGATAGAATAATGACCTTGAATTCGTCGGGGATTTTGTCGATGGATGATTTGATGGCGGAGATGGTGTCGTCCACGAGCTTAGAAAACTGAGGTGAGTAGTCTACTTGGACCTCCTTCAATAGTTCACTCATCTTTAACTCCATTGAATCCGTGAAAGCAGTGTTATCCTCCATCGTTTTGATGGTGCCGGAGAATGATAATGGACCTGGAGAACGAATAACGACCTTAGGGTTTAGGGTTTATCTTGGGAGTTGGCGGTTGACGTAACAGGATTTTACAAACTCACTAGTTTAAAACAAAAGTGTAGATCAACAACGAAAGAGTCTCACTGCAATACAAAAAGGGAAGAGAAACCCTCGATTTATTCCTAAATAACACTATTTCTCCTGGGTTAAGGTTGGATGAAGATAAAGACTACGGAGAGGCATACTAAATATCTTGGGCTCCCTACTTTTGTTGGAAGGTCTAAGAATCAAGTTTTTGATTTTGTCAAAGAAAGAATATGGAAAAACCTTAAAGGCTGGAAGGAGAGGACTTTATCTACTGTTGGCCGAGCAGTACTTATTAAAGTTGTGGCCCAGGCGATCCCTACTTATGTGATGGGATGTTTTCTACTTCCTAAAGGCCTTTATGAAGATGTGGAGGCTATGATCAGTAGATTCTGGTGGGGGAGTAAAGGTGGAGAAAGGAAGATCCATTGGGTAGGCTGGGACAAACTTTGTAAAAGAAAGCAGGAAGGAGGATTAGGTTTTTGCGATTTTAGGGCCTTTAATGAGGCTTTTCTGGCCAAACAAGGCTGGAGGTTGATTTGTAACCCGAATTCCCTCTTCACTCAATGCCTCAAGGCTAGGTATTTCCCCAAAACGGATTTTCTAAGAGCCAAACTTGGTTACACTCCCAGCTACACTTGGAGAAGCATCTTTAGTCCTCATGGGTTCTCAAAAAAAGAGGGCTATGGAGGATTGGTAATGGTGAGAATATCAGAATTTGGGAGGATAATTGGTTGCCAAAACAGAATGGTTTTAGGGTGTGGAGCACCAGACCTGCTGAGAGTAATGTCCCAACAGTTAATCAGCTTATTGATGCTGATACTCATGACTGGAATAGGCGACTAGTCCATTCTCTGTTCCTACACTTTAAGGCCAACCATATTTGTCAAATCCCTTTGGTTGACCTCTCTTAGCATGATTCTTATATGTGAGGGGGCACTAGAAATTGCATTTATACAGTGAGATCAGGGTATCATCAAATAAAACAGTGGGACAGTGTTTCTAAAGCGTGTTTAAGTACTGAGTCTACTAGAGTGTGGTCTGTCCTATGGAAACTGAATATTCCTCCTAAACAAATCATGTTGTTGTGGAAAATCCTGAACAAAGCTATCCCAGTTCGTATGAACCTTCGAGCTAAAGGAGTCAACTGTCCCCCTTTCTTCCCTAGGTGTAACAATGTGGTGGAAACAGTGGAGCATGCCTTTAGAGATTGTGTTAAAGCTACTCAGATTTGGTTTACATCTAATTTGGAACTCCAATATAACGATAACAATCAGATTTCCTTTTCTGATTAGTTAGAAACCCTAATTGTGAACGAGAAGAGAGACATAGTAGAGCAAGCAGCATCAATCATATATAGCATCTGGTGGGCACGTAATGTGTGCTGTTTTGAAGCGAATGACATACCTGTGACGACCTCCACAAGGATGGCGATACCAAGCTTGGAGGAGTATCAACGTTCTGCTGGTTTGAACGGGTCACCGATGGAGCGGTCTTCTAGGAGTGCTGGGAATCGCTGGATCCCCTTCCCTCTGCGGTGTTGAAGGTCAATGTTGATGCGGCAATCGGAGCATCCGGTTTATGGGGGTGTGGCGCGATTATTCGTAACGCGGCTGGAGGTGTGGTGGTGGCCGCGATGTGGTCGGCGCCGGGGTTTGATGACTGCTCAATGGCGGAAGCTAAGGCTGTGTGGATCAGGTTATGCTTGGCTATGGCGATTGGAGCGTCGTAGGTGATAGTCGAATCTGACTCTTTAGAGGATATTGAGTGTCTCAATAGAAGATGGTGCCTTAAGTCGTATTTGGGTTCGATGATTAAAGGGTGTCTTGCTCTGCTGGGCCATTTTCAGGGAATATGGTTCTTTCATGTGGGTAGAGAAGCAAATTAGGCTACTCACTTTTTAGCCCAATTTGCCTTGGAAACCCTAATAGGACTTGGTTTGATGAAACTCCTAGTTGCATTACCCATATTTGTAATGAGGACTAGTACTTTGCTATCTAATATTAATCCAGGATTGTTTTTCCAAGAAAAAAACACTATTTCTTCTAGATTTATCCATCGATTTATTCCTAAATAACACTATTACTCCTATTTATCCCTAAAATATATAAAAATAATAAATAGTTTCTAAAGTTTATAAAATCTGTCAAATTAGTCCCTAAATTTTTTTGAAATCCCTGTAAAGAATTACTTATAAAACTTTAGAGACTAATTTGACGGATTTTACAAACTTTAGAAACTACTTATTATTTTCATATACTTTAAAAAGAACTAAATAGGAGAGAAAGTATTACTGCAGGGAGCGTTTATTCAAGAGGGAAAGTTATTACGTTATAGTTTTGATATTAGTTAGTGTCTCTTAACAAGTTAATGGGCCATAAAAAATAAAAATAAAAACCAATTGTAACCATAGAAAAAATGTACGTGATCATACATATATTAAAGTAAAATTCGGAAGTATTAATGGCAACATCAAGAAATTTTCAAGATACAAATTCTGAAAGTATTTCCAGTCAAAAAATGTTATTAAGCGATAACAATTAGACATGAAATTTCTTATTTAATTAAAATATTTCATATTAAATTATATTATCAGAAATCTAATCGCTAATAATAAAGTTAATAATTCTTTTAAAAAATAATAATAAAGTTAATAATATTCAAAAGAGTAAACCATGTTACTTATTTAACTAAAAGATAAAATTAATATCAATTACTTCAAATTTTCATGATAATTTGGATTAACTTAGTGCGAATATCTTCATCATCTTTTGTTGATTTATCGTTACTTCTCTTCAATTAGTTTTTTTTATAAAAAAAGCACTGAGTAACCGAGTTAAATAAATTATATGATGGTAGTTTTATTTTTATTTAATTTTCTAATTAATATGATTAATTTTTTATATTAAAAATTTCTCAATTATATTATTAATCTTTTTAATTCAATATATAATTTAATTTAAAACTATAATAACTAAAACAAAATACGTTAACACGATAAAGTAATGTATAGTGTCATGTAACTTGTCTTTTATATTTAAAATATAAGTACCATTTTTAAAATTATGAGCATAATCACAGCTTATGCACAAGGGTAGCTAACCACACTCAGTCTTAATCCACGTGACCTACGGCAAAAATGAGAATTGCTAAAGGCACCCGGCAAACATTGGACTGTGTTGACCATTATATCCCTCGTTTTTTTTGTATTTCTCGTAAAAATAAAATTTGCGAGTGAACAATTTTGTTCACTCGCAAATTTTATTTTTGCGAGTAAATTTTTTACTTCGCAAAAATAAAATTTGTGAGTGAACAAAATTTTTAATTTTGTTCACTCGTAAATTTTATTTTTGCGAGCAAAAAAAAATACTCACAAAAATAAAATTTACGAGTGAACAAAAATTAAATTTCACAAGTGATTTTTTTTTTTTTACAAAACCACATGCAAACAACGTATTTCTGTCTCGCAAAACAAATTGCGAGTGAAAAATTGGAATTTGCTAGTGGTGAAAGACATCGAAAGATGCACAGCAAATTTTTTTTGGGTCAAAGCTGCACATCACTTTCTTTGGGTCAAAAAAAAATAACGCGTGGGTCAAAGCTGCACATGCGCTGTTAGTTGCTTCTATCTCAAATTCCAAATTGGAATTCAGCAAAAGCAAATTTTCGTGGACTGTGCAGCAAAAGCAAATTTTCACGGAAAAAACGCGTGAATTCCAGTTAGCAAAACGAAAAAAAAAAGGTTTCACTCGTAAATTGTAATTTGCGAGTGTACAATTTTTGTACACTCGTAAATTACAATTTGCGAGTGGAAATTTTTTTTTATACTCGCAAATATCCAATATAATATTTGCGAGTGAACAAAAATTAAAATTTTGTTCGCTAGTAAATTGGTCTTTGTTAGGGACACGAATGATAAAAAAAATGCTTAATTTTTGACAAAGACATTTTGGGAAAGAACTGCAAAAAAGGCTCTGAAGAAAGCACTATGCTCTGAGCAAGCTAAAGCTGTTTGATCATGAAAGCCATCAAATGAAGCAACAACAGTTGAACAAAAGATTCTTGGCTGCCCCTACATGGAAACGGTTTGCACCTCCACCTCCGGCTACTTGGGAACCAAAACTTGCACCCTCTGTGATGCAAGAAGATTCTCCTGCAACATTTAATCTTGCCTCTGCTATGGCTGCATACTCTCTTGGCTCTGCTCAATCAAGTAAGTCAGACTGCATTGACGTTTCAAAGGATGTCTTTGAGAAGCTGCTTGAGGACAACGAAGAATTCAAGCAGTTCATGGTCTATTCAAGCAAGCGACAAGATGAATTTGTTGAATCTCAGAAGAACATGAAGGCTATGCTAAAGCTACTCATTGACAAAGTGTCAAAACCCTAGTAAGCTTAGGGTTTCACCTTTACTTTTAGCCCATTTCTTACTTATTTCCTTTGGTTGTTACACACTTCTACTCTGTATTTTGTTAGTTTTGGATTAAATGACAAAGTTACTTTATGCTTATTCAATATTATGTTTTAACCTTTATCTTTCTTTACTCTGTTTTGACTATGATATTCTATTTTCTTTAACTTTTTTGTCTGATGACAAAAGGGAGAGAATAATATGGAGACGAACATAGAGTAATTGATGAACACAATATATCAATCACGTGTTAAAAAGGGAAAATGAACACCATGCATTGCACTTGCATTCTGATATTTCATACTTGTGATTGAATATGAACATGCATCTGATTAGTCATTGTACATAGAAAACATTGTTATACGCTAGCTTAATTTAGGGGGAATCCCCTGAAAATTTTTACAAAAATATTTTTCTAATAGGAAAATTGTTCATCAGTCCATGTGTTTGTCATCATAAAAAAGGGGAGATTGTTGGAACCAAGTTGATTCAGAAACAATGACCCTTAATTGTTTTGATGATAACAAATAGTGTAAAAGAACAAATTATCCTCTGATGTATTTTCTAGTGTGCAGAACCTAGTGAAAACTCACTATCATTCATCAGAAGGATCTGTCTCAGAAAGGTATGACTCTGTGCGTTGCTTATCCTCTGGTATGATTAAGCTATATTTCTTATACATCATCTGGTAAGAGCAAGATAATGTCAACATTTAGTGACCACGCCTCCGGTAGAACCATGCCTCTGTTACGTCAACATTGCATCTGTTAAGAAAAGTGCATCTGATTGTCAAAGTGCCTCTGTTACAAGAGTGCCTTTATCTTACTCTAAGCAAGCCTCTGGTGTTTTATTGAAGCACTCTCTGTTTTCAGCATGTTATTCCATGAATCTTGTGCCTTTTCCAAATATTCCTTAGCGCCCAATTTGGTAGTACGAGATATCAAAGGTGACACCTTTAGCTAAAAAATAAGAATCGTACACATTTTAAATTGTGCCAGGCTGCCAATGATTGGAAAAGGAAATAGTACAAACGGTAAAAAGATGTACTATTATTCGAATATTTCTCTGAAAAAGGAAATGCTAATATTTGTCCAGAAATATCTCACTCAAGTTTTGGAGCTGATCTCACTCAACGGTAATATTGAAGATTGCTATAAACACTTAATCACTGAAGGAGAAGAAGGTTACAGAGTCTGAGAAAAGGAAAACAAGTGAACAACCAAGTGTTCATACCTAGCAATTCTGAGATCCAAGAACTGTGCTTCAAAAGTTTTATTCTTTCTCTCAAAAAGTTTTTCTGTGTTTTAGCTTGAACTTTCATTGTTCATTCTCTCATGTTGAGAGTTGTTAAGTTTATTTTCAAAAATCATTTGAAACATTTTGTATTAAGCCCAGTAGTGGTTATAGTTCCTCAAAGGCTTGACCGTACTAAATCGTTTTGAGAAATTGAGAGTATAGCCAAGTTATGACAGTGGTATACTCTTGAGATTTTAATCTGGTTATAGTGAAAAAATCGTTCAGAGTGGTGAAGGGGCTAGACGTAGCTACCAGGTGATAGTGAACTAGTATAAATCTCCATGTGTTATTCTTCTCTTATCCTCTGCTATCTTTAAAGTCAATTTTACTCAAAATTATCTTGAAAAGGTTTTTAAAATCAAGTTTTATGAAAAGATTTCTAAAACACAATTCAAACCCCCTTCTTGTGTTTTTGATCACGTTCATGGACTTGGACCTGTTACAAGAAGAAAGGGACTGGGCACAGATAATGTAATATGATGCAAAAATGCTCATGGCCAAGAGGTACAATTCACTCCTGATTCCAAAAGTTTTTCATGAAGGCGATTTATTGCTAAGAAGAATCGAGGGTAAAAAAGACCTGAACGAAGGAAAATTCGAAGCAAATTGGCACGGACCTTTAAGAGTCAGAGAAGCAATCGGGAATAGGGACTACCGACCGGAAGATCATGATGAAAAGATCCTACCGAGGACATGGAATGACATGCACCTCAAGTTTTATTATAGTTAGGTCTCATATGTAAGAAGATGATGTACTTTTTTTCCTACCTTGGCATTTTTTCCCATGTGGTTTTTTACCGAGGCAGGTTTTAATGAGGCACACCCATTTAATCCAATAAAGACGTTCTTTTTATGCTTATTCACAATTGCAAATCCAGAGAAAAACCTAAGTACCTCGACATCAAGTCTGCCTCGGATCAACGGGCATCTACTGTTGAAACCTAAGTTCTAAACTTGGTGAAAGACTAAGTCCCTGATATTGAGTCTGCCTTGGATCAACAGGCACTCGCCTTGAGAAACCCAAGTTCTAAACTTGGTGAAAGGCTAAGTGTAACACCTGAGGACGAGATCGACCTCGTATTAGGACGTCGTATCGAGACCTCGCGTCGAGATCTCGTGTCGAGACCTCGTACCATGACCTCGTGTCGAGATCCCGTGCCAAGATCGCGTGCCGAGGTCATTTGCCGAGCTGAGGAGACCGCGTGCACTAGCTGCTGAGCTGAGGAGATCGCGTGCATTAGCTGCCGAGGTCGCGTACCGAGCTGAGGAGGTCGCATGTCGAACTAAGGAGGCCGCGTGCACGAACTCGTGTTAGAGCCTTGTGCGCTTGCACGAGCACCCTAGTCGACATCGTGTCGAGATGATGACACTCGTATCTTTACGAACGTTATTCAGCGTTATTATTATATTGTTTGTAATAATTATATTGTCGGCTTGCAGTCTCGTCGCCGTGTCTAGATCTCTGACCTATAGAGTAGAGGGTAATCATGAGAGAGGAGCGATTAGATGGGTAGATTGACTGATGGGATTGGCATCTCATAACTGTAGTTACGATAACGCCCTTCCCTCACCAACTGTATACCACGATCGGTTCCCTCAAACATTCACTTTCTCTTTTCTTCTTTCTTCTTCCTTTCTTCTCTGAGTTTCCTTCTTTCTCTCCAAAACTTCCATCGGAGAAACCTTGAGTTCCATCGAGCTTCTGCATAAACTTTCTTCATCAATCTTGTTCCTCATCATCCTCTCGACATATCTCACCATCTCGACCACCATTTGAGGTATGAAAAACAGATTTTCTCTTCCTCCATGCTACTGTTTAGCGCTACTTCTTCCTTCCATTTTAGCTAGTTTTTATGCTTCCAAAACATGTCACATTGATAGGTTTTCTTCTTCATGACATGACCGACCTTTCTAACCGATTATTTGAGCTTGTAAAACAAATTTTCTTCCTCTGATTTCTGCAATAGGCAGTGCCCAAAAACCCTTCCTTTTTGGTTGTTTCGATTTCTTGTTTTAGTTTGTCGTTTGTTGCTTCTGGTTGTTGTTGTTGTTGTCGATTTATCTGTTGTAGCATCAGATACCCTTTTTCATGAACTTTTGATCGAAAACCCTAACTTTGTGTTAGAGGAAAAATATATTTAAGTTCTTGAGTTTTAATATTTACTGGGTTGTAGTTCAGATTGGGGTTATGAGAGCTAAGTGTTATTAGAACCCATAGATCGAACTAAGTTGTGTTTGTTTTAGGAAGTCTGATTCCCGAGATCGTGTGATTTCCGAATCGAGGTGTACGGGAGAGCGAATCAGGGACGTGGGAGCGATGGGATCCGGATCGAGAAGCTATGCGTGTCGAGGTCGGTGAGAAGCGTGCGTGTCGAGATCGAGTAAGAGAAGTCGTTGTCGAGCTCGTTCAAGACAGCCGTGTCGAGGTCGTTGTCGGCGACTTTAGCTTGGAGTTCGCAAGGCAACTTTTAGACATTATTAAGACTTTATTTTATATGTTATTGTGTATGGATTCCTTGATTGGTGTCGAGCTTGAAATGTTGTGGTATGATTGGGTTTCGCATGTATTTAATATGTGATTGAGTATATGTTGTGAAGCGTGTATTACTGTTGAATTGTGCTTCTTCATGCAATTGGTTGTATTGCTTAAATGATTAAATTGGGTTTTCTTCATGTTAAGCATGCTCTCCTTATTTGATATGTGATCAAGTAATTTTATGTGTCACTCTTTGACTGCGGCGAGCTAATCATCGAGTGAGAGAGCTAGGGAGTCGTATGACGTTTTTGAGCCGGACCCAGATAACTGAGGGTGCTAGGTCCCCTTTTTGTTTATGGTGGATTGGCTAGGCGTTGCATTATCAGTTTGGGGATGGACCTGCTGTTAATGTATGGAATTCGGTTTGGGGATGGACCTGCCGTTTACCTATTGCGTCAGTTCGGGGATGGACCAGCTGACGATGTTCCGGAATAAAGGGTTGAGTCTAGAGTGAGAAGGTCGAGTCACGTGTGGTGATTGAGATACATTATTGTGTTGTTTATTTCTTTATGCCGTGCTTATCTTGTATTGTTGAGAAGTTGACCCTTTCCCGTGGTACCTTCAATCCATGACGGTTACCCAGGCGATGTCGAGGGTGCAGGGAACTCGACAGCAGATGATGGCGAGGAGGAGCTCGACGAGGACCCGAGCGACGACCTCTATTTGTCGTGATTGATTATGTTTGTCGGATATTTTTGGATGACTGTAGTTGTATCTCTTTTGGTATAGTATGTCGTGACCAGTTTGGGCAGTATTGTTTTGTTGCTACAGGGTAGACTGGCGGTTTACTTTTGGAGCAGCCCCCTGCGTGGGAGTCTGCCGGAAGTACCCCCAGGGTATGATTTCTCTCTTGAAGTCGTCATACCTTAGGTGTATTTTCTTTATACATTATTAATCTGTACTTTGTATACATTATTATTTCGAGTGGTATATATGCATGTATGTTTTATTGGAATTTATGTCTTGTGTCTTAGTTGCACCATGTTTTCGAAAAGCTGTAATTACTCTGATGTGCACGAGCTGGTGTTATAAAAAAAAATAAAAAATAAAATAGATCGTACTTTTTAAAAGGCACAAGAGTATCGTTTTAAAACGCATCGCATACAGGTTTAGTTGAACTCGGTGTGTCGAGCTCGGTAACTCGAGCTCGGTATGTCAAGCTCGGTAGCGGTCCGGAAACGGGTCGTTACACTAAGTCCCCAATACCGAGTTCGCCTCAAATCAATGGGCACTCATCTTCAGAAACCCATGTTTTAAACTTGGGGAAAGACTAAGTCCCTGATACCGAGTCCGCCTCGGATCAACGGGCACTCGCCTTTAGAAACCCAAGTTTTAAACTTGGCGAAAGACCAAGTCCTTGATCGAGTCCGCCTCGGATCAACTAAGACTCGCCTTTGACAAAGTTCTAAACTTGGTGAAAGACCAAGTCCCTGATACCGAGTCCACCTCGAATCAACGAGCACTCGCCTTCAGAAACCTAAGTTTTAAACTTGGTGAAAGACTAAGTCCCTGATACTGAGTCTGCCTCGAATCAACAGGCATTTGCCGTATGTCCTACACTTGGGTTTAGACTAAAGCTCTTTTTATGCCGATAACGTGTGAACATGAATTTTTTAGAAAAACAAGTGTTAACGCAACAACGAGATTAACATTAAAAAACGATCAGATATTTGTAAACAAGAGTAAGAGTTTTAATACAGGTCAAAGAAAAACTAAACAAAATACAAACAATTATGCTAGGGACATTTCCCATAGCCCGATTCACCATAACCACCATCCACTCCAACACCTGCCACCACACCACCGCTAGCTTCACCCTCAATGTGGTCCCGTTGGTTGTCGCCTTCCCCATGCTCCTTCTCCTTAAAACCATCATCGTCCTCGTCGTCTTCGTCAACCACCATGATGGCACTGTCCTAAACAACACCCCAATAGCAAATGGGACTAATGTCTCTTCACTGGCCTAGCACAGGAGGGCAGCCTGCCTCTTAACATGACGGAACTTGGTCTTATACATAGCCGCCACGCTCTTCATAGCATCCTATTTCTCTTAGATCAAGAGATCCCGACTGGAGGCATGTATGGAGAGCTCAGATTCCAAGGTGGACTCCAGGGCAACCTTGTCTTTCAATAATTGCTCTTTTTCAGTAAGAAGGTCCTTGGCTCGCTTGCTGGCTTCTTTCAGCTCATCCTTTTCTTTCCTCATGTGCTTCAACTCATCTTCCATTGGCAACAATCTTCTCAATCGGGCCTAAGCCTCCTCCAACTCCTCGTTTCGGGTTGTCAACGATGAGATGCGATCCTCCTTCCTCCTTAGGTTCTGCTCCACTTACCTAATTATGCACACATTGAAGAGCAGTTGGTATACATAGACAGCCTCCAATAGGGACAAGTGGTCGAGCTTGGATAGTCGTGACCTATCCTCATCCAAAGCAGACAAGTTAATTTACGAAAAACACGGCGACGAAAAACCGTAAAACCGATTAATTTCTCGCCAGAAAATCCCGGAAAATTAATTTACGAAAAATTAATTCTCCGTGTGATAATATCAATTTATAAATATAGAAACAATACAAATCACTTAAAAATATTAAAAACAAATTACGACTCGATTTTCATCGAAATCGGGGCTCATTTTAAATTTTATTCGCGGATAAAAACTACCCGGTGATTCGAAACGCGACGAAATTTCAATAGAATATTTCGACAACATTCAAACCATGAATTAATATTAAAATATTAATTCTCAATTTATTTTAGCTCTTGACTTAATTAAATCACTTTCTTAGGAAACAAGTAATTACTTTAATAAAACATAATTACGACAAAATATACTAATTAACGCTAAATAATATTCGTAAAAATACGAGTGTTATCATCTCGACATGATGTCGATCAGGGTACTTGTGCATGCGGTCTCCTCAGCTCGGTACGTGACCTCATCAGCTCGACATATGACCTCGACGCAGCGATCTCGACGCGAGTCTCGACACGAGGTCTCGATGAGTCGATCTCGTCCTCGGGTGTTACAATCTCTCCTCTAAAAAAATTTAGTCTCGAAATTGCAAATAAGTTACTTAGTGAAAAAGTTCGTAGTCTTCGAGTCTTCATCTTCTCTTCCAGCTCCCAAGTCGCATCTCCGGTCTTTTGATCCCACACAACTTTGACAAGTTGGATCTCTTTGTTCCGCGACAATCTAACTTTCCGATCAACGATCCTTGCTGGTGATGCTTCTTCATTCCGGACCACCAAAAATGCTTCTTCAAGTCTTGATACATCTTCGTAACTCCTGGATGAATACTAAAATTGCTCTTATGCGCTTCGTCAAGTATTAACTTTCTCAGCTCCGCCACGTTAGGTACACACACTCGGCCATTGCACCTTAAAATGTTGTCCGTTCCAACTTGGAATTCTGTCGCTTTCCCTTGCGCTATCAACTGTATCTTCTCTTGCAGAAGTTTGTCATGAACCTGCTGGTCTTGGATCTCGTCCAACAATCTGTTAGAAATGGTAAGCATACCAAATCTCAGCTTCCCCGGTGAAACTTCCACATTCAACTTCAAGTCTCGGAACTTCTCGAGCATCTCCAACTCCTTGATCATCATTCTTTGAAGCTAAAGCGCTCTTCCTACTCAGCGCATACGCTACTATATTAGCCTTTCTGGATGATATTCCAACGTAAAGTCGTAGTCCTTGAGAAATTGTGTCCATCTTCACGACGCATGTTGAGCTCTTTCGATCGAGCGGTACTTCAAACTCTTGTGATCGGCGAAAGCTTGATGAAAGGTGCTCCCGTAAAGATAGTGTCTCCATATCTTGAGCGCCAAAAACCACCGCCGGACTCAAATCGTGAGTAGGGTAGTTCCCCTCGTGAACCTTAACCTGCCTTGAAGCATACGCTCCCACTCTCCGATGTTGCATCAGCACGCATCCCAATCCCTGGTGTGACGCATCGCAATAAACCTCATAAGGCTCTTCGGGTTGAGGCAAAATCAACACAGGCGCTGTTGTCAAAAGCTTCTTCAGTCTTTGAAAACTGGATTCACACTCCTCGATCCAAGCAAAGGTTGATTCTTCCTCGTAAGTCGTAAAGAGGCGCGACAATCTTCGAAAAACCTTCAATGAATCTTCGATAATAGCTCTTAAGCCAACAAAACTCTGATCTCGTGCTTAGTCACTCATTTGTTCCCACGCCAAGACAGCCTCGACCTTCGCTAGATCCACTGCTATTCCGCCTTTAGTAATGACATGCCCGAGAAAGTTCACCTCCTCAAGCCAGAATTCACATTTGGACGAGTTCGCATACCAGGTTGCTTCTCACGCCAATATCCGCAATACTAGCGTAAATGTTCCTCGTGCTCTTCTCTTCGCTCTTGAGTAGATCAATATGTCGTCGATGAACACTACTACAAGCTGATCCAAAAGCGAATGGAAAATCCTATTCATGTAGTCCATAAACCACAGTGGCGCGATTCGTCACTCCAAAGCGGCATCACTAAGTACTCGTAATGACCGTATCACGGTCTGAAAAGTCGTTTTGGAGACATCTTCCTCCTTCACCGAATCGATGGTAGCGACTTTAAGTCTATCTTGGAAAATATTGCGGCTCCACGTAATTGATCCATCGGATCGTCAATACGCGATAACGGATACCGGTTCTTCCACGATAACTTTGTTGAGTTGGCGATAGTCCACGCCTGATGCAGATCGTTCATCCTTCTTCTTGACCCAACAACACCTTTGGAGCTCCCCGCGGTGACACGCTCGGTCGTATGAATTGCTTTGACTCCAAATGCTCAATCACGGGACTTGATTCCTTCATCTCGGTGGAGACATCCTGTAGGCGCTATTGAAATAGGTCTGTCCCTGGAATCAAGTCGATGGAAAACTCGACCTCTCGCCTTTGGTGGTAACCATGCACGTCTTGAAAAAGCGTCCTCAAAGTCACACGCCCTTTGGAACATTCCTCACCGATCTGCCGGGAAATTTTACGAACTAGCCGGATACATGTATTCCCTAGTTCCTTCTTTCAAAGAAACTCCAATACGTTCGAGAAAGATAATTGGAAACTCCAAGGTGCGGAAAAATTACGGATTTTACGGGCCGCAGTCGAAGAGGACATGGTGGTATGACAACCAATCCATCCCGAGGATGACATCTAAGCCCTTAAGAGGCAAACAAACCAAATTGACCACAAACTTTCTACTCAATAACCAATACACAATTAAGACATGCGGTGTTGGTAACTAAGGTTTTAGCATTTGGGGTCGTAATTACCAATTGGAGCAGTAAAGCGATCACGTCGATTCAAATGGTTCACACAATCGAGAAGAAATAAAGGAATGGGTTGCACGAATCAAAGAAAACGGATAAGGGTTTACCTCTATCTCACATTCGCCTTGGATAAGATCATCGGCTTGCTCTGCTTCCTCGCCGCTCATCGAGAAGACTCTGCCTTTAGCTACTGGCACGCTTCCACTTTTGCCTTCGCCGCATGCATTGCGGTTCGACTTTAGGTGTGGGACAATCCTTGGCAAAATGCCACTGGCTTCCCTCTGATTGTAGCACACATCCTCTTTCTGAGTACAGTTATTCGCATAATGTCCCGTCTTTCCACAACGGAAACAAGTCACCTCGACACCGGTCTGACCTCCATTCCTCGCTCCCTGGGTCATCGGACGATACTGTCCTCTATTGTTGTTGTTCCCCTGAGGTCGGCTGTAAGGCTTCTTAAGTTGCTTTCCTTTCTGTGCAAATCTCTGTCCCAAGCCCTGAGGTCTCAGTGGTCCACCTGGGCCAGTCTTCTTCTTGTGGCTTCTTACTCCTTCTACCTCGACACAACGATCTATCAACTCCTGTAGATTCCTGATCCTCAATGACACCACCGACTTCTGAATGTCAAATCTCAGACCTCGTTGGAACCTCTCACTTAACCATATTTGGTCACCGGTCACTAAATGGGTGAAGTACCTGCCAAATGACTCAAACTTGGTGCATACTCGGACCTTTGTCGCCTTGCTGCGCAATTGAAGAAACTCTTGCTCCTTCTCGCTGCAAGATGTATCTGGAAAGTACTTGTCCAAGAACCTTTCACGGAAAAGCTCCCAGGTCATCTCTCGGCGTTAAAGCTATCGATTACCGCTTCTTCACTCCTTTCCACCAATACTCTGCGTCTCCTAGCGATGAAGTAGGTGGCATAGTCTACCTTCACGTTGTTCGAGGCAATGGAGTGCCTCGAAGATCTTCTCGATCTCTTGCATCCAAAGATCGGCTTTATCTGGATTTGGCTCACCGTAAAACTTGGTGGATCATGCTTCCTAAAAGTCCTGCGATCCTTCTCGCTTGACATTTCGCTCTGCTCGTTCTTTATTCTTTGTAATTCTATTTGGGCCAATCTTTGCCGTCTGTTGGGCCATCGCATTAGGCTGTTGAGTTGTAACGGTGATTCTTTGAGCCATGGCGCCGCCATCTCGGTCATAGCTTGAATCGCTCGTTCCATGTCGGCGTTCTCGGTATAGCCGTCGTATCCCTACGAGGTGGCATTAGATTCCACAAAGTTCAAAACCACGTCGAGAATCTCACAACAAGAATGTGTTAAAACACCTTTGCTTCAATCAAGAAAAGCTCAAACAATTTTTCAAGCAATAAGTGCTTCACTTAATCAAGCGACAATCAATATAGTACAACTATGTACCCGACACACATATCCGAAACACGGTGACCAGGTCAAATTTCCTATACACGGCTAATTCGAGCCGAACTGCTCGATACCAACATTGTAACGACCCATTTCAGGACCATTTCACAGAGCTCGAGTTCTGAGCTCAACTTACCTGTATCGATGTGTTTTAAAAGCGATACTCTTGTGCCTTTTAGAAAAATGCGGTATATATTTTTTTATTTTTATAAAACCAGCTACGTGCACATCGAAGTAATTCTGACTTTTGAAACATGGTGCAACTAAGACACAAGACTTAAATCCTAAGTAAACATATATGCATAATATATATATATATATATATATATATATATATATATATATATATATATATATATATATATATATATATATATATATATATATATATATATACACACGACTCGGAATGATAGTGCATACAAAAAGACAGAGTAGTAATGTACAAAGAAAATACACCTAAGGTATGTGGACCTTCAAGGAAGCAATCATACAGGGTACTTAATGAACACCCTGCAGTTTGCTCCAAAAGTGAAACCACCAGTCTACCCTGTGCTCAAAATAACAAAACATCACCCGTCCCAGTGGTCACATTGTACACAAAAGTCATATTACAGCTACCCCAAGAAACATAACATAAACAAAGCCAATCACGACAAATAGAGGTCGTCGCCCGGATCCTCATCGACCTCCTCCTCGCCATCATCTGCTGTCGGGTTCCCTGCGCCCTCGACATCGCCTGGGTAACCATCATGGATTGAAGGCACCACGGGGAAAGCGGTCAACTTCTCCACAAATCAAGATAAATAAGGCACAAAGAAATAACCAGACAACACTGTATATCATCCACCAAACGTGACTCAACCATCTCACTCTAGACTCAACTCTTATTCCGGAATATTGCCAGCTGGTCCATCCCCAAACTGACGCAATAGGTAGCGGTGGTCAACCCCAAACCGATACCATACATTTAATCAGTGAGTCGACCCCAAACTGATAATCGCGACGCTAGTCAATCTCCGTAAACAAAGGGACCTAGCACCTTTAGTTATCGGGTCACGGCTCAAAAGCGTCATCGACTACTTCAGCTCTCACTCGATGATTAGCTCGCCGCAGTCAAGGAGTGGCACATAAAATTACTTGATCACATATCAAATAAAGAGAACTGTACGGGATCGCTACAGTTCTCCTTATTTGATATGTGATCAAGTAATTTTATGTGTCACTCTTTGACTGCGGCGAGCTAATCATCGAGTGAGAGAGCTAGGGAGTCGTATGACGCGTTTTGAGCGGACCGCATAACCGAGGGTGCTAGGTCCCCTTTTGTTTATGGTGGATTGGCTAGGCGTTGCATTATCGATTTGGGATGGACTCTTGTTAATGTATGGAATTCGGTTTGGGGATGGACTGCCGTTTACCTATTGCGTCGTGGAGATGGACCGGTAACGATGTTCCGGAATAAAGGTTGAGTCTGGAGAGTGAGAAGCGTCGAGTCACGTGTGATCGAGATACATTATTGTGTTGTTTATTTCTTTATGGCGTGCTTATCTTGTATTGTTGAGAAGTTGACCTTTCCCTGGTACCTTCAATCCATGACGACCAGGCGATGTCGAGGGTGCGAGAACTCGGCGACAGAGATGATGGCGAGGAGGAGCTTCGGCGAGGACCGGCGGCGACCTCTGTTGTCGGATTGATTATGTTTGTTTGTCGGATATTTTTGGATGACTGTAGTTGTATCTCTTTGGTATAGTATGTCGTGACCGATTTTGGGCGTATTGTTTTGTTGCTACAGGGTAGATCAAGGTTTACTTTTGGAGCTGCGTGAAGTTCAGTACCCCCAGGGTATGATTTCTCTTGAAGTCGTCTATACCTTAGGTGTATTTTCTTTATACATTATTAATCTGTACTTTGTATACATTATTATTTCGAGTGGTATATATGCATGTATGTTTTATTGGAATTTATGTCTTGTGTCTTAGTTGCACCATGTTTTAAAAGTCAGAATTACTCCGATGTGCACGAACCGGGTGTTATAAAAAATAAAAATAAAATAGATCGTACTTTTTAAAAGGCACAAGAGTATCGTTTTAAAACGCATCGCATACAGGTTTAGTTGAACTCGGTGTGTCGAGCTCGGTAACTCGAGCTCGGTATGTCAAGCTCGGTAGCGGTCCGGAAACGGGTCGTTACACTAAGTCCCCAATACCGAGTTCGCCTCAAATCAATGGGCACTCATCTTCAGAAACCCATGTTTTAAACTTGGGGAAAGACTAAGTCCCTGATACCGAGTCCGCCTCGGATCAACGGGCACTCGCCTTTAGAAACCCAAGTTTTAAACTTGGCGAAAGACCAAGTCCTTGATACCGAGTCCGCCTCAGATCAACCGGCACTCGCCTTCAGAAACCGAAGTTCTAAACTTGGTGAAAGACCAAGTCCCTGATACCGAGTCCACCTCGAATCAACGAGCACTCGCCTTCAGAAACCTAAGTTTTAAACTTGGTGAAAGACTAAGTCCCTGATACTGAGTCTGCCTCGAATCAACAGGCATTTGCCGTATGTCCTACACTTGGGTTTAGACTAAAGCTCTTTTTATGCCGATAACGTGTGAACATGAATTTTTTAGAAAAACAAGTGTTAACGCAACAACGAGATTAACATTAAAAAACGATCAGATATTTGTAAACAAGAGTAAGAGTTTTAATACAGGTCAAAGAAAAACTAAACAAAATACAAACAATTATGCTAGGGACATTTCCCATAGCCCGATTCACCATAACCACCATCCACTCCAACACCTGCCACCACACCACCGCTAGCTTCACCCTCAATGTGGTCCCGGTGGTTGTCGCTTTCCCATGCTCCTTCCTTCTCCTTAAAACCATCATCGTCCTCGTCGTCTTCGTCAACCACCATGATGGCACTGTCCTAAACAACACCCCAATAGCAAATGGGACTAATGTCTCTTCACTGGCCTAGCACAGGAGGGCAGCCTGCCTCTTAACATGACGGAACTTGGTCTTATACATAGCCGCCACGCTCTTCATAGCATCCTATTTCTCTTAGATCAAGAGATCCCGACTGGAGGCATGTATGGAGAGCTCAGATTCCAAGGTGGACTCCAGGGCAACCTTGTCTTTCAATAATTGCTCTTTTTCAGTTAGGTCCTCGCTCGCCACGCTTCTTTCAGCTCATCCTTTTCTTTCCTCATGTGCTTCAACTCATCTTCCATTGGCAACAATCTTCTCAATCGGGCCTAAGCCTCCTCCAACTCCTCGTTTCGGGTTGTCAACGATGAGATGCGATCCTCCTTCCTCCTTAGGTTCTGCTCCACTTACCTAATTATGCACACATTGAAGAGCAGTTGGTATACATAGACAGCCTCCAATAGGGACAAGTGGTCGAGCTTGGATAGTCGTGACCTATCCTCATCCAAAGCAGACAAGTTATTTGCTAACTGGCTCGGACGAAATCTAACATCCCACAGAGACTCATCCTCATCGGAAATGGGACCTTTATACTCACTCAGAATGGAACTCTAGTGTGATAGTTCCATCATCACCTCAAGTCGATTGTCGTGAGAAGTGAATAGTGTCGGATCCAGACGAGGAGCACTAAGAGGCACACTAGTAGAAATGCTCACGGGGGAGGTGAAACTGATTCGAGCTTGTTTGAGGCGAGATCCTTCGGACCCCTCATATCCGTGCTTCTTCCTCCTCTCCTAAGCAGCAGCACCTGGATGAGAAGAAGCCCTTACACCTTCAGTAGCCTATGAGGTCGCCTCACTTACTCGGAGCGACCTTCAGATATTTCTCCAAGTCTTTGTGATTCAATTTCTTGGGAGCCATGTCCACTGCGAAAGAAAAGAAGAGCAATATTAGAAGACCATTTACAGTAAACGAATTACAAATGCCATACGAAGCTTAAATTACCTAAGTATGGCACCAGGCCCAAAGGATTCCTCGATAAAGAGATGAGGTCAAAACAATGGAATGGAGGAGATTGGATAACCTATGAACTTCCTCCTACTCACCTTTCTCCAACTGATCTAAGTCTAGATCTTGGACAGTTTAGGGAGCTGTGGTGCAATGCAAAGGGTGCCTAGGGATACTCGCCATATCTAAGAAAAAAGGGAAGTACTTGGCTGCCAACCAAGCGTTGAAGAACCTATTCTTCACATTTTTGTAGGATGAGCTGAAGGCGAGGAATATCCTACGACCTACCCTATCACTTGCCGACAACCAACCAACTTTCCCACTATCTTTCACTCAGAAGAAGTTTAAAAACTTATCTATTGTGGATTTCATACCCAGATACACACATAGGATCTCGAAGGCCCTAATGAACCCCCAAATATTCGGGTGGAGTTGGGTAGGGGCACGTTCAATACAGACATAATGCTGCATTAGAAGTCCAAGAAGGGGAGGGTGAGGTACATGCGTTTGAACAAAATCTCGTATAAATAAATGAACTCTTCCTCCTTTTCATCCCTCTGTTGCCAACAAACCAGTTCGTCATCTCCACAAGGTGAACATTCGATGCTGCCTTCAAGCTGACAACTAACCAACTTTCCCACTATCTTTCACTCGGAAGAAGTATAAAAACTTAGCTACTGTGGATTTCATACCCAGATACGCACATAGGATATCGGAGGCCCTAATGAACCCCCAAATGTTTGGGTGGAGTTGTGTAAGGGCCACGTTCAATACAAACATAATACTGCATTGGAAGTCCGAGAAGGGGAGGGTGAGGTACATGCATTTGAACAAAATCTCGTATAAATAAATGAACTATTTATCCTTTTCATCCCGCCATTGCCAACAAACTAGTTCGTCATCTCCACAAGATGAATATTCGATGCTGCCTTCAAGCTCCTTGTCGGATAGCCTTATCTCTCTTCTCATCTCTTTAATGTCCTCTTCAGTAATCAACTCTGAAGGATACTCTAAAACTTCAGGTTTTACACAAGATTCATAGTCGAATATGTTAAAAGCCGGTTCTTTACCCTTGTCTGTGGCTGGTTCTCCTTTCTTGGCACGCGAAGACTTCCCTATTTCTGCAGATCAAGCAAACATAAATAAGCTTTACTGGAAGAGGAGGAAAAGAAGAAATAGAAGCAGAAAAGGACTGAGAACTCGAAGAAGGGCTAAAAGAAGAGCCATCTAGAGGGTTAGACTCATTCCTAAACTCCCAAACAGAGGGATTATCATGGTTTATGGGAGGGCGAACTTCTAAAATTTCTACAGATTCGCCTTTGCAATCAGCCATAGGAAACCCTAAGGGAACACCAAGTTCGCTTATAAATAAAGAAAACCCCAAGGCAAGAAAACTACCAGACGGAAGCAAGGAAGACGAAGAAGAGTAAAACGGAAGAATAGGTGATACTTGAGTTAAGAAGATGTACGTGAAGATGAAGGTGGAAGACAATGGTTCGCTGGTTCGTGTTTCCTGAGAGAAATGAAAGGGCTTGTGTTATCCAACGGTCCAGGGCGAGCCACGTGTGGCAGTTGAGGAAGAAGGGATTGTGTCCTTTTAACTTGTTATCCAACAGTCCAGGGCGAGCCACGTGTGGTAGTTGAGGAATAAATAACGCTTATGGGTTGACACGTGTAAAGTGGTGGTTACAGGAAATAAAGTTGAGAAGCGCCCCATTGGAGGGAATTCAGACAGAAGACTCCTCGGTCGGGAGGCCGAGAGTTATGGCGACAAAAAGTTCGTTGGACCTGTCGTTGGACTTGGTGACAATTTAGCTCTGTTAAGCTCCTATGCTCCTTGAGCTCGGAGATTGGGGACTTGTGTTCGATACACCTCCCCAGGCCCAACTGACTGGCCCAATTCTTATGACATCCGACCCAATGGTGTCTCGCTTGGTTAGACTAGCTCCCACTCGCCTATCTGCCCAATATTCGCTTCGCGTAAGTGCCACTTGCCACGTGACCCAATCTTCATTGGTCCACTATTAAAAGGGCAAAGCTAGGAGGTGATCCATTTGGCGGAGATAAGACCTGCCTGTGATCCTCGGAGGGGACGCTCCCCATATCCTTAGAGAGCAGAGGTCCCATGATCTTCGGAAGGAGCGTGCCCTAAACTCTCATTCACCTCCCCGCTCCACCACCAGGCGGGGAATTCGGCCGAGTCATTGCTTCAGCTTGGAAAGGAAGCTATACTCCACGCCTGCATCGATTCTTAGAGTTAGTTAGTTACCTAGATAGGAGGAGAACGACTAGTATACATAGGAGGTCTTCAGAAGAACTTATTTATTAAAAAACAAAACATTAAACATATCAATAACGAAGAAACATTATTTTTTATTGAACATTGAGTACTAATTCATATCTCAAGGGTTCTTCACAAAAGTTAAAAAAATTATATATTAAGAAACACAACAATAAATATATCAATAACGAAGAACATTAGAATAATGAGTACTAATTATTTTTAATGATTTCAGAATAAATCTGTTACAGGATTATATTGTAGCAGCTTAAGTAGCATTTTAATTAGTTTTACCTTATGTTAGTTTACTTTCAATCATGTGTGAAGCATTTTGGGTATCATTTTACCATTTTAGCCTTTGATGGTTGTATTTAGCAAGGCCTTGTGCCTCATTTGGAATTAATCAACATTTCAGAAATTATCTTCTCCATCTACTCTCAATTCTCTCAACTTTATCATTGCATTTACTCTTCTGCACCAGAACCAATTCTTTAATTGGGTTCTCTACTGATTAGTAATGGGTTTTACCGGATTTATCCATAAAATCCAAATTCCCGTCTCAATTGGTATCAAAGCATCAACCTGGTGCTTATCCATGGAGGCTGCGAAGTTCGATCAACTATTAGATAAGATGGAAGATTGTTTATCTGAGATCAAAACCTTGGTCCTTAATCGATGGACACACCAATAGAAGGGTGTCTCTTCAGCGAACAATAGGGGAATACTGCAGTCGAAAAAACGCGAGGAAAGATTACAAGGAGTTTCTGGAAATTTCCAGCAATCTCCCATGTGTATCCAAAAAATTCCTAGTTCAATAAGGGAGTCAGATAATGACTTCTCCAGAATTGATGGGTTGAAGGTTGACGCAAGGGAATACCTAAATGAAGATCAAAAGCTAAATCTCAGCCTCTCCATTGCAACCACAATCACAATTCCGACCGAAACCCCATTCCCGAGCGATTCGACTCCATTCTTCTTTGATACCACCCCAATCACAGTTATGGCCAGAACTCCATTCCCCTGCGATTCAACACCTTTTTTCTTCGATCCACCATTGACCTGTGATGATGGCACAGAGGAATCACAGATTGAAGACCACACCGTCGCAGATCCAGCTTCGAACATCAATACGATTTTGGATCACCCCGATCGTGCTTATACCGCCTTCGGCGAACTCAGTTGTTCCGATTCCTTCACAATCCAGGTGCCACATCCTTTAGCCTATCTAAGCTTTAGCAGTTTCAGATGTTTCGATTCCAACGGGTTAGTATCGTTCCCGTTTCTGCAAAGACATTCCGACTCGATTTTGATTCCATTTTCTCTGTTTCTGTCAAAAGCATCACCGTCAAGCGCACTCCTGTTTTCTTCAGTTCGGTTATGTATGTCTCCTGCGATGATTGATTTTCCGACGACGGAGCCACCATCTGGACCAGTTTCTGGCTGGCCATGGGTACTTAGGGTCATCGGTGTCCAAAACAGACCTAGGGTTCCTTGTGACATCAGGGGCGATGAATCACGAATGGAATAGGGCCCAGTTGGCCTCTTCATTAATTTGGGCCTCCTCACTGATTTGGGCCTGGTCATAGGTTGGGCCTTTGTACTGCTAAGTGGAAATGGGGCTTAAAGTCAAAGAGGGGTGCATATTTCTTCCATGGAGAAATAGGGTAGGTCATTCACCTTAGCTATTTCATTCTCTTCTTGTTGGTCTGGAAAATTCTGCCTCTGCAACATTCAAAGTGACATAGTTAGTAATACACTGGGAAAAATCTAGATTTAATAATCTATATTGGATCTTGCGTTTTACTTTTGCTTCTTTATGGCATGGATTTGTATACACTCAATTTAGGTGGCAGTAGAGCAATATTGACAATTTGTGGTACAAATGACATAATGAATGGGAATCAGAGATTGAAAGCTATCCAGCTTATAGATATTTATATTGTTACCAATAAAGCTGTAATTACTCAACTTCTTGCCAATCATCATGATGATCCTAAGGCCATTGTTACAAAAACAAGGACCCATGGGTCAGGTCCATATCTTCAGTATGCTCGTAGTCCTTACTGCATAAATCCAAAATTTGATATGCCTTGTTACGGGTCTGGCAGTGTTTTCAACCAGTGCAAGTTTGAGTTGCCACTAGCTATGCCTTTGCTGCCACTATCATCACTTCAGAAACAGTCTTACTCAACTCATGTTGAAAAGACTTTAAGGGAAGGTAAAGTATTGGCATTTTTTATTGTTGAATCAGTTGGCATTTGGGTAAGGTTATACACCATCTCTTATTTTCGTTTGCTCTTCGGAGTTCAAGCTGCTCTAATCTATAAACAAGAAACATCTATGGTTGAAAGATTGGCCTTGTGGTGTTGTGCATTGGTTTTGGCAACAATAAAGCAGCAAGTTCAGCAAATTGAGAAGGCTGAAAAGTGTATGGTTATGATTGCCTTTGATGTTGCAGCACATCATGGAGAAATTGTTGCTTACACCATGTTGTTGTATACCAGTTGATCACCATTCAAAGTCCACTGTACTCATGCACCTGAACTTTCAATTCAAACTTATGCAACCAGTTTAATAGATTATTTCCTGTAGGATCCTACTAAGGGTACGCTAGTCGAAATCAAGGCAATTCTTCTTATTGGTAGAACACTTCTTGACACTGCAGAAACCAATTCAACATCTACTACTTCGCAAAGATTTCTGCTAGCCCAGAAAAGAGAAGAATATGTGATTGTTTTGCATAGGAAAATGATTCACAGGGAAAGTGTTCAAATAGCTAAAGTTTTGATCAAACGGAAGACCTTACCTCCTAAACATGTCACATGAGAGTGCTCATCCTTGAGGACAAGGATGTTTGAAGGGGCGGGTATTGTTATAGGATTATATTGTATCAGCTTAAGTAGCATTTTAATTAGTTTTACCTTATGTTAGTTTACTTTCAATCATGTGTGAAGCATTTTGAGTATCATTTTACCATTTTAGCCTTTGATGGTTGTATTTAGCAAGGCCTTGTGCCTCATTTGGAATTAACCAACATTTCAGAAATTATCTTCTCCCTCTACTCTCAATTCTCTCAACTTTATCATTGCATTTGCTCTTCTGCACCAGAACCCATTCTTTAGTTGGGTTCTCTGCTGATTAGTATTGGGTTTTATCGGATTTATCCATAAAATCCAAATTCCCGTCCCAAAATCGACGTGGGGAAATCGCCATGATCAAAATATACTGATAGTCTCGTCTTCAAAAGACATAGTGTAATACTCCCTCCAGTCTATATTATAAGAAACAAATGTGTCCTTTTTTTTAGTCCAAATTATAAGAAACAAACATTAATTTTATAATGTATTAATTGCTAATTTTTATTTTTACCTCCTTATTTAATGTGATACATATTCAAGGCGGAGTTTAGTGGTGACATAAGGGAGCTGTGACTCCCCCAAACATTTTGCATTTCTTATATATATATATATTAGGGATGGCAACGGGGCGGGGCGGTACCGGGGAGTGCTCCCCCGCTCCCCGCCCCACCCCCAAGATTTTCCTCCGTCCCCGATCCCCGCCATGAGGAGTTTTTCTCCCTCATCCCCGTCCCCACGGATCCCCGCAGGTCCCCACGGGGACCCCGAAAATTTAAAATAAATAAAAAAAACATTGAAATTCAATAAAATTGAAATTTTTTTTTTATAAAAGTATGAAAAAGTTTCAAAATTACAATATCAAAATCAATTTTTCATGTCTAGTCCAATATGTGAAGTCATTATGATCATGATTTGTGAATCTGATGAGTGATGACCTTTCTTTCGTTTTATTTTACTAAAACCATTACAGTTTTTAAAAATTAAAAAAAGACATAAAAAGACCAAAAACCAATCATTATAATACATATATATGTATTTTTTAGGGATAGTTACAGAATATGTTAGGACCCAGGCGAGGACCCCATAGGGTGTGATCCCGTCATCCCCTGACCATAGGATTTTCTCCCCGTCTCCGTCTCTCAGGAAAAATTTCACTTTGCGAGAATGGGATAATCTCATGAGGATCCCCACACACAGGTGGAAATTGCCATCCCTAATATATATATATATATATCGTGCCACTAGTATTTACGAAGCTCAGTATGACGCAACGATAAATCAATTTTTGGGCACCTCCAAGACCTGGGATCGAGAGACCATCGAAGGTAATTTTATCATTTTCCATGCCGAATATATCATTTTTTCGCAAAAATGACCAAAATTAATGCGTTACGTGAGATTCAAACCAGGTACATGAGGTTAAAACTTAGCAAGTCATGCCACTGCACCACCGACACTTGACATAATATTTGTGAAATAATAATATATATAGTTATTTAATATTTGGCTCCCTCACATATTTATGTGAAGCTCCGCCAGTGCTTATATTAACGAAATGTACTTACTTCCTATTCATTAATTATATATCATTTCATAGAATGAGTAGTTTTGGAAGAAAACTCAACTTTTAAAAATATTAATTAAAAAATATAAATTTCAATATAATTTTTTGACCCGTATAAATTATGATTTTGTTTCTTATAATATAGACAATACTTCCTATGCGGTACTATGTAACTTATCAAAGTACGAGAGGCTGCGGTACTTACTGGGAGACCCTGGTTTACATGTCTTAATTCTTACCCGCCGCGTACAAGCATTAAATGGCAAATAAATAAGGAAAGCACTTTGTCATCAAAAAAAAAAAATTTGAAAGCACGATTGAAAGACGAATTTACCCCCAGAGTGGACA
Source organism: Calophaca sinica (assembly GCA_037113605.1). Classification (NCBI taxonomy): domain Eukaryota; kingdom Viridiplantae; phylum Streptophyta; class Magnoliopsida; order Fabales; family Fabaceae; genus Calophaca; species Calophaca sinica. The sequence continues at coordinate 100,361,745 of CM073735.1, read as the reverse complement.
CATGTCGTGCGGTAATTGATTTACTCCGTGCACCCGCACACTCCGTTGATGACTAACGAGTGACCGATATAAACCCCCAAAACCCTAAGCCTTCTTTCAGTTAACTATCCCTCACTCGCTCGAACGAAATTGTGCTAGGGTTTTAACACAACAGAAATTGTGCAAACAACAAAACGACGATGGTTGCCGACAAGACCAAGAAGTTGAAAGTTTCGGAGAAAGGCGAGAACGCGGAGGAAATCGACGGAGAACTCGTCCTCTCCATCGAGAAATTGCAGGAAATCCAAGACGAGCTCGAAAAGGTACCGAATTCTCAATGCTTCATATTTTCTTTTTCAAATTCGCAATCTTGAAGTTTCGAGGGTTAATGCTTCTGTAGCCTTTAGGCTCTAATTGGACGCATTCAGTTTGACTGGTTTATTTATATTTATTCATTTGTATATTCTTTCGAAATGTGATCAAATTGATCTATTGTTTTTGTGTTGTGTAATGAGGTTTATGTATATTTTTCATTTATATTTAATTTGGATGGGTCAAATTTTAAGATCAATGAGGAGGCAAGTGATAAAGTTCTCGAAATAGAGCAGAAGTACAATGAGATACGGAAGCCGGTGTATGATAAGCGCAACGATCTTATCAAGTCTATTCCTGATTTCTGGTTAACTGCTGTGAGTTATCTGTTTTTTTTTATGTTGCATTGATTGAATTAGGGAACTGTGTAATTGTTGTTGTTATCATTGTTGTTGGGAATGTCTTGTTTACTTTATTTGTTATCCTTGTGCAGTTTTTGAGCCATCCTGCTCTTGGTGATCTTTTGAACGAGGAAGACCAGAAGGTTTGACCTTTTTTGTGATATTCAATAAAAGGATGAGTTTATTTTTAGCTTACATAAGCACTTGTGAAGCATTTTGGTCCTGTTTCGATGATCTTACCAGAACAGCATTTGAAACCCATATAAGATGTTCTGGTTTTATATTTGTGTCTTGGAAATAATTCCTTGTGAAAATAAGCTTTTGTGTCTAAAAGCGAAGCAGTTTAGGTGGTGGCAGTTTTTATAATAATTTTTGTTCACAAAATTAACTTGTCCTATGAGCACTTGTTGAAAGGCCTATCCAAGAAATATTCGGTTTACTTTAGACCTTAGCTTTACTTGAAGTAGTACCTGAGCTGTTTATATGTGTCATATTTCTCTTTTACATTCCATTTACTTGTCATTACTTGGGATGTTGTTTCGAATTACTTCAAATATTGTTATTACTTTGGTTACAGATATGTGATGAGTAATTCTAATTCATTAATGACCCCTTGTTTGATAGATATTTAAGTATTTGAGTTCTCTTGAGGTTGAAGACCATAAAGATGTTAAATCAGGCTATTCAATCACATTTGTAAGTTGCTTCTTCTCTTTCCCCTGGGTGCATAATTCATAGCAATGTTTTGCAAATCAAATGTAGGTTCTGGAAATTTATATTTTCCTTGAACTGTTCAGTTAAATGATTAACAATCATTTCTGAAATTATCTGTTTTTCAGAATTTCAATCCTAATCCCTATTTCGAAGATACAAAGCTTGTAAAGACTTTTACCTTCCATGAAGAAGGAACAACAAAAATCACTGCAACACCCATAAAATGGAAAGAGGGCAAGGTAAGGCTATGTCTTTCAGTTTTGTTCTTCTATCAGCTTGTGTTATTTTTTTTATTTCTTAAAACATTATCCTTAAAAATGAAGGGCATACCCAATGGAGTTAGTCATGAGAAGAAAGGGAACAAGCGGGCTCCTACTGATATCAGGTTGGTGTCCAAATATGTTTGTGTTTCTACAGAAGATATTGAGAAACAATGGAAGCTATTTTCACTCATGACTGTTTAACAAGGAAGTTAAATAATTATGTATATCACCTTTACTGGTTTTGTATTTTAGGTCAATTATTTTCTTGGGTCAGTTGGGTGAACTTTGCTTTTTCTTTCTTAGTTAAACAAAGTGAGCTTCTGGAGTTTTGCTTCGTGCTTTGTCTCCAACTTTATGTGTCCTGTCTAAACATCTCTGGTTAACTTTTTTCAGTGTTATTTATCACACGAGCAAGGTTGTATTCAAGCTAATCAATGAGCACATCATAAATGCGCACCTGATTATTGATTTGAAACCTGCTTGGATTACTGAACCACAATTCTTTTTATGTATTTTTTTCTTTTTTTTCTTTTCAAAAGATAGTTTTATTTCACTACGAGCCCATGGCTAAGACCAGAGGAACTGATAAACATAAATGGAAGGAATTTCTAAATATTACAGGATTAAGTACATTCAGGCCAGAGGTTGGTTGTAATGGAGGTCCAATTCTTGTTCATCCTAGATCGTATCTGTTTTTGGAAAGCATCCCTACTCTCTTTTATTACATATGTACCAAATATGTTCCAAAGAATAATAGCTATAAGCTCCTTTCCTTGTTCGCCATCAATTACATTTATCATGTTAATGTTAGATGTCTTCTTCCACCATTTCAAAATTGAGCCTACCTGGATGTTAGGAGGTCTTATTGCCAATTGAGATCATAAATATGTAGCTGCTGCTCTGCACTCATAGAATTAGGGAACTTTTGATTCTTGTGCTCTACTGTTGGTTAGGCCATGTTGGAACAATGTTGTGCAGCACTTTTCACACGAGAAATTGATGTTTTCTAGTACCTTTAGGCACCATAAATCCTTCCACAAGTTCTTATTGATTGAAGGGGATGATAGATACACATGGTGGGAGAGAAATCTGCTTAAACAAGAATTATATAAACTTTGTACACTGTCCTTCTCAAAATTTTCATGGTGTTGTCAAATTTCCGCTATGGCGGATTTTGTGCCAGCCGCCTTAGGCCGCGACGCCCATTATATCTGCCATTGGCCGAAACGCTATGTTTATATGGTGGATATTTGGCTAGCCGCCATAATCTACCATTCGCCATTGATAACACTGATTTGACCTCTCCTCTGTGAGTCTAACCATTGATCACAGGTATAAATGTTGCTTTAAGTGAGTGAAGCCTCCTAGAATTTTCTCAATTAATTGAGATCAAACCCAAGAAAACATCCCAAAGAATGCAGGAGTAGTAGTTCTTGATTGATGGTTTGGAGACCAGGACCTTCATAATGAGTACATAGGGTTCACTACCAATTTTTCATTATACACCTGTTAGCATTTCTTGGAAAATGCATTTCCATTTCTAATAGCATTGTCATTTTTAAGTACTATTTAAAAATTAGAATGTGGATTTGAAGAGTTGGTTGAGGAGTTTCTTCTGGCACCCAGAATATCTAGTCATTGTGAATCTAACCTTGCTTTGTAATGATAGCAAAGTGGAAAACACTCAAGGCAGGCAAACTCTTGAAACCCAGACCACCTTTATCCTTTGCAATACACATCTACTGCTAGTTTTTTCGATGAATGTGTTGTCCTTTGTACAAATTAATTCACCAAAATCTTTGCATTCGTTTGAGCACAACGAATTAGGTAAGTATAAGCATGAGTAGCAGCCATTATAGATTTTAATAGAGCTTCTTTGCCAAAGATATAAGCTTTCTTGTTACCAAGGTAGACAAGAGCGAGATCCTACTTGGGAGCGGAGAGGGGTCATAGGAGCGTAAAACGTGGGTTCGTAGCACGGTTCGTAAGATCCTACCAAAAATATTAAAATACATTTTAAAATAAATATATAATAATATACATAAATAATTTCTATTATATAAACAATATATGTTTATATTTACTAGTATTTATATTTTTTAAATTTTATTATAATGTATTAAGCAATATTAAATGAATTTTATACTAGTTTAAACAAATAAATTAAATGAATTTTATATAGATTAAACAAATAAATTGTTATATGTGTTGTAAAAAAAAAGGTAGGTGTCACTAGTTTATTACTGTTGGGCTTATTTTAAGGCCCATAACCCATTACCAAACCCTAAGCCTCATCCCTTCTACTACTTCTTCTCAGAAACCCTAAGCACGCAAAGAACTTGCGTAGGGGCAACGTCAAAGTTAAACGTCGCACGGCCCACGAGCGCCGAACTCGGGTGGCGGCGATGCTTGTTCGACTTTGCGTTTCTTTTCTTCTTCCTGCGTGTTCTTCCTTCTTCCGTAACTATGCTCCATCCTCTCCCCATCTCCACCCTCTCCTTCATCTTCATCCTCTCATGCTCCATCTTCTCCTTCATCTTCATCCTCTCCTTCATCTCCATCTCCTTCATCTCCGTCGCACCCAAAATCCGAGTTTTAAAGGAAACCGGGTCGCGAACCCGACCCAAAAACACAAAAAACAGAGATTTTGGGGCTTTTACAGGAGCGCGAGTTCGTCGAGAGCGACCGCTCCTACGCCTCTCCGAACACTCCTGAAAGCGGGAACGTCGCTCCTGCCAGCGCTCTTGCAAAACACGATCCTGCGTGGGTGCGAGATCGCTGAGGGGTAGTAGGAGCGTAGGATCGTCCGCTCCTACGATCCGGAGCGCGCTCTTGTCTACCATGCTTGTTACAACTTGAAATCTGTTCACTGTATGTATGTGACACACTTGAATTTATTGATCATATTAGGTTGGCCATATCTGTGTTGGCTTTCCATAAGATTGATTTTTTAATAATTATTTTTTAAAATAGTCCTATGTCAAAGGTTTTTTTTTTGGGACTTGTTCAAATATACTTGTTTACCATTGGCTTTTTCAAGGAATCTCATAAATATGCATGTACTGATCATATTAGGTTTTATTAGCACCACAAAATATTCTTGAATCATCAACAAACAATAGAATGTTGACTATGGTCTATGATGCCCTTTAGACTATAGTCAGGAATTTATTGTTTCTTGGATGATTCAAGAATATTCTGTAGCGCTAATGAAGCCTAATGTGATCGGTTTATGCATATTGCTAAGCGTCCCTAAAGAGGTCAGTTTATTGTCAAAGCCCCTTGTAAACACCAAATGGAACAAATAATTAATTATGACGTGCTAATGAATGCAGTTTCTTTAGCTGGTTCAGTGACACTGAGCAGAAAGATGATATGGATGACATTCATGACGAGGTATATTTTTTCTGGTTTCGTGAAGTTCTTTTAGACTGTGCATTCATGTCATATTTTCCATCTATCTATTGCAATAATCATTGACTTTCCTTAGTTCGTTTTGTTTCTGTGACACAAATCCTTGTGTAATGTCTCACTCCAAATTGTAGGTTGCAGAATTAATCAAGGATGATTTATGGCCAAATCCTCTTACTTATTTCAACAATGTAAGTTAACTTAATTTTAAGTGGCAATTATTCTTTGTACGTTTTACATCATTATTCATTTTGCTCTCTAGTCTCTACCATTGTCTCTATCACTTTGTCTCTAATGGGAGTTGATTACGATGGAACAGGAGGACCCTGACGAAGCGGATGTCGATGAGGATGAAGCTGATGATGAGGTAATTTAAGTTCCGTTTATTTTTTCTCTCTTTGAAAAATGCTTAGGTGAATGGCAAATGCTGTATAGAGTATTATCTGTATACTTCTATGGAGCCTGACAATTTCTGGTTACATGCTGAATATATGCTCTAAAAGGTTCACTTATTGGGTAATTTGTGTTTGTGTGTTTTGGGTGTGATGGGTTTTCAATTAAGAGGCGAATAAAAAGAGGCCAAATTTACTCGAAGAATGCTGAACTGAATGCTTTGTTACACTTTAATTTATTACTTATATTTTTGCACCTGTTGGTGCTTAACTGCCTAATGTTGATTATTTCCACGGAGAATGTAGTCTGGAATGGAAGAACTTTCTTTAGTTTACACCCACACATTATACTTGCAGCATCTATCCATTTCATTAACCTAGCTCTATTCCTATGTGCTGTTTTCTTATCACTTTGTAAGATAGATCAAGATACACAAACTGTGCAACTCGAGCAATGATGTGATCACCATTTTTCACGATTGAAGGATTGCTAACTTGCATCTTGCTTCTTACTTCCACATAACTGAAAACCCTTGGTCACTGAAACTTGTTTTCACAACTCTAGTTTAGAATTTACTTCATCTAGGAGTCAGACTATCTGTACTATTGAGTCACTAAGAAAAAATGAGATCTAAATTGCATTTATTATAGAGATTTTCAAAGAATTCACGACAATATGCCAGAAAGTTCTATTCATATTCATGGTCCCAAGTTTAACAGGGAATATGCTTACATGTTAAAAAAAGTCAGACATAAAAAAACATGTTAAAGACTAAAATATAGTCGATGAAATGCTTTTAAATCCAAAGCTAAGCAGTTGCTTCACTAAGATGAATTAGTTTACTGAACTTGCACTTTTTCTCAATTAATTTGGTCTATTTGGCTTTGCATTTGTAATTAATTACATAACTACTTTTTGAAACAACATAAATACTATGGTGTCGTTATCTTGAAATAACAAGTGCAAAATTTGCTCAATGGCAGGGAAAGGATGATGACGACTCTGATGATGATGATGACCAAGAAGATGATGATGATGAGGAGGAGGAATAGTGAAAAATGCATTATGATGGTATTACCTAGTTTTTATTTTTGGGTTATAGGAGTATGTAAGTGGTCTTTAGGGGATGATGACCCTTTCTGGTTATCAACTCATATCAGGTGGGGCAACCTAGTCCAGTTAGTGGTTTTCCGTTTGACCATAATCTATTTATCGACATGTGAAGTTATTTATGATTTTATCTCTAGCGCACTTTTTCAGATACTTGATGATACATCAGCTTTTTTTCTTGGTCCTTTGTTGGACTAAATAGTAAAATTGCAGTCTTTAGTGTATAGCTGCGTAATCAATACCATTTTAATGCCATCGCATTTATATTCCTCCAACCAATGACTGTTGGATCTTGGAATAAACTCATCTTTCACTTTCAAATTAGAATTAGTAATATATAGTAGAGCAATGATGTCTGCATAACTTAACAGTTTTAAGTGGACATAGTAGTTGCATGCTCTGCTCTGCTGCATCTGAATTCAAATGTTCCCAATTGGTCGTTTTCATGTTAAATTTAGATCCAGACACTTCGCAGTCGAGGCCAGTTACTGATTTGCGATGGATCAAACAGCTTAGTTTTTATAAAATTTGCGTTTAAAACTCTTAAAATGCGGCATACTATTCTGGTCAATTTGCCATTTTTATGGCCTTGTCTAGCTAACGGAATTGTAAGCGAGAAAAAAGGTTCTTTTTGGCATCGTCATTATCAATCCTACTGAAACAGCATAATATTGCTATCATCGGGAGAATCTGAATGTGTAGTTGATATTGGGATTAAATATATTTTCAATTTCTAAAAAATCTGGCAAATGTTGGTTTAAGTCTTTATTTTATTTGCGTAGTTTCTGTATCTATTTAGTAGTGTGTCTTTAATCTTTCAGCGAATAAAAGCAAATAGTTTTTCCAACTTTTAAGGGATTGAATGTAAAATTTTTATGGAGATCAAGATCAATATTTATCAGTTTTATAGGTTTTAAATTTTTTTTTTATGCTTGATATTTAATATCATAATTGAGAGCTGACAAATAAGCAAGTATAGAGTAAGGGCTGTTTGTGTACCCAAAAAAAAAAAGAGTAACGGCTGTTTGACTAGACATTTTAAAAACAGTTTTCTGTTTTTAAAAGTTTAAGAAAAATAAAATTTGTTATTTTTTAAGTTTTATTAAACAGAAAATAGTTTTTAAAAATCAAATCAATCAGACGCTATTTTTGGTTTTATCTGTAATTTTATCTTTTTTGTGTTGAATTTCACATTTAAAAGTATGAATTGAGGTTTGTGATTTACTTTTATTGGTCACATTACTTATGTTTTTGTAAGTCTACCAACACGATTGATAGATAACAACATTGAGAAATAATATTCAATCCATGCTTGAGCAAAAGCCATATTTATTTTTGTAAAACTATATTTATTTTTGTAAAACTCTTGATTTTAATAAAAATACTCCCTCTTTCCTAAAAAATAAAAAAAATACTGTACCTCACCTCATGTTATAAAAAAAATAAAATAGACTTCACCTCAAAGTTCACTTATTAGCCGAAAAAATGTTGTGCTGGTTCTAGGTTTGCCTTATCCATATGATATATGCTATACTACATTCTACAAATATAAAGAATAAATGTTCAATATAAGAAATAAAGACGGTTCACAACAAAGATTCCAAATTGCAAATTCGAATACACTTGATGATGCTGGCAAATGGTAGTACATAATTATGCTTTTTAATGCTTATTTTTCGTAATTCTAGCCTTAAATCTTCACTTGCATGACACAAAGTAGAGATGGAAGAAAAAAATAATCCTCTCTCACTGTAAGTGCGTGTGGGTTGTAGGTATAGTTGACTGTGAAACAAAAACAGTACTGCACGTTACAGTGGCATTGGCTCTAGGAAAATGTCCACATCGATAATTAACTCTGCTTAAGACAAATTAATGAGAGTCTTTTGTTTTATTTAATTTAATAAAAAAGAACAGTCACAACTTGTCTATTAGTTTTTTGTTGGCAGCTAACTATAATATACACATAGAAAGAGGCTACATTTGGGAGGAAATTGGAGAAGCAAGAGATGGATGAGCCTTGTATTCCCACAGTTGACCTCTCTCCTTTCTTAAGAGAAGATGAGGATGGCAGAAACAAAGCAATGGAAACAATCACCAAAGCCTGTTCTGAATATGGTTTCTTCCAAATTGTGAATCATGGGGTTTCCTTAGATTTGATGAAAGGAGCTTTGGAGCTATCCAAGACATTTTTTGATTACCCAGATGAAGAAAAGAACAAGAGCAGTCCTTCCCCTAATGCACCACTTCCTGCTGGCTACAATAAGCAGCCTCTTCACTCACCAGACAAAAATGAATACTTGTTGGCTTTTCCTCCTGGATCTAACTTCAATGTCTACCCTGAAAACCCTCCCCAGTTCAGGTAAATTTTTTCTATCACTTCTCATCAGTTTATTTGTGATCATTTGTGTTCTAAATCCATATTTGGATTGATTTATGTTAAGGAAATAATCATTTTATCATTTCCTATGAAATAAGCTAAATAAACATGCATCTCCTTTCAATACTTCCGGAAACATAGATTAACCCGTGCCGGTCGGTACAAGTGATAAGGAGTTTGATTTTTAATAAGGAAAATCCCGAGTTCTAGTCATGAATGGAATAAAAGGTATTGATAAAGCTTTGTCCTCTTTTATACCTCCACCGACTCCACACGACTTGAATTAGTTAGGATTCATTGTGACTTCCGAATATCGAGTGTATAAAAAAAAAAAAAAATCGCATAGACAAAGTCCTGTGAACTGTGGACTAGCTGCTCAATGCAACAATTTGAAGAACTTTATGTATGGACTTGGAATTGCAGGAGTAGGAAAAATGTCCAAACATGATTCATAATTTTTTTCACAGCTTTGCTCTAAGCAAGTTTTTCTATTTCTCGGGACATTATTTAGGCTATATGAAAAAAAAAAAACATGTATAGAAAAACACGAGATTCCAAAACAATCTAATATCATTGCGCACAAATTTTTACTCTGTATATAAATATGAATAAATAAATTTGTCAATAGAAAATGAATATTAGAACAAAGTAATTTCTCCACTTGAAATTTTGTATTTTAAAAGCCGAGTACTACTAGATATTTTCATTTTATATATTAATTAATATATAATTTCATACATTAGCCACCCGTTAAATATTCTAACTTTGTCACTAATTATATTCAAATGCACATAAAATGTATGGCAAATGCTATAGGGAAGTACTTGGAAGAACTATTTGAGCAAATGAGCAAGATTGGAGTGCTCTTGGAGAACATTATAAACGAGTGTTTAGGCCTCCCTCCAAATTTCCTCGAGGAATTCAACCATGACAGGAGCTGGGATTTCATGGTGGCTTTGCGTTACTTCCCAGCTTCTAACAATGAGAATGTTGGAATCACAGAACACGAAGATGGCAACTGCATTACCTTTGTTCTCCAAGATGGAGTAGGAGGCCTGGAAGTCCTTCAGAATGGAGATTGGATTCCTGTTGTTCCTGCAGAGGGCACCATAGTGGTCAATGTTGGCGATGTTATCCAGGTAATCCTTATTTTTTTTACTCAGATCATCATGCTTAGATACTCCAAAATACTTAACTGTTTGTTTGAATCTTATCAAGAGGAAAAAAGTTCCTCTAAATTAAGATTGTCTCTAAAGTAAACAAATGAGAGTTCATTCACCCTTAGATTTTATGATTTGCATTAGATATAGTCAATATACCCTGCAGTCAGCAGATCTCAGCCGTTGGATCAGAATTGGATTATTCGTATTCTAAGATTTTATTTGAAATATGATTTGATGAAATTAGGATGAGTCGATCCGATTTTGATCCAATGACTGAGATCTCTAAGTGATGTGATTGAAAGGTATTTTGACTATAGATAACCTTCCGAGATTTTCATGTGTTAAGATGACGACTACTACTACTATTCACTTTAAATTAAATCAATGCTTAACATACCCTATTTAATCACCTTGGAAATAAGTCATTTTAAAATAGTCTTTTTTCTTATCAGACACTGGCACTCTAGGATTTTTTTTTTGATAAGCAAAAAAGATATATTTATGGGAGTACAAGAGGTACTCCAACTCTTAAATCAAGCACCAACACTCTAGGATGTTACTGCATATGATATGATATGACTGCATTTATAGTTTTGACACACACCTATTCATTTGTTTGTCTCAATGTCCTCAAATACTTGGAAAACCTTAGATACATTTTTGTATCATACTCTCGCTAATTACCTTACTCAAATTATATTCCAACTGTTAACTATTGCAATCTTGTCTTCCTCAAAATCATTGCACATGAAACTTTCTTCCTAAACAAGAACGGATAAGACCTTGCTAGGTTAAGTTGATCATAGGTAGATAAATGTAATTTTCTTTTATTTATTTATTTATTTATTTATTTATTTATTATTCTATCCCATCTTATTTTCAAAATAAATAATTGTTTGTGCATATCTAATTGTACCCGTACCATATTCATGCTTTTTTTACTTGTCCTTTTTCCTTTGTGAACATGTAGTTCTAGTTCTTCCCCTGCCATCAATCTCATGTTCTTGTTTTTCCTCTAGCCCATCAAATCTTTATGATTTTTTTGTGTTCTATTTTAGTAACTCAGCTTTTGTTACCAATCTTTACATAGGGATGTGAAATCCTTAAGAAACAAATTAAGAATTTTAGTTTGATTACAAATCATCATTCACCAAGCTGGTGATATATATATATATATATATTTGGATTAAATTGGTGTTGTTGACATTTTGAAGGTGTTGAGTAACAAAAAGTTCAAAAGTGCAACTCACCGAGTTGTAAGAACCGGAGAACAAAGTCGATATTCTTTTGTGTTCTTCCATAACTTAACAGGAGACAAACGGGTTGAACCATTGCCACAATTCACAAAAGAGATTGGGAAGCCACCCAAGTATAGAGGATTCCTGTTTAAGGAGTATCAAGAGCTGAGAATGAGGAACAAGACTCATCCACCTTCTCGGCCTGAGGATGTGATCCATATCACTCATTACGCAATTGATACCTAGACTAGACTCTCTTGTGTGAGGACTCATTATCATAAAAATAATATGGGTTGTTTGTGAACATTTTTATTGTTCATTATTGCCCCCAAGTTCAGTAAAATCAATAAATAAGCATTTGAGACACGGAATTAGTTTCAGATTAGGTGTGCGTTGTGGAAGGACATTCGCAAACTTGACTTAATTTAGTGAAATTTATTTTGATTATAAATGATTTTGGATTGAAGTGATTTTTGTTTAGAAACTTTTATCTTAGAAGCTTATATCTTCCAATTATGACTTGTTTATGCCTTCTTCTTGAAATCATGAAAATTTCTTTTACTCCAACAAGTGTATAAAAATATGGGTTAAATATTCTTTTAGTCTTTATAAAATTTACATTTTTTGTTTGTTTTTAGCCTCAGTACCCACTTTTTAGTCCCTACAAATTGTAAAACATGTAGTTTTACAATTTGTAGGGACTAAAAAGTGGGTACAGGGACTAAAAACAAAATTCGAGATAATTAAAGGGGTTAAAAACATATTTAACCATAAAAATATTTACACTTTCATGCAATTGTTTTTAGATAAATTATTACATAACCATATTTTATAATTATAAAAAGTCAAGTGCCAAAGCTATAGTTAATAATGTAAGGACTAAAATGGGTAAAAAAATAAATTAAGGCACAAAATCAAAATTTGAATTTTTGGGCGACTAAAACCAAAATATAAATTTTATAAGGACTAAAATAAAAATTGAAATATTTTATAGGAATGAAAAACATATTCAAAATGGAACAAACAACATCTGTCACGTGGCATATGACTGTTGGAACCTAAACGATTGAGAAGTTTAGACCCTCATTAATTTTGATGATAACAAAGTATTTTCAAGAGAACAATTTATCTTCTAACATATCTTTGAGTGTACAGGTATCAACGCTTCATATATTTGTACAAAACACTCAAGAAAGAAGAAGAAATTTACAAGAGAATTGAATACACTTCACTGATGTCAACGTCCGAACTCACTCCAGCGTCTTGCTAACATCGAGCGTTCGGTAGTGTTACTCTTTGACACGTGGAATACTCAATTGCTGTGAGCGTCCGTCCTCTGTTCTGAGCGAGCGTCTGATTTCTTTATTGAAGCACGTGATGATCACGTTTTTGCTTTTAACCTCAGAATATTCTGGAACGGAATTCGAATTTGATTTTGTGCGTTCATTTTGATGTACGAGGAAGCAAATGTGACACCTTTAGCATAAGACAAAAATCGTACAAGGCAATTGTGAAAAGCAGATAGTACGAAAACGGTAATATGTACTATTCTGATATTCTTTGGAAAGGAAGAAAATGACTACATTTCAAATTACCTCACTCAATGAATAGGAGCTATTTTTTTACTGCAAACGGTAATATCCCTGAAGTCTCCTATAAATACCCCAAGGTATTCATTGAAGAAGTAGGCCAAAACTAAGACTGAAATTGCTAGAACAAATTCTGAGAAAGAACGAAACTTTATTTTGGAAGCATCATCACTCTGAGTGAGCAATCAAATTTCGTGCCAAGTCTCTGGTCTACAAAGAACTGAACTCAGCGTCTTCTACTTTCTTTTAGAAAACTACTCTGTTTTGAGCTTAATCTTTTCATCCTCTCTGTGAGAGTTATTTTGATTGTATTCAAAAGAATATTCTCTTTGTAAATGATGTTGGCCTAGTTAAGGCTTTGTTCCTCAAAGACTCAATCGTACTGAGTCGTTTTGAGAAGTTGAGAGTATTGTCATGTTTGTGACAGTAGAATACTCTTGAGGAAAATTGTAATCAGTTGATTATAGTGAAAAATCCTTCAGGATCGAAGGGACTAGACGTAGCTACCAGTCGGTGGTGAGCTAGTATAAATCTCTGTGTCTCTTACTTTACTGCTTTACATTTATCTTTACCTTGCTCAGTAAAACAAGTTTTCATAAACAGTTTTATTTCCTGCATCCGGTTAGTCTCTCATCATCCGGTTAGTTTCTCAGCGTCCGATAAACAAACAGTTTTGAAAAATCTGTGTTCTTAGTGCTTTTAACTTAAAGTTTGCGAAAAGTTTTTGAACACAATTCAACCCCCCTTCTTGTGTTTGCGTTCAGTTGGTACCAGAGCTCGGCCTCTTGGTTGAGCACTTAACAGTGTTAAGAGAAAAGATCCTATACTGAGAACATGTCTACTTGTAGTATCCTAATTTTGTCCGGCCTTTTTATTTTATTTTATTTTTATTATTTATTTAATATTTTTGGTTTTATAATAAAAAAAAATAAAAGAGATTAAAAAAGGGAAGAAAGAAAAGAAAAGGAAAAAGAAGGAAAAAAGAAAAAAAGATTTTTATTTGAGAAGGGGTGTGCAAAAGGTAAATCTGGGTGGTGTAAATAGCAGCAAACCAGGCTGGTGACCCAGCCCAATCCTCCAACGCCCAACCCACTTCCTTTACTAGTACACCCCCTTTTTTTCTTCCACACCCCTGCGCTCCCCCTACATCTGCTTGCTTCCTGCACCCTTTTTTTCTCCATTCGCACACCCAGCCCAACTCATCCCTCTAGCCCAGCCTCCACGCACGGCCATTCACGCTGCAGCCCAACCCACTTTTAACCTAATCCTATTAACCCTAATTTCTCACCCTCACTTCCCTCATTTTTCCTTTTCCCTTCTTCATAGTGCAGTCACTCACTCCTCCTCTCCCTCACTCTCCCTTCTTCCATAACCTTAAGCAGCTCCACGGCGCCCCTCTCCCTCTCTCCCACATTCTTCTCTCTTTCTCTTTCATTCTTCATCTCCTCTTCATATCTCAACCCTAACCCTAGGCCAGAAACGGAGCCACCTCCCTTCATCCTCTCTCCATTTCCGCATCCATCTCCTCATCTTTCTCCCCCAATCTCGGCCTCAACCTTTTCATCCTTCACTCCCTTAAACCAAACACTAATTCCGCTCCACCTATAGCCGCGACGCCCTCCATCTTTTCCTTCTTCCTCCACTCCACCAAACCCTAATCAACCTCTTCTCACAAACCCTAAGCCGTCGCACTCCCTTCTTTCTCGGCCTCTCGATCACCAAAAATAACCATAATCTCCAAACCAAGCCGCGGTGCTTTCGCCCCAAGTCTCTCTCAATCTGAAATCCGTATTTCACACCTCACGATCCCCAAGATTCAGATGAAGCCAAAAAAAAGGGAGTCTTCATTTCTATCCTTTATTTTTGTTTGATCTAATATTAGATTTTGAATTTTCAACTGACTTGTTCCCCTTCTTTTTCGCAGATGATAACCAAGATTGGAGCCTATAAAAAGACATACAAGCTGAAGAGAAAGGGGGCCGAACCCTAAGAGTAAACTGAGAGCAAAAAAGAGAGGAACCCTAGTAGAAACAGAGGAGGAGCTCGAACAGAAGGAAGGGAGGACGGGAAATAAGCTGCGGCCAAACCGCCCGTGAGGTCACCAAAACAAAGAGAGCAAATACTTTTAGTTAGGTTGTTTTTTTTTATTTCCCCCTTTGGTGTATTTTTCTGGTTGACACTAGGAAACTCAGGTTCCATTTCTTCCCCTTTCTCTCCTCTTTTGTTGGTTCGTTCTGTTTCCATATAATTCATGTAATAAGAACATAGATTTGGGACTGAAATTATCATGTAATGTTTCCTTTTTACATCTTTTCCTTTTCGTCTCACAATTCTCATCGATTACGCCGTTGAATGTTAAACGGCGCCGGCCGGAACAGAGGTTCCTGGCCGCGCCACCTCCGCCGTCGCCGCCTTGCTCAAATTCAGTATTCACGCTAGATTAAGGTCCAAAGGCCATTTCACGTTTTACTTTACTTTACTTTTTTTTTTTCGTTTTATAAATAAAGTTTTCCTTTTTTCCTAAAATTCAAACTGAGTTAATAAAAATCAGATGTTTAACATATACCCTGTTTATCTTAAAAATGGAAAAGGAGATAACTTTAGATCACTAGGGTTTATGGTTAGTGTTGTTATTTTTTAAGAATAAATAATTAATCATAACAAGAAGTTAATAACAAGGAGTTTTTTTAGATGTGGTGTAAAATAGGAAAAGTCTTTTGTTTAACTGAAAATGTTCTTTTTCGAAAAAAGTATTTATGATTTAGTTCAAATGATAAAACAAAAATATTTTCTTTTAGGAAATAATTCGCTAAAGGCAAACATTAATTTTCAAACAATTAAAGGTACCATTTTTATGGGCGTTTTAGGGGTGCTAGCACCTTCCCTATACGTAACTAACTCCCGGACTCAAAATCTGGTTCGAAGGCCTTTTTCATCGTTAAATTCAAAAATATCCAAAAAATAGGTTTTCCAATGTTTTCCTAAAAAAATAAATATTGGTGGCGGCTCCATTTCAATTTTTAGGGTGGTTGTCACAGCTGGCGACTCCGCTGGGGATCTTAGAGAGTTAGGCCTTTTTGATTGTTTGAATTGTTTGTTTGCCTTACAATGTGAATTGTTTCCTTTCTTTTATTTTTGTTTATTTATTTATTACTATTATCTTTATTTTTTATTTTTTCAATTTATTTATTTTTTATTTTTATCTTATTTGTTTTTATCTTTGCTTAGTTCATTCATTTTTTTTTTGATTATATGTATATTGAACGTTAGGATAACCACCTTGTATATAAATGTATTTGTTAATTTATTTTGCAGCGGGTAGTATATTAGGTTATTGCTCCTTCACACACTTCACTTTATACACTTTGTTTACACACACTGTGAGTGGGTGCCCTATACCCGGGCCCGAGTGAATCTTAAGTTGGGAGAGAGTATGTAGTGGGTGTTCTGCTGGACGTACGGCCAGTGGGTTCCTACGAAAGCCTCACCTAGAGTTTGGCTCAATTTGAGAAAAAACCATCCTTTAATAATATACTTATTATTGGTGGTAACATTTTCAAATGGGACCCTTGGCTCTAGGGACTTTTTAGATTAGTAACTTAAATCCACCCAATGGAAAGACACTTATGTGGACCATAGACCCTTTTTAAGGAGCTACCGGCCCATATCACAAAAGGAGCATACCTTATCCCATTTTCCACGTGACAAAAGTCATATGACCTGAGATCTTAGGAAATACCGGCCTACGTCACAAGGGGCACGCTCTGCCCGTTTTTTCCTTTATCTATTTATTTTCCATCCACATTTCAAAAATTGTGAAAGATAATAAACAATATTTTATTTGTTATTCTTCTTTGCAAAAAAACACAGTTTCAAAATATTTTCCCTTCTCATTCTTTTTCCCTCTAAAAGATAAATTTTCAAAAAAAAGGGCTTTTTCTCTTCTTTCAGCAACAATTCTCATTATCCTTGCATTCATTTTTATTTTTATAAAAAAAATAAATAAAAAATGTTTCTCTATTATCCATCATATTATTTTGCATAAAATGTACCTAAAAAAAACATTCATGACATGCATAATCATGACATCTACATAACATAACTCATTTTTTTCTCCCCAACAGAAAAATAGATACAAATAAGCTTTCCCTGCATCCCTACCGGACTCGAGCCCAATCTAGACTCATGGACTTGTTGGAACAGAATCAGCAAACGATGAGAGAAGAACTCGACCAAATCAATGGTAAGATGGACAAGTTATTTGACTTTCTGCAGAACTTGGATCCAAAATTGACCATTGATGAGAACTATTCCACCAGCACTAATGAGTATCGAGAGGCTTCCAATGGCCCATCAGGAGACCCCTAGATCAGAAGAGACTCCAAATTGTGGAAGATAGGCTGAAAGCAATTGAAGGGGCAAATCATATTGGGTTCAAAGCTTCAGAAGTATGCTTGGTCCTGGACGTGGTGATTCCTCCAAAATTCAAAGTTCCTGAGTTCGTCAAGTATGAAGGCTTAACTTGTCCAAAAAGCCAACTCATCATGTACTGCCGGAAGATGGCCTCCTGCTCCAGCAATGATAAGCTCCTAATCCACTTCTTCCAAGAGAGTCTTACCGGGGCATCCCTACGCTGGTATATGCAGTTAGAACGGGGCAAAATCAACTCCTGGAATGATTTGGCTAAAGCTTTCATCAAACAGTATAAGTACAATATGGACATGGCTCCTGGCCGCTCCCAGTTGCAAACCATGGTAAAAGGGGGCAATGAAAGCTTTAAAAAGTATGCCCAAAGATGGAGAGGGATTGCAGCCCAAGTGGAACCTCCGCTATCTGAGAAAGAGATGGTTACCACGTTCATTGACACACTTCAACAACCCTTCTATGATCTGATGATGAGAAATGTCTCTTCAAGCTTCTTAGACCTAGTTGTCGAAGAAAGAGTGGAAGCCGGGATAACAAGCAGAAGGATTGGCAACCTCGAAGCTCAACAACCATTGCGCAGTATAGGTCAAGAGATGGAAGAAGATACAAATGATACTCATCACGACATGCACTGAGGCAGCGGGCCACTCCATTAAGAATTGTTGGGCTTTGATCAACACCAAGTGATAAAACTTCAAGGAATAGCCCTGTTTAAACAACCTTCATTTGTTTTACGCTTTGCCCGAAGCCCTGGGGCATATCTTGTAAAGGGCCCACTTTGTTCCCATCTTTTCAATACATCAATGAAAATGCAATTTGAATTTTTCAACTTCCCTTCTTGATACGTGGTCAATCCGGGATAAAAAAAAAGTAATTAAGAAAAATATAAAATAAAATGGTAAAGTAAATGCGCAATTATCAAAAATTAATTTTTGTGGAAATTTGAGCAATAAGATTTTGAGATGAAGTTTAGCCGTTTTTCTCTATCCAAAAATATAAAAAATATTTATCTCTTGCTACCCCTTTTGAACCTAAAAAAAAGGGGAAAAATTTTCCTTTCAAATACCCTAAACAAGGATCACCCATACATTGAAGGCTAGCACAATAGTCCATTAAATTTTGTCTGTTAAAAAAAAAAAAGCAAATATCAAATGCAACATATCAAGACGTTTGCAAAGAAAAAGAATAAAAATGCAAAAGCAAAATAAGACAATTGGTGCTAGCAATCACCAAAGTGCATCTTGGCACTAAAGATCACTGTTTTCATAAACCCTTAAATACTTTTTGAGCCTGAAATATCATTTCTTTCATAGCCCTTAACCCTCGGCTACGTTACAACCCTAATAAAGTCCATTCTGATCAAAGTCAAATTGCTCATATTTTCTCAAAACTTGATTTTTGAAAGAAGAGATCCATATAAACTCCTCGGTGTAGTTGCTTTACCAAAAAAGAAAAATAAAAAAAGAAAAACAAGAGTATAAATAAAATGCCCGCTACGCTGAAAACCCGAAAGGGCGGTCTAGGCAAAAGTTAGAGCGACCCGCTAGGTTGAAAACTCGCAAAGAGCGGCCTAGGCAAAAGTTAGAGTCAAATTTACATGTTAGCCCGGATTGTATCTCACAGATCAAAACAGAAATTAAGAAGCTAGGAGCAAAAGCTGTGCCCATCATCTACAAGCTTCGCATTCAAGATTTCATTCCAGTTTCAGAACTACGCAAGGTGATCTGTCTCTCAACATAGATCCTCCCTCATATGGTGGGACGAAGGCCAAAGAGACGCTGGAAAGTCTCCGCGGATCAAAGTTGTCAATCTAATCCTCCCAAGAGCATTCATAGCATGGACGAAATATTCAAGAATCCACAAAGATAGACAAGATGAACTATCAAGGGGCAAATATGCAAACCTGGTGCAGTACAAAGTCAACCATTCGGACAAGCAATCTGATAGAAAGTTATCATCCCACGAGTCTAGGGGCAGAGTCCTCAAAAGAATTCAGGGAAATCAAAAAAAAAAAAAAGAAATTCAAAACAATAATAATGCTCATGCATGACATGCCATTCATTACATCTTGCATAATCATTAATACTTTTAGGTCCCCGACCCACCTTCAAAGTCACTTCTATAAAAGCAAAACAACATTCATGCATAGCATATTCATTCATTGCATCTGGCATGATAATCAATACTTTTAGGTCTACGACCCGCCTGAAAAAAGAAAAACAATTTCATTTCATGCAGGGCATACCATTCATTGCATCCTGCATGACCATCAAAACTTTTGGGTCCATTAACCCACCCTCTCAAATATTACATACAGTTGGTCTGTTGTTACTCAGTAAGAGTTAGTACTCTACCTACCCAATCTATTAGCATGAGTTAGGAACCTGTCCTACATTTTGTTGGGAATCTGACCCACCACCTTGGGAATCTGACCCAAGCCTTTAGTCGGGAACCTGACCCGCGTCTCGGATCTTCCTCAATTATGGAAATTGATCCATACCTTTTAGCAAGAGTTAGGAATCTGACCTATACCTTGCCGGGAATCTAACCCACCACCTTGGGAATCTGACCCAAGCTTTTACTCGGGAATCTGAACCAAGCCTTTAGTCGGGAACCTGACCCGCGTCTTGAATCTTCCTCAATTATGGAAATCGATCCACACCTTTTAACAAGAGTTAGGAACCGGTCCTACATCTTGCTGGGAAACCGACCCACCACCTTGGGAATTTGACCCAAGCTTTTAATCGGGAATCTGACCCGAACTGTTTCGAGTAACAGAGAAGCTCGTACACTGGATGTTCACCTGCAATAGGAAAACCATGTGAAGAAGATTTCCTTCTTAAACATGGCTGGGTTTCGATGATGACAAGATTGCTGATCAAAAAGAAGAAAAGCCTCCGATAGATCAAGTCAAAGATTCTACAGAATTATTTAATTATGTATTTTCAATTCTCTGTAAGTATGGTTCGTATCTTTGACATATTACAAACTGTGATTATATAACTTAGATATGCTCAAGCAAATCATTCCTTAAGTTTAAAACTTAATCTAAGTTATTTTCAAAGTTAAGTGTTGAAATAAACCTTTTGAAATCTTAAGAAAAACATTTTTCAATAAAGAATCGATTACCTCAAAGATGTATTCGGTTATATATATACTCGGTGATATGGAAAAACATTTTTTTTTGTTGTAGCAATCGATTACCTAAAATGTGTAATCGATTACCTAAAGTCCCTGATGTGGATGTAATCGATTTCCTAAAATGTGTAATCGACATAAAGAACTAAATTTTTAATATCCGATTTTCAACGTACACATGTAATCGATTACCACAACGACGTAATCGATTACCATCGCTTCAAAATCAAATTTTCTGAAACGTTATGATTTCAAATGGTATGTTTTGATCCTGGAAAGGTGCCAAACGATCACCTTGCTTCGTACATGATCCGATGTGTATATATATACCTTTCTTGTACATCGTAACGCATACAACTTTCATTCTTTCAAATCATAAGAGATCAATATCATTTTACAAGTTCTAAACCTTCAAAACTTTCTTGCCTAGAACTTAGTTACTATTTTCATATTCTAAAAGTTCTTGAGCACTAAGTTGTATAGTTACAAAGTGATATTGATCCGATACAGCCATATGCTTTACCATTCTTCACAGCTTATTAAACTCATCCTTGTGTTGGGTTTTGGTTTGAAAAGATAAGTGGGTGCTATCTTGTTGTATAGAAATTGTTAGGAGCCTCAAAGTGAGGCTTGCTTGTAACAAGAATTTCTATCATAGTGGATTGCTCTGCAGTGTCAAGAACTGGATGTACCCAAGTGGTTAGGGAACCAAAGATAAATTCTGTGTCTCAATCTTCTTCCTTATCCTTTTACTTTTGTTTATCAATCAAACTCCATCTATCTATCCATAAAACAAAAGAACGAAAAATCTCTAAAAGTCACTCGAAAATCGTTCAACCTAATTCACCCCCCTCTTAGGTTGTATACCAGACTTTCAATTGGTATCAGAGCAGGTTAAGGTAACCTGCTCCTTCGATCCATGGCTTCCGCAAGTAACAATCCTACTTTTAGAGATGGTGGCAGTAACAACAAGCCTCCATGTTTCGTTGGAGAACACTATGACTTCTGGAAGATTCGCATGCAATCCTATCTTGAAGCACAAGGAGAAGAAATATGGGATGCTGTAGAGAATGGTCCTTATGTGCCTACAACAGTCATCAACAATGAAGTGCAAGATAAAGTCAAAACTGCATGGACAGATGATGACAAGAAGAAAGTGCTCTATGACAAAAAGGCCAAGAACATTCTACAGTCAGCATTAGGTATGGATGAATTCTTTCGTATCTCACATTGTAAAATCAAGCTAAAGAGATTTGGGATACTCTAGAAGTAACCCATGAAGGAACAAGAGAAGTAAAGAGATCTAAATCAATACTTTATCACAAGAGTATGAAATGTTTAGAATGCAGCCTGGTGAATCAATACTTGATTTGCAAAAGAGATTCTCTCATTTGACAAATCACTTAATGGCTCTTGGAAAGACCTTTACCAATGATGAGTTGAATCTTAAGATTCTTCGATCATTGACTCGGCAATGGCAACCAAAGGTTACAAGCATTTCGAAAAGAAAAGTCCATCAAAAATGACTTCAAGGCATTATTTGGAAAACTCCAAGAACATGAATTGGAACTTGGAAGATTGGAAGAGACTGAAGTCAAAGAGAAGAAGAACAAAAGCATTACCTTAAAGGTTGAAACCAGAAAACAACATGAAGAAGAAAGCACTGATGAAGATAAGAACATCACTCTCCTGGTAAAAAGGTTTGGAAAATTTCTTAAGAAAGACCAAAATATTAAATTTGATAACAAAAAGAAATTTTTCAAGAAAGGGATACATCCACTTCAAATCGAACTTCACATGTTTTGAATGCGTAAGGAAGGACATATGAAAGCGTAATGTCCTAATCTGACAAAGAAGAAGTACTTCAAAGGGAAAAAGGAATTCAAATCCAAAAAGGCCTACATTGCATGGAATGACAATGAAGTAAGCACATCCTCCGATTCAGAAAGTGGAGAATCTGAAGTCAAAACACTAATGGCATCACATCACTCAGATGATGAACAAGAGAAATGCCTGAACAAAGACCAAAGAACACATGGTATCTTGATAGTGGTCGTTTCTAGGCACATGACTGTGATTGTACAAAGTTTACATCTCTGGTTGAAATCTAAAGGATATGTCACATATGGAGATAACAATAGAGGAAAGATTCTTGGGATTGGAAAGATTGGAGCTTCTCCCTTCACAACTATTGATGATGTCTTGTATGTCGAAGGTTTGAAGCACAATTTGATTAGCATAAGTCAACTCTGCGATAAAGGATTCAGAGTAAACTTCATCAAGGAAAAATGTATCATTGAAAATGAAGCCTCTCCTGAAGAGAAGTTAGTGGGAAATAGAATCGACAACTCCTATAAGGTATGTCTAGATGATTTATCTTTGAAGATTAAATGTCTAGTGGTAAACAATAATGATGCATGGCTTTGGCACAAAAGAATAGCACATATTCACATGGAACATTTGAATAAGCTTGTCAAGCATGATCTTGTTATTGGATTACCCAAAATGAAATTTGTCAAAGATAAATTATGTGACGCATGCCAAAAGGGGAAACAAACAAAATCCTCTTTCAAACCAAAGAATGTGGTATCAACTACAAGACCACTTCAGTTGATTCACATGGATCTGTTTTGTCCCTCAAGAATTAGAAGCTTTGGAGGTAATGTTTATGCTTTAGTTATTGTTGATGATTTTTCAAGATATTCTTGGACTCTATTTTTAGCACAAAAAGGTGATGCATTTAAGGCGTTCAAGTAATATGCAAAACAAGTGCAAAATGAAAAATCTATGAAGACTGTGTCAATTAGAAGTGATCATGGTGGGGAGTTCCAAAATGCTCTTTTTGAAGAATTCTGTGAAGAACTTGGTATCACTCACTACTTCTCAGCTCCAAGGACTCCTCAACAAAATGGCGTGGCAGAAAGAAAGAATCGATCTCTAATTGAACTGGCTAGAACAATGCTCAGTGATTCAAGTCTACCAAAGTACTTCTGGGCAGATGCAGTAAGTACAGCTTGCTATGTTACAAATCGAGTCAATATAAGGCCGATCTTGAAAAAGACTCCTTATGAACTATATAAAGGAAGAAAGCCAAACATCTCACATCTTCATGTCTTTGGATGCAAATGCTTTATACTCAACAATGACAAAGACAACCTAGGTAAGTTCAATGAGAAATCGTGAAGGTATATTTCTTGGCTATTCTCTTTCAAGTAAAGCCTATAGAATTTATAATAAAAGAACCTTAGTTATAGAAGAATCTATGCATGTTTCCTTTGATGAAACTAACCCAACTGTAGAGAAAGGTTCTTGTGACGATGATGATGATATAATGGAAGCATCTACAAAAGACATTACTAAAGATGCTGAGTCAGAATTATCTAAGGAAGACTCTAACAAAGAAAAACAAATTAATTCAATCAATCACCAAGACGACAATCTTCAACAAGAGCAGAAATCATCCTGATCTACCTCGTGAATGGAGAATTCATCGGGATCATCCTCTTGACAAAGTATTTGGTGATATTGAATCAGGAGTAAAAACAAGATTAAATCTGAAGGAAGCTTGCCAATACATGGCTTTTGTCTCTCAAATAGAACCTTCAAAGATAAATGAAGCTCTTGAAGACGATCAATGGATTCTTGCCATGCAAGAAGAGTTAAACCAATTTGAAAGGAATCAAGTTTGGGAACTTGTCCCTAGACCACAAGACAAACACATCATTGGTACAAAATGGGTGTTTAAGAACAAACTTGATGAAAATGGGATAATTATTCGAAACAAGGCAAGGTTGGTTGCTCAAGGCTATAATCAAGAGGAAGGAATTGATTTTGAAGAGACATTCGCTCCTGTTGCAAGGTTAGAAGCTATACGTTTATTACTTGGTTATGCTTGCTCTTTAGATTTTCAATTATTTCAAATGGATGTCAAAAGTGCCTTCTTGAATGGATACATAAATGAGGAAGTTTATGTCAAACAACCTCCTGGGTTTGAAGATTTCAAAAACCCCTCACATGTATTCAAATTAAAGAAAGCTCTTTATGGCTTAAAACAAGCTCCTAGGGCTTGGTATGACAGACTTAGTCAATTCTTAAGTGAAAAAGGATTTGAAAAAGGTAAGGTAGATACTCTGTTCATCAAGAGAATTAAGGATCACACTCTATTGGTCCAAATTTATGTTGATGACATCATTTTCGGATCAACCAATAAAGATTTGTGTGAAGAGTTCTCAATGATGATGCAAGGAGAATTTGAAATGTCCATGATGGGAAAGCTGAATTATTTTCTTGGACTTCAAATCAAGCAAACTAAGAATGGTATCTTCATCAATCAATCAAAATATTGTAAAGAACTGTTAAAAAGGTTTGACATGGATAACTGCAAAGAGATTGCAACTCCTATGGGATCTGGTACTTATATTGATCAAGATGAGTCAGGTTTATCAGTAGACATCAAGAAATATCGAGGTATGATTGGTTCATTATTATACTTAACTGCCAGTCGTCCTGACATTATGTTTAGTGTATGTCTCTGTGCTCGATTTCAAGTCAATCCAAAAGAATCTCATCTTTCTTCGGTAAAGAGAATCATGAAGTATCTGAAAGGAACAACAAATGTTGGCCTATGGTACCCCAAAGGTAGTATTTGCTCTTTAGTTGGTTATTCAGATTCTGATTATGCAGGGTGCAAAACTGATCGAAAAAGTACTAGTGGCACATGCCATATGCTTGGAAATGCTTTAATATCCTGGTCTTGCAAGAAACAAGCAAGTGTTGCTCTCAGCACTGCTGAAGCAGAATATATTGCAGCTGGAAGTTGTTGTGCTCAAAGTCTTTGGCTAAAACAACAACTATGTGATTATGGAATCAATCTTGGATGCATTCCTTTAAGGTGTGACAACACAAGTGCTATAAATATATCAAAGAATCCTGTTATGCCCCTTCGTACCAAGCATATAGACATTCGACATCATTTTCTACGAGATCATGTTCTAAAAGGAGACGTGGAGATTACATTTGTTGATACTCATGCTCAATTAGCTGACATCTTCACAAAGCCATTAGCCAAAGAACCCTTCTTCAAAATAAGAAGAGAACTTGGCATTTTGGATGAAAAGGATATATGAGACCAACACATTTGGTGACAGGTTCTTTCATTTAACTTATATGTTTTTATTATGTCATACTAGTGTATGTATGTCTTTTTACTCATAAATCTATGTGATATGTATGTTATACATAGAATAGATACTCATACATCGCATGTTTTATCAATAATTTTTCAATTTTTTAAAAATTTTACCATGTGTAATCGATTACATGTTTAGGGTAATCGATTACATTTTCAGAAATTTCTGTTGGATTTCTAACTCTAGTTCTGTAACTGTTTCCTTAATTGCACTTTGGTTTATGTTTTCTTTATTTGGACTTTACTAAGTAGGAACTTTGACAAGTTTGTATGGATGACTAATATTCAGTATTTAGTTTGTGTTTGCATGAACTTGGGGAATCTATGTGCTATATTATATTTATGCTACTTTTTCTTCTTTTTGATGATGTCAAAAGGGGGAGAAAGGAAATATTATTTGTATGTCTTGTATTTTACTACCTTTTCAGGCTTCCCAACTCCAATACAAAGGGGGAGATATACAAGACAGGGGGAGCTTTTCCGTATACAAGACAGGGGGAACTTTTCCGTTCGCAAACTGTTAATAAGATTAGTGTTTGTCATCATCAAAAGGAGATTGTGAAGAAGATTTCCTTCTTAAACATGGTCGGGTTTCGATGATGACAAGATTGTGATAAAAAGAAGAAAAGCCTCCGATAGATCAAGTCAAAGATTCTACGTAATTATTTAATTATGTATTTTCAATGCTCTGTAAGTATGGTTCGTATCTTTGACATATTACAAACTGTGATTATATAACTTAGATATGCTCAAGCAAATCATTCCTTAAGTTTAAAACTTAATCTAAGTTATTTTCAAAGTTAAGTGTTGAAATAAACCTTTTGAAATCTTAAGAAAACATTTTTCAATTCTGAATCGATTCCCTCAAAGATGCAATCGGTTACATATATACTCGGTGATATGGAAAAACATTTTTTGTTGTTGTAGCAATCGATTACCTAAAATGTGTAATCGATTACCTAAAGTCCCTGATGTGGATGTAATCGATTTCCTAAAATGTGTAATCGACATAAAGAACTAAATTTTTGAATATCCGATTTTCAACGTACATGTAATCGATTACCACAACGACGTAATCGATTACCGCTTCAAAATCAAATTTTCTGAAACGTTATGATTTCAAATGGTATGTTTTGATCCTGGAAAGGTGCCAAACGATCACCTTGCTTCGCACATGATCCGATGTGTATATATATACCTTTCTTGTACATCGTAATGCATACAACTTTCATTCTTTCAAATCATAAGAGATCAATATCATTTTACAAGTTCTAAACCTTCAAAACTTTCTTGCCTAGAACTTAGTTACTATTTTCATATTACGAAAAAGTTCTTGAGCACTAAGTTGTATAGTTACAAAGTGATATTGATCCGATACAACCATATGCTTTACCATTCTTCACAGCTTATTAAACTCATCCTTGTGTTGGGTTTTGGTTTGAAAAGATAGTGGGGGCTATCTTGTTGTATAGAAATTGTTAGGGAGCCTTGGGGTGAGGCTTGCTTGTAACAAGAATTTCTATCATAGTGGATTGCTCTGCAGGTGTCAGAAGAACTGGATGTACCCAAGTGGTTAGGGAACCGGATAAATTACGTGTCTCACTCTTCTTCCTTATCCTTTTACTTTTGTTTATCAATCAAACTCCATCTATCTATCCATAAAACAAAAGAACGAAAAATCTCTAAAAGTCACTCGAAAATCGTTCAACCTAATTCACCCCTCTTAGGTTGTATACCAGACTTTCAATTGGTATCGAGCGAGGTTAAGGTAACTCGCTTCCTTCGATCCATGGCTTCCGCAAGTAACAATCCTACTTTTAGAGATGGTGGCAGAATAACAAGCCTCCATGTTTCGCTGGAGAACACTATGACTTCTGGAAGATTCGCATGCAATCCTATCTTGAAGCACAAGGAGAAGAAATATGGGATCTTTGTAGAGAATGGTCCTTATGTGCCTACAACAGTCATCAACAATGAAGTGCAAGATAAAGTCAAAGCTGCATGGATGATGATGACAAGAAGAAAGTGCTCTATGACAAAAAGGCCAAGAACATTCTACAACAAGATTAGGTATGGATGAATTCTTTCAGTATCTCACATTGTAAAATCAAGCTAAAGAGATTTGGGATACTCTAGAAGTAACCCATGAAGGAACAAGAGAAGTAAAGAGATCTAAATCAATACTTTATCACAAGAGTATGAAATGTTTAGAATGCACTGGTGAATCAATACTTGATTTGCAAAAGAGATTCTCTCATTTGACAAATCACTTAATGGCTCTTGGAAAGACCTTTACCAATGATGAGTTGAATCTTAAGATTCTTCGATCATTGACTAAGAATGGCAACCAAAGGTTACAGCAATTTCTGAAAAGAAAAGTCTGTCAAAAATGACTTCTGCGGCATTATTTGGAAAACTCCAAGAACATGAATTGGAACTTGGAAGATTGGAAGAGACTGAAGTCAAAGAGAAGAAGAACAAAAGCATTACCTTAAAGGTTGAAACCAGAAAACAACATGAAGAAGAAAGCACTGATGAAGATAAGAACATCACTCTCCTGGTAAAAAGGTTTGGAAAATTTCTTAAGAAAGACCAAAATATTAAATTTGATAACAAAAAGAAATTTTTCAAGAAAAGGGATACATCCACTTCAAATCAGAACTTCACATGTTTTGAATGCGGTAAGGAAGGACATATGAAAGCGTAATGTCCTAATCGACAAAGAAGAAGTACTTCAAAGGGAAAAAGGAATTCAAATCCAAAGGCCTACATTGCATGGAATGACAATGAAGTAAGCACATCCTCCGATTCGTAAAGTGGAGAATCTGAAGTCAAAACACTAATGGCATCACATCACTCGGATGATGAACAAGAGAAATGCTGAACAAAGACCAAAGAACACATGGTATCTTGATAGTGGTCGTTCTAGGCACATGAATTGATGATTGTACAAAGTTTACATCTCTGTCTGAAATCTAAAGGATATGTCACATATGGAGATAACAATAGAGGAAAGATTCTTGGGATTGGAAAGATTGGAGCTTCTCCTTCACAACTATTGATGATGTCTTGTATGTCGAAGGTTTGAAGCACAATTTGATTAGCATAAGTCAACTCTGCGATAAAGGATTCAGAGTAAACTTCATCAAGGAAAAATGTATCATTGAAAATGAAGCCTCTCCTGAAGAGAAGTTAGTGGGAAATAGAATCGACAACTCCTATAACGTATGTCTAGATGATTTATCTTTGAAGATTAAATGTCTAGTGGTAAACAATAATGATGCATGGCTTTGGCACAAAAGAATAGCACATATTCACATGGAACATTTGAATAAGCTTGTCAAGCATGATCTTGTTATTGGATTACCCAAAATGAAATTTGTCAAAGATAAATTATGTGACGATGCCAAAAGGGGAAACAAACAAAATCCTCTTTCAAACCAAAGAATGTGGTATCAACTACAAGACCACTTGATTGATTCACATGGATCTGCTTTTGTCCTCAAGAATTAGAAGCTTTGGAGGTAATGTTTATGCTTTAGTTATTGTTGATGATTTTTCAAGATATTCTTGGACTCTATTTTTAGCACAAAAAGGTGATGCATTTAAGGCGTTCAAGTAATATGCAAAACAAGTGCAAAATGAAAAATCTATGAAGACTGTGTCAATTAGAAGTGATCATGGTGGGGAGTTCCAAAATGCTCTTTTTGAAGAATTCTGTGAAGAACTTGGTATCACTCACTACTTCACCCAAGGACTCCTCAACAAAATGGCGTAAGGTAAAGAAAGAATCGATCTCTAATTGAACTGGCTAGAACAATGCTCAAGATTCAAGTCTACCAAAGTACTTACAGGCGGATGCACGATGAAATCTGACTTGCTATGTTACAAATCGAGTCAATATAAGGCCGATCTTGAAAAAGACTCCTTATGAACTATATAAAGGAAGAAAGCCAAACATCTCACATCTTCATGTCTTTGGATGCAAATGCTTTATACTCAACAATGACAAAGACAACCTAGGTAAGTTCAATGAGAAATCTGACGAAGGTATATTTCTTGGCTATTCTCTTTCAAGTAAAGCCTATAGAATTTATAATAAAAGAACCTTAGTTATAGAAGAATCTATGCATGTTTCCTTTGATGAAACTAACCCAACTGTAGAGAAAGGTTCTTGTGACGATGATGATGATATAATGGAAGCATCTACAAAAGACATTACTAAAGATGCTGAGTCAGAATTATCTAAGGAAGACTCTAACAAAGAAAAACAAATTAATTCAATCAATCACCAAGACGACAATCTTCAACAAGAGCAGAATCATCCTGATCTACCTCGTGAATGGAGAATTCATCGGGATCATCCTCTTGACAAAGTATTTGGTGATATTGAATCAGGAGTAAAAACAAGATTAAATCTGAAGGAAGCTTGCCAATACATGGCTTTTGTCTCTCAAATAGAACCTTCAAAGATAAATGAAGCTCTTGAAGACGATCAATGGATTCTTGCCATGCAAGAAGAGTTAAACCAATTTGAAAGGAATCAAGTTTGGGAACTTGTCCCTAGACCACAAGACAAACACATCATTGGTACAAAATGGGTGTTTAAGAACAAACTTGATGAAAATGGGATAATTATTCGAAACAAGGCAAGGTTGGTTGCTCAAGGCTATAATCAAGAGGAAGGAATTGATTTTGAAGAGACATTCGCTCCTGTTGCAAGGTTAGAAGCTATACGCTTATTACTTGGTTATGCTTGCTCTTTAGATTTTCAATTATTTCAAATGGATGTCAAAAGTGCCTTCTTGAATGGATACATAAATGAGGAAGTTTATGTCAAACAACCTCCTGGGTTTGAAGATTTCAAAAACCCCTCACATGTATTCAAATTAAAGAAAGCTCTTTATGGCTTAAAACAAGCTCCTAGGGCTTGGTATGACAGACTTAGTCAATTCTTAAGTGAAAAAGGATTTGAAAAAGGTAAGGTAGATACTACTCTGTTCATCAAGAGAATTAAGGATCACACTCT
Organism: Calophaca sinica; assembly: GCA_037113605.1. NCBI lineage: Eukaryota > Viridiplantae > Streptophyta > Magnoliopsida > Fabales > Fabaceae > Calophaca > Calophaca sinica. The sequence goes on along the minus strand of CM073735.1, from coordinate 100,331,015 downwards.
ATTGGTCCAAATTTATGTTGATGACATCATTTTCGGATCAACCAATAAAGATTTGTGTGAAGAGTTCTCAATGATGATGCAAGGAGAATTTGAAATGTCCATGATGGGAAAGCTGAATTATTTTCTTGGACTTCAAATCAAGCAAACTAAGAATGGTATCTTCATCAATCAATCAAAATATTGTAAAGAACTGTTAAAAAGGTTTGACATGGATAACTGCAAAGAGATTGCAACTCCTATGGGATCTGGTACTTATATTGATCAAGATGAGTCAGGTTTATCAGTAGACATCAAGAAATATCGAGGTATGATTGGTTCATTATTATACTTAACTGCCAGTCGTCCTGACATTATGTTTAGTGTATGTCTCTGTGCTCGATTTCAAGTCAATCCAAAAGAATCTCATCTTTCTTCGGTAAAGAGAATCATGAAGTATCTGAAAGGAACAACAAATGTTGGCCTATGGTACCCCAAAGGTAGTATTTGCTCTTTAGTTGGTTATTCAGATTCTGATTATGCAGGGTGCAAAACTGATCGAAAAAGTACTAGTGGCACATGCCATATGCTTGGAAATGCTTTAATATCCTGGTCTTGCAAGAAACAAGCAAGTGTTGCTCTCAGCACTGCTGAAGCAGAATATATTGCAGCTGGAAGTTGTTGTGCTCAAAGTCTTTGGCTAAAACAACAACTATGTGATTATGGAATCAATCTTGGATGCATTCCTTTAAGGTGTGACAACACAAGTGCTATAAATATATAAAAGAATCCTGTTATGCACTCTCGTACCAAGCATATAGACATTCGACATCATTTTCTACGAGATCATGTTCTAAAAGGAGACGTGGAGATTACATTTGTTGATACTCATGCTCAATTAGCAGACATCTTCACAAAGCCATTAGCCAAAGAACCCTTCTTCAAAATAAGAAGAGAACTTGGCATTTTGGATGAAAAGGATATATGAGACCAACACATTTGGTGACAGGTTCTTTCATTTAACTTATATGTTTTTATTATGTCATACTAGTGTATGTATGTCTTTTTACTCATAAATCTATGTGATATGTATGTTATACATAGAATAGATACTCATACATCGCATGTTTTATCAATAATTTTTCAATTTTTTAAAAATTTTACCATGTGTAATTGATTACATGTTTAGGGTAATCGATTACATTTTCAGAAATTTCTGTTGGATTTCTAACTCTAGTTCTGTAACTGTTTCCTTAATTGCACTTTGGTTTATGTTTTCTTTATTTGGACTTTACTAAGTAGGAACTTTGACAAGTTTGTATGGATGACTAATATTCAGTATTTAGTTTGTGTTTGCATGAACTTGGGGAATCTATGTGCTATATTATATTTATGCTACTTTTTCTTCTTTTTGATGATGTCAAAAGGGGGAGAAAGGAAATATTATTTGTATGTCTTGTATTTTACTAACTTTTCAGGTTTCCCAACTCCAATACAAAGGGGGAGATATACAAGACAGGGGGAGCTTTTCCGTATACAAGACAGGGGGAACTTTTCCGTTCGCAAACTGTTAATAAGATTAGTGTTTGTCATCATCAAAAAGGGGGAGATTGTGAAGAAGATTTCCTTCTTAAACATGGCTGGGTTTTGATGATGACAAGATTGCTGATCAAAAAGAAGAAAAGCCTCCGATAGATCAAGTCAAAGATTCTACAGAATTATTTAATTATGTATTTTCAATTCTCTGTAAGTATGGTTCGTATCTTTGACATATTACAAACTGTGATTATATAACTTAGATATGCTCAAGCAAATCATTCCTTAAGTTTAAAACTTAATCTAAGTTATTTTCAAAGTTAAGTGTTGAAATAAACCTTTTGAAATCTTAAGAAAAACATTTTTCAGTTGCAGCAATCGATTACCTCAAAGATGTAATCGGTTACATATATACTCGGTGATATGGAAAAACATTTTTTGTTGTTGTAGCAATCGATTACCTAAAATGTGTAATCGATTACCTAAAGTCCCGGTGATGTGGATGTAATCGATTTCCTAAAATGTGTAATCGATTACAGCAACTAAATTTTTGAATATCTGATTTTCAACGTACACATGTAATCGATTACCACAACGACGTAATCGATTACCACTGCTTCAAAATCAAATTTTCTGAAACGTTATGATTTCAAATGGTATGTTTTGATCCCTGGAAAGGTGCCAAACGATCACCTTGCTTCAGACATGATCTGATGTGTATATATATACCTTTCTTGTACATCAGAACAGACACAACTTTCATTCTTTCAAATCATAAGAGATCAATATCATTTTACAAGTTCTAAACCTTCAAAACTTTCTTGCCTAGAACTTAGTTACTATTTTCATATTCTGAAAAAGTTCTTGAGCACTAAGTTGTATAGTTACAAAGTGATATTGATCTGATACAGCCATATGCTTTACCATTCTTCACAGTTATTAAACTCATCCTTGTGTTGGGTTTTGGTTTGAAAAGATAGTGGGGTGCTATCTTGTTGTATAGAAATTGTTAGGGAGCCTTGGGGTGAGGCTTGCTTGTAACAAGAATTTCTATCATAGTGGATTGCTCTGCAGGTGTCAGAAGAACTGGATGTACCCAAGTGGTTAGGGGAACCAGTATAAATTCTGTGTCTCAATCTTCTTCCTTATCCTTTTACTTTTGTTTATCAATCAAACTCCATCTATCTATCCATAAAACAAAAGAACGAAAAATCTCTAAAAGTCACTCGAAAATCGTTCAACCTAATTCACCCCCCTCTTAGGTTGTATACCAGACTTTCAAACCAGTCCATACTTTAAGAAGAGTTAGATTCTGACCTACATCTTGCCGGGAATCTGACCCGAACCTATGTTGAGTAACAGAGAAACTCATATTACGGACATTCCTTAAAGTAAGGTAGTCAATTCGTACCTTTTAGCAAGAGTTAAAAACCTGACTTACCCTTGTTGGGAATCTGACCCAAACTTGTGTTGAGTGACGAAGAAGCTCACACCCCAGATTTACCCTAAGTAGGGAAGTAATAAATACAAAAGATGTGAGGGTTAGGAACCAGACCTGTGCCTCACCGAGAATTCGCTAGGAACTGAACCTAGAATCTCTCACCAATTTTGTAAGAGTTAGGAACCAAACCTATGCCTTACTGGGAATTCACTGGGAATCAAACCTAGAACCCCAAAGCAAAGTCGGGAGCCAATCTCGCACCCTCAAACAATTTCGTTCTAGACAAAATTAGAGTCCTTTATCCTTAATTACCTTTTACAACGAATGCACGAAGACCTTCGAGTAAAATGTAATTAAGGAGGGGCAGCTGTAGTACCCTAATTTTGTCCGGCCTTTTATTTTATTTTATTTTATTTTATTTATTTTAACCTTTTAAAATTTGTAATAAAAAATAAAATAATATTTTTGGTTTTATAATAAAGAATAATAGAGATTAAAAAAGAGAAGAAAGAAAAAAAGAAGGAAAAAAAATTTATTTTTCAAAGAAAAAGGGGTGCTAATTAAAATATATGGGGTGCCAAAATCAATTAGTCTAATGACTGAACCAGCCCAATGTCAGTCGATCCAATACCCACCTTTTTACTTGCACCTCTCCTTTCCCTCGCATACGCCCCAAGGCCTCTGTCATCCTCTGCTTGCTACCCTCACCTCCCTTTATTTTCTCCAACCACCCACGCAGCCTCAACTCATCCCTCCTGGCTTGGCCCACGCGCCCAACCCATTTTAACCTAATCCCATTAACCCTAATTCTCTCACCCTCATTCTCGCACTCTCTCGATCCTTCACGCTGCGCCACCTTCTCCATCCCTTCTCCTCATTCTCGCCTCCCTCCACCATTCACGCTACCTCCCTTCATCCTCCATCTTTTCCTTCTTCCTCCACTCACCCTCCCTTCCCTTCAGCCACTTCACCCCACGTTCTTTCCTCTCTCTCAACCTCATCTCTTTCCCCTTCTTCCAAACCCTAATCCCTTCATTCCCTGCGCCTCACCCTTTCTCTCATCTTAGCCAAACCCTAGTTTTACAGCCGCGGCGCCCCCAACCCTAGTTCCTTCCTCCTTCCATCACCTCATCAAGACCAACCCTAACCCTAGGACCTCTATTTGCGCCGCAACATCCTCGCCCACCTCCTTTCCCATTTCTTCCTCAATCTTCCATTTTCTTTCCTCTTTCTTCCTCAATCTCAATCTCCAAACCGAATCCCTCTAAAACCAGAACCAAATCTTCCCTTCGTTTGTTATGATTCAGTCCAGATTCAAATGATAAATGAGGATTCACGAAAAAGGAGGAGAAGCGTGCGGATTGCTACACAAAAATCAAGGGTTGTTTCTTTCCATTTTTTAGTTTTCTTATCTCATCTCATTTCTTTATTTTCTTTTTATTTCTTCTCTGATTTATTGCTATTTTTGTCTCAGATTCTACAAGGCTATAAAAGGTTCTCAAGAACACAAAGACGAGGAGGCCGAACCCTAGGGAGCTGAGAGCAAAAAAAAACGAGACAGGGAACCCTAAGGAGAGGGAATTAGAAGAAGAAGGATGAAACAGAAGCTGAAGGAGAAGAAGAAGCTGACGGCCCAAGAATAGTGAGGTCATAAAAAAGGAACCAAAACAAACACTCTCATAGTCTTAGGTTTTTCTGTTAATCCCCTTTCATTTCGATTTCGTTCTCATTTATGGGAAAGCAAAGGCCAGGTTATCACTTCCTCTTCATTTTGTAATTCTTGATCCTTATTATGTATATCTTTGAGCTCGAACTAGACTGTAATGCATGAAGCTTGTATAACTGGGCATGATTTAATTTCCTTCGTCTTCCTTTTTTCAAATTTTACACATATATTGTTGTTGGTTTGTTTTTCTGATCCCTCCTTTGAGGTGTGTTACGATTTCATTGGATTAGAGCTAAGGTTTGGCCTTCCAAAGGGGCCAAACCCAAACTAGGGACGCCAGCTCCTTGCACAGAAAAGGAAGTTCGTGGTTTTCTAGGGAGATTAAACTATATTTCCCGGTTTATATCACAACTCACTGACACTTGTGAGCCAATTTTCAAGTTGTTGCGGAAGGACCAAACTATCGAATGGAATGAAAAATGCCAAGAGGCCTTCGACAAAATCAAGCAATACCTACAAAAACCCCCTGTGTTAGTACCTCCAGTACCAAGCAGACCATTAATCCTCTACTTGACAGTGTTAGACGGGTCTATGGGGTGTGTACTTGGACAACATAATGAAACGGGTAAAAAAGAACGTGCCATTTACTACTTGAGTAAGAAGCTTACGAGTTATGAAGCTAATTATTCGATATTGGAGCGTACCTGTTGCGCCCTAGCATGGGCCGCTCACCGTCTAAGACAATATATGCTTTCTCACACAACTTGGTTGGTGTAAAAAATGGACCCGATCAAATATGTATTCGAGAAACCTGCTCTCACTGGAAGGATTGCCCGGTGGAAGATGCTATTATCCGAGTACGATATTCAATACGTCTCTCAGAAGGCCGTCAAAGGTAGTGCCCTCGCTGAGCACTTAGCCAACCAACCAGTAGATGACCATTCATCTGTCCACTATGAACTTCCTGATGAGGATGTGATGTCCGCCGAAAAAGAAGAATCCAGAAACAAAGAGTGGACCATGATGTTTGACGGGGCTTCTAATGCATTGGGGCACGGAATCGGGGCAGTACTAATTTCTCCAGAAAATCAGTACACTCTTGTAACGGCTCGCTTGTGTTTCAGTTGTACCAATAACATGGCGGAATATGAGGCGTGTGTCATGGGAATCAGAGTTGCCATAGAAACTAAGGTCAGAGTCCTAAAAGTATATGGAGATTCTGCCCTAGTCATCAACCAGTTGAATGGAGAATGGGAAACTCGAGATTCTAAGTCAATCCTTTATCACGAGTATATCCAAGAACTCGTCGAACTCTTTGATAGTATCACGTTTCAACATATCCCACGAGAAGATAATCAGTTGGCTGATGCATTAGCCACACTGTCATCTATGTTTTGAATAAACAGTGACAAGGAAATGCCTCTCATCCTGATGGAAAGCGTGCTAACCCTGCTTATTGCCAGGTGATAGAAGAAGAATCCGACGGAAAACCGTGGTACCACGACATCAGGTGCTACCTCAAAAGCAAGGAATACCCTTCGGGCGCCTCAGAGAATGACAAGCGAACTTTGAGGAGGCTTGCTATGAGTTTCTTTTTGAACGGCGACGTACTCTACAAAAGAAATCACGACATGGTACTCCTCCGGTGCGTGGACTCTGCAGAAGCAAGACAAATTCTTGACGACGTCCACGAAGGTTCCTTTGGGACCCATGCCAACGGTTACGCAATGGCTCGGAAGATTCTCAGAGCTGGGTATTATTGGCTTACAATGGAAAGTGACTGCATCAAGCATGTGAGGAAATGTCATAAGTGTCATACTTATACTGATAATATTCATGTACCTCCAATTTCCCTAAACGTCCTCAGTATGCCCTGGCCATTCTCCATGTGGGGTTTGGATGTCATAGGAATGATTGAACCAAAAGCCTCTAACGGACACCAATTCATCCTCGTGGCCACTGATTACTTCACAAAGTGGGTCGAAGCAGTCTCCTATACCAATGTGACTCGCAGTGTTATGGTCAAGTTCATCAAAAAAGAAATAATTTGTCGGTATGGTTTACCAAGGAAGATCATCACGGACAATGGGACTAATTTAAACAATAAGATGATGAAAGAGTTATGCGATGACTTCAAAATTCAACATCACAATTCTTCTCCATATCGTCCAAAGATGAATGGGGCAGTGGAAGCGGCCAACAAAAATATCAAGAAAATTATTCAGAAAATGGTGGTAACTTACAAGGATTGGCACGAGATGCTCCCTTTTGTTTTACACGGGTACCGAACTTCTGTACGCACTTCAACGAGGCAACACCTTTTTCTCTAGTATACGGGATGGAAGCAGTACTCCCCATAGAGGTAGAAATCCTTTCTTTAAGGGTAATTATGGAAACCAAGCTCGAAGAGGCCGAATGGATCCAGGCACGATATGACCAGTTGAATTTGATAGAAGAGAAAAGGTTAGAAGCAATTTGTCATGGCCAATTATACCAAAGGAGACTCAAGAGAGCATACGAGAAAAAGGTACGTCATCGAGAATTCGCAGAAGGGGAATTGGTATTAAAGAAGATTCTACCTATTCAAAAGGACCAGCGCGGAAAATGGACTCCAAACTATGAAGGTCCATATATAGTGAAAAAAGTATTTTCGGGAGGAGGCCTCATTCTCACAGATATGGAAGGGCATGACCTAGCACTGCCAATAAACTCAGATGCAGTCAAGAAATACTACGTCTAGAATGGCACAATACCCAAAAAAAAAAAGAGCTCGCTAGGCCGAAAACCTGAAAGGGCGGTCTAGGCAAAAGTTAGAGTGACCTGGTAGGTTGAAAACCCTAAAGGGCAGCCTAGGCAAAAATTAAGGTCAAATAAAAGAGCTAAGTTGAAAACCCGCAAGGGCGATTTAGAACAACCCGCCAGGTCGAAAACTCGCGAAGAGCGGCTTGAGCAAGAGCCAACCTAAATACGTCAGAAGCAGCCAGAATTGAACCCTAACCAACCGGGGCATAGATGGTCAAAATTAACCGCGGACACAAATTTTTGAAGATGATCAAGAAGGCTATCGGGGTCTGGATCATGGAATGGCAGCATGATTTTTTTTCAAAAGAATTATATGTAGAGCTGATATTTCTTACCAGTTTCTAATTTAGCAAACACGAATTTGTTCTGTTTGTAATATTTTATCTCCCCCACCATAGTGGAGATTCATTCTTATCCATATTGCCATCTATTAAGTACCATCGGCACAATATAATGCTTATTTCAGCCTCTCCAAATTTGATTTGGGATTTTATCATTCTGCATTTTCTTTCTAAAGAAATCTGTGCTAAAAGACAAAACATGTGCACATGTCTTGGTGATCGAAGGAAATTACAGTCCCCAGTGGAGTCGCAAGCTGTGACAACCACCCTAAAAATTGAAATGGAGCCGTCACCAATATTTTTTTTTTAGAAAAACATCGGAAAACCTATTTTTTGGATATTTTTGAATTTAACGATGAAAATGGTCTTCGAACCAGATTTTGAGTCCGGGAGTTGGTTACGTATAGGAAAAGGGCTAACACCCCTAAAACGCCCATAAAAATGGTACCTTTAATTGTTTGAAAATTAATGTTCGCCTTTAGCGAATTATTTCCTAAAAGAAAATATTTTTGTTTTTTTATTTGAACTAAATCATAAATACTTTTTTCGAAAAAGAACATTTTCAGTTAAACAAAAGACTTTTCCTATTTTACACCACATCTAAAAAAACTCCTTGTTATTAACTTCTTGTTATGATTAATTATTTATTCTTAAAAAATAATAACACTAACCATAAACCCTAGTGATCTAAAGTTATCTCCTTTTCCATTTTTAAGATAAACAGGGTATATGTTAAACATCTGATTTTTATTAACTCAGTTTGAATTTTAGAAAAAAAGGAAAAATTTATTTATAAAACGAAAAAAATAAAAATAAAGTAAAGTAAAGTAAAACGTGTAATGGCCTTTGGAACCCTAATCTAGCGTGAATACCGAATTTGAGCAAGGCGGCGACGGCGGAGGTGGCGCGGCCAGGAACCTCTATTCCAGCCGGCGCCGTTTAACATTCAACGGTGTAATCGATGAGAATTGTGAGACGAAAAGGAAACATTACATGATAATTTCAGTCCCAAATCTATGTTCTTATTACATGAATTATATGGAAACAGAACGAACCAACAAAAGAGGAGAGAAAGGGGAAGAAATGGAACCTGAGTTTCCTAGTGTCAACCAGAAAAATACACCAAAGGGGGAAATAAAAAAAAACAACCTAACTAAAAGTATTTGCTCTCTTTGTTTTGGTGACCTCACGGGGGGTTTGGCGCAGCCTATTTCCCCGTCCTCCCTTCCTTCCTCGCTCGAGCTCCTCCTCTGTTTCTACTAGGGTTCCTCTCTTTTCTGCTCTCGATTTACTCTTAGGGTTAGGCCCCCCTTTCTCTTCAGCTTGTATGTCCTTTTATAGGCTCCAATCTTGGTTATCATCTGCGAAAAAGAAGGGGAACAAGTCAGTTGAAAATTCAAAATCAAATATTAGATCAAACAAAAATAAAGGATAGAAATGAAGACTCCTTTTTTTTGGCTTCATTTGAATCTTGGGGATCTTGAGGTGAGAAATACGAATTTCAGATTGAGAGAGACTTGGGGCGAAAGCACCGCGGCTTGGTTTGGAGATTATGGTTATTTTTGGTTATCGAGAGGCCGAGAAAGAAGGGAGTGTGGCGGCTTAGGGTTTGTGAGAAGAGGTTGATTAGGGTTTGGTGGAGTGGAGGAAGAAGGAAAAGATGGAGGGCGTCGCGGCTATAGGTGGAGCGGAATTAGGGTTTGGTTTGAGGGAGTGACGGGGGGAGAAAGATGAGGAGATGGATGCGGAAATGGTGGAGAGGATGAAGGGAGGTGGCGCCGTTTCTGGCCTAGGGTTAGGGTTGAGATACGAAGAGGAGATGAAGAATGAAAGAGAAAGAGAGAAGAATGTGGGAGAGAGGGAGAGGGCGTCGTGGAGCCGCTTAAGGTTATGGAAGAAGGGAGAGTGAGGGAGAGGAAGAGTGAGAGCCATTGGCATGAAGAAGGGAAAAGGAAAAATGAGGGAAGTGAGGGTGAGAAATTAGGGTTAATAGGATTAGGTTAAAAGTGGGTTGGGCTGCAGCGTGAATGGCCGTGCGTGGAGAGGCTGAAATTTGGAGAGGGATGAGTTGAGGTGGGTGTGCGAATGGAGAAAAAAAGGGTGCAGGAAGCAAGCGGATGTAAGGGGAGCCTTGAGGGTGTGGAAGAAAAAAAGGGGGTGTGCTAGTAAAGGAAGTGGGCTGGGCGTTGGAGGATTGGGCTGGGTCACCAGCCTGGTTTGCTGCAATTTACACCACCCAGATTTACCTTTTGCACACCCCTTCTCAAATAAAAATCCTTTTTTCTTTTTTCCTTCTTTTTCCTTTTCTTTTCTTTCTTCCCTTTTTTAATCTCTTTTATTTATTTTTATTATAAAACCAAAAATATTAAATAAATAATAAAAATAAAATAAAATAAAAAGGCCAGACAAAATTAGGGTACTACAGCTGTCCCTCCTTAACTCCATTTTACTCGAAGGTCTTCGTGCATTCGTTGTAAAAGGTAATTAAGGATAAAGGACTCTAATTTTGTCCAGAACGAAATTGTTTGAGGACGCGAGATTGGCTCCCGACTTTGCTTTGGGATTCTAGGTCTGATTCCTAGTGAATTCCCGGTAAGGTATAGGTTTAGCTTCCAACTCTTACAAAATTGATGAGAGATTCTAGGTTCGATTCCTAGTGAATTCTCGGTAAGACATAGGTCTGATTCCTAAAAAATGGTGAGGATTCTAGGTTTAGTTCCTAGCGAATTCTCGGTAAGGCATAGGTTCGGTTCCTAACTCTTACAAAATTGGTGAGAGATTCTAGGTTTGATTCCTAGTGAATTCTCGGTAAGGCATAGGTCTGATTCCTAATTCCTACAAAATTGGTGAGAGATTCTAGGTTCGATTCCTAGTGAATTCCCGGTATGGCATAGGTTTGGTTCTTAACTCTTACAAAATTAATGAGAGATTCTAGGTTTGATTCCTAATGAATTCTCGGTAAGACATAGGTCTGATTCCTAACCCTCACATCTTTTGTATTGATTACTTCCCTACTTAGGGTAAGCCTGGGGTGCGAGCTTCTTCGTCACTCGACACAAGTTTGGGTCAGATTCCCAACAAGGGTAAGTCAGGTTCTTAACTCTTGTTAAAAGGTACGGATTGACTACCTTACTTTAAGGAATGTCCGTGATATGAGTTTCTCTGTCACTCAATATAGGTTCGGGTCAGATTCTTAACTCTTGCTAAAGTATGGATTGGTTTTCCTATTGCAGGTGAACATCAAGTGTACGAGCTTCTCCGTCACTCGAAACAGTTCGGGCCAGATTCCCGACAAGGTGTAGGTCAGATTCCTAACTCTTGTAAAAAAGGTGTGGATCGATTTCCATAATTGAGGACGATCCGAGACGCGGGTCATGTTCCCGACTAAAAGCTTGGGATCAGATTCCCAAGGTGGTGGGTCAGATTCCCAGCAAGGTGTAGGACAGGTTCCTAACTCTTGCTAATAGATTGAGTAGGCTGAGTACTAGTTCTTACTGAGTAACAACAGACCAACTGTATGTAATATTTGAGAGGGTGGGTCAATGGACCCAAAAACTTTGATGCTCATGCATGATACCATGAATGGTATGCTGTGCATGAAATGATGTTTTTTGCTTTTAGAGAAATGTTTTTTTTAGGTGGGTCGTGGACCCAAAAGTATTGATGATCATGCAAGATGAAATGAATGGTATGCCATGCATGAATGTTGTTTTATTTTTAGAGAAATGGTGATTTTTGAAGGTGGGTTGTAGACCCAAAAGTATTGATGATCATGCAAGATGCAATGAAGGGTATGCTATGCATGAGTATTCTTTTGCTTTGAAAGACTATCTTTCGATTTCCCTGAATTCCTTTGAGGACGCTGCCCCTAGACTCATGGGTGTTGGCTTGCTTGTCCAAATGGTTGACTTCGCAATGCACCAGGTTTACGAGTTTGCCCCTTGATAGTTCATTCTGTCTATCTTTGTGGATTCTTGAATATTCCTTCCATGCTATGAATGCTCTTGGGAGGATTAGATTGACAACTTTGATCCGCAGAGACTTTCCAGCGTCCCTTTGGCCTTCGTCCATCCAGGTGAGGAAGGATCTATGTTGAGAGACAGATCACCTTGCGTAGTTCTGAAACTGGAATTAATGCGATGCTTGTAGATGATGGACACAGCTTTTGCCCTTAGCTTCTTGGTTTATGTCTAGATCCAAGAAGTACAATCCAGGTTGACATGTTTGTGAATTTGACCCTAACTTCTGCCTAGGCTGCTCTTTGCGAGTTTTCAACCTAGCGGGTCGCTCTAACTTCTGCCTAGACTGCCCTTTCGGGTTTTCAGCCTAGCGAGCATTTTATTTTATATTTTTTTTTGGTAAAGCATCTGCACACAAATTATCAAAAATTATTTTTTTGAGAAAATTAGCAATTTGACTTTGATCAGAATGAACTTTATTAGGGTTGTAACGTGGTCAAGGGTTAAGGGTTACGAAAGAAAAGATATTTCAGGCCCAAAAAGTGTTTAAGGGTTTATGAAAACAAGGATCTTTAGGGTACTACACTACTGAAGGTGGTCATATGAACCGTCCTCCTCTATTCAATGGAGAAAAATTTGATTACTGGAAAGATAAGATAAAAGCTTTCTTTGAGACACAACAACTTGAGTTGTGGGATATAGTTCAAAGTGGTTACATTCCTCCCACTAATGCTCGTGGTGTTGCTATAGCCAGAGAAGATTGGAATGATGAGCAGAAAAAGAGATATCAAACCAATAAAAAAGCTAGATTCATTCTTATCTGTGCTATGACAAAAAAAGAATATGATAAATGTGGCAAATTTGATACTGCCAAAGAAATCTGGGACTCACTCGTTTTATCTTACGAAGGCTCTGCCCAAGTAAGAGAAACCAAAGCTAGCATGATGGTTCGCCAATATGAGTTGTTCAAAATGGAAGATGGTGAAAACATTAAAACTATGTTTGGAAGATTCCAAACACTTGTTCATGGGTTACAGGCCCTTGGAAAAAGTTACACTACACTTGACCATGTTAGAAAGATCTTGAGAAGCTTGACTAAGCAGTGGAGACCCAAGGTCACTGCTATTCAAGAAGCAAAAGATCTAAATGTCCTACGACTTAAAGATCTTATGAGTTCGTTGAAAGCTCATGAACTTGAGCTAAATGAAGAAGAACCTGTCAAAAAAAGCAAGTCTATTGCTTTGAAAGTCGCTCAACATAAAGCTAGTTCTTCCAAAGCCCTTCAGGCTGAAGAAGAAGAATCAGAAGATGAAGCTTCAGAAGGAGATGTTGACACATTAGAAGATGAGCTTGCGTTTATATCCAGGAAGATACAAAGAATGTGGAAGAAGAGAAATTTCAGGAGGAAGTTTCAGAAGAAAGATACTAAGGACAAGAAGGAAAGCAAAGACAAGGACAAAGCCTAAGTCATTTGCTATGAATGTAAGAAGCCTGGACATTTGAAGTCCGAATGTCCTAATCTTAAGGAGAAGCCCACAAGAAGTTCTTTTAAGAAAAAGAAGAAGAGCCTCATGGCTACATGAGAAGATCTAGACTTATCCTCGTCTGAGGAAGATAATCTTGCTCTCATGGCAGACACTGATCTTGACTCAGAAGAAGAAGTTGAAGAGGTAATAGTATATGATTCCTACTCTGAACTTCAACTTGCATTCGATGATCTTCTTAAGGACTCTGCCACTCTCTCTGTTGAGTATAAGAATTTAAAAAAGAAATTTTCAAAATTATCACAAGACTTTCAAGCTTTAAACAAAGAAAAATCTGTACTCAATAAAGAGAACCAGAAGCTAAAAACTGAAAATAAGCATCTGATGGATAACCAGCGTCTGGCCGCTAACAAGCAACCAGAAGCTGACCGCTACAGGCAACCTTAAATACAAATCAAATGATTATGAATATGCATTTCAAAAGTTTCTTGCAAAGAGTGTAACTCGAAGCAAGCAAGCTTCAATGATTTGGGGTGTCAGTAAAATGACAACTCATGGTCTTGGTTATATATTAGATGAACCTCCTTTAGAAAATGATTCAGCATCTGATAAATCCAATAATCATAGTAAATGCTTGCATTGTACTTACTGTAATAAACCTGGTCATTTGAAAAGTGCATGTACTGTTTTTAAAACTGTGAAGGATAAGCTTCCTTCAAGAACTAACAAGAAAAGACCCAAAAAGATATGGGTACCTAAAGATAAAATAGTCTATGTTGCAGACATGCTTAGCAACAAAGTCAACACACCTATCTTGGTACTTAGACAGTGGATGCTCGCACACATGACGGAGAAAATCATATGTTCCAAGAACTAAGGCCTAAAGAAGCTGGATTCGCTGGTTTCTGAGGAAACCGTAAAGGTAAAATAGTTGGAATTGGTCGCATTGGTAAAGGCTCTCTTCCCTCTATTGATAATGTACTTTATGTTGAAGGACTTAAACATAACTTATTGAGCATAAGTCAATTATGTGACAATGGTTATGAAGTCATCTTTACAGAAACTGGATGTCTAGTAAAAAGCAAGAAAGATGGCTCTATTTTCTTCATCACTAAGAGGAAATGTAATATTTACAAAATTGATCTCTCTGAACTTGCAAAACAAGATGTCAAGTGTCTTATGTCTGTTGACGAAGAACAATGAATTTGGCACAAGAGATTGGGTCATGCCAATTTGAGATAAATCTCAAAATTAAACAAGCACACCTTGTCGAGGCTTACCAAATCTTAAGTATCAATCTGATGCTCTCTGTGAGGCATGTCAAAGAGGAAAACAAGTTAAAACTTCTTTTCATTCAAAAAATGTTGTTTCAACCTCTAGACCACTTGAGCTTTTGCATCTTTATCTTTTTGGTCCAACAAGGACAACCTCTTTAACTGGAAAGAAATATGGGTTAGTCATTGTTGATGATTTTACTAGATGGACATGAGTTAGATTCCTTGCTCACAAAGATGAGTCATAAAAGGTATTTACTGTATTCTACAAAACAGTTCAAAATGAAAAAGGAATTTGTATTTCTTCTATTAGAAGTGATCATGGGGGAGAATTTGAAAATGAAAGCTTTCAAAAATTTTGTGATGATAATGACATCTCCCACAATTTCTCCTCTCCAAGAACACCTCAACAAAATGGTGTCGTAGAAAGGAAAAATAGGTCCCTCCAAGAAATGGCCAGGGCCATGATCAATGAAGCTAATATTGCAAAACATTTTTGGGAAGAAGCAGTAAACACAACTTGTTACATTCAAAATAGAATTCTTATTAGACCTATTTTGAAGAAGACTCCATATGAACTGTGGAAAGGTAGAAAACCAAACATATCATATTTTTATTCATTTGGTTGTACTTGTTATATTTTGATTACTAAGGATCAGCTTGGTAAGTTTGATTCAAAAGCTGACAAAGGAATCTTTTGGGATATTCTGAAAGATCTAAAGCTTTTAGAATATACAATAAAGAAACTATGACAGTGGAAGAATCCATTCATGTCAAATTTGATGACAAGAAGCCTGACACAGCCATGTCAGATCTAGATGAATTATTTTCAGAATTAAATATAGGTGATATTACAAAGAGTGAACCTATATCTTCATCGTCCGATGGTGACCAGACACAAGAATCTTCGGAAGCTGAAGCCAAAAAGAGCTGGAAGTACAAAACCAATCATCCTAAAGATCAAATCAAAGGAGAACCTGGAGATAGAGTAAGAACCAGATCCTCTTTTAAAGAGCATGCAGATATGGCACTACTCTCAGAAATGGAACCTAAAACGATTGATCAAGCATTGGAAGATAAAGGTTGGATTCTGGCCATGCAAGAAGAGTTGAATCAGTTCCAAAGAAATGATGTATGGAAGCTAGTTACTCTACCAGAACATAAGCAAGCTATTGGTACTAAATGGGTATTTAGAAACAAGCTTGATGAAGATGGAAAGGTTGTGAGAAACAAGGCAAGATTGGTTGCTCAAGGTTACTCACAGGAAGAAGGAATTGATTTTACTGAAACATTTGCACCTGTTGCATGGTTAGAAGCTATACGCATTTTACTTTCATTTGCTGCACACCATGATATAATTCTTTATCAAATGGATGTGAAAAGTGCTTTCTTGAATGGTTTTATAACTGAGGAAGTCTTTGTAAAACAACCTCTTGGATTCGAAGACATTGAATTTCCAGAACATGTCTTCAAGCTTAAAAAGGCCTTGTACGGTCTTAAGAAAGCTCCCAGAGCATGGTATGAAAGACTGAGTACATTTTTGATGAAAAATGGTTTTACCAGAGGTCTAGTAGACACTACTATTTTTAGAAAAACATCAAACAAGCATTTTATATTTGTTCAAATATATGTTGATGACATTATTTTTGGAGCTACTAATGAAAGCTTTTGCAAAGAATTTTCTAAGCTAATGCAGGCTGAATTTGAGATGAGCATAATGGGTGAACTAAAGTTCTTCCTTGGAATTCAAATCAAACAATGCAATGATGGTATCTATATACATCAAAGCAAATATATCAAGGAATTGCTAAAGAAATTCAAAATGGTGGATTGCAAACCTATGTGCACTCCTATGCATCCCACGTGCATTCTTGGTAAAGATGAAACTGATAAAAGGTAGATCAGAAAATGTACAGAGGGATGATTGGGTCTCTACTTTATCTTACAGCTTCAAGACCTGATATTATGTTTAGCGTCTGTCTGTGTGCTAGATTTCAATCAGATCCTAGAGAATCACACTTGAGTGCTGTTAAAAGAATTTTTAGATATTTGCAAGGATCTCCTAATCTTGGTTTGCTTTATAAGAAATCAAAAGATTACAAGTTAGCGAGTTTACGTGATCTTTGACTTTCTTTGGAGACCGAATTGAAAGAAAAAGCACAAGTGGAGGCTACCAATTCCTTGGAGCAAATCTTATGTCTTGGTCAAGCAAAAGGCAAAGCACGATTGCACTCTCAACAGCAGAAGCTGAATATATTTCAGCAGCAAGTTGCAGCTCTAAACTTCTGCGGATGAAATATCAACTTTTAGATTATCTGATAAAAGAGAGTAACATTCCTATCTTTTGTGATAATACTTCTGCAAGCTGTCTTACTAAAAATCCCATATTGCATTCACGAGCCAAACACATTGAGATTAAGCATCATTTTATAAGAGACTATGTTCAGAAGGGAACTCGAAATAAAATTTGTAGACACTGATCATCAGTGGGCTGACATATTTACAAAACCCCTTGCTGAAGATAGATTCAATTTTATAAGAAAAAATTTAAATTTTCATCTTATAGAAGAATGATTAATCTCAGCGTCCGATGATATGCATCATCTCAGCATCTGGTATGACATAAGCATGTATACGTGTAAGCATTTTATGTGTCATGTGCATCATAACTCAGCGTCTGGTGAATCGGTTGCGTGCATCCGAGCGCACACACACGTGTAAAGGACTTAAGCGTCTCATCACATCTCACTGAGTCATGATTATTTATGTTTTCAATAAAAAAAATTTTCTTGATTTTACTTTTCTTTTGGTGTCTTCATTTAATGAAAAGGGGAATCTTTATTTTCTTTTCATTTTGATTTTTTTTTTTGGAAATGCGAAGCTGTTTTTGAAAAAGGACTGTATCATTTTCTATCAACTTTCCCACTACTCCACATTTTTCGCTCCATCACTTCACTCTGTTTCTACTTGCAAAAATTATTTTCTCTCTCTCTGTGTGATTTCAAACCCTAACACCTCCATTACCCACTCTGCAACTGCTACCATGGCCAATAAAAAGGTTGGACAATATACTGCTGCCTACGATGTCTTCTCGGAAGCAAAACTTATGAATGAAAACAGAATTGATTTTGAGAATTTCAAGCTCTATGGTTTTGATTTTGAAGAAGGTTTGAAGAAACTGGGTTTGAAAAATTATTTTATCTGGGAACCAGTTGATGTGTTGAGCTATGCTATAAAGGAATTCTGGGGGAACGCTCATCTACTTCCGGGTGAAATTATTGAAGGACATATCAGAGGTTTCAAGTTACGTTTCACTATAAACTCTATCGCTCAGACCATCAAGTGCCCTTGTGAAGGAATCAGTTACTATGCTAACTGGGTTGACGCTTACAGAGGTTTGGAAAACGTCAACGAAGCTCTGTTTGAAAATTATCGTGAGTTGAAGAAGAAGAACATAACTCCCACTGCCAAAGATTTGAAAAGCCACTACAGAGTATTGCACAAAATCATCGCTAAGAGCGTGATTCTAAAGGCTGGTTCAAGCGACATAGTGAACTATGAGCAAAAGTTCATTATGAGAAACTATATGGATGGAAAGAAAATCAACCTGCCAAGGTTGATTATCAATAATCTTGTTAATGCTCTTGTCTTTTCAAGGAAAAGTGTTGATAAAAAGAATATTGTCAAGGTTATCCCTTATGGAGTTCTTCTTTCCATAATGATGATAAAAGATGGTATTGTGAGAAAGCTTGGTGATCTGACAAACAAAGAAGAAAGAGATAAATACTTTGGTGTTGGTCTTTGTTGTTCGATCCGAGGTTTTTGGAGTCAACACCTGGTAAGAATGCAATTGATAACTGGTACTATGATCAAGAAGGTAAAACTAGAGCAACAAGAAGGAGAAATCATTGCAAATGTTGGTGAAGGTGAAAAGAAAACCACCGTAAGCTCAATTCTTTGGTGTAAAGAGACTGCTGAATCTCCTGTAAGGGAGACAAGAAGAATGAAATCAAGGTGGTTCCTGCACCTACGGTTGATGAACCGTAAGATGAGGACAATCCCCATCAGAAGATCTTGGAGAAGAAGAAAAAGTCAACAGCTGAAAAAGATGTTTCAGCGTCTGATCAAGGAAAGCAAGTTCCTCCTCCACCTCCTACCGTTGTTGCCTCTAAAGGAACAAAGAGAAGGTTGGGTAGGTCTTCTGAGCTTAACCCAAAGGTACTTGACTTAACTGTTGATGAGTCAGTATCTATTTTTGATTCTCATGATGTTATTCCTGCACCTCCATTGTCTGTTTCACAACCACAAACCCAAACACAAACCCAAACACAAACCAAGAAAACCAGAATGAGCCTACAACAAACCTCTACCCTTATCCCCACAAAACCGACCCAAACACAATCCAATACACTCAACTTAGACCAACCACAAATATCCTCAGATACCTCACTTACTACATATATTTCCAAACTTCACTCTCATCCCTTCAACCTGTTATTCAAAGTACCTCCCATCAATCCATTCAAACCCTACACACCTAGAAACTAAACAATCACTAAAACCACTCTCACCCCACTCACCCTCACCTAAAAATCTACAGATTTCAGTGGAAGGAAGAATGTCTCACGCATTAACAAACCTCGGTTTGTTAAGTATGAGTCATATCACAGCATCTACAATCATCCTTCTACTTGGCATTTGAAAACCTTCACCTCTGGAGTTGCCAGACTGGAGATTGCCTCTCCAATGAATACTGCTTTCAAAGATGGAGAAGGCCATTTTGAGATGACTTTCAAAGGAAGATTAAGACCGGAACCTGGTAGCATAGCAATTCCTTTCTCTGTTGACCTTCTTAAGTTCCTGCCTCAGATTGAACCTCTCACATTGGAAGAGTGTGGAAGGTGGATTACGGATGAAGAAGCTGCCTTCATGGCACACTGTCTTGAAATGAAAAAGCTCGAAGTTATTAGACAATTCAGAGATCCTTCTTCTGTATCCGTAAAGATTGTTCCAGATAGACAAAGGTGGCTACCTTGGTCTATTCCTGGGAAGAGGAAAGAACCTGCACCTGGCAAGTTGCCACACAGCAAGATCAGACTCAAAGAATATGAGAAGGCTCCTCAGAAGTTTAATCTTAAAGAATTCTCTGAGCTTCCGATTGACAAGATTACTGAGGACCATGCCAGAAGGTTTTACCTCAGTTCTCTGAAGGAAGACGAATGGAGAACTGGCTCCTCAAATTGTTGCAATGCTGAGAAAGCAAAAATTCCCACAGTTGGCACTGTCAGAAAAGTTCCTGACACAAATCTTGGAACATCATATTTTGATGACACATTTATGAGTTCAGTGATCAGGCCTCTAGACTGCATGAAGATATATGTCCAATGGGCTGCTGTGACTAAGCACTTTGACATTGGATTTATCTAGAATCAATGGTCTGAGTCTTGGAAAGACAAAGCTCTGTTGCCATGCCTTTCCCCTTGGTGCTTGATGAAGATGACAGGAAAAATCTGCGAAGAGTATACCTGGCAGAAAATGAAGGACTCTCTTTCGCTTTTGGAGCATTGAGCATCTTTATCAGACGAGTATGGGGAGAAGATGCTGGAAACAAGTTTGACTCTTTTACTGCTGATGTGTTTCTGCACAGAGACATTATCTTTATGGATTTGCTGTATCCAGAAGATGTGAAGAAAAGAAGGGAAATTCAGGTAGAATCTGAGCAGAGAAAACGTGGAAAGGTCATCAAATGATATAAGACCAAATGATGCATTCTTTCAAAGAGCTCAATGTAAGAAGGAACCGAGATCAAGTCGTCTAATTTGGTGCTAGCAGAGCATTAGAAGATGAAACCTGCACCAGTATCAGAAGCTGGACCTTCCACTTCTACTTCTACTCCTGCAGTTGAGATGGTCACTATTCCTAAAGAAGAGTTTGAAGAAATGAAGGCCACAAACCTGAAGGTTGCTTAGTTGGAGAATGCTTTGAAATTACTCTATGGACGTCTTAACATTCCTCTACCACCTCCACCAAATCTTTGATTTTTTTTTTTGTGTGATATAAAGTTGTTTTTGGGTACTCTTACATATATATATATATGTATACACTTTTGACTCTGATATTCAAATTTTTCTAAGTCTTATTTTGACTATGATGTGTTTTACACTCTTTTTGTCTGATGACAAAAGGGGGAGTAAAAGAAAGGTTTGATGAACACGTGAAAGTCTGATTGACTAATTCACCGTCCAATGTTCAAAGTCCGATGGATACGCTGAAACTGAAGTATCACGCATAATATTTCATACATAACATTTATGTTGGTTATTTATTGCTATAATACCTATAATGCTTTGATATTCATTGATCCAGTACTCTGATAATGATCAATAACTTTGGTACAATAAAAATCTTTTTGATAAAATGAAATCAGCATCCGATCTCACTTTGTTAAATGAATATATGCTCTGATACATCTACGTATTTTTGCGATCACACAAATGAATTTGTTTATCAATAATCGCTCTAATACCTGAATTGTTCATATATATCTAAATTGTTGAATTCAGGGGGAGACCCTTGATATTATTTTGAAATTAAATTGTTCATCAACCTTGGATATTTGTCATCATCAAAAAGGGGGAGATTGTTGGAACCTAAACGATTGAGAAGTTTAGACCCTCATTAATTTTGATGATAACAAAGTATTTTCAAGAGAACAATTTATCTTCTAACATATCTTTGAGTGTACAGGTATCAAAGCTTCATATATTTGTACAAAACACTCAAGAAAGAAGAAGAAATTTACAAGAGAATTGAATACACTCCACTGATGTCAGCGACCGAACTCACTCCAGCGTCTTGCTAACAGCGAGCATCCGGTAGTGTTACTCTTTGACACGTGGAATACTCAATTGCTGCGAGCGTCCGTCCTCTGTTCTGAGCGAGCGTCTGATATCTTTATTGAAGCACGTGATGCTCACGTTTTTGCTCTTAACCTCAGAATGTTCTGGAGCAGAATTCGAATTTGATTTTGTGCGCTCATTTTGATGTACGATGAAGCAAAGGTGACACCTTTAGCATAAGATAAAAATCGTACAAGACAATTGTGAAAAGCAGATAGTACGAAAACGGTAATATGTACTATTCTGATATTCTCTGGAAAAGAAGAAAATGACTACATTTCAAATTACCTCACTCAATGAATATGAGCTATTTTTTTACTGCAAACGGTAATATCCCTGAAGTCTCCTATAAATACCCCAAGGTATTCATTGAAGAAGTAGGCCAAAATTAAGACTGAAATTGCTAGAACAAATTCTGAGAAAGAAAAACTTTATTTTGGAAGCATCATCACTCTGAGTGAGCAATCAAATTTCGTGCTAAGTCTCTGGTCTACAAAGAACTGAACTCAGCGTCTTATACTTTCTTTTAGAAAGCTACTCTGTTTTGAGCTTAATCTTTTCATCCTCTCTGTGAGAGTTATTTTGATTGTATTCAAAGAATATTCTCTTTGTATGCTTGATATTTGACCTAGTTAAGGCTTTGTTCCTCAAAGGCTCGATCGTACTGAGTCGTTTTGAGAAGTTGAGAGTATTGTCAAGTTTGTGACAGTAGAATACTCTTGAGAAAAATTGTAATCAGTTGATTATAGTGAAAAATCCTTCAAGATCGAAGGGATTAGACGTAGCTACCAGTTGGTGGTGAACTAGTATAAATCTCTGTGTCTCTTACTTTACTGCTTTACATTTATCTTTACCTTGCTTAGTAAAACAAGTTTTCATAAACGGTTTTCTTTCCTGCATCCGGTTAGTCTCTCATCACCCGGTTAGTTTCTCAGCGTCCGATAAACAAACAGTTTTGAAAAATCTGTGTTCTTAGTGCTTTTAACTTAAAGTTTGCGAAAAGTTTTTGAACACAATTCAACCCCCTTCTTGTGTTCACGTTCAATGACATGACAGCCACATAGGAATTAAAAATTATTATTTTTGTTGACTCACTTACCACGTGGACGACAAGTCAATTAAAACGTCTATGTGGCAAAGTCCATCTGGATCTCCATTTGGAAAATTATCAACATTTTAATGCAGGGACTAAAGTTGCAAACGGATAATAAGTGGGGGACCAAACACCTAAAAAAATATTTGTAGGGACTAAACGTAGATTTTGAAAACTTTATAGGGACTAAAAAAATATTTAACCATAAATATTAACTACCAACAATAGAATTATACATTAATGTTATTTCAAGTAATTTTCAAATGACAATAAGAATGCATTTTTTTTTTAAAAAAAAGAAAGGAGTCTTGTTAAAACCTTCTAATGCAAAACCTTCCTTAGGAAAAAAAATCTAGAAAGAAAAAGAGTACTCCTCCATGCTTTTATTAAAAAATATTTGACAATAAGAATGCATTGATTTAGTTGATAATTAAATTTTTTAAGATGATTTTATAAAATAATTTATATAGTATTCGATAATAATTAGAATTAAAAAATAGTATAAAAGGCTGTATATTATTAAAAGTCGGTTAAAAAAAGAGAGTTGTGCTAGGGTTTTCTTCTTTTCAGGTTTCTTGCAATATAAGGTATCACCTTAAAGGCTCAACCTCTTGCACCACCTGATAGTGGTGGTGGGGGTTCTATTTCACGTTTGGCTGAGAAGGGGAAATAGGTTCAACAGGCTGAAGTTGAGTTGGTTTATCGCATCAAGACTAATGAAAGAAGACATGATGAGAGTTTCATGCGAGTGGATTCAAACCCTTTGAGGGAGGAAGAGTGGATGATGAGTTCTAATGTGGACAATCTTTCTTGATGAAAACGCGAGTAAAGATCTGAGTTACGGTGATGGCGCTGATGGGAATACACTGGCTATTATGGCAAGTGTGGATGATCGTGGTTACCCAAGTTTGAAGTTGAGTAAGATGGAGAAAGAACGTTTAAAGTGGTCATGGAACCACACTTAGTGGTTAGGCTTCTTGGAAAAAAGATTAGCTAACTTACCCTAAAGAAGAAACTTGAGCAGTTATGGGCAAGGAAAGAGAGTATTCAAATCATTGATGTGGATAGCAATTTTTTCTTTATCCGGTTTCAATGTGTGGAGGATTATGATTTTGCACTCAGCACTCACAGGAGGCCCTTAGCTCCTCTATGATCATTCGCTACAACAATAAGTATGGCCACTAAAAGTTTTACTAGCAATCCGGGGTCACTAAAAGATTTAGCGGCCATTAATCTGATTGCTGGTAAAGGCTTGTTTAATTGCCGGTAAAAATATTGAACCTTTAGTGGCAATTGTAGTTTCGATTTTTATGGCCACTCAAAGTATCTCTACCCATCCATTTATCCTTTCATTTAACGGCATCTGAGAAGGCTTTCAAGTGCCGGTAAAAATTATGCTCATGTAGTCTTCAGCACTAGACACATAGGCACACAAAAAATATAGAAATATTATATAAAAGCTAAACTTTAGCGCACAGAACTAGAAATAAGGCGAAAAAACATAATAATTATGACAATTAGTAAGAGATAAATAATAGTGATAGATAATATGCAAACTTACTAGATTAATAAATAAACTAATCAATAAACAGAAATCATTTTCTGTAGAACCAAAAGTTAGCAAACTAAACCAGCAGTGTGATATTTTGTGTTATAACTTTGGCAAATGCAAAACTATTCAACATTGAACATTGGTGCAAAGACAACATACCATAACCATAGTGTTCATTGATCTTTATCTGATCCTGCAATAATAGTCATAAAATAGTAAATTGAGCAAAATATAGAGAACATTGAAGGTTAAATTGGGTAAGGGACTAGGGAAATTTGTAAATTGCAAATTACAAAGAGTCTAATTCAGGTTCATAATATCATTCCTTTGTTCACCATAATAACTCATAAATTTAGCAAAGAGCAAAGCAGGGCACAACATCTTCAGGATTGGTATCAACCACAGAACCAATATTATTTGCAGCATAAATCGCTTTTCCACAGGAAAATATAATAGAAAAAGACAAAAATATTTGTTAAAAAGCAAAACCCAGCTGAAGTTGACACTGTATTGCATTGAATATATGACTTGCCCCTGTCAAGTGTCAACCCATATCCTCATCCTACACAAGGTTGAAAACAAAGATGCTGGCTCGCCATGCTGCAGAATATGAATGTGCCAAACCATGTAGATAGTAGCCATAACGTCAACAACAATAACCTTCAACTTGGGTGTTTCATTTTCTCACTCGACAATAACCGCATCCTACACGTTCAGGTGTGCCAGCCATGGAAGCTGACTAGCAATAAAAATTGTTTACCTGACCAGCAAGAAGAGGAGTATCAGCTGCAAGTTTTGATGCACCAGACCCTGGTGTACGTACAGGTCAATTCTGAAAATGGGTACAATATACGCAAGGAAGTTATAACAAAAGGATGCCCAAAGGCCAATACTTCAATAAAGCAACTACAAAAAAATAAAAAAAAGATGGCTACAAATCTGAAGCATATATAGAAAGAATAATCATATACTACAGGCAATAGAAATAATAATCATATACCGCAGGTAATATAAAGAACCTCCATAATGCATGAAAACATATGTATAAACACATATTCAAGCTCAGCAATCCTTCAATGAATATTGGCCGGGTGATGCTATGGTGTTGCATTATGATGTATAGAACTTAAAAGGAACAATATTTTTTCCAGTACCAATTTTCTTAGAATTGAATTCCCAAAGTGTATCTTTGTCGAGTGTAGGAACAGAGACACCACGAGGAATATAGACATCACCAGATCATTTAGCAATAGTTTTCAAAGGTCTCTGTTTGGACATAAAATATCCAAGATTGATAATTACAGGCCGAGAAAGGGAAATATTAATTATCTGAGTTTGTTGGCAATTGAAGTCAGACATAAGTTATAATTGAATGTTCATAGAGGAAAGACAAACCTGAATTCCATCAAAAATATTTTCCAATATTCCAAGTCCGAACTCCACAAGCAATGGAAAAGGATGCATATACAAAGTTTGCAATTACATTACAGGCTTGAGCATTAGAATAATAGAAGAGAAAATCAAACACTTGCTTTCATCACCAATAAACATCTATTCAAAGATGTTCATTCTTGTTATGTCAGGACTTAGAAGTTAATTTAATATACAAATTTAAAACTGACAAATTTGAAGGTAAAACACTATAGGATAGGAACATCTCAGTATTTCACGCTCTCAGTGTTATTTTAAAACATAGTTCCATTCAGTCAACAACAACGAAGCACCTTAAAGTCTAAACCAAAAATTGCTTTATTCATAATGCAAAATAGACATAAGCAGCATCTTCAACTATGCTTACTTAGCCACTTGAAGATTGGGGTTTGATCCTGTAGGAAAAATGAAACCATAGGAAGAGAGAAAACGCAAACTAAGAACTGAGATTTTCAATTGAAACCAATGTTATATTGTTGTCAATTCAGGAAGCAAATATTCTAAACCAGTAATGAAACATGCACGCAGTAGATTCATTTTCTAAATAAACAGATACTCTACGTTTATGCTTATGTTTCACTTTTTACATTTATCAAAAGTTGTATGATTTGACTGTATACATATATTTTTCAATGAAAGTAAAAATAGAATTTTGCTTATAAACAAAAGCGGAGTAATAGCTTGGAGCATTGTTACAAGAGAATAAGAGGCTAGGGCTCGAAACAGAATACAACGTGCGAGCGAGTTGAATATCCCAATTCTGAAACGTATCAACTAAAAAAAAAAAAAAAAACAAGTGTTTTCACCTTTTCCAAGCATAAACAAGTGTTCTGCAGAATCAATCCCAAAAGAAGAAAACGAAATGAGATAGATCGCAAGAGAAGAAAACGGCTCTGATAGATGAAATAGCAACAGAAGAAATCGCAAAAGAAGAAAATGTTCAGATACTCACCATTTCCGAAGAGATCGTCGAAGAACTGGAGTCGATTTGAAGAATGAGATTGAGCTCCGAGAGAGAGAAAGAGGTACGAGGGTTTGCAAATTAGGCGAGGATTAAGCGCAGATTCAACATCTTCCCAATCAATGTTCTTCTCATTGCTAAATTAGGGCTTGTGAATGTGTAATCAACGAGTTGGCTGCGGAATGAAGAAACTGCAAAAAGAATTAGAAGAAACTAAAAACAAAGAGAAGCGAGTAAATAAGCAAGTAAATACTCAATGGTCACAAAAAATTTCAATTAGAATATTAGATGATAAAATACCGACAATCAGGTTATTACAAATTTCAATTAGAATATTAGATGTCTTTTGCGGTAGTGATTACTTATCGGTCAGGAAGTGGGAAACCAATTTCAAACCATATGCAACCAAGATCAATTGGCTTGCGGTTTGGGTTAGGCTACCTAAATTTCCAGTAGAATTTGCTAAAGAAGAAGATCTGTGAAACTCTGTTTCTCATTTGATCAAGTGTTTACAATATGAAAGCTGAGTTCTTAATCTTCAACAAGACTTATATAGAATGATAAAGAACTCTAACAAACTGCCAAGCTGGCATAACTCCCTAACCACCAAAGTCAGGCTGGCACTAACCAACTAACTGAACCAAAACTAACAGTCCAACTGGCATTCCAGCTGGCTGGTCAAAGGGTCAAATATTCAAACTTTACAATTATGACCGGACTCCCCCACAAGACAGGGGTCGAAGAAGAACAACCTCGAGCTTGGTTCTCAAATCCTCGGAAACCGAAGTACCTAAAGGCTGTAAGTGCATCCGCACTTAGCCGGGCGTGAACATGTCAATATTGAGAGTCTTGGCTACAACCTTTTCTCTGACAAAGTGGATGTCAAGCTCTATATGTTTGGTGCGGGCATGAAGAATGTGATTATGAGATAGCAAGACTGCACTTAAGTTGTCACACAACGTTGTCGTGGAAAAACTCGCACATTAAGCCCTGGCCGTAAGAGATTCAAGCCACACTCAGCCTGGGGGATGTCAGGTGAGCCATGCCTCTATACTCTACTGACTGACCCAGCTACACTGCGGTCGCTTTGAACTCCAAGAGACTAGATTAGGTCCAAAGAAGATGCAAGAACCCGATGTTGACCTTTTGTCATCAGGATCACTAGCCCAGTCAATGTCACTGTATGCTCTAAGGGAAAACTTGTTATCAGGAGCAACAGGTTGAAGAAGTAAACCATGAGTGGAATGTTGGAACCTAAACGATTGAGAAGTTTAGACCCTCATTGATTTTGATGAGAACAAAGTATTTTCGCCAGCCAATTTATCGCCTAACATACTCGAGTGTATAGTATCAAAACTTCATATATTTTGAAACACTAAGGAAGAAGAAGAAAATTACAAAGAATCACACTGCAATCCACTGTCGGCACCTAACAGCTTCGCCATATCAAGCCCGTAGGCATTTTTGACACGCGGAATACCACCGTCAGCCTGCCCGCCCGCTCGAAGAAGCTGCACCGACTTTAATGAAGCACGCGATGATCAGCCGTTCTACCTCTGATCGCTAGGAACGACCGACTGATTTTATGCGCTACATTTTGATGTACGAGGAAGCAAAGGTTGCACATTTAGCATAAGACAAAATCGCATAGCGCAATCGCAAACGCAGATAGTATGAAACGCAGAATGTGTATTATTCGATATTCTCTCGAAAGGGAAGAAAACTACATTTCAAATTACCTCACTCAATGGAAATGAGATATTTTTATCGCAATAGCATCACCCAGACTCTATAAATACCCAAGGTAATCGAAGAGAAGTTGAAAATCAGCCGGTAAGAAACTTCATTCTCAAAACAATATTACCCGTTGAGCAATCAAGTTTCGCGCCAAGTTTCGTCTACAAAGAATCAACTCAGCGTCTTATACTTTCTTTTTAAAAGCCATTATGTTTTCAGCTTAATCTCATCCTTCTCCGGAGAGATATTTTGATTGTATTCAAAGTATAATCTTTTGTAAACCTGTGATTTGGCCCGTTAAGGCTTTGTTCCTCAAAGGCTCGACCGGCTTGAAGTCGCTTTGAGAAGTGTTGAGAGTTTGTGACAAGAATACTGAGAAAATTGTAATCGCTGATTATAGTGAAAAATCTTTCAGAACGGTGATTAGACGTATTAGTTGATGGTGAACTAGTATAAATCTTTTCTTCCTCTTATCGCTTACATTTATCTTTACACTGCTTAGTAAAACAAGTTTTCATAAACGGTTTCATTTTCTGCATCTGGTTTATTTCTCTGCATCTGATATACAAACAGTTTTGAAAACTTGTTTTACTGAGCAGTGTAAAGATAAATGTAAAGCAGTAAAGGAAGAGACACAGAGATTTATACTAGTTCACCACCAACTGGTAGCTACGTCTAGTCCCTTCGTTCCTGAAGGATTTTTCACTATAATCAACTGATTACAATTTTCCTCAAGAGTATTCTACTGTCACAAACTTGACAATACTCTCAACTTCTCAAAACGACTCAGTGCAGTCGAGCCTTTGAGGAACAAAGCCTTAACTAGGCCAAATACAGTTTACAAAAGAGATTATACTTTTGAATACAATCAAAATATCTCTCACAGAGAGGATGAAAAGATTAAGCTTAAAACAGAATAACTTTTTAAAAGAAAGTATAAGATGCTGAGTTCAGTTCTTTGTAGGCCAGAAACTTGGCACGAAACTTGATTGCTCACTTGAGTAATATTGCTTTCAGAATGAAGTTTCTTCACAGTTTTTCCAACTTCTCTTCAATGAATACCTTGGGGTATTTATAGGAGTCTTCAAGGGTATTACTGTTGCAGTAAAAATATCTCCTTTCCATTGAGTGAAGTAATTTGAAATGTAGTCCTTTTCTTCCTTTCCAGAGAATACCAGAATAGTACACATTACTGTTTTCGTACTATCTGTTATTTGCAATTGCCTTGTACGATTTTTGTCTTATGCTAAAGGTGTCACCTTTGCTTCCTCGTACATCAAAATGAGCGCATAAAATCAAATTCGAATTCTGATCCACAACAGTCTGAGGCTAAGAGCAAAAACGTGATCATCACGTGCTTCATTAAAGAGATCAAATGCTCGCTCAGAACAAAGGACGGACGCTCGCAGCAATTGAGTATTCCACGTGTCAAAGAGTAACACTACTGGACGCTTGCTGTTAACAAGACGCTGAAATGAGTTCGGACGCTGACACTAGTGGATTGTATTCAATTCTTTTGTAGTTTTCTTCTTCTTCCTTGAGTGTTTCGTACATATATATGAAGTTTTGATACCTATACACTCAAAGACATATTAGAAGATAAATTGTTCTTCTTGAAAATACTTTGTTATCATCAAAATCAATGAGAGTCTAAACTTCTCAATCGTTTAGGTTCGAACAATCTCCCCCTTTTTGATGATGACAAATATCCAAGGTTGATGAACAATTTAGTTTCAAAATAATATCAAGGGTCTTCTCTTGAATTTAACAATTTAGATATATAAGAACAATTCAGGTATTAAGGTGATTGTTGATAAACAAATTTATTTAAGTAATCACAAAAAATACGTAGATGTATCAGAGCATGTGTTCATTTAATAAATTGAGATCGGATGCTGATTTCATTTTATCAAAAAGATTTTCATTATACCAAATTTATTGATCATTATTAGAGTACTGGATCAATGAATATCAATACATTAATAGATATTAGAGCAGAATAACCGCACAAATGCTATGTATGAAATGATATGCGTGATACTTCTGTTTTAGTGTATCCATCGGAGTTTGAACATCGGACGGTGAATTTGTCAATCAGACTTTCACGTGTTCATCAAACTTTACTTTTACTCCCCCTTTTGTCATCAGACAAAAAGAGTGTAAAGCACATCATAGTCAAAATATGGCTTAAAAAAATTTGAATATAAGATATAGGTATATATAAACAGATAATCAGATATAGGTATATATAAACAGATAATCAGAGCAAAAACAATGTATATATATATACGAGTATCAAAAAAAAATATTTTATATCACACAAAAAAAAATTTAAGGGTTTGGTGGAGGTGGTGGAGGGATGTTGAGACGTTCATATAATAACTTCAGTGTATTCTCCAGCTGAGTAACTTTCAGGTTAGTGGCCTTCATTTCTTCAAACTCTGTTTTAGGAATGGTGACCATCTCAACTGTAGGAGTAAAAGTAGAAGGTCCAGCTTCTGATACTGGTGCAGGTTTCATCTTCTGATGCTCTGCTAGCACCCAGTTGGATAGCTTCAGTCTCAAGTCCTTCTTCTGTTGAGCTCTTAGAAAGAATGCATCATTTGGTATAAACCATTTGATGAGACTTCCAAGTTTCCTCTGCTCAGATTCTGCCTGAATTTTCCTTCTTTTCTCCACCTCTTCTGGATACAGCAAATCCATGAAGATGTTTTCTCTATGCAGAAGCACATCAGCAGTGAAAGCATCAAACTTGTTTCCAGCATCTTCTCCCCATATTCTTCTGATGAAGGCACTCAATGCTTCAAAAACGAAAGAGAGTCCTTCATTTTCTGCCAGGTATATTCTTCATAGATTTTCCCTGTCATCTTCTGTAAGCACTAGGGGGACGAGGCATGGTAACAAGGCTTTGTCTTTCCAAGACTCAGACCATTGACTCCAAGAAAATCCAATGTCGAAGTGCTTGGTCACAACAACCCATTGGACATATATCTTCATGCAGTCAAGAGGCCTGATTACTGAACACCTGAACGTATCATCAAAGTAGGTAGTTCCCAGATTGGTGTCAGTAACTTTGCTGATAGTGCCAATTGTTGGAATTGTGGCTTTCTCGGCATTGCAGCAGTTTGAGGAGCCAGTTCTCCATTCATCTTCCTTCAGAGAACTAAGGTAAAACCTTCTGGCATGATCCTCAGTGATCTTGGCAATCAGAAGCTTAGAGAATTCTTTAAGATTATACTTCTTGGGAGCCTTCTCATACTCTATGAGCCCAATCTTGCTGAATGGCAGCTTGCTAGGAGCAGGTTCTTTCCTCTTTCCAGGAATAGACCAAGGTAGCCACCTTTGTCTATCTGGCACAGTCTTTACGAATACTGAAGAAGGATCCCCGAACTGTCTGATAACTTCAATTTTCTTCATCTCAAGACAGTGTGCCATGAAGGCAGCTTCTTCACCCGTGATCCACTTTCCACACTCCTCCAGTGTGAGAGGTTCAGTTTGAGGTAAGGATTTCGGAAGGTCAACA
The DNA here is from genome assembly GCA_037113605.1 of Calophaca sinica. Taxonomy (NCBI): domain Eukaryota; kingdom Viridiplantae; phylum Streptophyta; class Magnoliopsida; order Fabales; family Fabaceae; genus Calophaca; species Calophaca sinica. The sequence continues at coordinate 100,299,340 of CM073735.1, read as the reverse complement.
GAGAAAGGAATTGCTCTGCTGCCAGGTTCTGGTCTTAATCTTCCTTTGAATGACATCTGAAAATGGTCTTCTCTATCCTTGAAGGTAGCATTCATTGGAGAGGCAATCTCCAGTCTGGCAACTCCAGAGGTGAAGGTTTTCAAATGCCATGTAGAGGGGCGATTGTAGATGCTGTGATATGAAGGTTTGTTAATGCACGAGACATTCTTCCTTCCTCCGAAGTCTGTAGGTTTATGGGTAATGGTGAGTGAAGTGGGAGTGGTTTTGATGATTGTATAGGTTTTAGGTGTGTAGGGTTTGAAGGGATTAATGGGAGGTACTTTGAATAATAGGTTAAAGGGTGATAGTGAAGTTTGGAAATGTATGTGGTAAGTGAGGTATTTGAGGAAATTTGTGGTAGGTCAAGGTTGAGTGTATTGGATGGTGGATGGGTAGGTTTTGAGGGAATGAGGGTAGAGGTTTGTCGTAGGCTTATTCTGGTTTTCTTAGTTTGTGTTTGAGTTTGTGGTTTTGAAACAGACAATGGGGGTGCAGGAATAATATCACGAGAATCAAAGACAGATACTGACTCATCAGCAGTAAAGTCGAGTACCTTTGGGTTAAGCTCAAAAGATTTAACCAGCCTTCTTTTTGTTCCTCTAGGGGCAACAACGGCAGGAGGAGGAGAAGGGACTTGCTTCCCTTGACCGGACGTTGAAGCATCCTTTTCTGCTGTTGGCTTATTCTTTTTCTCCAAGACCTTTCTGATAGGAATTCTATCCTCATCTTCTGGTTCCTCAACAGTAGGTGCAGGAGCCACATTCTGTTTCATTCTTCTTGTCTCCCTTAAAGGAGATTCAACAGGTCTCTTCACACCGGCCATTGAGCTTCTGGTGGTTTTCTTTTCAGCTTCTCCTTCCTGTTGCTCTAATTTCACCTTCTTGATCATAGAGCCAGTTATCAACTGCATTCTGACTAGACTGTTGATTCCAAAAACTTCAGGATGAACAACAGCGCCAACACCAACATATTTTTATTTTTCTTCTGTGTTGGTAGAGTCAACCAGCTTTCTCAGAACACCATCTTTAATCATCATTATGGAGAGAAGAACTCCATAAGGGATAACCTTGACGATATTCTTTTTATCCACACTCTTCCTTGAGAAGACAAGAGCATTTATAAGATTGTTGATAATCAACCTTGGCAAGTTGATTTTCTTCACATCCATATAGTTTCTCATAATGAACTTTTGCTCGTAGTTCACTATGTCGCTTGAACCAGCCTTCAGAATCACGCTCTTAGCGATGATTTTGTGCAGTACTCTGTAGTGGCTTTTCAAGTCTTTGGCAGTGGGAGTTATGTTCTTCTTCTTCAACTCTTGATAGTTTTTGAACAGGGCTTCGTTGACGTTTTCCAGTCCTTTGTAAGTGTCAATCCAGTTAGCATGGTAACTGATTCCTTCACAAGGGCACTTGATGGTCTGAGCGATAGAGTTGATGGTGAAGCATAACTTGAAGCCTCTGATGTGTCCTTCTATAATTTCTCCCGGAAGTAGGTAAGCGTTCCCCCAGAACTCCTTTATAGCATAGCTCAGTACACCGACTGGTTCCCAGATTAAGTAATTTTTCCAGCGTAGTTTCTCCAAACCTTCCTCAAAATCAAAACCATATAGCTTGAAGTTCTCAAAATCAATTCTGTTCTCATTCATGAGTTTTGCTTCTGAGAAGACATCGAAGGCAGTAGTGTATTGTCCAACCTTTCTATCAGCCATGGTAGCAGTTGCAGAGAGGGTAATGGAGGTTTTAGGGTTTGAAATCACACACAGAGAGAGAGAACAGTTTTGCAAGTAGATGCAGAGTGAAGTGATGGAGCGAAAAATGTGGAGTAGGGGTAAAGTTGATAGAAAATGGTACAGTCCTTTTTTCAAAAACCGCTTCGTATTTTCACCCAAAAATTAAATCAAAAAAGAAAAGAAAATGGAGATTCGCCTTTTCATTAAATGAAGACGCCAAAAGAAAAGTAAGATCAAGTAAAAAGATTTTATCGAAAGACATAAATAATTATGACTCAGTAGATGTGATGAGACGCTTAAGTCCTTTACACGTGTGACACGTGTGTGCGCGCTCGGACGCACGCAACCGATTCACCAGACATTGAGTTATGATACACATGACAAATAAAATGCTTATACGTATACATGCTTATGTCATACCAGATGCTGAGATGATGCATATCATCTGACGCTGAGATTAATCATTCTTCTATAAGATGAAAATTTAAATTTCTTCTTATAAAAATGAATCTATCTTCAGCAAGGGGTTTTGTAAATATGTCAGCCCACTGATGATCAGTGTCTACAAATTTTATTTCGAGAATACCCTTCTGAACATAGTCTCTTATAAAATGATGCTTAATCTCAATGTGCTTGGCTCGTGAATGTAATATGGGATTTTTAGTAAGATAGATTGCAGAAGTGTTATCACAAAAGATAGGAATGTTACTCTCTTTTATCAGATAGTCTTCAAGTTGATATTTCATCCACAGAAGTTGAGAGCTGCAACTTCTTCTTTGAAATATATTCACCTGTGTTGAGAGTGCAATCGTGCTTTGCCTTTTGCTTGACCAAGACACAAGATTTGCTCCAAGGAATTGGCAGCCTCCACTTGTGCTTTTTCTTTCAATTCGGTCTCCAGCAAAGTCAGCATCACAGAAACCTCCTAACATGTAATCTTTTGATTTCTTATAAAGCAAACCAAGATTAGTAGATCCTTGCAAATATCTAAAAATTCTTTTAACAGCACTCAAGTGTGATTCTCTAGGATCTGATTGAAATCTAGCACACAGACATATGCTGAACATAATATCAGGTCTTGAAGTTGTAAGATAAAGTAGAGATCCAATCATACCTCTGTACATCTTTTGATATACCTTTTTACCAGTTTCATCTTTACTAAGAATGCATGTGGGATGCATAGGAGTACACATAGGTTTGCAATCCACCATTTTGAATTTCTTTAGCAATTCCTTGATATATTTGCTTTGATGTATATAGATACCATCATTGCATTGTTTGATTTGAATTCCAAGGAAGAACTTCAGTTCACCCATCATGCTCATCTCGAATTCAGCTTGCATTAGCTTAGAAAATTCTTTGCAAAGGCTTTCATTAGTAGCTCCAAAAATAATGTCATCAACATATATTTGAACAATTATAAAGTGCTTGTTTGATGTTTTTCTAAAAAGAGTAGTGTCTACTAGACCTCTGGTAAAGCCATTTTTCATCAAAAATATACTCAGTCTTTCATATCAAGCTCTGGGAGCTTGCTTAAGACCATACAGAGCCTTTTTAAGCTTAAAGACATGTTCTGGAAATTCAATGTCTTCGAATCGAGGAGGTTGTTTTACAAAGACTTCCTCAGTTATAAAACCATTCAAGAAAACACTTTTCACATCCATTTGATAAAGAATTATATCATGATGTGCAACAAATGAAAGTAAAATGCGTATAGCTTCTAACCTTGCAACAGGTGCAAATGTTTTAGTAAAATCAATACCTTCTTCCTGTGAGTAACCTTGAGCAACCAATCTTGCCTTGTTTCTCACAACCTTTCCATCTTCATCAAGCTTGTTTCTAAATACCCATTTAGTACCAATAGCTTGCTTATCTTCTGGTAGAGTAACTAGCTTACATACATCATTTCTTTGGAACTGATTCAACTCTTTTTGCATGGCCAGAATCCAACCTTCATTTTCCAATGCTTGATCAATCGTTTTAGGTTCTATTTCTGAGAGTAGTGCCATATCTGCATGCTCTTTAAAAGAGGATCTGGTTCTTACTCTATATCCAGGTTTTCCTATGATTTGATCTTTAGGATGATTGGCTTTGTACTTCCACTCTTTTCAATTCAAACGAAGATTCTTGTGTCAGGTCACCACCGGACGATGAAGATGTAGGTTCACTATTTGTAGTATTACCTATATTTAATTCTGAAAATAATTCATCTAGCTCTGACATGGCTGTGTCAGGCTTCTTGTCATCAAATTTGATATGAATGGATTCTTCCACTATCATAGTTTCTTTATTGTATATTCTAAAAGCTTTAGATCTTTCAGAATATCCCAAAAAGATTCCTTTGTCAGCTTTTGAATCAAACTTACCAAGCTGATCCTTAGTATTTAAAATATAACACGTACAACCAAATGAGTGAAAATATGATATGTTTGGTTTCCTTCCCTTCCACAGTTCATATGGAGTCTTCTTCAAAATAGGTCTAATAAAGATTCTATTTTGAATGTAACAAGCTGTGTTTACTGCTTCTGCCCAAAAATGTTTTACAATGTTAGCCTCATTGATCATGGTCCTGGCCATTTCTTGGAGGGACCTATTCTTTCTTTCTACAACACCATTTTATTGAGGTGTTCTAGGAGAGGAAAAATTGTGGGAGATGCCATTATCATCACAAAATTTTTGAAAGCTTTCATTTTCAAATTCTCCCCCATGATCACTTCTAATAGAAGAAATACAAATTCCTTTTTCATTTTGAACTGTTTTGCAGAATACAGTAAATACCTTGTATGACTCATCTTTGTGAGCAAGGAATCTAACCCATGTCCATCTAGTAAAATCATCAACAATGACTAACCCAAATTTCTTTCCAGTTAAAGAGGCTGTCCTTGTTGGACCAAAAAGATCACGATGCAAAAGCTCACGTGGTCTAGAGGTCGAAACAACATTTTTTGAATGAAAAGAAGTTTTAACTTGTTTTCCTCTTTGACATGCCTCACAGAGAGCATCAGATTGATACTTAAGATTTGGTAAGCGTTTGACAAGACTGTGCTTATTTAATTTTGAGATTAATCTCAAATTGGCATGACCAATCTCTTGTGCCAAATCCATTGTTCTTCGTCAACAGACATGAGACACTTGACATCTTGTTTTGCAAGTTCAGAGAGATCAATTTTGTAAATATTTTGTTTCCTCTTAGCAGTAAAAAAATAGAGCTGTCTTTCTTGCTTTTTACTAGACATGCAGTTTCTGTAAATATGACTTCATAACCATTGTCACATAATTGACTTATGCTCAATAAGTTATGTTTAAGTCCTTCAACATATAGTGTATTATCAATAGAGGGAAGAGAGCCTTTACCAATGCGAACAATTCCAACTATTTTACCTTTCTGGTTTCCTCCGAAACCAACGAATCCAGCTTCTTTAGGCCTTAGTTCTTGGAACATATGCTTTTCTCCCGTCATGTGACGCGAGCATCCACTGTCTAAGTACCAAGATAAGTGTGTTGACTTTGTTGCTAAGCATGTCTGCAACATAGACTATTTTATCTTTAGGTACCCATATCTTTTTGGGTCCTTTCTTATTAGTTCTTGAAGGAAGCTTATCCTTCACAGTTTTAAAAACAGTACATGCACTTTTCAAATGACCAGGTTTATTGCAGTAAGTACAATGCAAGCATTTACTATGATTATTGGATTTATTAGATACTGAATCATTTTCAAAAAGAGGTTCATCTGATATATAACCAAGACCATGAGTTGTCGTTTTACTGATGCCCCAAATCATTGAAGCTTGCTTGCTTCGAGTTACACTCTCTGTAAGAAACTTTTGAAATGCATATTCATAATCATTTAATTTGCATTTAGGATTGCCTGTAACTTTAGAGCCTTTAGCTTGAGAGCTCTCAGCTTCTGGTTGCTTGTTAGCGGCCAGACGCTGGTTATCCATCAGATGCTGATTTTCAGTTTTCAGCTTCTGGTTCTCTTTATTGAGAACAGATTTTTCTTTGTTTAAAGCTTGAAAGTCTTGTGATAACTTTGAAAATTTCTTTTTCAAATTCTTATACTCAACAGAGAGAGTGGAAGAGTCCTTAAGAAGACCATCGAATGCAAGTTGAAGTTCGGAGTAGGAATCATATACTATTACCTCTTCAACTTCTTCTTCTGAATCAAGGTCAGTGTCTGCCATGAGAGCGATATTTGCTTCTACTTTATTATCTTCCCCAGATGAGGATAAGTCTAGATCTTCCCATGTAGCCATGAGGCTCTTCTTCTTTTTCTTGAAAGAACTTCTTGTGGGCTTCTCCTTAAGATTAGGACATTCGGGCTTGAAATGTCCAGCCTTTTTACATTCATAGCAAATGACTTGAGCTTTGTCCTTATCCTTGCTTTCCTTCTTGTCCTTAGTATCTTTCTTCTGAAACTTCCTCCTGAAGTTTCTCTTCTTCCACATTCTTTGTATCTTCCTGGATATAAACGCGAGCTCATCTTCTGATGTGTCAACATCTCCTTCTGAAGCTTCATCTTCTGATTCTTCTTCTTCAGCCTGAAGGGCTTTGGAAGAACTAGCTTTATGTTGAGCGACTTTCAAAGCAATAGACTTGCCTTTTTTGACAGGTTCTTCTTCGTTTAGCTCAAGTTCATGAGCTTTCAACGAACTCATAAGATCTTCAAGTCGTAGGACATTTAGATCTTTTGCTTCCTGAATAGCAGTGACCTTGGGTCTCCACTGCTTAGTCAAGCTTCTTAAGATCTTTCTAACATGGTCAGGTGTAGTATAACTTTTTCCAAGGGCCTGTAACCCATGAACAAGTGTTTGGAATCTTCCAAACATAGTTTCAATGCTTTCACCATCTTCGATTTTGAACAACTCATATTGGCAAACCAACATGCTAGCTTTGGTTTCTCTTACTTGGGCAGAGCCTTCGTAAGATAAAATGAGTGAGTCCCAGATTTCTTTGGCAGTATCAAATTTGCCACATTTATCATATTCTTTTTCTGTCATAGCACAGATAAGAATGAATCTAGCTTTTTGATTGATTTGATATCTCTTTTTCTGCTCATCATTCCAATCTTCTCTGGCTATAGCAACACCACGAGGATTAGTGGGAGGAATGTAACCACTTTGAACTATATCCCACAACTCAAGTTGTTGTGTCTCAAAGAAAGCTTTTATCTTATCTTTCCAGTAATCAAATTTTTCTCCATCGAATAGAGGAGGACGGTTCATATGACCACCTTCAGTAGACATGTTCACAGTATAGGATCTTTTCTCTTAACACTGTTAAGTGCTCAACTAAGAGGCCGAGCTCTGGTACCAACTGAACGTGAACACAAGAACGGGGGGTTGAATCGTGTTAAAAACTTTTCGCAAACTTTACGTAAAAAACACTTCAACACAGATTTTTCAAAACTGTTTGTATATCGGATGCAGAGAAATAAACCGGATGCAGAAAATGAAACCGTTTATGAAAACTTGTTTTACTGAGCAGTGTAAAGATAAATGTAAAGCAGTAAAGGAATAGACACAGAGATTTATACTAGTTCATGCAAGTCCCACTGAGATACCTGAGAGTACGTTTAACAGCTCTCCAATGACTTTCAAGTGGTGAAGACATGAACTGGCAAGCTTTATTAACACTGAAGGCAATGTCAGGTCTTGTGAGAGTTACATATTGCAAGGCTCCAACAATGGACCTGAATTGATGAGGACTCTCCATCACATCTTTACCATGTTTGCTGAGTTTACACTGACTGAACATTGGAGTAGAAACCCCTTTTGCATCCACCATCTTTGCTTTAGCTAACAAGTCTTTGATATACTTGGTTTGAGTTAACAAGAGTGCACCACTTGACAGATTCTGAATCTGGATGCCCAGAAAATAATCTGGTTTGCCAAGCATTTTCAAGGCAAACTTGACATGGAGCTTGTCAATGAGATCATGGATAAGCTTTGAGGAAGACCCTGTGATGAGGATATCATCCACATACACCAATGCATAAAGAGTGACACCACTTGATTTGTAAACAAACAGAGAATGGTCACATTTGCTATGATGAAACCCGAATTGTAGCAGGGCTTGAGTAAGTCTTTCATACCAGGCCCTTAGAGCATGTTTTAGGCCATAAAGAGCACTTTTTAGATTGCACACTAGAGCCTTATCTGAAGCTTCAAAGCCAGGGGGCTGCTGCATATATACTTCCTCTTGAAACAATCCATTTAGAAAAGTATTATTAATATCAACCTGTTGCATTTCCCACTTGAAGGTCAAAGCAAGTGTTAGGATAACTCGGATGGTTGTTGGCTTAACCACTGGTAAGAATTTCTCACTAAAATCAAAGCCAGGCTGTTGGTGGAACCCTTTGGCCACTAACCTAGCTTTATATTTGTTTACACTCCCATCAGGATTCTCCTTCAGCCTAAACACCCACTTGCATCCTATGGCTTTCCTATGTGAAGGCAAAGGTATAAGGGTCCAAATGTGGTTTGCTAATAAAGCATTATATTCTTGCTTCATGGCTTCAAGCCAATGACGATGAGCTACTGCCTGTTTAACCGTGGTTGGCTCACTATGAGCTAGGAAGGCCTTTAGTTTAGAGTGACCTGTTTTGGCTCTTGTCAACATAGGGTGGTTATTAACCAATGGAGGCTGATATGCAGGAACACGTGAGGTCTCAGAATTGCTGGATAAAGACTCTGCAAAACTTTGCAAGACAGAACTGGACTCTGCAGAGGTGTGTGACTCAGAATTTGACTCTACAGAAGGTTGTGAACCAGTACCGAGGGACTAGAGGAAGACACAATAGGTAAGGGACTGTCACACTGAGCAGGGACCACCTCATTGCTTGCTGGAGTGGTATTAGACACAGATTGATTATTAATATGTGCTGCTGATTCTGCAGCAAATGGACAAAGGATAGGAGTAGTCAACATCAACTTGGAAGATTTGTTTAATGACATATCTTATTTTTGTGAGTGAGGAGAAAACAATTTCGGATATGGAAATGAGTATTCATTGGTAAGTACATCTTTTGAGATGTATATTTTGCCATCACTACTTAGGCACTTGTGCCCTTTGTGTCTTGGAAAAACTCCTAAGTAAACACATTCAGTACTCCTAAACTGAAGCTTGTTTTGATTATATGGTCGAATCAAAGGAAAACAGGCTGATCCAAATGTTTTGATGCTTTTATAATCAGGAAGAGTTTTGAACAAGGCATGATATGGAGAGGAAAGTTCGGTGACTGCAGAGGATGGTAACCGATTAATTAAATAGACTGTAGTAGTAAAACTATGATCCCAATAAGAGATTTGCAAAGAGGCATGAGCAAGTAATGTAAGCCCCATTTCTACTATTTGCCTATGTTTTTGTTCAACGGTACCATTTTGGTGAAATGTGTGACGGCATGTGAGCCTATGCAAAATGCCTAGTTCATTAAGATATGTGGTAAATGGTCTATATTCACCACCAAAGTCATACTGAATGGCTTTAATTTAAGCATTAAACTGAGTTTGGATAAGGGCATGAAATAACTTGAAAGCACTTAAAGCTTCAGATTTGTTTTTGAGAAAGTATATCCAAGTGTATTTTGTATGAGCATCAACAAAGGCAATATAACAAAAGTAACTGCCACTAGATGGAGAAGGAGAAGGACCCCCCAAATTAGTGTGTATTACTTGAAAAGGTTCTGAATATATAGTGAGTGAAGGGGGGCATAAAGTCTATGAGACTTGCCTAAACAACATGAATTACAAAAATCAGTAGCACTCTTATTTGGTAGTTAGATATGACAAAGATTGAGTACATTCCTAATGGCACTGTGATGAGCATGGCCTAATCTATATTGCCAAATAGAAAGTACATTTGGAGAATGAGATGCTACATTAGAGTAAATCGCAGGAGCAACAGTATTGGTCACACTTGGACTTGAGGTGTTCACAAAGGACTTGAAAGAGGCACTTAAGGTTCCCAACAGGTGATGGAAATTCTTGAAGCAGTAAAGACCACTTGCATCAAGGGAACCTTCAAGGAGTATCTGCTTAGATACCTGAGATTTCACAAAACAGTGAGTTGAGTGAAATTCAAAAAACACATTGTTATCCTTAGAGAATTTGGACACATACAACAAATTACGAGTTATTGAGGGAACATAGAGTACATCTTGAAGAGACAAAGTGGTGTGAGGTGACAAATTAGATGCAAATTCAGAAGAAACAACAGAATGAATCTCTAGTCCCTGTCCATTTCCTACATAGACTTTATTTGGTCCTAAATAAGGTTTGTTATGATGCAGGTGAGTTTCAATAGAAGTGAGGTGATGAGATGCACCCGAATCAACGAACCAGGCCTGAGACTTAATGCCAGAAGGTAGAGACAGCTCCTGAGTGTAAGCAGTAGGACTGTATTGAGCAACAAAGAGTGCTTTAGGTTGATCTAATGGTTTCAAGGTCTCATCCTGTTGAACTGTGGCTGCATTGCCAGTGCTTGCATTTTGTTGAGCGCTGCCTTGATCAAATTGGAGAGGAGTAGACACTTGTGGTACAAACGATTCATTATACCTATACCAGCAGTCGTCAACTGCATGACCGTATTTGCCACACAATTGGCAAATAGGCTTGGTGCCTCCACCAGAGAAACGGCCACGGTCGCGTCCTCTACCACGATTATTGCATCCTCTGCCGCGATAAGGATTGTTTCCAGGCCTAGCATTTGCTTGTCCTTGATTTGAATGTGCTACATTTGCAGTAACATTTGGAATGGCAAGTTCTTGCCTGTAGCTGTGCTTCTTGCACATAGAGAAGAGCTTCAACATCACATAGCGAAGGAGCATCCGAGCGGCCGTAAATCATCATCATGAAATGGTTATACTCCTCTGGTAAACCATCAAGAACGGAGTCTACTTGATCTTGTTCCGTAACTGGATCTCCAATTGCAAGTAAGGAATCAGCCAGGGTTTTGATGCGCAACATATACTCAGAGATGGAGCGATTGTCTTACTTTGTTGACTTCAACTCAGATCGCAACTGTCGAGCACGAGCCTTGAGATGCGCATAGAAATGTTTGTGGATTTTATCCCAAACTTCGATCGAATGTTTATAGGACAAAACCCTAGGCAACGCAGCTTCGGAAAGCGTGGATAACAGCCAAGTGAATAGCGACTGATCCTACACAAGCCATGTCTCATACTCTTCAGAGAGGACATCGGCTAATCGATCTGCTTCCGATCGATATTTTGCCGAAATTTGAGGATTTACCACAAACCAATGCATTTTGTGCGAGGTGATTACTCCTTGGACTTGTTGATTCCACAGCAAGAAGTTATTATCTTGTAACTTGATTGAAATCTTTGGACCGAACGAACTGTTGCTTTGATTGATGTTCGCTCCAGGAATCGCATTTTGCGATTGATTGTTCTGCAATTGAGTATTCGTCGCATAAGAAGCATGAGACGCCATGGTTGACGAAGTTCAGCAACGACAAACTTCAGTGAGCACGAAGTGCAGAGTGCGCAAGATTCAAAACGCGCGAAGCGTGAAAAGGAACGGTCCAGGACCGAAAATGGCGAATGATACCATCTTAGAATTTGGGTTTAGGCCTAACTCAACCCCAAAAGCTAGCTCATGGGGTGAGGGTTGCCCCCCACTTATAACCATTATTGAGGCCATATCACTATCCAATGTGGGACTCTAACACACACTCTCACGCCCAGGAATAGACATCTAGAGCGTGGAGTTTGCAGGACTAAACATCTGCGGGTGGCCCAATAGATCATGATAAGCTCTGATACCATCTTAAAGAAGAAGATATGTGAAACTCTGTTTCTCATTTGATCAAGTGTTTACAATATGAAAGCTGAGTTCTTAATCTTCAACTCCTTTATGTGACTAGTAAACTACGAATGGCGAGGGTAACCATGATAATGTTGATAATGCAGTGGGTTATGGACCATGGATGACGGTGGATAGGAGAGGTCGCAAGAAAAATGACCCTAATTTGATGGGTGAGGAAAGTGAGGAAAGGATTGAAAAGAATGTTGAAGGAGATGTGTTTCCTGTTAATCAAGATAAGGCCCCTACTATGCCAGTGAATCAAGATAAGGCCCCAGTGTTCCATGTTGATATCACTGGTGGAGGTAATGAGGTGGTGGAATGTTGGAAGAATCATGGTGATGTTTCTGATAGGATCAACCTAAGTGGTGTGGAGGCTTCAAGAAAGGAAGACTCGACTGACGGGAAGAGAGTTTTTCTCTTAGGGAGTCAGATGAGGCGTGAAAAGAAGAAGGCTAATAAACAACTTGATGGTGGATACCCAACCTTTATGAGGGAGTTAAGGAAGGAATTATCAATTCTTATATTGTTAGGGCTAAGGGTAACGATTCCCATCAGGAGCATTTATAGAGATCCGTGAAGCCTAGTGATGTCATTATGGGTGGTGTTAGTGATCCTGTGACTCTAACAATCAGGCTGTGGGTCATAGTGTTGTGGACTTGAGAAGTACTATCTAGGTTCTAGAGACCCAATTCTATCCTATAATGTTGTTAGGAGTTAAGATTAAGCCTTCAAATGAAAATGCCAAGCCTCATGATCCAAATGGTGATACCATGTGGGTGGATGCTTCCTTGGAGTTTGAGGGCCAGAAAGAGAATGAAGACATCAACTTGGATGTGGCTAGAGAAACCAATATGGGTGCTCAAAGTGGTTCCATTTGAGTCCCTAGGGAAACTTTAACGCTGGTCATTTATTCGCCGTGTCCAAGTTTTCCATGTTGGCGCTTTTGCTTTATTTAGCTAAAAAATAACGCCACCGTTGCTTATTTTGTTGACGCAAGGCAAAAATAAGAGAATGCAAACTTACAGGTGGTGCCAATAGTGCAGCAGAAAACTCGCAACAGCTTTATGCAACCGCGTTAAAGCTGCTCTTAGGGCTTGTTTTATAATTGTTTTTGTTATGGATATTATTTATTGGAATGTGTGTGGTGTTGTGGGCCGTGAGTTTGGTCATGTTTGTCGTAATATGGTGTGAACACATAATCCTGATGTGTTCATTGTGCTTGAGCCTAAGTGTAGTGGTATTAAAGCTGCTGCTAGCTACCATTCGTAAACTTGGCTTTAGAAACCCAATTATTAGTGAGGCAAAAGGCTTCTCAGGTGACATTTGGATTCTTTGGAGAAGGAATGATATATGGTTGAGGATTTTCAAAACTTGAGAGCAAGTTATTCATGTTGAAGTTGATGACAATAATGATCATTTGTGGTTCTTGTCTACTGTTTACGCAAGTCCGAGAGAAGCTGACCATCATGTGTTGTGGGATGAAATTGAGGAGTTTGTTGGACAGAGAATTAGTAATAATTTGCTTATTTTGGGGGACTTTAATGATATCAAGGAAGCTTTAGAACAAAAGGGGGGTGGTTCAGTTAATGCTCGTAGATGCTCTGAGTTCCATAGCAGGATACATAAATGTGCACTTTTGGACCTAGACTATGTTGGTTATCGTTTAAACTAGTATTGGGAAAAATTCAAGTTCCATGTAGACTAGAGGTAATGTTGGAGTTAATTCAGATTCAGTTTCTGTTAGTTGAATAAGTTTGTTAAATGTAATTAGTTAGTTGACGTGTAACCACTAGTGAGTCAGTTAGTGAGTTCAGCCTCAATGTAAATGGGCCAAGTAATATGGTGTATAAATAAAAGCTTGTAGTGTGCATATGTGTAAGTGTTTTCATTCAGTAAATAAAGTTTTACGTTTTTCTCTGTGTGTGTTCAATTCCTCTGCTTCTATTCATTGTGAGTGAGTGAGTGATTCAAGTGTGTGCATTCTTGCACTAACAGTGGTATCAAGAGCCATTGATTAGGGACATGTGTGTGTTGATAATGGCTTCCTCAAAAAAGATCTTCCCAGTTACATTACCAATCGTTGATGGCAAGAATTTGGAGAAGTGGGTGGTGAGGATGCATGTGATCTTTGGTTTCCAGGGAGTGCTGGAAATAGTGCAAAGCGGCATCCAAAAAGAGGAGGATAATTCCTCCTACAAGAAATCCAAGAAAAGAGATTACAAGGCTGTTTTCCTGCTTCATCAGTGTGTGGATGAGGTGAATTTTGAGAGAATTTCTTCTGTCAAAAGTGCTAAAGAAGCATGGAAAATCCTGAACCAAGCTCATGGTGGAGCTGAAAAAGAAAACAACAAGGTGCAGGCAGAATCAAAGCCTTCAGGAAAGAGCAAAGAACACAACAAGGTGAAGGCAGAATCAAAGATTTCAGTTTCAGAAAATTGGAGCCATCAAGAAGATCAAACAGAGACTTCAGAGAGTGATGAATCACAAGATTCAAGATTACTCATAGAGGATGGCACAAAAGTGAGCAATCAGTGGGCATTAGTGTTGAAGATAGAAGCTGAAACAGTTGTTGCCTCACATAATCGAGACAAAAACACAATTGTGGCAGAGGAGATGATGACAACGGTGATGGTATCGCCAAGGCCGTCGCAGAGAGTGGGTGCCAGAATCCAAGAGGAGCTTCTAGTTTAAAGGGAAGCAGAGGTCGTAGAAGACGACAGAAAATCCGGCGAGGTTGTGACGGCGAAGTCGATCAAGCGCGGTAGAAAAGGTCGCGACGAGAAGAGTCTGGCCGAGGAAGAGGGTGTTTCGAAGCAACAAAAGAAGGTGAAGCAGACATCAGAGATTCATCGTGTGGGTGGATCGGCCATGCCCCTACCACCGGCCAAATTGCAAGAGCCGCCACACGAACCACCGGATCTTGAAGAAAAGAAGGCATTCGGGGAAGACGCAATAGAAAAGCCAAGAAGGGAAGAGCTTTCCAACACCAAGCAAGTTTGGATCTCAGGCAAATTGGTAGACCAAGCGCCATCACTGGCGCCGCCGTACTCGATCTTGGAGAGAGAGGTGTTTTCAGAGGGAACATCGCTATGGATCGTGAACGTGGCAGCGGATCATCCTCCGTCGGAGCCGCTGGACTCCAGCCTACTCGCGACAACTCTTCCCGAGCTTGAATCACCGGTGACCTCGAAGATCGAGGAGGATGTGACGGTTACAGAGAAGAAAGAGGAGGATGTGAGTGGTGCCATTAGCAAAGAGGATGAAAAGTGTGATGATGTGGTGGTGGAAACCGTGATAGATAAAGAAGAGGATGAGGCAGCCGAAATGATTCAAGTGACTGAGCCTCGCATGGTTGAGTTTTTGAAGGAAGAAGAGGTTTGGAGGTTTGGAATTTTCGGGAATTAGGGTTCATTGACTTAGGTCAATGGCTGAACCCAATGAGCTAAGCCCAATGCTTGTAAAAGAGAGAATGGGTTATCAAAGGTGATGATGTATGTGCACATGTTATTGAGTCCATTAATCAGATTTTACTCAATGTTGGATTACAAACCAAACAATGAGATCTTGAGATAATTTTTTATTGTTCCAAATTAAAGTGATTGTGAAATCTGAATTAAAGGGGTGTATTGGAGTTAATTCAGATTCAGTTTCTGTTAGTTGAATAAGTTTGTTAAATGTAGTTAGTTAGTTGATGTGTAACTACTACTGAGTTAGTTAGTGAGTTGGGCCTCAATGTAAATGGGCCAAGTAATATGGTGTATATAAATAAATGCTTGTAGTGTGCATATGTGTAAATGTTTTCATTCAGTAAATAAAGTTTTATGTTTTTCTCTCTGTGAGTTCAATTCCTCTGCTTCTATTCATTGTGAGTGAGTGAATGACTCAAGTGTGTGCATTCTTCCACAAACAGGTAAGACCTCAAAAGAGTATATAAATAAATGGCACCCCTCAACTTATAAGCCGATTTTGTAAGGATCATGAGTTAGGCCCAAAATTCTAATACCTGGAGTGAACCTCGTTGGTAGGGTTGTGGTAGTAGGGATGGCAAAATGGGCCGCCCGACCCAACCCGGCCCGGCCCGTCATAAGCCCGCGTAAAAACGGGCTAACCCAACTGTAACGACCCGATTTCCAGGACACTACTAAGCCAGTATCTTGACAAAAGTTTACATATTTCTGAAAGGCGAAATACTCTGCCTTGCACGTTTTCCAAAAATGTGGTTCTATTTTTTTTTTCCAAAACTTCTTCCTCAAAATGGCTATCAGAGTATTACAGCGACTTCAGAAACATGGCGGAATTATTTAGAGACACCACATAACCACATTCAATTATTACATCAACTCACACATAACAGTATGTGCCTTGAAACATAATCGACATTTATTACAAAACAGAAATAAATTCAAGCGTCCTATAGCTGGTCGACACAACAAGCTCCTCGCAAGACTACTAGTTGGTTCTGCAATCACAACACAAGTGGGAAGCTAAACAACCATCCCAGCTGCTCCTCCTTGTAGTCCCAATCCTCTGCGTGTCCGCCATCTGGGTTACAATCATTAATTGACAGAACCACTGGCAAGGGTCAACTTCTCAACAGATCATGATAACCAAAGCATATAACAATGCAACATGTTATAGGAAATAGAAAATCATAGCAATAAGCAACAACAACATGCACAGTTCTTAAGACACAATGCAGACTCAAGATTTTCTCTCTCTAGACTCGACTCATTTTCTCTCGACTCGACAATTTTTCCGGAAAGCAGACGCAGATCCATCAACTGACATACCAGCCGTAGCCTTGGGATCTTTCGCTTCTCCCTAGGTAGCGATGCCGGTTCCTCTGACGCGACGCCTAGTTAATCTCCCATAAACAAAGGGACCTAGCACCCTTAGTTATCCGGTCACGGCTCAAAAGCGTCATAACGACTCGCCTAGCTCTCTCACTCGATGAGCGACTCTCTCCGCTTACAATATTCAAAGAGTGACGCATAAAATTACTTGACCGCATATCAAATAAAGAGAGCATGCTTAACATGAAGAAAACGCACTGACATTTTAAGCAATAAAAACACCTGCATGAAGAAACGCAATTCAACAAAGAACACGCAACTTGTGGCATATATTCAATCTCATATCAAATAATGCATAACTCAATCATATCACAACATTACATGCTTGACACGCAAATCAAGGAATCCATCCCTCTGTAACTCAATGGAATTAACAGAGAGGTACAAACAAGTGGGGGGTTGGGTTCAGCATACCAACCACAAAGTTTTCACCCACAAATGACTCGGAATATGTTCGACCGCACGACAAAATAAACGAAGGGGTTCGAAGACCCTAACTTCGAACTCGTAGAGTTCTCAGACTTCTTCGTATTTAAATAAGCATTTAAATAGCAACACAAGAATTTAAGCATCTCTAAACGTCTTACACAAGGACATAACAATAAAATCCTAAAAGTGTCTAGAGTTGCCCTTACCGAACTCCAAGCTACACGTCTTCACGTATTCCTCGATCTCTACATCGTACGATCTTGGATCTCAACTCCTAATACCACAACAAACTTAGCACAAACCTAGCATAGACTATTTTCTAATCCCTTAAGCTCTCAAAACCCAAAAACCTCTTAGACAACCAAATCACGGACACTAAAACACACACGTTGAAGTACTTGTTTCAAGAAATTACATGCACTTCAAAAATTAATAACTAATTAAAGAATTAAATTCTAAAGATTAAGGAATCATCTCTTGAAAAACTAAAACATAAAACATCATCATTTTTTTTCTTGAAGGCTTATGGCATGAAACAACATTAGTTAACTAATTCTTTTCTCAAATGCTAAATTAAGGCTCCACTTGGTTTCTTAGGTCTCAAGGAACCCAATTTACCTATGTGCTTCATAGCCTCAAAATCTCTAATTTAAAACTGCACCAATTTACCACACAAATTGCACAACTAATTTAAAAGCCAAGAACACAAAATAACTGCCTCTTAAGTTCTAGAGAGCTCGCGGCCAACATCCCCCCTTTTCCCAAATTTTTTTGCAAGTTTCAACTACTTAAACAACATCATTCAATCAATTATTTCTTTCATCAAAACAATGATAATTTCACAAACCCAAGCCTAATCAAGAATTCAAGCATATACAAATAAATAAGCAAGTAATTAAACAAAAGAATGGAAAGAAACCCTCACCAATTAATTGCATGATTCATAACATACTTACCACTAATCCCCTTTCCTCAAGAATAGGATTTTATCAAACAATACCCAATCAAAGTTTTAATCCTAAACTATCAATTTATTTCTTTCACAAAACAACAATTCTCCTACCATAAAATGTCTAATTCAAGTCCAATACCAATTTAAACTTCATTTTCAAGAATGTAAGGGTTTTATAAAACCTTCTAAATCTTTACTTCAGCACAAAATTTAAAGGCTAACTTTTGAAGACTTATTTTTCTACATTTCCAAAACCCTAATTATCACACCTTTAAGCAAATGGTTCCTACAAATAAATTACCAACTCAAGCTTACAATAAAATGCACAATTTCCTTTCAAATAGCAAGTCATGCTCAAAAACCAAATTTACTAGGTTTCTTAACTTCTTTACAAAAACAATTCCAAAGTAAAAGTTCCAAAGAGACTTTCCAATCCTTTTGATTTTCCAAAACATTTCAAGAGTAAGGTTTTTCCAAGAAATCTTTTCAAGTCTTTAATCCAAACCATTTAAAACCTTGGCAATGACAATGCTTAAAAATTAGCAAACAACTAAGTCAAGTTCCCACATGATACTTACTAACTCTCTTACTTAAATATTTTCAACAAACCCAATAACAATTAGGCTACCAAAACATAATATTCCTCAATTAATCACATGCTTCATCAATTCATCCCATTAATTCCATTCCTCAAGAATAGATTTCTAGCATAAACAATTACCAAACAACTTCCACATTTCAAAACTATAAACAATTACAACAACAACAACTTCAATTAAACCCAAATCACAATTAATTTCTTCGATTCCCTCAAGATCACACCATCCCCCTTTTTCCCTCTTAGAGTTCCACCTAGGGTTTTAAGGATTAGGGATTTTGGTGCTCATATCCATCATTGATCATAATCAAGTAACAAATGAAGCATGAAATAAGAATAAAAGCAAGGAAATACATCCTACACACACAAAAAAAACTCCACGGTTTTGCTAAAAACAAAGGGAAGAGGGTTTGGTCTCATACTTACTTTCTAAGCCAAGATGAAGATGATGGTGTTTGGAAAATTCTGCAGGTGTGAAAGAAGGAGAACCCACGCCTAGAGGAACAAGGAAGGAGGGAAGAAGGAAGCCATGGAAGCTAGCTTTGGTTCTTTCCTTTCTCCACCCTTGGACAAGAAGAGAGAAATTAAGTGAAGTGGTAAAATAGGGAGGGGGTGGCGGCCTGATTAGGCAACAGGGAAGAAGAGGAAAATTGGAATGGGTGGATGAAGGTAGGTCACGCAAGAAGAAGGAAGGGACCATGGAGGAACCTTTGTTTTCTCACACTAAAATAGAAGAAGAAGAACTAATGAAATGGGTAAAAGAAGAGGGGCTGTCGCTGCTACCAAAGAAAGGAAAGAAGGGAAAAATAAAAATGGGTTTGGAGGGGGTCACGAACAGGGAACAAAGAAGGGAGGAAAGAGAAAAAAAATTTTGTTTTACCTTCACACACACTTAAGCATAGTAATGGAAATAAACAAAACGAATATATAAGGGAAGATAAAAAAAAAGAGAAGCTGCGACCAGAATAATGCAAAGGTGAGATCAAAAATTAATTTTTTTTTAAAAGAAACACATGGTTGGAAATTAGTCTAATAAAGTGCTAAAAACTAATCACTCAAATTATGACACCTATTAAGAAAGCAAAGATGCTAAACACATCATCTAGTCTATCCCATCTGATCTCACATCCCTCATAATTACCCTCTAATTCTAGAGTCTAAGAGTACTAAAACACGGCGTCGAAAAACCGCGCAACCGATTAAATTACCCGCGGATAAAATCGCGAAAATTAATTTTTATAGAAATTAATTCATCGCGTGATAATATATTATTATAAATAATAAAAACGATCTAAAACATTCAAAAATAATCAGAAGAAGTTACGTTTCGATTTTCATCGAAATCGGAGTTGGTTTTAAATTTTAATGCGGATAAAAATAACCCGGCAAATTCAAAACGCGGTGAAACTTCGTTAGAGTTTTCCGACGATTTTCGAATCATGAATTAATATTAAATATTAATTCTTAAATTTAATTTCATCTTGATTTAATTCAATCAATTTCTTAGTCAACAAAAATACGCGTTACCGCGTCACATCGAAAACTTATAATAAATATAATTGATGAATTCTCTTTAAAAGCGTATACGTCTACGTCAATTAATTGAATTGACATCATGAATAATAATTATTTATAATAAGTAAATTATTTAAAATGAGTCAAAATAATTCCACGTACTCTCAGTAAATCATTGAGGTGATCAATCTCTATGACTTATCTTCAAGTATTCAGGATTTTACCGTTAAAATTACTTTTCTTAAAAATTGGGATGTTATAATACCATCCCCTTAAAATAGTTTCGTCCTCGAAACTACACGGATAGTAATATATGAAAAATACTTTACCCAAAACTATAAAATATTTTGCACACAATGCACTCATAGTACATATTAATATACATAGCACTATAATATTTTTAGCTACATAGTATAGCAAACAATAGTAGCAATCAACCACATATACATTTAACACAACGTAAAGTAAGCGTAGTTAGTAGACAAAGAATCTCTTGTTGCTGACTGATGCTTCTTTCCCGCTCACGACATCTGCTTATCCACGATCACACTCACGAACATGGATGTGAATACAATTTAAATGCGATTACACGCCATTACTACGAAAATGATACTAACCTATTCACAGCAATCGTGAGTACAAATATCTAGAACACAAAAACCTTTTACAACCTTCTAACTTAATCAAACTTTTTCTACCAATTTATGATTTAATAAAATTCTCTAAAATTTGGAACTATTTTCAATAAAACCATTGTTAGCAAATATGCCAAAATCACTTATAATTTCTCCCAGACAACAAACAAGGCCTAATGAAATTAAGGTTTTCTAGTACTCTTCTCTAAAAATCTTTTTCAAAGCCATACTTACCCATAAATGGACTTATAGTAAAAAGATTTAATCATCAAAACTACTATCTTTTCCACAAAAGAGAACAAAATCATTTTCAAGCTTCATTACAAAAAATCAGGATTTTAACAAGAAACATAAAAAAAACACTTAACGCCATTGTCAGCTAGATCATTAACAAAGATTCAAGCATTAAGAACAAAGGAACTAAGACACTCACCTAGAATCTTCCAGGAACTCGCGGCTTGGGGAGGGACACAAGGATTGCTATGATCACCAACCATAAAATTGCCCACAACATCACCCAAGGGTACAGAGGATATGAGGAACAGTCCTCACTTGACATCTCTTAGAGCTTTGACTTAGCTAAAGGAATGGAAGGAAATGGTTCCCAGGTTTCTCACACGCTTCAAATGCCACAAGGTCTAGCACTACTTAAGGGAAGGATCGAATAGCATAGGGGTACTTTAATAGAATTTGTCCAAAGCGCATAAGAGGAAAAGAAGGAAGGAATCGAGGGTTGTCACCTTCTTTCTAATTTTTTTTTCACTGTTCCTCCCACTTTTCACCATTACACGGCTTATTTAGGGAAGGATTGGACAAGAATGATGATCCCTTGTGTAAGAAGGGCGCACCTTGCATAAGGGAAAGGAAAAAAAAGAGAACTAGGTTCCCTCTATCTTTCTATGCCCACAATAGAACTCATAATACAACTAATTATTCTCTCCCACTTTTCGAAACTTAGTGTCACCTAAGGAAGGAATTGAAGAATAGTAGGGGTCCTTTAAGTAGGATTTGTTCGCGGCATACCCTAGAAGGAAAAGAAAGGAATCCAAACCCAACACTAAGACCAATAATGCAAAATGAATTATTCTTCCCCCTTTTTTTTTTAGATCGTTGACGCAAATTTAAAGAAGGGGAAAAGATTCACAAAATTTGGTCCAAGGTCTTCACCACCTACTAGCACTATAACTAAAACAGAATATTTCCTTTTGCACCCTTTACAAGTGTGTGGTCGGCCAAGTAAATACAAGGAAAGATGAAAATAAATTATTCCACTTTGCTTGGCTCTCCTTTTAAAGGAAAATTCTGTGATCTAAAATTCAGGATCAGGTCCGGTAAAAACAATTTTGGGTACTAATGCTAGCTAGGCAACTTGTGACGTACTAAAACTTCTACCCACAACTCTAACTAATTTTTTTTCCAGCTCCCATTCCACTGAGTCAAATGGTTTCCACGTAAATTAAGTTGCCACAAGACAATTAATCTGCGTTTGCTGGAAAATAGTCGCGTTTAATATTTCCTTTGGAGAATATTAATATGCTCACACAAATAACAACACACAATCAATTACATACATTCACAGCAGTACTCAAGTAGACTATTGCGAACACAGATGTTAGTAGCAAACATGTAGCATTCAGAAAATCATGAAACAGTTTTCATTTTCAAATTTAGTACATATCAAAATAATTCAAACGACAAACATTGTGGCTTATACTTAGAACCACTGATACTTCAAGGATCACATATATGCAATAATGCTAATAACGTCCACTATGAACTATCTCTATTCCAAATTTCTGCCTAAGCATAACGCCTTATTGCTGTGCTCTCTGAGATAAATTCTTCAGCTGCCAAGCTCTCTCCTTTGCTTAATGGAGAGACACGTCCCTGCGTCTGGAATCTGAGCCATCCAATTCCTCTGATCCATCTCTGACTTATCTGCTAAAACAGGGACAATCATTCATTTCGGAGATATTGGATTTTCACGAGGTCTTACAACCTAGTAAAAATCCCAAACAGGTTTGGTGCGTCTGGCACACTTTGTCTTCAATTAAAACAATCCAAGCAATTGCAAGTAGAGTTATCCTACTTGAGGAGCAATCAAGCAAGCATGGTTTGACTCACAACAAAACACGGTTTGACTCCCTACAATCTAATCTCTGCACCACCCGACACTTGACCAGCTATAAATTCCCGACTCACAGTCCGGTAGAACCGAACTGCTCTGATACCACTATTGTAACGACCCGATTTCCAGGACACTACTAAGCCAGTATCTTGACAAAAGTTTACATATTTCCGAAAGGCGAAATACTCTGCCTTGCACGTTTTCCAAAAATGTGGTTCTATTTTTTTTTTCCAAAACTTCTTCCTCAAAATGGCTATCAGAGTATTACAGCGACTTCAGAAACATGGCGGAATTATTTAGAGACACCACATAACCACATTCAATTATTACATCAACTCACACATAACAGTATGTGCCTTGAAACATAATCGACATTTATTACAAAACAGAAATAAATTCAAGCGTCCTATAGCTGGTCGACACAACAAGCTCCTCGCAAGACTACTAGTTGGTTCTGCAATCACAACACAAGTGGGAAGCTAAACAACCATCCCCAGCTGCTCCGCCTTGTAGTCCCAATCCTCTGCGTGTCCGCCATCCGGGTTCTGATCATTAATTGTGAACTATCGGCAAGGGTCAACTTCTCAACAGATCATGATAACCAAAGCATATAACAATGCAACATGTTATAGGAAATAGAAAATCATAGCAATAAGCAACAACAACATGCACAGTTCTTAAGACACAATGCACTCAAGATTTTCTCTCTCTGGACTCGACTCATTTTCTCTCGACTCGACAATTTTTCCTAAGCGACGCAGATCCATCAATCGACATACCAGTAGTAGCCTTGGGATCTTTCGCTTCTCCCTAGATATGCAGTACCCGGTTCCTACGCTGCGACGCCTAGTCAATCTCCCGTAAACAAAAGGGGACCTAGCACCCTTAGTTATCCGGGTCACGGCTCAAAAACGTCATAACGACTCGCCTAGCTCTCTCTCACTCGATGAACAGCTCTCTGCTTACAATATTCAAAGAGTGACGCATAAAATTACTTGACCGCATATCAAATAAAGAGAGCATGCTTAACATGAAGAAAACGCAATTCGACATTTTAAGCAATAAAAACACCCTACATGAAGAAACACAATTCAACAGCAACACGCAACTTGTGGCATATATTCAATCTCATATCAAATAATGCATAACTCAATCATATCACAACATTACATGCTTGACACGCAAATCAAGGAATCCATCCCTCTGCAACTCAATGGAATTAACAGAGAGGTACAAACAAGTGGGGGGTTGGGTTCAGCAGACCAACCACAAAGTTTTCACCCACGAATGACTCGGAATATGTTCGACCGCACGACAAAATAAACGAAGGGGTTCGAAGACCCTAACTTCGAACTCGTAGAGTTCTCAGACTTCTTCGTATTTAAATAAGCATTTAAATAGCAACACAAGAATTTAAGCATCTCTAAAAGTCTTACACAAGGACATAACAATAAAATCCTAAAAGTGTCTAGAGTTGCCCTTACCGAACTCCAAGCTACACGTTTTCACGTATTCCTCGATCTCTACATCGTACGATCTTGGATCTCAACTCCTAATACCACAACAAACTTAGCACAAACCTAGCATAGACTATTTTCTAATCCCTTAAGCTCTCAAAACCCAAAAACCTCTTAGACAACCAAATCACGGACACTAAAACACACACGTTGAAGTACTTGTTTCAAGAAATTACATGCACTTCAAAAATTAATAACTAATTAAAGAATTAAATTCTAAAGATTAAGGAATCATCTCTTGAAAAACTAAAACATAAAACATCATCATTTTTTTTCTTGAAGGCTTATGGCATGAAACAACATTAGTTAACTAATTCTTTTCTCAAATGCTAAATTAAGGCTCCACTTGGTTTCTTAGGTCTCAAGGAACCCAATTTACCTATGTGCTTCATAGCCTCAAAATCTCTAATTTAAAACTGCACCAATTTACCACACAAATTGCACAACTAATTTAAAAGCCAAGAACACAAAATAACTGCCTCTTAAGTTCTAGAGAGCTCGCGGCCAACATCCCCCCTTTTCCCAAAATTTTTTGCAAGTTTCAACTACTTAAACAACATCATTCAATCAATTATTTCTTTCATCAAAACAATGATAATTTCACAAACCCAAGCCTAATCAAGAATTCAAGCATATACAAATAAATAAGCAAGTAATTAAACAAAAGAATGGAAAGAAACCCTCACCAATTAATTGCATGATTCATAACATACTTACCACTAATCCCCTTTCCTCAAGAATAGGATTTTATCAAACAATACCCAATCAAAGTTTTAATCCTAAACTATCAATTTATTTCTTTCACAAAACAACAATTCTCCTACCATAAAATGTCTAATTCAAGTCCAATACCAATTTAAACTTCATTTTCAAGAATGTAAGGGTTTTATAAAACCTTCTAAATCTTTACTTCAGCACAAAATTTAAAGGCTAACTTTTGAAGACTTATTTTTCTACATTTCCAAAACCCTAATTATCACACCTTTAAGCAAATGGTTCCTACAAATAAATTACCAACTCAAGCTTACAATAAAATGCACAATTTCCTTTCAAATAGCAAGTCATGCTCAAAAACCAAATTTACTAGGTTTCTTAACTTCTTTACAAAAACAATTCCAAAGTAAAAGTTCCAAAGAGACTTTCCAATCCTTTTGATTTTCCAAAACATTTCAAGAGTAAGGTTTTTCCAAGAAATCTTTTCAAGTCTTTAATCCAAACCATTTAAAACCTTGGCAATGACAATGCTTAAAAATTAGCAAACAACTAAGTCAAGTTCCCACATGATACTTACTAACTCTCTTACTTAAATATTTTCAACAAACCCAATAACAATTAGGCTACCAAAACATAATATTCCTCAATTAATCACATGCTTCATCAATTCATCCCATTAATTCCATTCCTCAAGAATAGATTTCTAGCATAAACAATTACCAAACAACTTCCACATTTCAAAACTATAAACAATTACAACAACAACAACTTCAATTAAACCCAAATCACAATTAATTTCTTCGATTCCCTCAAGATCACACCATCCCCCTTTTTCCCTCTTAGAGTTCCACCTAGGGTTTTAAGGATTAGGGATTTTGGTGCTCATATCCATCATTGATCATAATCAAGTAACAAATGAAGCATGAAATAAGAATAAAAGCAAGGAAATACATCCTACACACACAAATAAAACTCCACGGTTTTGCTAAAAACAAAGGGAAGAGGGTTTGGTCTCATACTTACTTTCTAAGCCAAGATGAAGATGATGGTGTTTGGAAAATTCTGCAGGTGTGAAAGAAGGAGAACCCACGCCTAGAGGAACAAGGAAGGAGGGAAGAAGGAAGCCATGGAAACTAGCTTTGGTTCTTTCCTTTCTCCACCCTTGGACAAGAAGAGAGAAATTAAGTGAAGTGGTAAAATAGGGAGGGGGTGATGGCCTGATTAGGCAACAGGGAAGAAGAGGAAAATTGGAATGGGTGGATGAAGGTAGGTCACGCAAGAAGAAGGAAGGGACCATGGAGGAACCTTTGTTTTCTCACACTAAAATAGAAGAAGAAGAACTAATGAAATGGGTAAAAGAAGAGGGGCTGTCGCTGCTACCAAAGAAAGGAAAGAAGGGAAAAATAAAAATGGGTTTGGAGGGGGTCACGAACAGGGAACAAAGAAGGGAGGAAAGAGAAAAAAAATTTTGTTTTACCTTCACACACACTTAAGCATAGTAATGGAAATAAACAAAACGAATATATAAGGGAAGATAAAAAAAAAGAGAAGCTGCGACCAGAATAATGCAAAGGTGAGATCAAAAATTAATTTTTTTTAAAAGAAACACATGGTTGGAAATTAGTCTAATAAGGTGCTAAAAACTAATCACTCAAATTATGACACCTATTAAGAAAGCAAAGATGCTAAACACATCATCTAGTGTATCCCATCTGATCTCACATCCCTCATAATTACCCTCTAATTCTAGAGTCTAAGAGTACTAAAACACGGCGTCGAAAAACCGCGCAACCGATTAAATTACCCGCCGATAAAATCGCGAAAATTAATTTTTGCGAGAAATTAATTCATCGCGTGATAATATATTATTATAAATAATAAAAACGATCTAAAACATTCAAAAATAATCAGAAGAAGTTACGTTTCGATTTTCATCGAAATCGGAGTTGGTTTTAAATTTTAATGCGGATAAAAATAACCCGGCAAATTCAAAACGCGGTGAAACTTCGTTAGAGTTTTCCGACGATTTTCGAATCATGAATTAATATTAAATATTAATTCTTAAATTTAATTTCATCTTGATTTAATTCAATCAATTTCTTAGTCAACAAAAATACGCGTTACCGCGTCACACCGAAAACTTATAATAAATATAATTGATGAATTCTCATTAAAAGCAGCATACGTCTACGCTGTCAATTAATTCGAATTGACATCATGAATAATAATTATTTATAATAAATAAATTATTTAAAATGAGTCAAAATAATTCCACGTACTCTCAGTAAATCATTGAGGTGATCAATCTCTATGACTTATCTTCAAGTATTCAGGATTTTACCGTTAAAATTACTTTTCTTAAAAATTGGGATGTTATACCAACCTGGCCCGTCAAGGGATTATGGGTTGAGATGCTGAGCCCGTCCCGATCTATAACGGGTTGGGCGGGCTTGGGCTGGCCTGTCAAAAAATAAAAATAACAAAAATAAAATAAAAAATAAATAAAAATCTAAAATTTAGACTAAAACTGGCCAAAACAAGGCAACCTATCTGGCCGACCCTCAAGAGTCCGCCCAAAACAGGCCACAATAGTGGGTTGGCTAGCAAGCCCGTCCGGAAATGTAAAAAAAGAAAGAAAAAATTGTTCAAAATTAGGGGAAAAAATAAAAAATTATATATATACAGGCCCGATGGGTTGGCCCGGCCCGGCCCGCTCGTGGCCCGCAGGATTGGCGGGCTAGATGGGTTGGGCTAAATGGGCTTGTGGGTTGATGAACCCCTACCCGGCCCGACCCATTTGATGCGCCCGATGGGCCAAGCCCGTTTTGCCACCCCTACGTGGTAGGGGTGTTTGAAAGTTTTAGAATTTGGGTTTGGGCCTAACTAAACCCCAAAAGCTAACTCATAGGGTGAGGATTGCCCCCAACTTACTATGGAGGCCATATCACTATCCAATATGGGACTCTAATACCCCCCTCACGCCTAGGAATAGACATCGTGAAGTTTGCAGGACTGAATATCTGCGGGTGGCCCAACGGATCTCGATAGGCTTTGAT
This sequence comes from Calophaca sinica, assembly GCA_037113605.1. Lineage (NCBI taxonomy): Eukaryota > Viridiplantae > Streptophyta > Magnoliopsida > Fabales > Fabaceae > Calophaca > Calophaca sinica. The sequence continues at coordinate 100,271,345 of CM073735.1, read as the reverse complement.
ACCATTTTAGAACTTTGGTTTGGGTCTAACTCAACCCAAAAGCTAGCTCATGGGGTGAGGATTGCCTCCCCCCACTTATAACCACTATTGAGGCCATATCACTATCCAATATGGGACTCTAACGGGAAGAACTGATAGAGATATGTCCAATGCTTGTTAGTGGGTCAGGTTAAATGAGGAAATAGTTACTACTCTTCATCAAGTGTATTCTGATCATCATATGATTCTTCTCAAAAAGATCTGTAATATTGTTGGTTAGGGGGTTAAACCCTTTAGGTTCTTGGCTTCATGGATGTTACATAAATTTTTCCCCAAAGTTCTTGATAAGGCTTGGGTTAAGGGTGATACTTGGTCTTTGAATGTGAAAAAAAAAAAAAAGAAACTACTTATCTCCTTGAATGGAACAAAAACGTTTTTTTGGCAATGTTTTTCATCATAAAAAGATATTGTATAATCGTATTCATGGAATTCAATGCTCAAGTGACTACGTACAAATAAATTTCTTCAAAAGTTGGAGATTGATTTGAAGTAGCAACTTGATTTAATCTGCACAGAGAGTAAGATATTTGGCTGCAGAAGTCAAGGAAGCAATGGATTAGTGATGGAGACAGGAATACTAGGTGTTATCATACCAAAACTATCACTAGGAGACGTAAGAACAGGATTATTATGATTAAGGATAATTCTGGGAATTGTTTTGAGGATCAAGATGTTCTCTAAGATTTAGCTCTTCAATTCTATGCCCAGTTATTTCATGAAGATAACCCAGACATAATTTCTCTTGTGACTACTTCAGGCTTCGCTCAGTTAAGTGATGCAAATTTGTTGGGGCTTGATTCAAGTTTCAGTAGGGAAGAAATTCATAAAGTTGTTATGCAAATGGGTCCATTAAAAGCTCCTCATGGATAGTCTTCTAACTTCGTTGTATCAAAAGAATTGGAATAAAGTGGGAAATGATCTTTGTCTTTTCATGAGTAAAGTGTGGAGTAATATGGAACTTATTAGGAACTTAAATTATACTCCATTGGTTTTGATGGGTAAGGTTGATAAGCCTGAATCTATCACTCAATTTAGACCTATATATCTTGGTAATGTTGCCTACAAGTGCATTACTAAGAGCACCCACAGCGTGGGCAACTAAATTGGGTGAGCAAACTGACACACACAGACACAATATGCCCCACAAGCTCCTTTTCTCTCTGTCTCTCTCATCTGGTGCGTGTTTCTATTTTAATGAACGGTGCACCATATAGTTGGTTTGACCGAAAATAAATTAACCGTGCACTAAAACTTGTAGGTGCTTTGACTGAATGTAGAGCCACGTAGACTAAGTCAAGGCAACTAAAAATTTAGCAACTATGCTAAAGTTGCTCTAAGATGATAGTGAATAGGTTGAAGCTATTTTTGGATAAGTTGATCTCTTCTTTTCAAACAAGCTTCATTTCGGGCAGGAACATTCAAGATAACATAATTGTTGCCCGTGAGTTAGTACATACCATGAGAAGAATGAATGGAGTTAAGGGATTCTGTTGACTCACAGGCAATGCACCTGATCGTAACGTATTAACAACATAGAACTTGAGTCCCACTTGTTGAACCCACATTTGAGTGATTACGATCACAATAACTACGAGCGAATGCGTGAAAGCAAGTTCCAAAAACAGAAAATTATATTTATTTTTAAAATGAAAGCTTATATTTATTTTGTTTACAGTTAAAATACTCGCTCACTACTTATTGTCAATAATATTTTTGAAGAAAAAATATGTGAAAATATAATATTAAGTATTAACAATAAAAAATTAAACTATGTGCATATATGTTATTGTAAAGTACTTAAAAATATTTAAAATATTACTATACAATTATTCATATCAAATCTTGTTTTGGCCTAGTCCCTAGGCACATTTTGTTACTGTTTTTTCTCTTTATTAATAAAAACAATGGAGAATACTTTTTTTTCTTCTAGATATTTTTTCTCTAAGAAGGGTTTTGCATCAGAAGGTTTTAACGAGACTTCTTTCCTTCATTTATATAAAAAAAATTATTCATATCAAATCTTAACAAATTTATCATAAGAAATTAATTTATTAGTCATACATAATTTCATTTTAGTAGAATTAATTAAAAAATAAATGTTACCATATATTATTAAATATTAAATACCAAAAATAGAATTATACATTAATGCTAATGTAATTTTCGAATAACAATAAGAATATATTGATTTAGTCGATAATTAAATTATTTAAGATGTTTTGCAAAATAATTTATATAGACTTTGATAATATTTAGAATTAATATTTTACTTAAAATACAGTAAGAAAGTTGCCAATCATGTATTTGTCTTTTTATTAATAAAATTTATTTAAAAATATTTTACTTCAAATTTTAGTAATTTTAAATATTTTCAAAAAAATTTAAAAACATATACTAAAATTAATTTTATAAAAGTGTTAAATGCTATTTTTATTGAATATAAAATAAAAAATTATATATGAAATAAATCTACGTAAATTTAATTTATTAAATATTATGTTTATTTAAACTGTATATCAAATGGTATGTGTAACACCCTAACTTCCTGTCAGCGCATTAATTATTAACCCTATGACTTAAACGTAAGACGCTGTAAAGAGATTAAATTGTAAAATAAGTGTAGAAACTTGTGTCCAAGATTAACACAAACCCAGGACCAACAAGAGTAATCAAGATCGAATGCAATCAATAAACAGAATTATGCAGAAACATTAATGAAACAGTAAACAAGTTTAAGGGAACAAACACACAAAGAATTGATTACGGAGTTCGGCCAAATAGATGCCTACGTCTCTGGGACTTTGCACCCACTTAGTCCAAATTTATTGAAGAGCCAAATCAAGGTTACAATGAGTATTGCTTTCCCTTTCCTCTCCCTATGATGCACACCCCTTGATCCCAATTACACCCGAGAGTATCCTCCCAGAACTCACTCACAGTAATTCTCTCAACCTCTCAGTCTTTGTAATCTCTCATGCTTGTGTGTTCTCACTTCCTTTTTTAATGCTCTCTCTGAGTTATGCTTATATAAGTATACTGCAGAACAACCGAGCCACTAGCACAGAGGGACAGGGAAAAGCAAAACAGAAAATAACTAATTTGACAAACTAGCTAACCACCTAACTAACTAACTCCTAAAACAGAGAATTAACTGAACTGCCACATCAGCAACAATCTCCACCTTTGCAAGAAGTAAATGACCCTCAACAAAGATTGCTTGAACCTGGCGCTATCCAAACAATAGATGCTCACCCAACACCTATCCTAAGCAAGTCAAGGCAATGCTTGGACTTGCTCAAGGGAACAACTTTGGTAATAAAATCAGCTGCATTTCCTGATGTATGAACTTTCTGGATCTGAACCTTTCCACCAACAATGATGTCTTTAATCCAATGTATTCTAGTGTCAATATGCTTTGTTCTCTCATGATAAGAATAATTTTTACAAAGGTGTATTGCACTTTAGTTGTCATAATACACATTGACACTATCTTGAGATACTCCCAGTTCACCTATCAATCCTTGTAACCACAATGCCTCATTCACAGCTTCGGTTACCCCTATGTACTCTGCTTCTGTAGTAGATAAGGCCACCACATGCTGCAAAGATGCCCTCCAACTGATTGTATTCCCAAAGAGTGTAAACACAAAACCAGTAAGGGATCTTCTCTTGTCATGATCTCCAGTAAAATCTGAGTCTACAAACCCCAAAACTCCACTTGAATTCTGACCCTCTCTCCCATACTTCTGTCCCACATTTGCAGTTCCCTTTAAGTACCTCAATATGTGCTTCACAGCAAGCCAATTCTGATTTCCAGGATTTGCCATGTATCTGCTGACTAAGCTGACATCATAGGCTAAGTCAGGCCTAGTGCACACCATGGCATATATCAAGCTCCCAACAGCACTAGCATAAGGCACTTTCTCCATTCCTTTCTGTTCTTGACTTGTGGATGGACAGTCTGCATTAGACAGCTTGAAGTGTGAAGCAATTGGAATATTAGCAAGCTTTGCCTCTGCCATGCTAAACTTTCCCAGCATTTTGTTGATGTAATTTTCTTGAGTAATGAAAATAGAACCATCCTCATGCTGCCTGGTTATCTCCATGCCCAGAATTCTTCTAGCTTGACCCAAATCCTTAATTTCAAATTCTTCTTGCAATAGACTTTTTAATTTCTGTATCTCAGCCTTGTCTTATTTAACCTCTCAGCCAAGCCATTTTACTGAGGAGTTCTGCTCACTGTGTTATTCCTATATATTCCATGATCTTTACAATACTGGTTGAATTCATCATTACAAAATTCTAAACCATTATCAGTTCTTAAAGCCTTTACCTTCTTATCACATTGATTTTCAACTCTAGTTTTCCATTCAACAAAAGTTTTAAAGGCTTCATCTTTGGTTTTTAACAAATAGATCCATACTTTTATGCTAAAGTCATCTACTAAGGTTATGAAGTACCTTTTTCCACCATGAGTAGGTGTTCTAGATGGTCCCCAAAGATCTGAGTGGATGTGAATGGCAGCAGTGAACTTGATTCGAGTCTGTTTCCCAAAAAACACAATGTTCACAAAATCCTAGACCTTGAATCTTGTCACCACCTAGCAGCCCTTGTTTTTGCAGTTCCTTTAGCCCTTTCTCATTCATGTGCCCGAGCCATTGATGCCAAAGTTCTGTCTTGTCTCTGTTAGATGTTTCTGCAACATTTGCAGCACCAGTAACCGTATTGCCTTACAGCACATAGAGGCAATTCTTTCTTCTTTCTCCCTTCAACACCACCCTGGACCCCTTCATAACTTTGAGCACTGAATTCTTAGCCTTGTAACTGAAACCAGCTTCTTCAAGAGTCCCAAGAGATATCAAACTTCTCTTAAGATCTGGCACATTCCTCCCTTTGGTCAAGATTTTATCTGTACCATCAGTGAGCTTCAGCTTTATAGTGCCAATTCCAATGACACTGCATGTGGCATTGTTTCCCATCACCACTTGACCTCCATTGAATGGTTTGAAATCAATGAACCATTCTCTAACAGGGCACATGTGGTAGGAGCACCCTGAGTCCATCACCCATTCGGTTTCACCTTGATAGTTTGCAGCAACCAAGAGCTCAGAGCTCTCATAACCATCAGAGGCAACCGGGGCATCTGTACTTTCATCTAAATTGTGCTTCTTCTTGAATTTTCGATCAGGGCAATCTTTCTTGAAGTGACCTTCTTTATGATAAATGAAGCACTTGAATTTTGTCTTTGATTTTGATTTGGATCTCTTCTTCCCTTTTCCATCTTTCTTTTCACTCCTTCCTCTAACCATGAGATTCTCACTTGACTCAGATTCCTTCCCCTCTATTTTCTTGGACAATTTTTTGGCCATTAGATCAGCTTGAACCTCTTCCAGAGATATGGAATCTCTGCCATATATCAGTGTATCTAATAAAACCTCATAAGAGCTTGATAGAGACCGAATTAAGAGTAGTGCTTGATCCTCATCCTCTAATTTCACATCAATGTTCTCTAGGTCAAGAATCAACCTATTGAACTCATCAATGTGATCTGCAATTGAAGTTCCCGATTGCATCTTTAAGGTATACAATCTTTGCTTGTGATAGAGCCGATTTTCTAGAGTCTTGGTCATATAAAGATTCTCAAGCTTGAGCCATATAACCGCAATGAATTTTTCCTTTGACACTTCCCTGAGAACCTTATCTCCCAAACACAAGATTATAGCACTATGAGCCTTGTTCATAAGATCTTTCCTCTCCCTTTTTGTGAGTGTGCTCGAAAGCTTCCTCTCCCCTTCCAGCGCATCTTCAAGACCTTGTTAAACCAGTAATGCCTGCATCTTCATCCTCCACAGAGCAAAGTCATTCTTCCCATTGAACTTCTCAATGTCGTACTTCGCCTTGGCCATCAATCTTCCTCCTCTTCGATAGCTACTGATACCAGTTGTAGAAACTTGTATCCAAGATTGACACAAACCCAGGACCTAACAAGAGAAATCAAGATCGAATGCAATCAATGAACAGAATTATGCAGAAACATTAATGAAACAGTAAGCAAGTTTAAGGGAACAAACACACCAAGAATTGATTAGGGAGTTCGGCCAAATAGATGCCTACGTCTCCAGGACTTTGCACCAGCATAGTCTAACTTTATTGAAGACCCAAATCAAGGTTACAATGAGTATTGCTTTCCCTTTCCTCTCCCTGTGATGCACACCCCTTGATCCCAATTACACCCGAGAGTATCCTCCCAAAACGCACTCACAGTGATTCTCTCAACCTCTCAATCTTTGTAATCTCTCAAGCTTGTGTGTTCTCACTTCCTTTTTTAATACTCTCTCTGAGTTATGCTTATATAGGCATACTGTAGAACAACCGAGCCACTAGCACAGAGGGATCGGGAAAAGCAAAACAGAAAATAACTAATTTAACAAACTAGCTAACCACCTAACTAACTAACTCCCAAAACAGAGAATTAACTGAACTGCCACATCAGCAAAATAAGGTTTTAAATATGTCTGAAATTTTTTCTTTCAAGAGATACAAACACCAACGAAACTCATAAATGTCGACTACTTGGAGTCAACCCCTTTAAATAAAATTCTTTAAGTAGAAGGATGTACATAAAAGACAAATAAAAACTCAAGTGAATTACACTAGTAAATAGACTTATTATAGGACTACTGACTCCAACATGATCCAACATGAACACTGGATGACCACTGCTGCCATTGGGCTAATTACTAAGCATGTCGGAAATACTTTACAATTACCAAGAAATATGTATTTTGAAAGTTAGATTCAAGAGCTGGTTTGAAAAGAAATAATTTTAGTTGTTTTAAAAGTTAAAAGTTTAGTTGTAAATGTTTTGAGAAAGTTCTATAAATTTTAAAACATTGTTTTAACTTGGTTTTAGTATTTTGAGTGTGGGTTGTAATTTAGAAATTTTTTTTAGAGTTGTGTACTCTAGTGGTTCGGTTGAAACTAGGACCCTAGGGGCAAGGATTAATGTCTTTGATTTTGTTTTAAGTGTATAAATTGTTGATTGAAGGTGTAGATTACTAGAAGTTGGAGATTAGAAGTTTAGAGTTTATCTTGGAAGGGAAGAAAGCCTCGAGGTAAGGGGAAAATTCTCTTGGAGTTTGATAAAGCATAAATGTGTGTGTTTGTGTGATTGAATTAATGATTTGGTGTATGTTGTTGAAGCGACAAGTCATTGTTGCTTGGCTCCTGGAGGGCGGAAATGAAGTGACATGTTAAGTGTTGCTTAGCTCAGTGAGAGTGGTGTTGAAGTAACGGGGTGTTGTTGCTTGGCCCTGTAAGGGCGGTGTTGAAGTAACAAAGTTCTGTTGCTTGGCTTCAGAGAAGTGGTGTATTATTAATTGTATGAAAATGTTCTGTGGAAAACATTATAATTGTCTATTGGTATATTTGCTATTTGGTTTTACTTATGCGACTATCGTGATAAACTCGTTGAGCGAGATTTTCACCCTTGCTTGTGTTTTCCTTGTTTCTATTTTATTTGGCTGGATTCACTAGTAGCTAATGAAATGACGGTTGGAACGAGCAGCTTGGGATATCACAAGATATGAGGGAGTGGAAAGTGAACTTCCCGGCTCACTTTTGTTTTGCTTTAGTCTTAGGGGAAAACTATAGAGTTCCCTAAGCTCTTTTGAGTCACCACGGCCAGTGAGTTTTATTTTATGTTCTGTATGTGTAATCATGACACTCTTAACTTTGCGAACTCTGATATATGTTTAATTATGTGTGGTGGATGACATGTATGTTGAAGTTTTAATTTTCTTAGTATTTTAGTTTATATATCTATATATTTCACGTAGCCCTGTTGGGGTGTTACATTGTCAGACGTGGATTCCATGAACCAATGTAGCTTAATGTATGGCTGGTCAAACGTCGTGTATGACTGCAAGCAGCGTCCCTAACTTGCAAAGCATGTGCCCATGCCTTCTTATTTGAAGGATTTTAAAACAATTTTCCTCTACCTTCTTATTCGAAGGACTTAAAACATTTTTATCTTTTGTGCTTCTTTATCCCCTATGGTTGAGTGAATTGTTATGCATTCATCTCAATTAACATGTTCTTCATAAGAAATTTCACATGACTCATTCCTATTACGTACACTTAAACTTAGTAAGGTTTTCTTTAAGTTCACTCAATGGAAACCCAATATCTTGCATGCATCATTCAAATCATCAATTAAATTACGGTTCCATCAATATGTATACATGCAACAATAAGTACAAACATGGAGTTTGATGAACAGATCACGCTCCTCTGCTAGATCAAGAACTTCTAAAGGAATGGAGTGATAGAAATGCATTCCCAACAAATTCTTATTCTTCTTAGGGTTACATGCATCAAGGAACCTATAACAACCCAAATTCTATAACTTTATATATAATATGGATTTCATGTTTGCTTGTGTATTATATGTCTTGTTTTACAGTGTTTCGGGGTTTTTCCTAAGAGGGAATATCGTTAGAAATGATTACATAGCCTTAGAATGGGAAAAATTACTTTTTCACCAAAACCAGTCTGTGAATCGATTAACCTTGTGCATGAATTGATTCACAACAGTAGATTGCGTTTTTTAAATAACAGGCCGCCCCATTTCGACCCGTTTCGCTTCTAATCGTGATGAGACTCTTGGATCACTACCTAAACCTATTTGAAACCCATTAGAACTCCAAAATTCAGTCTTTAATCACCCTCTAAGAGATCTCAAAGAACCCTAGGCATCCAAGAGCTATTCTCGCTGTTCATTCTCGTTTCTCCACCAAATTGAATTCTGTTTTCAAGGACGTGATCAGAGGATAGCCTTCTTCTTTCTTCTCTATTCCTTTTCTGTTTCTAAGGAGGGAGTTCTTTAGGTAAGTCAGATCTTCAAATCTTTCCCTTTTCTAATTCCTCTAGGATCCAATTTTGAATTTTGAATTTGAGTTCCATGGTTGACGTGATGCTAGGAACCGTGGAAGGATTCAATTTCAGGACTCTCTAGAACCTTGTGAAGGCCGCAATCTGCTTTAAGGTACGGGAGTGGATGATACTATGAAAAGTGGCTTAGGGATTCAATTGATTGGGGTGTCCCATGACCCCTATGTCTTGCGGGACAAGTTACTTTGTTTAAAACCATTGTATGAGCAATGTATTAATGGTTTTTGTTTCTTTTTTAATTGTTCTTAAGGTCCTTATAAGAGCAAAGAACCCTTAGGCTGATTGTTTAAGATTATTGAATGATTTGATGCATGGTTATTGACCCCTATGTTGTTGTCTAAAGATTTTAGATCTAAATAACGTGTTCCATGATTAGTATGCACTGTTTTGAATGGGAATGTAATTATGTGCATGATTGGAATTGTAACACCGCAAATTTCTTAATCTTATATGTTAGAGCTTATAGGACCATTGTATGATTATTGTGTGTTAAATAGGTACTTTAAGGTTTATTTGGGAAGGGAGACCCTTAGAAGGGACTACACGGCCTTAAGTCTGTGAATCGATTCACCCCTTGTATGAATCGATTCATTTCATTAAACAGTGTTTTTAGAAAAAACAGAGTCTGTGAATCGATTCACTCTGTGTATGAATCAATTCACAGCAGCTGACAACATTTTTTTAACTAGCGGGTCGTCTCGTTTCGGCCCGTTTCACTCCCGAACGTGTTAAGCCTCTTGGACCATGACTTAACCCTAATTCTAAATATTCAAAGGCTCTAAACCTAATTCTTAAACCATATTAAAGGGCTTTAATTAACCCTAGAACTCCTAGATCTCTATTGTTGTCGTTGCAACCATTTTGATGATATCTCTCTCGTTTCACCACCGATTTGGACGTCGTCTTCAAGGCTACCACCAGGGAACAATTCCCCTTTTCTTCTTCACGTCCTTTCTGATTCTACAAAGGAGTATTTCGTTTGTATCACTAATCCCCTCAATTTCATCTTTTTCAATTCTTTGGTGATTCAAATTCTAACCATAGATTTTTGTTATGACAGGAACCACAAGTGGAATCGAATTCGGAGCTCCCTAAGGCTTGATTTGCAAGCTGCGACCATATAAGGTATGAGGGGTGGATGATCTCTTGAAAAGAGGCCTATGGCTTCAAATAACATGTAAGGGATGTCCCATGTTCCCTATGCCTTGCAGGGAAAGTTTTTGTTGTGTAATCCTTGTAAGAGCATGGATTTGTATGACTTTAGATTCTGTTTTGATTTAATTTGAGCCTTTTATATGAGCAAAGAGCCATAGGAATTATTAATTGACATGTTTATGAGGATTGAAGTATATTTATTATGAAAAGGTTAACACTTTATGTGTTTTATTAGAAGGCATGATTTTTAGGATTTAATGGTATTAATTGTTGGAACCTAAACGATTGAGAAGTTTAGACCCTCATTAATTTTGATGATAACAAAGTATTTGCAAGTGAACAATTTATCTTCTGATAAGTCTTGAAGTGTGCAGGTGTCAAAATTACTTGTGCTTTATAACCAACTCAAGAAAGAAGAAGAATTTCACAAGAAATTGAATACATTCCATGTGTGTCTTCATCCAGTTCACTCAGCGTCTTGTCTAGAGCGAGCATTCGATAGTGTTATCTTTTGGCACGTGGATTAATCAATTACTGTGAGCGTCTATCCTACTTTCTAAGCGAGCATCTGGTCTTATTAATGAAGCACATGATGATCACGTTTATGCTCTTCTGACTCAGCTGTTTTGGAACAGAATTCGAATTTGATTTTGTGCGCTCACTTTGTTGTACGAGGTATCAAAGGTGACACCTTTAGTATAAGACAAAATTCGTACAAGGTAATTGTGAAAAGCAGATGGCACAAAAATAGTAATGTGTACTATTCTGATAATTCTCTGGAAAGGAAGAAAATGACAACATTTCAAATTACCTCACTCAATGATATGGAGCTGAAATTTACTGCAACGGTAATAACCTCAAGGACTCCTATAAATACCCCAAGGTATTCATTGAAGAAAGGCTAGAAACTATATTCTGAAAGAGCTATTCTCAAGTGAGCAATCAAGTTTCTGGAAACCAAAGAACTGAACTTCAGCATCTTATATTCTTTCTTTTAGAAAGCTATTTGTTTTTTAGCTTAATCTTTTCATCCTCTCTGTGAGAGTTAATTGATTGTATTCAGAAATACTTTGTGAAAATTGTATTGCCTAGTTAAGGCTTGATTCCTCAAAGGCTCGAACATATTGAGTCGTTTTGAGATGTTAAGAGTATTGTCAAGTTTGTGACAGTAGAATACTCTTAAGGAAATTTGTAATCAGTTGATTATAGTGGAAAATCCTTCAGGAATGAAGGGATTAGACGTAGCTACCAGTTTGGTGGTGAACTAGTATAAATCTCTGTGTCTCAGCTTTACTGCTTTACATTTATTCTTATCTTGCAAAGAAAAACAAGTTTTTATAAACTGTATTTCCAGCGTCTGGTCTTACTCCAGCATCCGATAACAAACTGATTTAAAATCAAGTTTTCAAAAGTGTTTTTAACTTAAAGTTTGCGAAAAGTTTTCAACACAATTCAACCCCCTTCTTGTGTTCACGCTCAGTTGGTACCAGAGCTCGACCTCTTGGTTGAGCACTTAACAGTGTTAAGAGAAAAGATTCTATACTGTGAACATGTCTGCAGAAGGTGGTCACATGAACCGCTCTCCTCTATTTACTGGAGAAAAGTTTGACTACTGGAAAGATAAGATAAAAGTTTTCTTTGAGACACAACAACTTGAGATGTGGGATATAGTTGAAAGTGGATACATTATTCCCACTAATGCTGCTGGTGTTGCTATAGCCAAAGAAAGTTGGAATGATGAGTAGAAAAAGAGATATCAAATCAATCAAAAAGCTAGATTTATTCTTATCTGTGCTATGTCAGAAAAAGAATATGATAAATGTGGTAAATTTGATACTAACAAAGAAATTTGAGATTCTCTTGTTTTGTCTTATGAGGGCTCTGCCCAAGTAAGAGAAACTAAAGCTAGCATGTTGGTTCGTCAATATGAGTTATTTAAAATGGAAGACAGTGAAAACATTGAATCTATGTTTGAAAGGTTCCAAACACTTGTTCATGGGTTACAGGCCCTTGGAAAAAGCTACACCACTCCTGATCATGTGAGAAAGATCTGAGAAGTTTGGCCAAGCATTAGAGACCCAAAGTCGCTGCTATTCAAGAAGCAAAAGATTTAAATGTCCTATGCCTTGAAGATCTTTTGATTTCTCTGAAAGTTCATGAACTTGAGCTGAACGAGGAAGAACCTGTGAAGAAGAGCAAGTCTATTGCTTTGAAAGTCAACAAGCACAAAGCTAGTTCTTCTAAAGCCCTTCAGGCTGAAGAAGAATCAGAAGACGAAGCTTCAGAAGGAGACATTGATGGGTCAGATGGTGAGCTCGCGTTCATATCTAAGAAGATCCAAAGAATGTGGAAGAAAATAAACTTCAAGAGAAAACTCCAGAAGAAAGATGTCAAGGACAAGAAGGAAAGCAAAGACAAAAGCCAAGTCATTTGCTATGAATGTAAGAAGCCTGGACACTTCAAGTCCGAATGTCCTAATCTTAAGGAGAAGCCCACAATAAGTTCTTTCAAGGGAAAGAAGAAGAGTCTCATGGCTACATGGGAAGATCTGGATTTATCCTCCTCTAAGGAAGATAATGAAGAAGAAGCCAATTTTTCCCTTATGGCAAATACTGACTTAGACTTTGAAGAAGAAGATGTAATAATATATGATTCTTATTCTGAACCTCAACTTGCATTTGATGATCTTCTTAAGGACTCTGCCACTCTCTCCATTGAGTATATAAGGCTTTGAAAAAGAAATTTTCAAAATTATCACAAGATTTTCAAGCTTTGAACAAAGAAAACTCAAAACTCATGGAAGAGAACCAGAAGCTAAAAACTGAAAATCAGCGCCTGATGGATAACCAGCGTCTGGATGATCATAAGCAACCAGAAGCTGAGAGCTCTCAAGCTGAAAGCTCTGAAGTTAAAGGCAATCCTAAGTGTAAATCAAATGATTATGAATATGCCTTTCAAAAGTTTCTTGCAGTGAGTGTAACTCGAAGCAAGCAAGCTTCAATGATTTGGGGTGTCAGTAAAACGACAACTCAAGGTCTTGGTCACATATCAGATGAACCGTCTTTAGAAAATGAAAATTCAGCATATGATAAACCCAATGATCACAGTGAATACTTGCATTATACTTACTGCAACAAACCTGGTCATTTGAAAAGTGACTGTACTGTTTTTAAGACTAAGAAGGACAAGTATCCTTCAAGAACTAACAAGAAAGGACCAAAAAAGATATGGGTACCTAAAGATAAAATAGTCTATGTTGCAGACATGCTTAGCAACAAAGTCAACACACCTGTCTTGGTACTTAGACAGTGGATGCTCGCGTCACATGATAGGAGAAAAACATATGTTCCAAGAGTTAAGACCTAGAGAAGAAGGATTTGTTGGTTTTGGAGGAAACCAAAAAGGTAAAATAGTTGGAATTGGTCGCATCGGTAAAGGCTCTCTTCCCTCTATTGATAATGTTTTTTATGTTGAAGGACTAAAGCATGACTTATTGAGCATAAGTCAATTATGTGACAATGGTTATGATTTCATTTTTACAGAAATTGGATGTTTAGTAAAAAGCAAGAAAAATGACTCTATTTTTTTTACTGCAAAGAGGAAACAAAATATTTATAAAATTAATCTTTCTGAACTTGCAAAACAAGATGTCAAGTGTCTCATGTTTGTTGAAGATGAGCAATGGACTTGGCATAAAAGATTGAGTCATGCCAGTTTGAGATTAGTCTCAAAATTAAACAAGCACAGTCTTGTTAGAGGCTTACCAAATCTTAAATTCCAATTTGATGCTCTATGTGAGGCATGTTAAAGAGGAAAACAAGTTAAAACTTCTTTTCATTCTAAAAATGTTGTTTTAACCTCTAGACCACTTGAGCTTTTGCATCTTGATCCTTTTGGTCCAACAAGGACATCCTCTTTAATTGGAAAGAAATATGGGTTAGTCATTGTTGATGATTTTACTAGATAGACATGGGTTAGATTTCTTGCCCACAAGGATGAGTCATTCAAGGTATTTATTGTTTTTTGTAAATCAGTTCAAAATGAAAAAGGAATTTGTATTTCTTCAATTAGAAGTGATCATGGGGGAGAATTTAAAAATGAAAGCTTTCAAAAATTTTGTGAAGAAAATGGCATCCCACAATTTCTCCTCTCCTAGAATACTACAACAAAATGGTGTTGTAGAAAGGAAAAATAGGTCCCTCCAAGAAATGTCCAAGACCATGATCAATGAAGCTGATATTGCTAAATATTTTTGGGCAGAAGCGGTAAACACAACTTGCTACATTTAAAATAGAGTCTTTATTAGACCTATTTTGAAGAAGACTCCATATGAAATGTGGAAAGGTAGAAAACCAAACATATCTTATTTTCATCCGTTTGATTGCATATGTTATATTCTGAATACTAAGGATTAACTTGGTAAGTTTGATTCTAAAGCTGACAAAGGTATCTTTTTGGGATACTCTGAAAGATCTAAAGCTTTTAGAATATACAATAAAGAAACTTTGATAGTGGAAGAATCCATTCATGTTAAGATTGATGACAAGAAGCCTGACACTGCCATGTCAGAGCTAGATGAATTATTTTCAGAATTAAATATAGGTAATACTACAAATAGTGAACCTACATCTTCATCGTCCGGTGGTGACCTGACACATGATTCTACTCAAGCAGAAGCTGAAACCAGAAAAAGTTGGAGATACAAAACCAATCATCCTAAAGATTAAATCATAGGAGAACTTAGAGATAGAGTAAGAACCAGATCCTCTTTCAAAGAGCAAGCAGATATTGCACTTCTCTTTGAAATGGAACCTAAGACGATTGATCAAGCATTGGAAGATGAAAGTTGGATTCTGGCTATGCAAGAAGAGTTGAATCAGTTCCAAAGAAATGATGTTTGGAAGTTAGTCACTCTACCAGAAGATAAGCAAGCTATTGGTACTAAATGGGTATTTAAAAACAAGCTTGATGAAAATGGTAAAGTAGTGAGAAACAAAGCAAGATTAGTTGCTCAAGGTTACTCTCAGGAAGAAGGTATAGATTTTACTGAAACCTTTGCACCGTTGCAAGGTTAGAAGCTATTCGCATTTTACTTTCATTTGCTGCACACTATGAGATAATTCTTTATCAAATGGATGTGAAAAATGCTTTCTTAAATGGTCTTATAACTGAGGAAGTCAATGTGAAACAACCTCCTGGATTGGAAGACATTGAATTTCCTGAACATGTCTTTAAGCTTAAAAAGGCTATGTATGGTCTTAAGCAAGCTCCTAGAGCTTGGTATGATAGACTACGTTCCTTTTTAATGGAAAATAGTTTTACCAGAGGTCAAGTAGACACTACTCTATTTAGAAAGACATCAAACAAGCATTTTATACTTGTTCAAATTTATGTTGATGATAACATTTTTGGAGCTACTATTGAAAGCCTTTGCAAAGAATTCTCTAAGTTAATGCAGGCTGAATTTGAAATGAACATAATGGGAGAATTGAAATTTTTCCTTGGAATTCAAATCAAGCAATGTAATGATGGTATTTATATACATTAAAGCAAATACATCAAGGAGTTGCTAAAGAAATTCAAGATGGTTGATTGCAAGCCAATGTGTAATCCTATGCATCCTACTTGTATTCTTGGCAAAGATGAAACTGGTAAGAAGGTAGATCAGAAAATGTACAGAGGTATGATTGGATCTCTACTTTATCTTACTGCTTTAAGACCTGATATTATGTTTAGCGTCTGCCTGTGTGCTAGATTTCAATCTGATCCTAGAGAATCACACTTGACTGCTGTTAAAAGAATATTTAGATATTTACAAGGATCTACTAATCTTGGTTTGCTTTATAAGAAATCAAAAGATTACAAATTAGTAGGATTCTGTGATGCTGACTTTGCTGGAGATCGAATTGAAAGAAAGAGCACATGTAGAGGCTGCAAATCTTGTGTCTTGGTCAACCAAAAGACAAAGCACAATTGCACTTTCAACAGCAGAACCTGAATACATCTCAGTAGCAAGTTACAGTTCACAACTTCTGTGGATAAAATATCAACTTAAAGACTACTTGATAAAAGAGAGTAACATTCCTATCTTTTGTGATAATACATCTGCAATTTGTCTTACTAAAAATTCAATATTGCACTCTAGAGCAAAATACATTGAGATTAAACATCACTTCATAAGAGACTATGTTCAGAAGGGTGTACTTGAAATTAAATTTGTGGATACTGATCATCACTGGACTGACATCTTCACAAAACCCCTTGCTGAAGATAGATTCAATTTTATAAGAAGAAATTTAAATTTTCATCTTATAAAAGAATGATTAATCTCAGCATCTTATGAAACTTATCATTTAGCATCTGGTTGACATAAGCATTTACACGTGTACACATATGATGTCATTCACATTGCATAACTCAGCGTCCGGTGATTTCATCGCGTGCATCCGATCACACACGTGCCACACGCGTGTGGGACTTAAGCGTCTCATCACACCTACTGAGTCATAATTATTTGCATTTTCAATAAAATCCTTTTCCTAGATTTTACTTTATTTTGGCAACTACATTTAACGAAAAGGGGAATCTTTATTTTATTTTCTTTTCGATTTATTTTTTTAATCAAATGAAATGTGAAACGTTTTTGAAGAAGCAACTGTACCATTACTTCAAAACTTTCTCACTACTCCACCACTTTCGCACCACTCTATACTCAGCCTTCTCTGCGAAATCTTTCTCTCTCTCTCTCTCTCTCTTTGTGATACCTCTCTGAAACCCTAAACCTCCATTACCTACTCCTCAACTGCTACCATGGCATCTACTAAGGTCGGTCAGAACTATGCTGTATACGACACCATGATGGAAGGAAAAGTCCTAAATGAAATCGAATTGATTTGGAGAATTTTAAGCTCTATGATTTTGACTTCGATGAAGGTTTTAAGGCTATGGGGTGGACTAATTACTTCTTTTGGGATTTTGCTGTCGAAGTTTTAGTTACTGCCGTTAAGGAATTTTGGGGAACTGTTACTCTGATCAAAGATGGATTAATTGAAGGCCCTGTTAAAGGTTTTAAACTAGTGATTTCTGTTAACACTATTGCTGCAGTTACTAATTGTCCAGTTGAAGGAATTAGCTTCTATAATGGTTGGGGAAATGCCTTTAATAGAATAGAAAAGGTGAATGAAGCTCTGTTTGAAAGCTATAGTCAGTTAAAAGAGTTTGGAAAAACTCCTACTGCCAAGCATCTGAAGAGTCACTTCAGAGTGCTTCACAAGATTATAGCCTAGAGTGTTCTTCTGAAGGCTAGATCTAGTGACATAGTGAACTACGAACATAAGTTCATCATGAGGACTTACATAGCAGGACAGAAGGTAAACTTGCCTAGATTGATCTTCAACAATCTAGTCAATGCTATTTTAAGTTCGAGGAAGGGAACTGCTGAAAAGAAAAACATTAACAAGACCATTCCTTATGGTGTTCTTCTTACTGCAATGATGATTAAGGATGGCATTGCAAGAAAGCTTGGAGCTTTAAAAGGAATAGAAAGGGAAAAATACTTTGGAGTAGGCGCTATTGTTCGCCCTGATACTTTTGGAGTTAACAGTTTGGTGAGAATGCATCTCATTACTGGTGAAAGAATCAAACAAGTGAAACAGGAGAAACAAGAAGAAGAAACTGGTGCTGTTATTGGTGAAGATGTAAAGAAAACCACCAGAAGCTCAGTGTCTGGTGTGAAAAGAACCGGTGAGTCTCCAACAAGGGAGACAAGAAGCAAAAAGCAGAAGATGCCTCCTGCAGGTAGAACTGAACCAGAAGAAGATGAGGACCGGGTCCCCATTAGAAAGATTATGGAGAAGAAGAGAAAGGCAAAAGCTGAAAATCCTGTTTCAGCATCTGGGCCTAGGAAGCAAGTTCCTCCACCTCTTCCTCCTGTTGTTGCCTCTCAAGGCAAAAGAAAAAGATTGATTAGGCTTTCTGAGAAGCTTAATCCAAAGGTACTGGACTTTAATGTTGATGATTCCATCACTACCTTTGATTCTGATGATGCTATTCCTACTCCACCACTCTTTATTTCATCATCACACTCCACACAACCCACTATATCCAAAATACAAGCCATTACTCGGGTCACTCAGCAACCTCCATCCATCGAATCACAAATTTCCCAGAAAACCACAAAACCCAAAACACTTTCATTCCCTTTACCATAACCCTCTACCTCCACAAACACATCTCTCACACTTTCTCTCACTCTCAAACCTACCAACTACTTTGGTGGCCGAAAATTTGTGTCATCTGTAAACAAACCACGGTTTGTCAGAGAAGAAATATACCATTCAATCTATGATCACCCTTCTCTATGGCACTTGAAGACATTCACTTCAGGGGTTGCAAGATTGGAGATTGCCCCATTCTCTGAAGAGAATGAGAAGCTGCATACCTGCTTTGGTGGAAGATTGAGACCTCCTCCAAACAGAGGTATAATTCTGTTCTCTGTTGATCTCCTTCATCATCTGCCATAATATGAACCTCTCAATCTGGAAGAGTGTGGAAGGTGAATACCAGACGAAGAAGTGGCATTTATGACTCACTGCCTGGAGATGAAAAGGCTTGAGTTAATTCATCAATACAGAGATCCTTCAACATCTGTGAAGATAGTGCCTGATAGGCAAATGTGGCTTCCTTGGTCAATAACTGAGAAAAGGAAGGGACCAACTCTTGGTAAACTTCCCAAGTTAATTGGTATCAAGGAGTATGAGGAAGCTCATAGGAAATACAATGCCAAAGCATTGTCTAAGATTTCGGTTAAAAAGTTATCTGAAGACCATGCCAGACAAGTCTACCTAAACAAGCTCAAAAGTGATTCTAGAGGAACTGGCTCTTCTGGCTGCTGTAATGCAGAGAAAGCAACCATTCCTACAGTTGGCTCTATCAGCAGGGTAATTGATACAAACCTTGCTATTCTCCATTTTGATGACATGTTTATGTGTTCTGTTGTAAGTCCCCTGAGTGTTATTAAACTGGAAGAACAATGGACTTCAATAAGCAAACATTTTGATCTTGGATTCAGCTAGAGTAAAAGGACAATGTCTTGGAAAGACAAAGCCATTCTACCTCAGTTCAAACTTGTCTTTGAAAATGTGGATGATAAAGAAAATCTGAGAAGGTTGTATCTGGCTGAGAATGAAGGTATCAACACTTGTGCTGCTGCTTTTAGAGATCTTATCAAAGCAAATTTTGGAGCAGCTACGATTGCTAAGTTTGATGCTTTTGTTGATGATCTGTTTAAGCACAGGGAAACTATTTTTCTAAGTATGGTTTACCCTGAGGAAATTGTGCTAAGATGGGAAAGAGACATGGAATTTAAGAAACAGAAGCTGGGAAGACTCATCAAATGGAGTTTACCAAATGATGGTTTCTTTAAGGCTCAGGAAAGAAAGGAAAGAAAACTGAGTCTGTCACAGGCAGTGCTAGCAGAGCATCAGAAGCTAGAGTCACAAAGGGTTGTTATTGCTGAACCTGTTTCAGGAGCTGAACCTACTCCTGCTCCTTCAGCTGCAAATGATGAAGTTATCATCTTGCCAAGAGCTAAATTTGAAGCTATCAGGGCTACAAATCAGAATGTGAATCAGCTGGAAAGTACTGTAATCCTCCTCATAGAGCGGCTCAATCAAATTCTTTCTCCTCCACCAAACCCTTAAAAAAAATTTTATTTCAAATATTTTGTATTATTTTTTGTTAACTTGGTACAATTATTACTTTTGCTATATTGAATGATCTAACCTTTATTTAGTCAAATTTTTGGTACAACTCAAATTATTCATTTTGACTATGATGTGTTTTACACTCTTTTTGTCTGATGACAAAAGGGGGAGTAAAAGTAAGGTTTGATGAATGTCTGATGAACGCGCTTAAGTATCTCACAACATGCATTATTCATCATACATAACATATTTGTATTGCTCTGTGAATCGATTCACCCCTTGCATGAATCGATTCATTTCATTAAACAGTGTTTTTAGGAAAAACAGAGTCTGTGAATCGATTCACCCAGTGTATGAATCGATTCACAGCAACTGACAGCATTTTTTTAACTAGCGGGTCGTCTCATTTCGGCCCGTTTTGCTCACGAACGTGTTAAGCCTCTTGGCGCCATTTTGATGTTATCTCTCTCGTTTCACCACCGATTTGGACTTCGTCTTCAAGGCTACGACCAGAGAAAAATTTCCCTTTTCTTCTTCACATCCTTTCTGATTCTAAAAAGTAGTATTTTGTTTGTATCTCTATTCCCCTCAATTTCATCTTTTTCAATTCTTTGGTGATTCAAATTCTAACCTTAGATTTGAATCCCCTGATTTTTGTTATGACAGGAACCACAAGCAGAATCAAATTTGGAGCTCTCTAAGGCTTAATTTGCAAGCCACGACCATATAAGGTATAGGGTGGATGATCTCTTGAAAAGAGGCCTATGGCTTCAAATAGCATGTAAGGGATGTCTCATGATCCCTATGCCTTGCGGGGAAAGTTTTTATTGTGCAATCCTTGTAAGAGCATGGATTTGTATGACTTTAGTTTCTGTTTTGATTTAATTTTAGCCTCTTGTATGAGCAAGGAGCCATAGGAATTATTAATTGACATGTTTATGAGGATTAAAGTATATTTATTATGAAAAGGTTAACACTTTATGTGTTTTATTAGAAGGCACGATTTTTAGGATTTAATGGTATTAATTGTTGGAACCTAAACGATTGAGAAGTTTAGGCCCTCATTAATTTTGATGATAACAAAGTATTTGCAAGTGAATAAATTATCTTCTGATAAGTCTTGAAGTATGCAGGTGTTAAAATTACTTGTGATTTATAACTCACTCAAGCAAGAAGAAGAATTTCACAAGAAATTGAATACATTCCATGTGTGTCTTCATCCGGTTCACTCCAGCGTCTTGGCTAAAGCGAGCGTCCAGTAGTGTTATCTTTTGAGACATGGATTAATCAATTGCTACGAGCGTCTATCCTACTTTCTGAGCAAGCATCTGGCCTTATTAATGAAGCACGTGATGGTCACGTTTATGCTATTCTACCTCAGCTGTTTTGGAACAAAATTCGAATTTGATTTTGTGCACTCACTTTGTTATACGAGGTATCAAAGGTGACACCTTTAGTATAAGACAAAATTCGTACAAGGCAATTGTGAAAAGCAGATAGTACAAAAACGATAACGTGTACTATTTTGATAATTCTCTGGAAAGGAAGAAAAGGACAATATTTCAAATTACCTCACTCAATGATATGGAGCTGAAATTTACTACAACGATAATACCCTCAAGGACTCCTATAAATATCCCAAGGTATTCATTGAAGAAAGGCTAGATACTACATTCTGAAAGAGCTATTCTCAAGTGAGCAATCAAGTTTCTGGAAACCAAAGAACTGAACTTCAGCGTCTTATATTCTTTCTTTTAGAAAGCTATTTGTTTTTGAGCTTAATCTTTTCATCCTCTCTGTGAGAGTTAGTTGATTGTATTCAGAAATACTTTGTGAAAATTGTATGCCTAGTTAAGGCTTGATTCCTCAAAGGCTCGAACATACTGAGTCGTTTTGAGAAATTAAGAGTATTGTCAAGTTTGTGACAGTAGAATACTCTTAAGGAAATTTGTAATCAGTTGATTATAGTGGAAAATCCTTCAGGAACGAAGGGAGTTAACGTAGCTACCAGTTTGGTGGTGAACTACTATAAATCTCTGTGTCTCAGCTTTACTGCTTTACATTTATTCTTATCTTGCAAAGAAAAACAAGTTTTCATAAACTTTATTTCCAGCGTCTGGTCTTACTCCAGCATCCGATGACAAACTGATTTAAAATCAAGTGTTCAAAAGTTTTTTTTTAACTTAAAGTTTGCGAAAAGTTTTCAACACAATTCAACCCCCTTCTTGTATTCACGTTCATTAATTGGATTATGTAATGGTATAAATTGCGTGGTGTGGTTGTTTTTTTGATTATTAAGTAGGTATCTTCATGTTTATGTTTAACTTAGAATCATTAGATAACATGTTTTGGTAGATGATGCATGATTTAGGACCAATTGGTGTGGATCAAGTTGCATGTTAGTAAGGCTAATATGATGTAGTCACTGTTTTGGAAATGGTTGTATGCTTTCAAATTGGATATAAGGACATGGTTAGTTATTTCTTGAACTTTGGAGGTGATTAGAGAAGTGGATTAGTGTGGGAATCTTGACAAATTGCATAATTTAATTTAGAATTGAACAAGGTACCTCTAAAGGACTAGAGGGTTGACATGGGGATTGAGACCATAAGTAATGAGTAATTTGGAATGGTTTAAAAAAAAAGGATAATCATGGATTAAAGAGTTAAAAATAGAGAAGACTTGGTTATTTTTTATAAGAATCGAATATAAAGGTTCAAAATCAAGAATTGAATCTAAAATCTGTAATTAGAACACTAGGGAAAATTAGCAATTGTCCCTGACCTTGGATTGGACGTGGGACCACTTAGGAGGAGTCCCCAATGCGTAAAGCGCAGAAAAACAGTGTTACTGCACTTCTGCAGGTCCTGTGAATCGATTCACACCTGCATGAATCGATTCATACCAACAGTGTTTCAGATTCTGTGAATTGAATCACAGCTGTGTAATTCGATTCACAGAATGTCGTTTTAACCCTAAATCGATTCACGGGGCTCACTAATCAATTCATACCCCTATTTTATGATAAACCACTGTTTTAAATGACATGTAAGGGTTGGATAAGGATAGTAACCACCTAGGCTTAATGTGTGTTGAATGTTTAACTTGTTTAAAGAGGTTACCGGCTAGCGACCCCATCATTATTTTTGGTCACGGGTTGCGACCAATAATTGTGTATGATTGAATTTTATTGTTGTTGACTGTTTATTGGTCACGAGTTTGTGACCAAATGGTGGATTGGTATCTAACGGGTTTGTTGGATATCGTGTGTTGTTGTAAAACTCGTCGCCGGTTTTAGATGTAGTGGAATCCGTTTCTCGATAGTCATTCGGGTGTCAACCCCGGGTTTCTATGGTAGCATTCATTGACGTTTCAGTGCTGGAGGCAACCCTATGGCTCGTAGTAGTTGGTTTGAAGAACAATGGGTTACTATGACGTCACTCATCGACGTTTCACTGATAGAGGGACCGCATAGCTCGTTAAAATGTCGTTTGTATATGAGTTACTATGGTGGCACTCTTCGACGTTGCACTGACGGGGGGATCCTATGGCCTGATGGCGTCGTTTACAGATGTTCAGGATGCACACATTCGCTCACTCGAAAAAGGAAAAGGATCATGAAGTTACAATGGAGTAATTGTAGGTTCGCGTTACCTGGTTGTCAACGTAGGACTATCGATTGATTGATAATAACACGACGATTAATAGTCGAGATTTGTATATCTATTTATGAGACATTTAATTGGCTGTTGATGCAACATGTTATTTTGCCTGTGCTGTTTTCTTTTCATTTGAGTATGATTCCTCATCTCGCTGTGTTTTGTGACTACTTGTACACCCGTGTACGAGTAGACGGTGAGATTGCAGGTAATGACGTGGATGTGGACGCTGAGGATTAGACTTTATCTTGCTGCTTAGCTTAGGATTTAATTACGTATTATGTTGTTTATTATTTTCGAAGTAAAACTAAGGGTTAAGCTCTGAGACATGTGACATTGGAGTTATGGTTTTATTTCTGCAAATCGTTTCATTCCGCAGATGAATTTATGTTTGATGTGGAACTGCTATTTCCATTTAAAGATTTATATAAGAACATATTTTTAGTATTATCTGCATGCTCGGTTACACATTTTTCATACAACGGGGTAGTGGGTGTCACAAAAATATGTTTATGCTTAATTGGAATGGTTTAATAAAGAATTAGATTAGTGTTAGAGGTGCATGATATGATTTAAGATTGATCAGTGAGCCTTTTATGTATGAACCTATGTGTGTTTGTGTGGCCTAACTATGGGATGAGGAGAATTGAGGATTGAATATAACCTTTAGAGAATAATGAGTTAGGACAAATTGTTAATCATTGTACTTCTACCTGCTAGAGTTGGTGGGATTTAATTCCCAATTTTATAGATATAGTCTTCCTTTCTATAAATTTAAGTAACTTTGTTGCTTTGCTTGTGTTTTGGCTTAAGTCCCCCAAACTTTCTCTATTCTCATTTTTCTATTTTTAATAAATTTTGGGATGCTGCAAGTGATTGGTAGGACTAGAGGTGCCAACATAGTTAAGATTTTCAATTCTATAATGATGCATTAGCATTCCAATTTGTCCACAAAAAAAAATATAGATTTGAACATGATGCACTTAGAGAAAAAAATCACTGTAAAAGACTAATTAAAAATAGGTTTAATGAGTAAGTTAGAGCTTAATAGAAGGTATTGGGAGAAAGACTTAAATGATCATGATTTTAAATGTTAAAGCCTAGGTTAGAAGGATTGGATAAGCGTTTGAAGGTAAAATTAATGTTTAAACACCTTAAGGATATTTTGGGAAATGTTTAAAATACTGGCCTAGATGTGGGACCACTTAGGAGAGGTCCCCAATTCGTGAAAGTGCAGAAAAATAGCTTTACTACACTTTTGTAGGCCTGTGAATTGATTCATACTTGCTTGAATCCATTCACAACTGCGTACAAAACTGGTTAATTGAAGTGATGAATCGATTCATGACTGCTCAATTCGATTCACAGAATGAGTTTTCAACCCTGCATCGATTACTGCCTGACAACTTGGGGATGACAAAGACATTACTTTTGGTTAGATTGCTGGCTATCTCAACCAATTGTTAATATGCTTAATATCCCTAACACTTTGCTTACCTCTCTAAAAGCCAAAGTAGGTGACTTCATCTACAACTACGAGTGGCACATCCCTCGTGACCTGTTACTGCAGTTCCCTTTTCTTTTCAAGGAGATTCAGCAGATTAGTATTCCCACTTTTCCTAGTGTTGATACTCGTATTTGGGACTCTAGTGATTCGGGCACTCTTTCTCGTAGGGATGCTTATCTTCTTCAAGTTCCACGGAATCGGCAATTACCTTAGTGTAAGATTATTTTGGAGGAAGGCTATTCCCCTCTCTAAATCCTTCTTGATTTGGCGATTGGTTCACCACAAATTCCCAACTGATGAAGAATTGCGGCACAGTGGTTGCACTATGGTGTCTATGTGTAATTTGTGTGGCTCAAGCTATGAAATTTTGAATCACATGTTCTTTCAATGCTCCTATGCTACTCACCTTTGGACTTGGTTATCTCATTGTATAGGTATACCTATTGATACTACTTCTATTCTATCAATATTGAAAATTTCTGAAAAGAAGTGGAGACCCCATATAAAATACACTATTACTACTGCTATTGCCAATGTTATTTGGGTCGTGTGGTATGCTAGAAATCTCTTGAGATTTGACAAAAAGAAGATTACGTTGGAGCATGTCATTAACTTGGTTTCCTCCAATGTTAGTCTCACGGGTTATCTTCCTAATGGTTATATGGCTGATGATATTCATGATTTTGATTTTCTTAGGAAATTTGTGATATCTGGGAAGCAGAGGAAATCTCCTAAGATTATTGAAGTTAAATGGCATCCACCTAATTGCTCTAGGATTAAGGTCAATAAAAATGGTGCTGCTAGAGGTTCCCCTGGCCCGGCTGTGTGTGGTGGCATTTTCAGAGACAGACGTGCTGCAACCCTTGGTTGCTTCACTTATCATATTGGTACTGCTAATGCTCTTCTTGCTGAATTAATGGGAGCTATCATTGCTTTAGAATTAGCTTATAGAAAGCGTTGGTACAAGCTTTGGTTGGAATGTGATTCTAAACTGGTAGTTCTTGTCATCTTCAATTGAAACATTGTTCCTCGGAAGATTACTAATCTTTGGTTGAATTGCATGAAGCTCACTAAGAATATGACTTTCATATGGTCCCATATCTTTAGAAAAGGAAACTCGTGTACTGATAAATTGGCTAATTTTGGGATCACTGCTACTGTTTTATGTTTGTGGAATACTATTCCTTTATCCCTTATATAGGACTTTTCCCGTAATAGGATAGGTCTCCCTTGCTATAGTTTTTCTTGACTCTTCATGGGTTTGGTTTATGTCCCCCCGTGTCTTTTATAATGTTTTGCTATTTTTTATAATATTTTGGTTGTGTTGCAGATGATTGGTAGTGACTAGGATGCTAACCTAGCTATGATCCTAGTCCTCTACAATGATGCTTTTGGACAACCATTTCGATTAAAAAAACCTAAATTGATTCACAAAGTGAACGTGAACACAAGAAGGGGGGTTGAATTGTGTTAAAAACTTTTCGCAAACTATACGTAAAAACTTCAACACAAGTTGTTCAAAACTGTTTGTATATCGGATGCAGAGAATTAAACAGGACCGGATGCAGAAATTGAAACAGTTGATAAAAACTTGTTTTACTGAGCAAGATAAAGATAAATAATGTAAAGCAGTAAAGGATGAGACTCAGAGATTTATACTAGTTCACCACCAACTGGTAGCTACGTCTAGTCCCTTCGTTCCTGAAGGATTTTCCACTATAATCAACTGATTACAATTTCCTCAAGAGTATTCTTCTGTCACAAACTTGACAATACTCTCAACTTCTCAAAACGACTCAGTACAGTCGAGCCTTTGAGGAACAGAGCCTTAACTAGGCCAAATACAGTTTTACAAAAGAGATTATGCTTTTGATAACAATCAAAATAACTCTCATAGAGAGGATGAAAAGATTAAGCTCAAAACAGAATAGCTTTCTAAAAGAAAGTATAAGACGCTAAGTTCAGTTCTATGTAGACCAGAAACTTGGCACGAAGCTTGACTGCACACTTGAGTAATATTGCTTTCATAATGAAGTTTCTTCACAGTTTTTCTAACATTTTCTCAATGAATACCTTGGGGTATTTATAGGAGTCTTCAAGGGTATTACCGTTGCAGTAAAAATATCTCCTTTCCATTGAGTGAGGTAATTTGAAATGTAGTCCTTTTCTTCCTTTCCAGAGAATATCAGAATAGTACACATTACTGTTTTCGTACTATCTGCTATTTGCAATTGCCTTGTACGATTTTTGTCTTATGCTAAAGGTGTCACCTTTGCTTCCTCGTACATCAAAATGAGCGCACGAAATCAAATTCGAATTCCGTTCTAGAACAGTCTGAGGCTAAGAGCAAAAACGTGATCACCACGTGCTTCATTAAAGAGATCAGACGCCGCCGTAATGCAGGACGGACGCCATAGCAATTGAGTGTTCCACGTGTCAAGAAGTCACATCTTTGGGCGCTTCTTTAGCAAGACAACGAAGTGAGTTCTGATCTTGACACTAGTGGATTGTATTCAATTCTTTTGTATATTTCTTCTTCTTCCTTGAGTGATTTGTACATATATAAATGAAGCTTTTGATACCTGTACCCTCAAAGATATGTTAGAAGATAAATTGTTCTCTTGAGAAATATTTTGTTATCATCAAAATTAATGAGGGTCTAAACTTCTCAATCGTTTAGGTTCCAACAATCTCCCCCTTTTGGATGATGACAAATATCCAAGGTTGATGAACAATTTAATTTCAAAATAACATCAAGGGTCTCCCCCTGAATTTAACAATTTTGATATATAAGACAATTCTAGTATTAAGGCGATTGTTGATAAACAAATTCATTTAAGTGATCGCAAAAATACATAGATGAATCAGAGCATATTTTTAACAAAGTGAGATCGGATGCTGATTTTCATTTTATCAAAAAGATTTTCATATTACCAATTTTATTGATCATTGTTAGATTATTGGGTCAATGAATATCAATGCAGTTAATAGATATTAGAGCAATGAATAACCATACAAATGTTATGTATGAAATGATATGCATGATAAATTCAGTTTTAGTGTATTCATCGGACGGTGAATTTGTTAATCAAACTTTCACGTGTTCATCAGACCTTTCTTTTACTTCTTTTACTCCCCCTTTTGTCATCAGACAAAAAGAGTGTAAAGCACATCATAGTCAAAAAGATGGCTTAGAAAAATTTGAATGTATATAAATAGATAATCAGATAAAGGTATGTATAGTCAAATAATAAAAAAAACACGGAATATATATAAAAAAAATATGAGAGTACCAAAAAAAAGTTATATCACACAAAGCATAAAAAAAAATTTTAAGGGTTTGGTGTTGGAGGAGGGATATTGAGACGTTCATATAGAAGTTTCAGTGCATTCTCCAGCTGAGTGACTTTCAGATTAGTAGCCTTCATTTCTTCAAACTTTGCTTTAGGAATGGTGACCATTTCAACTGCAGGAGTAGAAGTAGAAGGTCCAAACTTGCAGGTTTCATCTTCTGATGCTCTGCTAGCACCCAGTTGGAAAGCTTCAGTCTCAAGTCCTTCTTTTGTTGAGCCTTTTGAAAGAATGCATCATTTGGTATAAACCATTTGATGAGACTTCCAAGTTTCCTCTACTCAGATTCTGACTGAATTCTTCTCCTTTTCCCCACCTCTTCTGGATACAGCAAATCCATGAAGACCGTTTCCCTATGCAGAAGCACGTCAGCAGTGATAGCATCAAACTTATTCCCAGCTTCTTTTTCCCATATCCTTCTGATGAATTCACTCAATGCTTCAGAAGCAAAAGAGATTCCTTCATTTTCTGCCAGGTATAATCCTCTCAGATTTTCCCTGTCATCTTCTGTAAGCACCAGGGGGACGAGGCATGGTAACAAAGCTTTGTCTTTCCATGTCTTCGACCATTGACTCCAAGTGAATCCAATGTCAAAGTGCTTTGTCACAGCAGCCCATTGGACATAAGTCTTCATGCAGTCGAGTGGTCTGATTACTGAGCATCTGAACATATCATCAAAGTAGACTGTTCCCAGATTGATGTCAGTAATTCTGCTGATAGTGCCAACTGTTGGAATAGTGGCCTTCTCGGCATTGCAGCAGTTTGAGGAGCCAGTTCTCCATTCATCTTCCTTCAGAGAATTCAGGTAAAACCTTCTGGCATGATCCTCAGAGATCTTGGCAATCGGAAGCTTAGAGAATTCCTTAAGATTATACTTCTTGGGAGCCTTCTCATACTCCGTGAGCCCGATCTTGCTGAATGGCTGCTTTCAGAGCGAGTTCTTTCCTTTTCCCAGGGATAGACCAAGGTAGCCACCTTTGTGCATGCAGTACAATCTTCACAGATACAGACGAAGGATTCCTGAAATGTCTGATTACTTCAATCTTCTTCATCTCAAGACAGTGTGCCATGAAGGCAGCTTCTTCATCTGTGATCCACCTTCCGCATTCTTCCAATGTGAGCGGTTCAGTTTGTGGTAGGGATCTAGGAAGGTCAACAGAAAAAGGGAATTGCTCTACTACCAGATGTTGGTCTCAATCTTCCTTTAAATGACATCTGAAAGTGGTCTTCTCCATCCTTGAAGGTAGCACTCATCGAAGAGGCAATCTCCAGTCTGATAGCTCCAGAGGTGAAGGTTTTCAAATGCCATGTAGAGGGACGATTGTAGATGCAATGATATATCTCATACTTAACAAACCGTGGTTTGTTAATACATGAGACATTCTTCCTTCCACCAAAGTCTGTAGGTTTATGGGTAATGGTGGGTAAGGTGGGAGTGGTTTTGGTAATTTTATAGGTTTTAGGTGTGTAGGGTTTGAAGGGATTAACGGGAGGTACTTTGAATAATAGGTTAAAGGGATGAGAGTGAAGTTTGGAAATATATGTGGTAAGTGAAGTATTTGAGGAATTTTATGGTAGGTCAAGGTTGAGTGTAGAGGATGATGGTTGGGTAGGTTTAGGGAGGGTAGACGTTTGTCGGAGGCTCATTCTGGTTTTCTTGGTTTGTGGTTGTGTTTGTGGTTGTGAAACAGACAATGGGGGTGCAAGAATAACATCAGCAGTAAAATCGAGTACCTTTGGGTTGACCTCTGAAGACTTAACCAACCTTCTTTTCGATCCTCTCGTGACAACAACAGCAGCAGGAGGAGGAGGGATTTGCTTCCCTTGACCGGACGCTGAAACATCTTTTTCAGCTGCTGGCCTAAACTGTTTCTCCAAGACCTTTCTGATGGGAATTCTATCCTCATCTTCTGGTTCTTCAACAGTAGGTGCAGGAGCCACCTTCTGTTTTGTTCTTCTTGTCTCCCTTGAAGGAGACTCAGCAGGTCTTTTCACACCAGTCATTGAGCTTCTGGTGGTTTTCTTTTCAGCTTCTCCTTCCTGTTGCTCTATTTTCACTTTCTTGATCATAGAGCCAGTTATTAGTTGCATTCTGACCAAACTGTTTACTCCAAAAACTTCTGGACGAACAACAGTGCCAACACCAAAGTATTTTTCTTTTTCTTCTGTGTTGATGGAGTCAGTCAGCTTCCTCACAACGCCGTCTTTAATCATCATAATGGAGAGAAGAACTCCATAAGGGATTACCTTGACGATATTCTTCTTATCGACACTCTTCCTTGAGAAGACAAGGGCATTTATCAGATTGTTGATAATCAACCTTGGCAGATTGATTTTATTCCCATCCATGTAGTTCCTCATAATGAACTTTTGCTCGTAGTTCACTATGTCGCTTGAGCCAGCCTTCAGAATCACGCTCTTGGCGATGATTTTGTGCAGTACTCGGTAGTGGCTTTTCAAGTCTTTGGCTGTGGGAGTAATGTTCTTCTTCTTCAGTTCACGGTAGTCCTCAAACAGGGCTTCGTTGACGTTTTCAAGTCCTCTGTAAGCATCAGTCCAGTTTGCATGGTAACTGATTCCTTCACACGGACACTTGATCGTCTGAGTAATAGAGTTGATGGTGAAGCGTAGTTTGAAGCCTCTGATGTGTCCTTCTATGATTTCCCCCGGAGTAAGTACGCATTCCCCCAAAACTCCTTAATAGCGTAGCTCAGTACGTCAACTGGTTCCCAGATGAAGTAGTTTTTCCAGCCCAGTTTCTCAAGACCTTCTTCAAAATCAAAACCGTATAGCTTGAAGTTCTCAAAATCAACCCAGTTCTCATTCAGAAGTTTTGCCTCAGAGAAGACGTCGAAAGCAGCAGTGTATTGTCCAACCTTTTTGTCAGCCATTGTAGCAGTTGAAGAGAGGGTGATGGAGGTTTTAGGGTTCGAAAACACACACACACACACAGAGAGAGACAGAGAGAAAGAGAACATTTTTGCAAGAAAACGCAGAGTGAAGTGATGGAGCGAAAAATGTGGAGTAGTGGGAAAGTTGATAGAAAATGGTACAGTCCTTTTTCAAAAAATCGCTTCGTATTTCCACATAAAAATTAAATCAAAAAGAAAAGAAAATAAAGATTCGCCTTTTCATTAAATGCAGACGCCAAGAGAAAAGTAAGATCAAGAAATTTTTTTTATCGAAAGACATAAATAATTATGACTCAGTAGATGTGATGAGACGCTTAAGTCCTTAACACGTGTGACACGTGTGGGTGTGCTCGGACGCACGCAACCGATTCACCAGACGATGAGTTATGAAGCACATGACAAATAAGATGCTTATTCATATATATGCTTATGTCATACCAGATGCTGAGATTGTGCATATTATCTGACGCTGAGATTAATCATTCTTCTATAAGATGAAAGTTTAAATTTCTTCTTATAAAATTGAATCTATCTTCAGCAAGGGGTTTTGTAAATATGTCAGCCCACTGATGATCAGTGTCTACAAATTTTATTTCTAGAATACCCTTCTGAACATAGTCTCTTATAAAATGATGCTTAATCTCAATGTGCTTGGCTCGTGAATGCAATATGGGATTTTTAGTAAGACAGATTGCAGAAGTATTATCACAAAAGATAGGAATGTTACTCTCTTTTATCAGATAGTCTTCAAGTTGATATTTCATCCACGTAGTTGAGAGCGCAACTTCTTCAGCTGAAATATACTCAACCTGGCTGAGAGTCAATCGTGCTTTGCCTTTTGCTTGACCAAGATACAAGATTTGCTCCAAGGAATTGGCGGCTTCCACTTGTGCTTTTTCTTTCAATTTGGTCTCCAAAGAAAGTCAAGATCACGTAAACCTACTAACTTGTAATCTTTTGATTTCTTATAAAGCAAACCAAGATTAGTAGATCCTTGCAAATATCTAAAGATTCTTCTAACAGCACTCAAGTGTGATTTTCTAGGATCTGATTGAAATCTAGCACACAGACAGACGCTGCACATAATATCAGGTCTTGAAGCTGTAAGATAAAGTAGAGATCCAATCATACCTCTGTACATCTTCTGATCTACCTTTTTACCAGTTTCATCTTTACCAAGATTACATGTGGGATGCATAGGAGAACACATAGGTTTGCAATCCTCCATTTTGAATTTCTTTAGCAATTCCTTGATATATTTGCTTTGATGTATATATATACCATCATTGCATTGTTTGATTTGAATTCCAAGGAAAAACTTCAGTTCACCCAGCATGCTCATCTCGAATTCAGCCTGCATTAGCTTAGAAAATTCTTTGCAAAGGCTTTCATTAGTAGCTCCAAAAATAATGTCATCAACATATATTTGAACAATTATAAAGTGCTTATGTTTTTCTAAAAAGAGTAGTGTCTACTAGACCTTTGGTAAAGCCATTTTTCATCAAAAATGTACTCAGTCTTTCATATCAAGCTCTGGGAGCTTGCTTAAGACCATAAAGGGCCTTTTTGAGTTTGAAGACATGTTCTGGAAATTCAATGTCTTCAAATCCAGGAGGTTGTTTTACAAAGACTTCCTCAGTTATAAAACCATTCAAGAAAGCACTTTTCACTTCCATTTGATAAATAATTATATCATGATGTGCAGCAAAAGAAAGCAAAATGCGTATAGCTTCTAACCTTGCAACATGTGCAAATGTTTCAGCAAAATCAATACCTTCTTCCTGTGAGTACCCTTGAGCAACCAATCTTGCCTTGTTTCTCACAACCTTTCCATCTTCATCAAGCTTGTTTCTAAATACCCATTTAGTACCAATAGCTTGCTTATCTTCTGGTAAGGTAACCATCTTCTATACATCGTTTCTTTGGAACTGATTCAACTCTTCTTGCATGGCCAGAATCCAGCCTTCATTTTTCAATGCTTGATCAATCATTTTAGGTTCCATTTCTTAGAGTAGTGCCATATCTGTATGCTCTTTAAAAGAGGATCTGGTTCTTACTTTATCTCCAGGTTTTCCTATGATTTGATCTTTAGGATGATTGGCTTTGTACTTCCAGCTCTTTCTGAATTCAGCTTCTGAAGATTCTTCTGTCTGGTCACCACCAGACGATGAAGATGTAGGTTCACTATTGGTAGTATTACCTATATTTAATTCTGAAAATAATTCATCTAGCTCTGACATGGCTGTGTCAGGCTTCTTGTCATCAAATTTGACATGAATGGATTCTTCCACTGTCATAGTTTCTTTATTGTATATTCTAAAAGCTTTAGATCTTTCGTAATATCCCAAAAGATTCCTTTGTCGACTTTTGAATCAAACTTACCAAGCTGATCCTTAGTATTTAAAATGTAACACGTGCAACCAAATGAATGAAAATATGATATGTTTGATTTCCTTCCTTTCCATAGTTCATATGGAGTCTTCTTCAAAATAGGTCTAATAGAAATTCTATTTTGAATGTAACAAGCTGTGTTTACTGCTTCTGCCCAAAAATGTTTTGCAATATTAGCCTCATTGATCATGGTCCTGGCCATTTCTTGGAAGGACCTATTTTTCCTTTCTACAACACCATTTTGTTGAGGTGTTCTAGGAGAGGAGAAATTGAGGGAGATGCCGTTATCATCGCAAAATTTTTGGAAGCTTTCATTTTCAAATTCTCCCCCATGATCACTTCTAATAGAAGATATGCAAATTCCTTTTTCATTTTGAACTGTTTTGTAGAATACAGTAAATACCTTGTATGACTCATCTCTGTGAGCAAGAAATCTAACCCATGTCCATCTAGTAAAATCATCAACAATGACTAACCCATATTTCTTTCCAGTTAAAGAGGCTGTCCTTGTTGGACCAAAAAGATCAAAATGCAAAAGCTCAAGTGGTCTAGAGGTTGAAACAACATTTTTTGAATGAAAAGAAATTTTAACTTGTTTTCCTCTTTGACATGCCTCACAGAGAGCATCGGATTGATACTTAAGATTTGGTAAGCCTCTGACAAGACTGTGCTTGTTTAGTTTTGAGATTAATCTCAAATTGGCATAACCCAATCTCTTGTGCCAAATCCATTGTTCTTCGTCAACAGACATGAGACACTTGACATCTTGTTTTGCAAGTTCAGAGAGATCAATTTTGTAAATATTTTGTTTCCTCTTAGCAGTAAAGAAAGTAGAGCCGTCTTTCTTGCTTTTTACTAGACATCCAGTTTCTGTAAAGATGACTTCATAACCATTGTCACATAATTGACTTATGCTCAATAAGTTATGTTTAAGTCCTTCAACATATAGTACATTATCAATAGAGGGAAGAGAGCCTTTACCAATGCGACCAATTCCAATTATTTTACCTTTCTGGTTTCCTCTGAAACCAACGAATCCAGCTTCTTTAGGCCTTAGTTCTTGGAACATATGCTTTTCTCCCGTCATGTGACGCGAGCATCCACTGTCTAAGTACCAAGATAGGTGTGTTGACTTGTTGCTAAGCATGTCTGCAACATAGACTATTTTATCTTTAGGTACCCATATCTTTTTGGGTCCTTTCTTGTTAGTTCTTGAAGGAGGCTTATCCTTCACAGTTTTAAAAACAGTACATGCACTTTTCAAATGACCAGGTTTATTGCAGTAAGTACAATGCAAGCATTTACTATGATTATTGGATTTATCGATCTTTGAATCATTTTCTAAAAGAGGTTCATCTGATATATAACCAAGACCATGAGTTGTCGTTTTACTGACACCCCAAATCATTGAAGCTTGCTTGCTACGAGTTAAACTCTCTGCAAGAAACTTTTGAAAAGCATATTCATAATCATTTGATTTGCATTTAGGATTGCCTGTAACTTTAGAGCTTTCTGCTTGAGAGCTCTACCGACAGTTGCTTATTAACGATCAGGCTGGTTATCCATCGATGCTGATTTTCGCCTTTAAGCTTCGATTTTCTTTGTTAGTCTGATTTTTCTTTGTTTAAAGCTTGAAAGTCTTGTGATAATTTTCAAAATTTCTTTTTCAAATTCTTATACTCAACAGAGAGAGTGGCAGAGTCCTTAAGAAGATCATCAAATGCAAGTTGAAGTTCAGAGTAGGAATCATATACTATTACCTCTTCAACTTCTTCTTCTGAATCAAGGCTAGTGTCTGCCATGAGAGCGAGATTTGCTTCTACATCATTATCTTCCTCAGATGAGGATGAATCTAGATCTTCCCATGTAGCCATGAGGCTCTTCTTCTTTTTCTTGAAAGAACTTCTTGTGGACTTCTCCTTAAGATTAGGACATTCAGACTCGAAATGTCCAGGCTTTTTACATTCATAGCAAATGACTTGAGCCTTGTCCTTGCTCTCTTTCTTGTCCTTAGTATCTTTCTTCTGAAACTTCCTCCTGAAGTTTATCTTCTTCCACATTCTTTGTATCTTCCTGGATATAAACGCGAGCTCATCTTCTGATGTGTCAACATCTCCTTCTGAAGCTTCATCTTCTGATTCTTCTTCTTCAGCCTGAAGGGCTTTGGAAGAACTGACTTTATGTTGAGATACTTTCAAAGCAATAGACTTACCCTTTTTGACCGGTTCATCTTCATTTAGCTCAAGTTCATGAGCTTTCAACGAACTCATTAGATCTTCAAGTCCTAGGACATTTAGATCTTTTGCTTCCTGAATAGCAGTGACCCTGGGTCTCCACTGCTTAGTCAAGCTTCTTAAGATCTTTCTAACATGGTCAGGTGTAGTGTAACTTTTTCCAAGGGCCTGTAACCCATGAACAAGTGTTTGAAATCTTCCAAACATGGTTTCAATGTTTTCACCATCTTCCATTTTGAATAACTCATATTGGCGAACCAACAAGCTAGCTTTGGTTTCTCTTACTTGGGCAGAGCCTTCGTAAGATAAAACAAGTGAGTCCCAGATTTCTTTGGCAGTATCAAATTTGCCACATTTATCATATTCTTTTTCTGTCATGGCACAGATAAGAATGAATCTAGCCTTTTGATTGATTTGATATCTCTTTTTCTGTTCATCATTCCAATCTTCTCTGGCTATCGCAATACCACGAGGATTAGTGGGAGGAATGTAACCACTTTGAACTATATCCCACAACTCAAGTTGTTGTGTCTCAAAGAAAGCTTTTATCTTATCTTTCCAGTAATCAAATTTTTCTCCATCGAATAGAGGAGGTCGGTTCATATGACCACCTTCAGTAGACATGTTCACAATATAGGATCTTTTCTCTTAACACTGTTAAGTGCTCAACCAAGAGGCCGAGCTCTAGTACCAACTGAATGTGAACACAAGAAGGGGGGTTGAATTGTGTTAAAAACTTTTCGCAAACTATACGTAAAAACTTCAACACAAGTTGTTCAAAACTGTTTGTATGTCGGATGCAGAGAATTAAACAGGACCGGATGCAAAAATTTAAACAGTTTATAAAAACTTGTTTCTTGAGCAAGGTAAAGACAAATAATGTAAAGCGAAGAAGGATGAGACTCAGTAGATTTATACTAGTTCACCACCAACCTGGTAGCTACGTCTAGTCCCTTCGTTCTCAAGGATTTTCCACTATAATCAACTGATTACAATTTCCTCAAGAGTATTCTTCATCACAAACTTGACAATACTCTCAACTTCTAAAAGCGACTCAAGATGATGAGCCTTTGTGGAACAGAGCCTTAACTAGGCCAAATACAGTTTTACAAAAGAGATTATGCTTTTGATAACAATCAAAATAACTCTCACAGAGAGGATGAAAAGATTAAGCTCAAAACAGAATAGCTTTCTAAAAGAAAGTATAAGACGCTAAGTTCAGTTCTATGTAGACCAGAAACTTGTCACGAAACTTGATTGCACACTTGAGTAATATTGCTTTCAGAATGAAGTTTCTTCACAGTTTTTCTAACATTTCCTCAATGAATACCTTGGGGTATTTATAGGAGTCTTCAAGGGTATTACCGTTGAGTAAAAATATCTCCTTTCCATTGAGTGAGGTAATTTGAAATGTAGTCCTTTTCTTCCTTTCCAGAGAATATCAGAATAGTACACATTACCGTTTTCGTACTATCTGCTATTTGCAATTGCCTTGTACGATTTTTGTCTTATGCTAAAGGTGTCACCTTTGCTTCCTCGTACATCAAAATGAGCGCACAAAATCAAATTCGAATTTCGTTCCAGAACAGTCTGAGGCTAAGAGCAAAAACATGATCACCACGTGCTTCATTAAAGAGATCAGACGCCGCTCGTAATGCAGGACTGACGTCAGTAGCAATTGAGTGTTCCACGTGTCAAGAAGTCACACTGCTGGACGCTTGCTGTTAGCAAAACGCTGAAGTGAGTTCGGATGCTGACACTAGTGGATTGTATTAAATTCTTTTGTATATTTCTTCTTCTTCCTTGAGTGATTTGTACATATATAAATGAAGCTTTTGATACCTGTACACTCAAAGATATGTTAGAAGATAAATTGTTCTCTTGAGAAATATTTTGTTATCATCAAAATTAATGAGGGTCTAAACTTCTTAATCATTTAGGTTCCAACACAAAGGCCTTGAATCTATTCATGCCCTTGTTTCTTATTTAAAAATTTAATGAAGTGACTTTTAAGGGTTGGTTAAGGGTAGTGACGACCTATACCTTTGATGTGGTTGATGTTTGACCTAGACTAAGAGGGTAACGACTTATTACCATCAATGCATGTTTATTGGTCATGGATTTATGACCAATGTGTGAATGTTGCTTGATTTGATTTCATATCTGACATGATTGTTGGATTGTTCGGTTTTTGGGAAACTCGTCGACGGGTTTGTGGACATAGAGGACCCCATAAACTACCGATTGTGAAAATGTGATTAGTTAGTGACTCCAAATTTTGAGTCACTTACGATTAATTGACACATAGATCGATTGTCGGATCCTAGATGTAGTGTCACTGGGGTGGTAAGCAAACGGTTTTTTGGAGGGCAATTCGGAGACGATCACGAGGAGCTCTGCTTGGCCTTGCGGGTAGTTGCTAGTAAGGGCTCTTACATAAAGGCGGAGCACTGCTGGGGCATCCCATTCATACACTGGATCACCCTAACTAGACTCAGTTTGTATCTCTGGATGTTAATGGCATTCTCATCCACTTACCCGGAGTTGGAAGGATCCTAATGATTAGACGGAGAAGACATTAGGCTTTCATTAGCTGGTTTGCCAATGTAGGACCATTGGTTTGTCTAGTGTTCTATATGATTGGACTAATGATGTGATCTATGATTTCGATGTTGACGCATCATGTTTTATTGTTCCCATGCCGTATATATTTTCATAACGAGTATGATTCCTCACCCCTTCTGTGTTTATGGCTACTTGTACGCCCTGTGTACGGGTAGATGATGAGACTGCAGGTGATGATATAGACGTGGATGTTGAGGAGTAGTCTATGTGATGCTGCTTATTTTAGGATTTATTTTTATGAGTTATTTTTGTTTATTATTTCTGACGTAAAGACTAAGGGTTTAACTCTGAGACATGTGACATCGGGGTTTATGGGTTTTATTTCTGCAAACGTTATTTTATGTTTTTAATTATTCCGCAAAACGCTATTTTTCATATTTGATAACATGACCTCTTACCTTGTTTAAATATTTTTGTAAACTACACATGTTTATTACGGTTGTGTATGCTTTTTAACACCTTTATTAAACAACGAGATAATAGGTGTCACGTAACGAACCACCATAATGGCATGAGAACTAGGAACGGAAGAAAAGAGTTGCATGTGCAGCTTCTTCCTCATTTTTCTAAATGGAAGACATGGAAGATAACCTTATATGCTTGAGTAACACCTACTATTTGCTGAATCCTTATCAAGAATAATGAGTCAGTTTGCAGCCATGATTCTAGTAGAAAACCTTGGAGAGGAGAAGGGAAAGTAGAGGGGAAAATTTGGGAAGAAGGATAGAAAAAGAAATCTCACATTGTAACACCCCTCAGTGTCACATTCAAACTAATCATACTTAAGATACCTAATCGTATGCTTATAACGTAATGATACACATCTAGAACACATAGATAAAAACACTTATTTATTATATATTATCATCAGAGTCACACAACAAGTAGACTCAGACAATACATCAAAAGAGCATGGTAAACACCATCCACCCCAACTACCCATGTACACAAAAGATAAGGTAAACAACTCATAGCTAGCCAAACTATATCACACCTAGATCTACTTTTTGACATAACCATTAATTTCAGTTAGTAGTCTCCACCATGTCAACGTGACAGGTGTTGGTCAAAATTGCAAGTATACGATTTCGTCGTTAAGTAATAAAAGATCGTATCCGCAGGGATTGTGACCAATTCTTAACTATACCAACGATGTACTATTTGAACTATCGGACGAAAACGAGTAGTGTTTGAATTGTGTAATTCGTGTTCAGCAATAAGATAATGACTAACAAAACAATTAATTTGGATATTAAGGAGAATAGAGTGACTAGGGTTTGAATCCCTTTGTCTCACCCTTTATGCTCTTGAATCCTATTCCAATGCAAGCAATGATCACGTATTTGAAGTTCAAATCCTCTAAATTAGATTAACGAAAATTCCTTTCCTCTTAATCCCTTTAATTCAACTAATAAGCCCTAATCCCTTAGGTTCCAATTAATTAAATCAAGCATAAAGGATATGGATTAATACAAACTCATACCAAAGAGAATTATATCCCTATAACCCTATAGATATGTCAAAATATCCCAAAGCAAGTTTAAAACCTCAACTTTCCAATTGATGTCAAACCCTAGTTCAACCCCATGGTGATCAAGCATAGAATCGCATTAAGAAAAGAGATAATTGATCAAATGATATACATCAAACTTGCATTGAAAATTCTGAATTCAATTACATAAAAGGATCCACAAAGTTCATCTTACCCTAGTACAAAGGAATTAGTTCCTCATGGAAGAGAAGGAACCAAGAAATTGAGATGTAGAAACAGCAAAAGACTCCATTGATTCCTCAACTTTGCCTTGGATCACTTGTTCTTGATTCAAACTCACAAGATGCCAACAAGAGGTAACTCCCTAGGTCAATGTTTCCTCTATCTATATATAGTTCTGGACCAAAAGGGTTGAAAAACATCCCAAAATTAAGTCAAAACGCACAAAAATAAAAGTCCGCCGAAGTCGCAAAGACGGCCGCGGAGGCCTGGCACGGCCGTCGCTTTTAAAGCACGTAATAGCAGATGCGCAGCCCGACACGAGCGTGGTGGAGAACACGGCCAAGCTGTGTTGTTTACTGAAAGCAGAGGCACGGCCGTGTTGGATAACACGGCCTGGGCGGGTTATTCACTGTTTTCTGAATCTTGAGTTTCTTCACATCCACCAAGGCACGCGGCCAGTGGCATAGAACGCAGGCGGCCGTGTTTTCCTCTGATCTTGCCATATTTTGTTATTTTGGCCTCCGAGTTGGTTGCAACATCCGTCTAAGTGATCTAGCTCCGCTTTCCTAGGCCAATAACCTTCTTTTCTGCACAATTGAACTCAAACCAAGTGCATTATCTAAATCAAGCAAAAATGCATGAGAACTATGGGTAAAAACCACTACAATGCCTATTATGCAATGCAAAACTAACAACAAACTATATGCTATTATGAACGCATCAAATTACCCTGCTTAGAATCTTGCTTGTCCTCAAGCAATTGCGGAGCTAAAGATAAGCAAAGAAACAAGAGACGCAACAAATAAGGAACCCGAGATAATAGCACATTCAGCAATAGGCTAAAGGCTAGAAACGCATAATAGGGACAACCAAAATCAAGTCCAATTAGAGAATCAAGCGCCTGAATCCCGTCTCTCACCGATAGTGGCACTCTCCTCCCAACTCTCCAAGTGTTTAAAGGTTATGACAAATCGCCAAATCCATCCATGAAAATGTTTTACCATAAGCTTGACTATTGACCAAATCTCAAAGATACAATTCATGAAAACACACAAGAATCAAAAGGTCTTTGCAAGGTTGTAACGTGGCCGTGGGATTTTTCTTATGCACGGTGGATAAAAACCGTAGTGGGAAACACAAGGGCTAAAATAATAAACAAAGAAAACAACCCTTTTAAAGCGGCATAAGCGGAACAATTCATTCTCCTTTTCGCTTTCAACACCTTTTTATTTTGCTCCTCTTACATTATTTTATTTTATATATTTTTCTCTTTTTTTGTTTCCTCCCCATTTGAGATTTTTGCAATTACTCTGGGAGGAATTGAATAACAAAGAGAGGTCCCAAATTTCAAGCACCGCATAATTTACACAAGATTCACAACTAATTGCTCCTTACACATACTTTAAAAGGTAATCAGTAACATTTAGCAATCACCTGGGTACCAAGAAAATTAAATTCATTTCAGGCTCAAAAGGGGCAACTAGAGGAAGTTTTCATTCAACAAACAAATGGCTTGAAACATGCCTAAATTGCCTAAATCATATTCAAGTGTGTTGACAAAAATTTTCAAGTTTTGAAACGGTTTCAAGTCAAGTTCTAGAGAGCACAATCAGGATGGACACACTCATACAAGGAGAAGGGGGCATATACGCATGATGAAGTGAAAGCCCCAATATTGAGCTCAAGTCTCACATTTAGAAGTTAAAACCAGTGAGAAACATCAAATCAGAGTGCCACATGCTAATTCTCAACTTATCCAAAGATTATCCCTATGTACATTAAGAATACTGCCTTGAAGCCCATCACAAGAACAAAATAATTGGGTTCCAAATCATGCAATCTCAAATTTCAAAAGGATTGTAGCACACATGCCAAAACACAAGAGGATAGCGTACAATTGGGGGATAAAATGATGCGAACAAAATAACAATTAAAACAAATATGCAAACATTAAACTAAAAATGCAAACCTAACCTGCAAAACTAAATGCAAAAATTTAAACGCCCCACCCTAAGCTTAAGAATTTACATTGTCCCCAATGTAAACAATTTAACTGAGATAGGGATGATGCAAGAGAGGACTCACTGTGGGGGCGGAGGAGGAAACTGGCCAGGATACTGATGGAGGTGCCAGTTATACAATGCCGAGACCATGTCCTGAATACCGTGGACGGTGTTGTCAAGATCCGTCAACTGGGCCCTTTGAGCAGCCATCTCCTCCTGAAGAGCGGCATAAGAACCGGGAGGTGGCTGTGGAGCATAGTAATGTGAAGAACTGCCAGGGCCTCGTGTCTCGTGGGGGTGCCTCGGTCTTTCCTCTTGAAGGGGCTCAGTTGGGGGCCTCCGAAAGTTCCAATTCTTCTGGTCTCGATAGTGGTGTGCTCCTGGTCGTGCAGAGGATGAGTTTCCTCGATGTCGGTAGCACCAAACAATAACATTGGCCTTCCCGCACTATCATTCTCATTGCTGCTGTGCTTCCATGTCCAAGCGTGTGCTCCCACGAACAATTGGGAGGCCGGAGGTTCTATAGCCCAAAGCCTCAGCAATAGGGGTAATTAAACCACCAATAACAATTTTTTCGGCTGAAGCTTTCCCTACTTTAACCATGTGGGTGATCAAATGAGAACCTGCATCTAGCTGAAATTCTGGGTGCAGCATGTTCCACAAAAACATCAGTTCCGACTGACGGACAACGCCGTCACTATCCCCTCTGCCAACAATGTGTTTGACATTACTCGGTGAACATAGCGAAAACAGGGGTTTCGCAACTTTGATGATTTGGATGAAGAGGAGTCATAGGTGTCGGACTTGGTTAGCAAGTTCCAAAATCGTCTTGCAGAGAAATCATTGGGGACTTTTCAGTGACCACCATATGGCAATCCAAATATTGCATTGAATTGGCTCAGTGACAGGCTATGCTCCGTATTGAATAACCTAAAGGTTATCAAATTGTCCTGGTGGTCCTCTGGCCATCCCTCCGCATATGAGACATTGGCATTAACGGATGAGAGGAATTCCAGAGTAATTCTTGCATAAGTAAAACTTTTCAACCCCACAAATTTTGTCCAACCCACATTAGCAAATAGGTACTGGACATCATCTAGCAGGCCTAGAATTAACAGTGCAGATTCATCCATATAACGGGTGGGGACAAGATTTCTTGCAACCAGAGAGTTATACCTTGCTTCTTGGACATCGTCACGAAATTGGATGCCATGAGGATTTTCAGTGGCTTTTTTCTTGCCCTTTCCCTTGCCCTTGGCCAA
This sequence comes from Calophaca sinica, assembly GCA_037113605.1. Lineage (NCBI taxonomy): Eukaryota > Viridiplantae > Streptophyta > Magnoliopsida > Fabales > Fabaceae > Calophaca > Calophaca sinica. The sequence continues at coordinate 100,227,837 of CM073735.1, read as the reverse complement.
TGCTGGCTCTTTTGTGCCTGAGGCATCACCCCTTTGCCTTTTTGATGCCATTTTACCCTGTAATCAGACCACACAGCAAGCACAAACACACAGGTAATGTGAAAATAAATAAATAAAATGGAAAATGGGTTTCGGGTGGAGGTGAAGAAGATGGAAGGAAGGGAGGGGGCGTGGCTGTGGTTGGAGAATAGGAGAGAAAGGGGAAGCTCGGCTGGGGGTGTGGTGGAAGGAGAAGTGCCGCGGTTGATGGAAGATGGAAGGAGGGGGCGTGAATGTGGGTGTTGCTTTGGAAGGGTGGTGGTGGAGGCGTGGCGGGGAGGGGTGGGTGAAGGGAGGAGATGATGGTGGAAGAAGAAATATATTGTGGAAGGAGGGTGGAGGATGGTGGTGCTGCTTGAAGAAGAAGATGTTAGGAGGGAGATAATGGTGGGGTAGTGGTGGCGTGAATGGGGATGCGGCTGGAAAGAATGGTGATGAAGATTGAGTTTGAGAGAAGGAAGGAATGGTGATGATGCTTGAAGGAGATGATGGTAGGTGGAAGAGAATGGTGATGCGGCTGGAAAGGGGATTAGGGTTGGAAGGATGAAAATGAAGAGGAGAATGGGGAACACGGTCGTGTTCTGCAGAAAAAGGGGAATTTTTAAAGCACGAACACGGCCGTGTTCTTCACTACCTCTTCTTTTTTTTTTTTTACCCACACGGCCGTGGCATAGGACACGGCCAGGCCGTGTTTTTCACTGTCTCTCCACTTTTTTTTTTTTTAATGCACTCTTCTACAATTTGGGTTGCCTCCGAAGAAGCGCTTCTTTAACGTCACTAGCTTGACGTGTGATGGTATGCTCAAGGCTCTCACAAGACTAGAGCAACCTTTGCCCTGTCAAGCTCTCCTCCCAAATAATGCTTCAGACGTTGCCCATTAACCTTGAACGATCTTTGAGATGAAGGCTCCTCCACCTCTACTGCTCCATGTGGCATCACTTCTTTTACCACAAAAGGTCCCGACCACTTGGACTTTAGTTTGCCCGGGAATAACTTCAAACGCGAGTTGAAAAGTAACACTTGCTGCCCAGGAGAGAAAGTTCTCTGTACAATGTGCTTATCATGATAAGCTTTCACCTTTTGTTTGTAGATGGAAGCATTCTCATAAGCCTGCAAATGCATTTCGTCCAACTCGTGCAGCTGTAAAATTCTTTTCTCTCTTGCCAAGGTTGAATCAAAATTCAAGAATTTCAGGGCCCAAAACACCTTATGCTCAAGCTCAACTGGCAAATGACAAGCTTTGCCATAGACCAGCTGGTAAGGAGACAACCCCATAGGGGATTTATAAGTTGTCGTGTATGCCCACAAAGCATCATCCAGCTTATGAGCCCAGTCTTTCCTTGAGGCACTCACTGTATTCTCAAGTATCTTCTTAATCTCCCTGTTTGACACTTCAGCTTGCCCATTACTTTGAGGGTGGTAAGGAGTGGTAACTTTGTGCTTCACATCATACTTTTCAGCACAGCCTCCAACTTTGAGTTACAAAAATGCGCACCACCGTCACTGATTAAAACTCTAGGGACCCTAAACTGAGAAAAGATGTTCCTCTTTATGAATTTCACAACAGTCTGAGAATCACTTACTTGAGTTGCCACTGCTTCTACCCACTTTGAGACATAATCCACAGCTACCAAAATATACTGGTTAGAGAATGAGGAGGGAAATGGTCCCATGAAATCAATGCCCCAACAATCAAAAAGCTCAACCTCCAAAATGGAGTTTAAGGGCATTTCATTCCTCTTGGAAATGCTTCCGTCCGGCACTTGTCACAACTTTTGCATGAGCATAAGCATCTTTGAAAATTGAAGGCCAAGTAGAATCCAGTTGAAGCACTTTTGCGGTATGCTCACCATTGAAATGACCTCCGTATGGTGAATTGTGACAATGCCATAAAATTTTCTGCGCCTCATCATGCGCAACACACCTTCTCAGAATTCCATCTAGGCCTTGTCTGAAGAGATAGGGATCATCCCAAATGAAGTAATTGGCATCTTTGAAAAACTTCTTCTTTTGTTGCCAAGTTAATTCCTCAGGTATAACACCAGCAGCTTTAAAATTTGCCATATCTGCAAACCAAGGCCTCTCGATCCACAAACAACGCTTTTTCATCCGGGAATTCCTCTAGAATGTCTAACTCCCTAATCAGAACCTCAGTATTCTCCAACCTGGACAAATGATCAGCCACCACATTTTCACTCCCCTTTTTGTCTTTGATCTCAAGGTCGAATTCTTGCAACAACAAAATCCACCGAATGAGTCTTGGCTTGGATTCAACCTTAGCCATAAGATATTTTATTGCCGCATGATCAGTAAACACCACAACCTTGGAACCAATCAAATAGGAACGGAATTTTTCTAGAGCAAACACTATGGCAAGCAATTCTTTTTCTGTGGTCGCATAGTTAACTTGGTTCTCATTTAACACCTTGCTAGCATAATAAATGGCATGAAAGAACTTCTCTCTTCTTTGCCCCAAAACAGCCCCCACCGCATAATCACTAGCATCACACATTAACTCAAACGGTGAATCCCAATCAGGTGCAACTATCACAGGAGCTGAAATAAGTTTCTCTTTCAATAACTCAAATGCCTTCAAGCAATCTGGGTCAAATTTAAATGAGACATCCTTGATGAGGAGATTGCAAAGTGGCTTAGCAACCTTGGAAAAGTCCTTGATGAACCGTCTATAAAATCCAGCATGCCCAAGGAAACTCCTCACTCCTTTCACATTCAACGGAGGAGGCAACTTCTCTATCACCTTAATTTTTGCCTTATCCACTTCTATCCCCTTAGATGAGATTTTATGTCCCAGAACAATGCCTTCTTTTACCATGAAATGGCATTTTTCCCAATTCAATACCAAATTGGTCTCTTTACACCTTTTGAGAACATTTTCCAAGTTACCCAGACAATCATCATAAGAAATTCCAAAAACAGAGAAGTCATCCATAAATACCTCAATAGATTTTTCAATCATATCAGCAAAAATAGAAAGCATGCACCTTTGAAAAGTTGCGGGCGCATTGTAAAGACCGAAGGGCATCCGTCTATATGCAAAGACTCCAAATGGGCAGGTGAATGTCGTCTTCTCTTGATCTTCTGGGTTGACAGATATCTGATTGTAACCTGAGTACCCATCCAGAAAACAATAGTAGGCTTGTCCAGCTAACCTTTCCAGCATTTGGTCCATAAATGGGAGAGGGAAATGATCCTTCCGAGTGGCTTGGTTCAGTTTCCTATAGTCAATGCACATTCGCCACCCTGTGACAGTTCTAGTAGGGATCAACTCATTTTTTTCATTTTTTACAACCGCTATCCCCTTTCTTTGGAACCACATGTACTGGACTCACCCATGCACTGTCAGAAATAGGATAGATCATCCCTGCCTCTAAAAGCTTCAATACCTCCTTCCTCACAACTTCTTTCATAACCGGATTAAGCCTTCTCTGTGGTTGAACAACTGGCTTAAACTCTTGATCTAACTTGATCTTATGCATGCAAAAGGCTGGACTGATCCCCTTTAAATCTGAGATGGTCCATCCAATTGCCTCTTTATGTTCTCTAAGTACTCTCACTAGCTTCTCCTCCTCCAGCTTTGACAAAGAGCTACTGATGATCACCGGATTAAAAGCATCATCCCCAAGAAAAACGTACTTCAAGTGTAGGGGTAATTGCTTTAATTCCGGGCTAACTTTCTTTTCTAACTCGCCACCATGCAAATCCTCCTTCATTTTCATAACATCTTCTTCAACTTGTAGAGCTTCAAGTTGTGCAAGACATCTTTCAATTTCATCTTCCATCTCCTCATCCACCTTCTCAATGGAATTCACTAACACATTCTCTAGTGGGTGTGAAGGTTGGTCTTGCTTGATGATTTCCAACACGGAGTCGTCAATCACATCAACTCTAGAGCATCTCTCAATATCATCCGGATGCTGCATAGCTTCAAAGACATTAAATGTCACCTTCTCATCTTGGAACCTCAATATCAATTTACCTTGTTGCACATCAATCAAGGCTCTCCCTGTAGCTAGGAAAGGTCTGCCAAGAAGAAGAGGGACCTCCTTGTCCTCTTCCATATCAAGGATAACAAAATCCACTGGGAACAAGAACTTGTCAACTCTAACCAGCACATCCTCCAGTATTCCATAGGGGTATTTCACAGATCTATCTGCCAGTTGCAGAGACATCTTGGTAGGCTTGACTTCACCTCCTCCCAACCGTTCAACATAGAGAGGGGCATCAGATTAATGCTAGCTCCCAAATCACAGAGAGCCTTTCCAATGTGCAAATTCCCAATAGTGCAAGGAATTGTAAAGCTTCCCGGATCCTTCATCTTTGGAGGAAGCTTCCTTTGGATAATGGCACTACACTCTTCAGTCAAGGCTATCGTCTCATCCTCCTTGAACCTTCTCTTTTTGGTCAACAACTCCTTCATAAATTTTGCATATGTGGGCATTTGGTCAAGAGCTTCTGCAAAAGGAATGTTGATTTGGAGACGCTTGAAAATGTCCATGAACTTAGCACACTGTTCATCCTTCTGGTTCTTCTTGCTCAGATGAGGATAAGGAAGCTTCATATGTGGCTGAATAATTTTTGGTTTCTCTTGTACCTGCAAATTATCAGTAGCAACATTGTCTTCCTCACCCTCTTTTTTCTCTCCTTTCTCAATATTTTCTCTTCTCTCATTTTCAACTTCTCCCTTTTCTTTTTCAACCCCTTCTTCTATTTCCACTCTTTCTTTTTCTATCACTTTTTCTTTTTCACTCTTTTCACTCTTTTTCTTTTTCTCTACTTCAGACAAAGGTTTTCCACTTCTCAAAGTAACTGCACTACAATTTTCAGTTTTGGGGTTAGCTACTGTGCTAGCAGAAAACTTACCTTTAGATTGTTCTGCAAGTTGCTTTGAGAGTTGCCCGATCTGATTTTCCAGATTCTTGATAGAAGCCTCCTGATTTTTGAAATGTGACTCATGGTTCTGGAAATTTGACTGAGTCATCTTTATGAATTGGGTAAGAGCTTCCTCCAGTTGATTTGGCTTCTCTTGCTTGGGAGGTTGTGGAGGGTTGCTCGATGATGAATTATCATGTTGCTTCCTAGAGAAGTTGGGATGATTCTTCCACCCTGGATTATAGGTGTTAGAATATGGATTCCCTCCTTGCCTTTGGAAGTTACCCATGTAATTAGCTTGCTCCTTGGAGTCTCCCAAAGTATCACACCCTCCATTCTCATGAGGCCCTTGACAAAAGTCACATCTCAAGTTTTGATTTACCTGGTTCACTTGAGCAGAGGAAGAGGCTCCCACTTTCAGTGCTTTCAACTCTTTTGTGATAGCCTCCAATTGTTGAGAGACTAACTTATTTTGAGCCAAGAGTGCATCTTACGTTTCTAGCTCAAGGACTCCTCTTTTTGCCAGTGTACCTCTATCATTCTGACACAACTGCTCATTGGAAGCCATTTGCTCCACTAAGGTTCTTGCTTATGCAGCTGTCTTGTTGTTGATTGTACCTCCAGCTGAGGCATCCAACATCATTCTGGTGTTCGGTCTCAAACCATTACAGAATATTTGCATTTAGTTGAAATCATCATATCCATGGCCTGGGCACCTCTTCAGAAGGAGCTTGAATCTCTCCCATGCCTCATACAAGTTCTCACTTTGGTTCTGTTGGAAGCCATGAATCTCACCTCTTCTTTTGATGAATTTGGAGGGTGGAAAAAATTTTGTCATGAATTTCTCCTCCAAATCGTCCCAAGTTGCAATGCTTCCTGTAGGCAAGGTGTCAAGCCAATCTCTTGCTCGTTCCCGCAGGGTCCAAGGGAAAAGCCTCAATTTCTTGCTTCCCTCAGTCATTCCAGCCCCCAAAGGTGTCACAGATTTCGTAGAAACTCACCAGGTGCTGATTTGGATCATCAATCTCATTCCCCGCGAATTGGCTTTGCTTGAGAGTGTTCAACAATGCCGGCTTGATCTCAAAATTAGCATTTGCCTCCACCTGTTGGTAGGCATTGACAGCCCTTGCATGGTTGTTCCGTCTCCCAAAATCACCCAAAGTGCGTGATTGGTCCCCCATCACTTCTTGAGCTGGGACTTGAGAAGTAGATGCAGATGATTGTTTTTGTCGTTGCTTTGCTTCCTTAGCCTTCTTCCTTAATGCCTTCGTTGTTTTTTCGATCTCCGAGTCAAACAACAGTTCACCTGTTTGTTTACCTCGCATGCACAAAACTAAATGGAAAGATCAGTAGCAAAGCAACAGTTAATGTAATAATTTTTTTTTTGAAAATAAATAAAAGAAATAGTTCAAAAAGGTACTCGTTTGCCTTGTTAAAAATTAATTCAACAATCCCCAGCAACGGCGCCAAAAACTTGTTGGTCAAAATTGCAAGTGTACAATTTCGTCGTTAAGTAATAAAAGATCGTATCCGCAGGGATTGTGACCAATTCTTAACTATACCAACGATGTACTATTTGAACTATCGGACGAAAACGAGTAGTGTTTGAATTGTGTAATTCGTGTTCAGCAATAAGATAATGACTAACAAAACAATTAATTTGGATATTAAGGAGAATAGAGTGACTAGGGTTTGAATCCCTTTGTCTCACCCTTTACGCTCTTGAATCCTATTCCAATGCAAGCAATGATCACGTATTTGAAGTTCAAATCCTCTAAATTAGATTAACGAAAATTCCTTTCCTCGTAATCCCTTTAATTCAACTAATAAGCCCTAACCCCTTAGGTTCCAATTAATTAAATCAAGCATAAAGGATATGGATTAATACAAACTCATACCAAAGAGAATTATATCCCTATAACCCTATAGATATGTCAAAATATCCCAAAGCAAGTTTAAAACCTCAACTTTCCAATTGATGTCAAACCCTAGTTCAACCCCATGGTGATCAAGCATAGAATCGCATTAAGAAAAAAGATAATTGATCAAATGACATACATCAAACTTGCATTGAAAATTCTGAATTCAATTACATAAAAGGATCCACAAAGTTCATCTTACCCTAGTTCAACGGAATTAGTTCCTCATGGAAGAGAAAGAACCAAGCAATTGAGATGTAGAAACAGCAAAAGACTCCATTGATTCCTCAACTTTGCCTTGGATCACTTGTTCTTGATTCAAACTCACAAGATGCCAACAAGAGGTAACTCCCTAGGTCAATGTTTCCTCTATCTATATATAGTTCTGGACCAAAAGGGTTGAAAAACATCCCAAAATTAAGTCAAAACGCACAAAAATAAAAGTCTGGCCGAGTCGCAGCACGGCCGTGGAGCCTGGCACGGCCTGGCCGTGCTGCTTTTAAAGCACAGAATAACAGATGCGCAGCCCGACACGGGCGTGGTGGAGAACACGGCCAAGCCGTGTTGTTTACTGAAAGCAGAGGCACTGGCCATGTTGGATAACACGGCCTGGCCGTGTTATTCACTGTTTTCTGAATCTTGAGTTTCTTCACATCCACCAAGGCTCGGCCGTGGCATAGGGCACGGGCAGGCCGTGTTTTCCTCTGATCTTGCCATATTTTGTTATTTTGGCCTCCGAGTTGGTTGCAACATCCGTCTAAGTGATCTAGCTCCGCTTTCCTAGGCCAATAACCTTCTTTTCTGCACAATTGAACTCAAACCAAGTGCATTATCTAAATCAAGCAAAAATGCATGAGAACTATGGGTAAAAACCACTACAATGCCTATTATGCGATGCAAAACTAACAACAAACTATATGCTATTATGAACGCATCAACAGGTTTCACACAAACCTATAGGGTAGGTCTATCAAAACATATACGAGTTCTAGCGACTCGTAATCTAGAGGCAACTAGTCTTAAGTGGACTAATGTAGATGTGATGCAGCCCAAATGCCAATTGCATCCTACCTCCTTAGTCGGTGCAATTAGTGGCATCCATAGGATCCACTAGTCCATCTATATGCTCATCAGCCGATCCATGCATGACATCTTCATCTATCGGTAGTCGACTGAACGATACGTACATATAAAATAATTATAGGGGTAAGTTATCTAAACGTCATGCAATGGGGATTACAGAATAACATTTAGCAGTTTAATGCTTAATACTCACAATCATCTCTGACAACTATCTTTAGGATTAGGGCCTAACTATATGTACCTAAATCTACATGTTGGCCAAATCTCAGGGGAAGAACCTCTATACATAGAGGCCTCTATACGTAGAGTTTAATCTTGACTAAATCTCTATACATAGAGATTCCTACGCTTTTTGGAGAGCATAGGCAGAGTGGAACTCCTATACATAGGAGCATCTATACGTAGAATTTAATCCAATAAATCTTAGTGTGAAGACTTATATACATAGAAGCTTCTATACGTAGAATTTAACCCAATGGAACCTCTATGCATAAAGGCCTCTATACGTTGAGTTTAATCCAAAACCTTTCTGGGAGAGTCTACCACTATATGTAGTGGCCTCTATACATAGAGTTGACCTCACCGCCGGAGAAAAACATAACTCTACCTCTCAGAGAAAGCATAATGTCCTTTCTTACAAGAGAGCATAATGCATATGCTTATGTCGTGATGCATTCATTCCAAATTCTTGAACTATGAGTCTAGTATTCCAACCTAATATCTCACTATCATTATCTCATCATAGGGTTGAATACCTAAACTCTTCTATCATCTAGGTCATATTCTAAACATGATATGATTAAAACATATATTCAACTAGGCAAACATAATCAACTAAGCATTCAATCAAGCATATAGAGCATAGTATTCAAACATATAAACTATTATGTTAATCTAATAAGTGGGTAAAGGGTTGTGATCCCCTTTACCACATTAAACCCTAAGCGTTACTCTAACCTCTCTAATGTGTTTGCCAACTCCCCCACCTTTTTCTGCTAATTGAGAGCCCTACAATCCTACGAACAGCCTTGGCCCTCGAGTCCTACTAATCTTCTTCCCACACCTTTCTCGAGCAGAACCTTCGCGCTAAGACAAAGACTAGGGGATTTGGACCCAAAATAACCAAAATACCCTTATTTTAGAGAGAGAGTTCTAAAGAGAGATATAGAGCTCTTAGGAGCTTAAGACATTCAAAATTGGAAAGTTTGAGGCCGATTTATAGGGTCTGGGTCGACCTCATTGCTTTGCTAAGTGGTCGGTTCGCGTCACAAGGTGTCATTTCATCGCATGCAGATGGTACGTGTTTTTGGCTCATCGCGTCGCGAGCTGATATGGTCGCGATGCCACCAGATTGATATTCACTAGTTACTTACTCTTGTATCATTTTTTGAGAGCTTTCCAACGCCACAAAGAATGTCAATCAGACACCCGTAGCTCAAGTTATGATCAAAACAGTGGCAAGGTGTTCACGTGAACGTAGTTAACATCTACGACCTATTTTTTGTTCCCGATCTGCCCAAAACTTTCCCAAACTCATAATTTGGGTTCCTAAACACTAAAAGTACCCAAATATACTTAAGAACATGTAAAGGCACATAGATTTAGTCAAGTCAGAGTTAGTGTTAACCTAGGGCTATGTTCAACACTCAGGGTGCTTTTAGGGATGTTACACGCATCGTGCCTTTCTACCCTTTAAAGATTTAAATTGGAGACTAAAGGGAAAAAAGACTCAGTTTTTAGTTGCAAAATGGGATATGTTGGTTAATAGGGCTGTGGCGAAGGAATGACTGAGGGGTAGAGCTGCCCATTGTTCTACATTTGGTCAAATAAAAAAATGGGTGTGCAAGAAACACAAGAACCTATAATTTTCAGTCAGACAAACTAAGGGAGTATGGAAAGAATAATAAATTTATGTTGTCGGGTGTTTTCTTGTAGGGTCACTTGAAGACACACTAGTGCAGAAGGAGGATTTTACACCAGTTAAAATTGACATTTTATACCGGTTTTGGTGCCGGTATAGATGCTTCCGGTGTTGTATGTTAGGATTTTTACCCCGATTATTTAATTGGCGTAAAATGTCAATGTTTTACACCGGTTATATATCCGGTGTAAAATTTGAATTTTCGTTTATGTTTTTTTTGAAGAACTTTTTACACCAGTTTTGAAAATAACCGGTGTAAAAGACTAACCTTTTACACCGATTTTTTGAAACAATCGGTGTTAAAGGTCTGTCTTTTACACCCATTTTTTTTTTGCTTTATTTAATAAAAATTTTACACCGATTTCTTGTATAACCGGCGTAAAAGTTACACTTTTTTTGTTTTTCTGTTTATTTTTATCCATTCCTACCCAGAGACAATCTAAAATGACAATAAATAGGCAATAAATTTTACAAGAATTGGCAGCAGAATTGGCACCAAATATGCTCAAAATTCAAACCATTTAAAGCTATCAAATTTAATCTATAAACATATGAAATATACACATAAACAAAGTTAAGCTATATATATATATATATGTAAACAATTTATAAACAATGTACAAAAAAGGTAGTGCTATAAATATCTATATATGCATCTAGTAGTCCTAGACCTCGTAGGAAATGAGGCTGAAGAATCATCCATGATGCCTCTAGCATAGATAGAAAAAATAATATATTAGTCATACTATAACTAATGAACAAATAAATTAAATAACAAACATGCATTAGTAACAAAAATATTATAATGTTACAAATAACAAACTTACTTGATCATTTCTCCTCTAATATCCCTTCTTGATGATCATCACGAGTGGCATATACATCGTCCACTTCATTTTCATCAGTGAAAGAAGGTCTTTGTATTGAGAAAGAAGGAGTGTCATATATATCTACATATGCATCTTCATTTTCATCACTCTGATGTATGTTTCTTCTTTGAAGCACTATAGACCACCTATTGCTAGAAGGATCCTTCACATAAAATACTTGTTTGGCATGAAATGCCATGATGAAAGGCTCGTTGGTATAACCTATCTTGTCAAGGTCCATCAATTTAAATACTAATTCATCGGTTTGTACACCAATGTTACTGTTAACCCACTTACATTTAAAAACAAGCACTCTAAATTTACAATAATCGAGCTCCCAAATCTCTTCAATGACTCCAAAGTAAGCTATGGATGCCAGAACAAGGTTCTTATCCTTTTGTTTTGCACAGTACTCTTGTCATCCTGTGACTTTGTATAAAAGGAAAATTTATTTATATCGTATCCACTCCAATATAAGACATTAAAGCAAGGCACATTTGCTAGCCATTTTATGTCATCTGAAGTAATATCATCATTCATAATATGTGGTTTAAACCAGCTTAGGAATGTCTTTTTATGCTATTTCAACACCCATTGTTCGTTCCTGTGGGGGGTTTTTGGCCATGACAATGGATTTGTGAGTAGACAAGTATGACTTAACCTCATCAGTGTTATTCAATATGTACAGATGTGCCTACATCACTTCTGCAAGACCCGTGTTCTTAACCTTTAGACCTTGTGTACCCTTACCATCACATCTTCCCTCGTGACGAGACTTGGGAATCCCTACAGGTTCCGCTTCTGACAAGTAGTCTGTATAAAACTCAATGGATTCTTCTGTGATGTACCTTTCAACAATAGATGCTTCTGGATGGTATGGATTCTTCACATACCCTTTCAAGATCTTCATGTATCATTTGACAGGGTACATCCACATTAGATAAATGGAGCCACACACTCTAATCTCCCTTACTAGATGAACAATTAAGTGAACCATAATGTAAAATAAGGGAAGAAAGAATATCTCTAACTAACACAAGATAATAAAAGCTTCATTTTCCAAGTCGTCCAACTTCTAAGGGTCAATCACTTTACTATACACAACATTGAAGAATAACCACAATCTAGTTATGGCATGTCAAACCTTTTTTGGCAAGATGCCACGAATAGCCACTGGTAGTAGTTGTTCCATCAAGACGTGGCAGTTGTGAGACTTTAAACTAAGTAGTTTGAGATATTTCATTGACACAAGACTCTTGAGATTTGAAGAGTAGCGATGTGCCACTTTCACGCCCCGTAGACACTCGCAGAAGCTTCTTCTCTCTTGTTTTGACAAGGTATGACATGCTAGTGGCAAATATGTCTTGTTACCTCTTAGCTCTGGAGCTAACTGTTCTCTTATGCCCATCTTAACTAGATCTAGATGAGCAGTCATACCATCCTTTGTCTTGCCCTTGATATTGAAAAGCGTACCGATTACACTATCACAAACATTTTTCTCCATGTACATCACATCAATACAGTGTCTCACATCAAGACTCGACTAGTATGGAAGATCAAAGAAAACTGACCTTTTCTTCCATATGTTTTTTTAAATAGACTTCTTTTGTGTCTTTCCAAATTTAACATTGGCGTTCTTCACCCGTTCATAAACTTCTTCCCCAGTTAAGGCGTTTGGAGCAACTCCATTCTCCTGGCGACCATTGAAAGCCTTTTTCAACCTCCGATATGGGTGATTACGTCTGAGAAATCTCTGATGCCCAAGATAAACAGTCTTCCTTCCATGTTGCAATTGATGGTAGCATGTGCCTTCTTCACATATAGGGCAAGCTTTATGCCCCTAAACACTATACCCATACAAGTTCCCGTAAGCTGGAAAGTAATTTATCTGGATATACCAATAAAGATGTACGGTCTAATGAGGCTACTATGAGATATTTACTCATGGGTGGGGCAAGCTCTTCTATTCTGGTTCATGATTTCTCTTGGCTATACGGTTCAAGTTGACGTAACATAAAACTTATTAATCCGAAAGCACCGTGGAGAGCAACAAAAGTCCACAGACCACCTAATTGACACCAATGGGTAAAATCCCCCTGTGATTTCGTATGAAGTTTGTTTCTTTGCTACAGCTGATAAAGATCGTTGTTTTCTTTGTCCTCAACGCCGCTAAATTTCCCAGAACTAGTCACTTCAACAGTCTTCAATGGTTATATTGGTATCCAAAATACGAATGAGATGGATGTTTTAACATGGCACGCATATTGAAATTTCCATTGGAATACCCATCAAAAACATCAATGCCTTCCTCCCACAATATTTTCAAGTCTTCAATCAAGGGACTTAGATAAACATCTATATCATTTCCTGGCTGTTTTGGTCTGGATATCATCATAGATAACAAAATATATTTACGCTTCATGCACAACCAAGAAGATAGGTTATAAATAACCAAGAGAACAGGCCATGAACTATGGTTACTACTTAAACTACCATATGGATTCGTTCCATCTGTAGAAAGTCCAAGCCTCAGATTTCTTGGGTCATTGCCGAAATCTGGAAACAAAGAATCAACTCTCTTCCATTGCAAAGATTCAGCCGGATGACGAAGCTTCCCATCACATTTCCTCTCATTTGCATGCCATATAATATTCTTTGCGTCTTTCACATTGGCGAACAATCGTTTAAACCTTGGAATAATTGGAAGATACCATAACACCTTCGCAGGAGGACCTTTTGAGGTGACATCACAACCATCATCACCATCCTTCTTTTTGTATCCTGATTTCATACATTTAGGGAAAATTTCTTTGTCTTCATTCTCCTTCCAGTATAATATACAGTCATTGGGACAAGCATGTATTTTCTTATGGTCCACACCCATCGGACATAATATCTTTTTCGCTTCGTAGTTATGGTTCGACAATGTGTTGCCTTCTGGAAGCATGTCTTTCAATAACTCTAGCAACTCAGTGAAGCTTTTATCAGTCCACCCATTTATCGCCTTAATATTAAATAACCTTAAAACTGTTAACAACCGTGTGAAATTTGTGCAACCCAGATACAATGGTTGATCCTTATCACTACATAGAGTATCATACACATGTGCTCGCTTAAAAGAATCTGGTCCAATATCACGAATCATGTCCTCTAGTCGATCGCCTATATCTATCTCAACTTCCCCACTTTTGGACACACTTGGCGTGTCTATCACTTCACCATGCCATGTCCATGTTGTATAACTCTGGCAAATCCCAAAGACATCAAGGTGCTCACGTATGTCTTCAACTTTTAGAGGTGCCTGATTCGTACACTTAACACAAGGACAATAAAATTCTCCTTTAATATTAGGAGGCTCCGTTTTAGCAAATTTCATAAACTCTGACATTCCATTCTTATACTCATCGGTAAATCAATTTTTTTGCATCACTACAGCATTTTTGACTTTAGCCCACGCTAAACTTGCCCACGGCTAAAAAACTGCGGCCTAAAACTGAATAGACAACGGTTTTATAGGCGTTGGTAAGAATGTACAAATTTTATCCGTCTTTTTGGATTTTGAACTTACAACCGTTGCCTATTTTTTATCTAGCAACGTTTTAAAAAATGTGGGCATGTATAGGCCACGGTTATGAAAATGTTGCCGCTTGAGGCCACACTTATTAAGCCGTGGCCTTTAAAAGTTAAAAAAGAACTGTGGGCTAAAAGTAAAGACCACACTATTTAGACGTTAAAAACCGTGGATTAAAAAAAGTGGTGTTTCATTTACCATTTAAGATAGGCAACATTGAAAAAAACGTGGACTAAAAGTTTAAAAAATAACAATAATAAACTCCCGCGACCCAACCCCGCCCTAGCTGATCAGCGTAATTTAGAAAAATAAACTTCTCAAAGCATTAGTCGACGCCATCGATCGCAACCCAAATCCATCCGCGTTAAAATCTTTTCAATTTTCAGATTCACAAGTCATAAGTCACAACCCTATCTGCTCGTCGCCGCCACACTCATGCTTCTCCTCGCCGCTTCTCTTTCTTCCCACCGCCTCGTCATTCTTTGCTTCTTCTCCTCACCGGTGAACGTCTCCCCTTTCCTCGCATTACTTCTCCTTCTCCTTACCATTGAGCGTCGCCCCTTTCCTCATTGCTGCTCCTTGCCTCACGTCTTGGTCTCCTCGCTCACTTTGCTCCTCGGCGCCACGTCTCCCTCTCGCCGCCTCTGTTCTACATTTGTCTCATTGGTGCCATTGCTCTTACCGCTCATCTTTTCGCTGCTACATATGTATATCTTCGTGCCTCTGTTATGCTTATGTTTCTCTTTTTGTGTTCTCTTCTTCTTCACTTGATAATAGGTTTTGCTTTTCTTTTTAGTTTTTAAAAGTTTAGTAAATAGGGTTTTCTTAGTTCAATTTGGTTAGTAAATAGGGTTTCTATAGTGGTAATGATGCTTCTATCTGAAGTTCTTTCATGTGTGCAATATTATTATAAAGATTTGCTTGTAAATCGTTATTTTAGTTAATAGATAAGCTTGGAGCGGCTATTTAGTATGTAAGTGTTGAAGCGTGAGAATGCCAGAATGAACTAGGGTTTCATGAATCATGTTGGTCAATAGATATCATCAAGCGGATAATTTCATTTGGAGAAGTTCATTTTTGTTTGATTAAAAATTTTGGTCATTGATTGTGTTTGATGTTCCTGCGATTAAGGCTTCTCTTTGTTACTCTGCATACTACTTATGGACAGATAATATTGTGAAGGTCAGACAACATATTTTGTACAACGAGCCCTGTTAGCATCATTATATTCTCTGACTCCGTTAGGAACTGGCATTTGTTAGAATAGAAACAACATGCTTGTAGTGTTTTTTAAAAAGCTAGCATTGTCATAGCATATTTTGAAGGAAAAGAAAATTCTATTAAAAGAGAAGAGTAACAAGTACAACTAAGAAATTCTGATGAAACATAAAACTATATACATTTAAATTGTGCAGCTTTATTGTTTTGAAGATCAGGGTAGTCGTCTTGTTGCGTTGAGGCCTGAACTTACTCATTCTTTGGCAAGACTGGTGATGCAAAAAAGGTAAAATTCATTTTGATATGCCCATTTTAGGTTCACTTACGTATCTGCAGTTTTGATCTTAAGTCTACGTCTAAAAATTACAGTTTAACCTATATAACTAGTTTTGTTAGTTGCTGGTTAGTAAAAATTCCAATTGTTTCCTTTTAATTTTTGACTAACATTCCAATGAAGAAGGGTAGACACTTGAGGAAAGGATTGGAAATCATGTTTGAATTGGATAAAATTAGTGAGAACAGGGTTGGAGATGTAGATTGGCTTTGCTCTGTTTCAGAGTCTTAGATGTTAAGTCTCTTCTAATGTTCACTAACAAGATGACTCACATCACATTATTGTTGGTTGTATTACTGATTGTGTACATGCTTTTGAGCTCTATTTTATACTTGTACAGGTAGCATTTATCATGGGTAGCAAGGGGCTGAGGGGCATGGAGAAGGAGGGACAGTAAGCAACTATAATAGGAGTTCAAGGAAGAGACAGAGAGAATGGTGAATTTTTTCTATTCTATGTACTTCTATTATTATTACTATTATTATTATTATTATTGCATTGTATTCAAATTTGAGAAGCCAATATGGAGCTCTGCAACATTGTTGTCAAAAGGCTGATTCAAAATACTTTAGGAAAAAAATTAAGTGAATGTGATAATTTGTAAAAAAGTCTTCTAAATAAATCCCAGAATTGTGACACAATAATCAAGTGAATGTGATAATTTAGGGAGTTTGTGCAACTATATCAGGTTGGAGTTCTACTTGACTGCTTGTACTACTATTGTAATTCAATTTGAGAAAGAGGATTAGATTAAATGCTCCACTTTGGCATAAAGAATACATTACCACTCAAAAAAGCCTGTGAATTACTAGAAATAGAATAGTTATGCCTTTTAGTAAGAATGAGCATATAGATGAACGATAGACCAACTGTGAATGGATGAAAAACTAACATGCTCCAAGTTTAAAATCTTTTGCTACATTGAATACTTGGAATATAAAGCAATTTCTAACCCCATAAAACATTAAATTGATTTACATATGCAGAAATCTATCG
Organism: Calophaca sinica; assembly: GCA_037113605.1. Classification (NCBI taxonomy): domain Eukaryota; kingdom Viridiplantae; phylum Streptophyta; class Magnoliopsida; order Fabales; family Fabaceae; genus Calophaca; species Calophaca sinica. The sequence continues at coordinate 100,210,997 of CM073735.1, read as the reverse complement.
ACCTTTGCTAATCATGTGAAATTTTACAACATTAAGTGTTTGACTATATTAATATTATTACTATTTGAGAAATGCATGATGTAAGTCGCTTTGAATATCTATGATAACTTTTATATTAAAGTCTCAGATCTCAATTTCACTTTGGGCTTAGTCCATAAATATGATTTAGTTAACTTTATCATTTTGTTCTTCAATTGAAAAATGATATCAGGAGCTGCTATTTTTCATTTGTAATTTGATCTGGCGATTATTATTCACCATTTGTCTTTAATGTGTATAGCGCTCTTTTTGAACCTTTATGAAAACTCCATTTGTGATCGAATATTGTGATCCCTTGTGTGGCCAAGTGTTCCCTGGCTTATTCTTGATGCATTTGGGGTGCCTGGTGCAATTAATATTATCTAGCTTAGTCCACTATTATCCGATTTTACATCCATCACTAGTGCGAAATACACCTAAAATACATATTTATAACGCCGGTTTTGCGGATAACTGGCGTAACATATAACGCGGTGGCATTTTTGAAATTAAATTGAAATCTATGGCGCCGGTTTTAGCGTAAAACCGCGGTCGTATGTAAAACGATACCTATGGCGCCGGTTTTAGGGTAAAACCGCGGTCGTCTCTCCAACACCTATGGCGGCGGTTTTACATTAAAACCGCGGTCGTATGTAACGCGAGACATATGGCGCCGGTTTTACCCTAAAACTGGCGCCATATGTTTAACCCAGTGTAAAAAAATTGTGAGACCTATGGCGCCGGTTTTAGGGTAAAACCGGCGCCATATGTTTCACAACCCGCGCCATATGCAAGGTCAAGGGGTGAGGTGAGATTGCCAGTCGACGAACTGAGGACGCCTGCTATAGAACACAAATGAAATCGGCAGCCAAAGAACGGAGTAACCCTCCGAGACGAGGTAAGGTTCTTCATCCGACCTAGGATGGTTTGCCAGTCGACGAACTGAGGACGCCTGCTATGGAACACAAACCAAATCGGCAGCCAAAGGACGGAGTAACCCTCCGAGACGAGGTAAGGTTCTTCATCCGAGCTAGGAAGAAATCGGCAGCCAAAGGACGGAGTAACCCTCCGAGACGAGGTAAGGTTCTTCATCCGAGCTAGGATGGTTTGCCAGTCGACGAACTGAGGACGGCTGCTATGCCGAGCTAGGATGGTTTTATATCCTCGGGATGTAGTCAGGATAACACCTATGGCGTCGGTTTTACGTTAAAACCGCAGTCGTATGTAAAGACATATGGCGGCGGTTTTAACGTAAAACCGCCGCCATAGGTGTTATCCTGACTACATTCCGAGGATATAAAACCATCCTAGCTCGGCATAGCAGGCGTCCTCAGTTCGTCGACTGGCAAACCATCCTAGGTCGGATGAAGAATCTTACCTCGTCTCGGAGGGTTACTCCGTCCTTTGGCTGCCGATTTCGTTTGTGTTCCATAGCAGGCGACCTCAGTTCGTCGACTGGCAATCTCACCCCTCGTCGACTGGCAAACCATCCTAGCTCGGATGAAGAACCTTACCTCGTCTCGGAGGGTTACTCCGTCCTTTGGCTGCCGATTTCATCCTAGCTCGGATGAAGAACCTTACCTCGTCTCGGATGAAGAACCTTACCTCGTCTCGGAGGGTTACTCCGTCCTTTGGCTGCCGATTTCATCCTAGCTCGGATGAAGAACCTTACCTCGTCTCGGAGGGTTACTCCGTCCTTTGGCTGCCGATTTGGTTTGTGTTCCATAGCAGGCGTCCTCAGTTCGTCGACTGGAAAACCATCCTAGGTCAACCTTACCTCGTCTCGGAGGGTTACTCCGTCCTTTGGCTGCCGATTTCGTTTGTGTTCCATAGCAGCATATGGCGCCGGTTTTACCCTAAAACCGGTGCCATAGGTCTCACAAGTTAAACATATGGCGCCGGTTTTAGGGTAAAACCGGCGCCATATGTGTAAAAAATTGTGAGACCTATGGCGCCGGTTTTAGGGTAAAACCGGCGCCATATGTCACGCGTGACATACGACCGCGGTTTTAACTTAAAACCGCGGTTGTATCTCTACATATGGCGTCGGTTTTTAGCTAAAAACCGCGGTCGTATCCTTTCTTAAAATATTAATTTCCCTCCATATCTATTAATCTCTCACTCCCTCTTTTCATTCGCGCTGTCACCTCTCTCTCTCTCTGAGCAGTCGCCATTTAAATGCATACCGTCCTCTCCCTCGTGATTCGTCTCCCTCTGCGCTAGTCCTCTCCTCTGTAGTCGTCTCCCTCGTCGTTCGTCTCCCTCTGCGTCCCTTTCCTCTGCACCAAAACAGATCTGTTTTCCTCTCACCTTTCTCGGTTTAAGTCGAGATCGCATCAAGGGAGGAGAAAGAACCTCTTGCTTCGCGGGTCTCTCTTCCACCGACGCCGCACCTTGCTTGGCCTGTCTCTCCTCCGCCGCTTCTTCCTTCGTCGTGGGTCTCAGCCGTGAAGGCGGTCACTCCTCGCTTTCGCTGGTGAGGTCGCGACACTTCTTCACTTGCAGATTCACATCGAATCCCTGACTTCGCTGCTGCTTTTTTCTTCGTCACCGCTGATAAGGTATGTGGGTTTTTCCTATAATCTCTGTTTTTTCTTTTGCTGCTTCGGTTGGTTCTGATCTTCTTTTGAAAAGCTTTTTTGGGTTTGGCTTGGTGGGTTGTGGGGTTCTGTTGATGATGGGTTTGGTTTTGGGGTGAGTTTTGTTAATTAATTTTCAGAATGATGAACAATTAATTGATGTGGATGAGTTTGTGAATAGCACACTATATACAAACATGTCAATATTAGTTAAATATCTAAGCATTTTAAAGTGTGTGTATATTATTTCAGAACACAGTTATGGATCGTAGTTGGATGCAAAAACATCGTTTAGGTGATGAGTATAAGAGCGGGGTCGAAGAGTTCTTACAATTTTCCTAAGCAAATTTTCCCAATCAAACAACTTTCTATTGTCCTTGTGTTAAGTGTTTGAATGGACCAAAACTAAATGTTGAGGAGATACGGAATCATCTTCGTACTTTTGGGATTTGGCAAAGATATACGACATGGACCTGGCATGGTGAAGTGTTAAACAAGCCAAGTGTGTCCACAAGAGAGGAAGTTGATGTAGATATGGACGATCGACTAGAGGACATGATTCGTGATATTGGACGTAGTCTTTCAGCGGGCACATGTGTATGAAACTCTATGTAGCGATAAGGAAGAACCTCAGATCCGGATCGCAAAAATTTCACACCTGTCACCGTCTTTGAAATTGTTCAATCTGAAGGCGATAAATGGGTGGACTGACAAGAGCTTTACTTGAATTGCTTAAATCGTTGAATGACATGCTTAGATAGAGAACACATTGCCGAAAAGTAATTATGAAGCGAAGAAGATATTATGTCCGATGGGTGTGGAGTATAAGAAAATACACGCATGCCCGAAGGATTGCATATTGTACTGGAAAGAGCATGAAGACAAAGAAGAGTGTCCCGAGTGTAATACACCACGCTACAAAAAGAAGGACAGTGATGATAGTTGTGATGATGTGAGCAAAAAAGGTTCTCCTGCGAAGGTGTTATGGTATCTTCCAATTATTCCAAGGTTTAAGCGACTGTTCGCCAATATAAATGATGCAAAGAACCTTAGATGGCATGCAGATGATAGGAAATGTGATGGAAAGCTTTGCCATCCGGCCGATTCTTTGCAATGGAAGAGAGTTGATTCATTGTTTCCGGAGTTCGGCAATGAGCCAAGAAACCTTAGGCTTGGACTTGCTACAGATGGAATGAATCCATATGGTAACTTAAGTAGCATCCATAGTTCATGGCCTGTTCTCTTAGTAATTTACAACCTGTCTCCTTGGTTGTGCATGAAGCGCAAGTACGTTATGTTATCTATGATGATTTCCGGTCCAAAACAACCGGGAAATGACATAGATGTTTATCTAAAACCCTTGATTGATGACTTGAGAATATTGTGGGCAGAAGGCATTGATGTCTTTGATAGGTTTTCAGGTGAAGATTTCAAGTTGCGTGCCATGTTGTTTTGCACCATCAACGACTTTCCAAAGATATGGGAACTTGTCCTGTATAGTGTTAAGGGGCATAAAGCATGCCCTATTTGTGAAGATGGCACATGTTTCTTTCAACTGAAAAATGGGAGGAAGACTTGTTACCTTGGGCATAGAAGATTTTTGAGACGTGATCACCCGTATCGCAGGTTGAAAAAGGCTTTTAATGGATGTCAAGAGAACGAAATTGCTCCAAAAGCTTTAACCGAAGAAGAAGTTTATCAACAGTGAACTCCATCAATGTTAAGTACGGAAAAACAAGAGGAAAAACATTCTTCCATGAAAAACATATGGAAGAAAAGGTCGGTGTTCTTTGATCTTCCATCTTGGTCAAGTCTTGATGTAAGACATCATATTGATGTGATGCATGTGGAGAAAAATGTGTGTGATAGTGTAATCAAGACGCTTCTCAATATTCAGTGGCAAGACAAAGGATGGAGTGAATGCTCGTCTAGACCTTGTTGCCATGGGTATAAGAGGAGTTAGCTCCTCACCAAGAGGTAACAAGACATATTTGCCACCAGCTTGTCATACATTGTCAAAGGAAGAGAAAAAAGGTTTTGCGAGTGTCTACGTGGTGTGAAAGTGCCACAGGTTACTCTTCAAATATAAAGAGTCTTGTATCAATGACGGATCTCAAATTAGTTGGCTTAAAATCTCATGATCACACGTCTTGATGCAACAATTACTACCGGTGGCTATTCGTGGCATCTTACCAAAAATGTTCGACATGCCATAATTAGATTGTGTTTATTTTTCAATGCGTATGTAGCAAAGCTATTGACCCTCAGAAATTGGACGAGTTGGAAAATGAGGCTGCTATCGTTTTGTGTCAGTTGGAGATGTTCTTTCCTCCGTCATTTTTTGACATCATGGTTCATTTAATTGTTCATGTAGTCAGAGAGATTAGAGTATGTGGCCCGGTTTATTTAAGGTGGATGTACCCTATTGAGCGATACATGAAAATATTGAAAGGGTATGTGAAGAATCTATATCGTCCCGAAGCATCTATTGTTGAAAGGTACGTAACAGAAGAAGCCATTGAGTTTTGTTCAGATTATTTGTCAGAAGCGGCACCTGTAGGGCTTCCCAAGTCTCGTCATGAGGGAAGATGTGAAGGTAAGGGCACACTAGGTCTAAAAACTAAGAGCATGGGTCGAGCGGAAGTGTTGCAAGCACATTCGTATATATTGAATAATATTGATGAAGTTGAACCTTACTTGTCTGCTCACAAAAATCATGTCAAGGCCAAAAATCCTCGAATGAATGAAAATTGGGTGTTGAAGGAGCATAACAAGACATTCATACCTTGGTTTAAAGAACAGGTTTTGAGTGATGATACTGCTTCTGAGACATTAACATGGCTAGCACATGATCCTAAATTTAATGTCTTGACGTGGAGAGGATACGATATCAACAAATTTTCTTTTTATACAAAGTCACAGGATGACAAAAGCACCGCATAAAACAAAGGGGTTATGGTTATGGCTTCTTCTATGCATTTCTCTAGTTCAAAGGATAAAAACCCCGCTCGCATCCATAGCCTACTTTGGGGTCATTGAAGAGATTTGGGAGATCGATTATAATAAATTCAAAGTGCCTGCTTTAAATGTAAGTGGGTTAACAAAGAACGGTGGTGTACAAACCGATGAATTAGGTTTTACAATGGTGGATCTTGATAAGGTAGGTTATAAGGATGAGCCTTTCATCATGGCAATTCATGCAAAACAAGTGTTTTATGTCAAGGATCCTTCTAACAAAAGGTGGTCTGTGGTTTTCCAAAGAAGAAGTATGCATGAGAGTGATGAAAATCAAGATTCAACACTAGATATCAATGACACCCCTTCTTTCTCAACACAAAGACCCATCTTCGATGATGAAAATGAAGTAGACGATGTATATGCCACTCGTGATGATCATCAAGAAGGGATATTGGAGGACATTCAAACTTAACTGCCAAAGAATTTTATAGGTGACTACATGTTTGTTAGATTATCCACAATTAATATACATTAGATTATCCGTTATAATTATATATATTGATACATGTTTGTTAGATTATCTCACATTGTTTCTCACATTTGTTTGTTTGTTTGTTTAAACAGTCATCATATATGGCTGGTCCATCCAGATCAGAGTCCCCCAAAAAAAGGACTAGAGGTGTTACCAGTACATCACAACTGAAAAATAGACTTCTTCCCGGTCAAGTTTTCTATTGAATTTGATCCAGATATCTTGGCGACCTTATGGTGATAATGCAATAGCTTCTGCACTTATTTGTCGTACATTGCACGAAACAAGACCTCCATTCTGATACCTAAATGGAGAGATGTCCCTGAAAAAACCAAAGATATGATATGGGAAGATGTCATGGTATTGACCTTTATCTCTATTTGTATACAGATTTGTATTTAGCTTTATTGATCCTTGTGTGTATGTATTTACTAAGACCACCATTTTGTTATTTATTGTAGGATAAATTTGATGTTCCCCTTGATAAAAAGTTTAGGGACCGATGGTTGTCCTATGCGGGTGAGCGTTGGAAGGACTTTAAGTCTAAACTCTCCAGGACATTTATATTTGGGAAAGGAGACAAAAATGGTTGCACAAATCCTTGTCAGAAGTATAATTTCCTTTCAGAGGACATATGGAATGAGTTTGTTAGGAGCCGCACGGAAGAAGCATTTCTGGTTAGTTTGAATTATGTTTTTTAACTTGGCTAATGTAATTTTTTACTTATTTTATTTTGTGGTGTGTTACGTTATTTGTAACAGAAAAAAAGAGAAAAGGGAAAGACAAATGCTGCAAAGAATATCTACCCCCACCTATTGTCTCGTGGGGGTTATGATAGACTTGAGAAGAATATAATAACACACAGAAAGAAAGCCTTGCAGGAAGAGGCTGGAGATGAAGCCTTGGAATCCCCTCCAAAACCAAACCGGTATGGGCTATGGGCTATGGCTCGAACAAAACCATCAGGATCTTATACATCTGATGTTGTGGCCTCAGTTGCTTCTAAAATTGTAAGTGTATCTGCCTTATTTAATATTATGTGATTTGTAACCAATTTAGGTCAACTGATCAACGACTTCTGTGATTGAATTTGGTTGTAGGAGTCATTGGTTGAAGATGAATCTCAGGGTACTTTTATTCCAACTGGACGTCAAGATATCTTGACTACTGCCCTTGGAACACCCTAGCATTATGGTCGTGTCCGCACTGCTGGTCGAGGAGTGGCCTTTAAGAAATACTTGAGGAATTTCACGCAATACCAAAGCAAGTGGACGTGGATGCCATGAGACATCGGATCATACAGACCTTAGTCAAATGTTTGAAGCTAAGTTTGAAGCTTACAAATCCCGCTCAAGTCGGATGTGGAAGCCCAACTAACTCGTAATATAGTGCCTTCTCCTAAAGCCACGCGCATGTCGACCAAGGATAGTTGTTCGAGGAAAATGAGGAGGATCCTAACGATGACATTTTAAGACGCATTGGTCACATGGCTTTGATCTTCCCAATGGACAAGTTGGGATTACCTTAGAGCATGATGATCTTCCAATTTTTACATTTTCGAAGGACTTAACGGACTGTCGCTCGGTGATGACTTCGCTTGCCAATCAACACTTGCAATTATGGTCCTCGTAAGTATTAATTAACATATTTATATATTTTTCACTCCTTTGTATCAATTATATTTAATTAACATTATTTTGTTTCAACTCCTAGGTATCTGCATCGTATATGTATTCGTAACAACATCGCTGATGTATATGGATTCTTGGATCCAACGTTGATGGTTGTCAAGCCCAACCCAAAACAAATTAATGACTTTGTTCAAGCTTACATACTGGATAAGCTAATTCAGCGGACAAAGATGTTTTCTTAAGACCGCACGCACAAGTGAGTACACTTTTATTCATAGCATACGTTTTCTTTATGTGTTTCTAATATACATTTATTGTTGTTACCTAGCAATCATTGGCGCTGATTGTCATTTGTCCTAAACATAATCTCATTGTCCTGGATATGCTCACTTCATCAAAGGCCAAGCCTACAGATTAAGCGTGTCCTTGAGGGGTAAACTTTTAATTTAATTGTCATACTTGTGATGTCATATATGTATTTATCTTATATATATAACTTATATTATTTTATCGAGCTATGGTGGATTATAATAGGAAAAAGGTCCGGGACAAGAAAAGAAGCCTAATTGGAACATACTCATGGTAAGTAGGTTGTCTTTATATGATATTTACGTATTAAAAGGCGTATTAGTTATGTGTATACATAATTTGTAGTAATTTATATTGTCATCTGTAGGCGCCTCCCCAAGCCACCCCATGGGCGTGTGGCTACTATGTCATGAAGACCATGTTGTCCATTGTCACAATGAGGATTACATCTGGATGGGATTTGGTAATAAAACATTTCTTAACTTGTTAATTGATCTTTTTTATACCTTACAATATTTGAAGTTAGTTAATTAGATCTTTTTGAATTGAACTTGTAGTTATTCGATGGTTGTAACCCATACAAATCTGAAGAAATTGTTGAGGTTCGAAAAACTTGGGCACGCTTTTTGTGACTAAGATTGAGGAGCAAAATCTAAACCCGTAACCACCAAGACGCCGAACAAGAAAAGCAATACAAAAAAAATGACATGGTGCGATAAAATTTGAATGAATTGTTTTTGTACTATTGCTTATGTTAGATAATTGTTTTGCCTTTAATTGCTCTTCATAGTTTACATCCTTCAATGCCTTTGTGGATAAATGTATCATGTGTTATGCCTTTGTGGATCAATGCCTTTATTTGTTTTGGAAGTTATGTTTTGTGAATTCTGTTTGTGAATATTGTATATATCCTGTGTGGATAAATCTTTTGACCAGTTATGTTTGTGAATTCTGTGTGGATATTGTTTATATCCTGGTACCGGGAAATTTAAAAAAATGTATAAAAAAAAAATTATACCTACGGCGCCGGTTTTCCTAAAAAACCGCGGTTAAAAGCGACCTACGGCGCCGGTTTTCTGAAAACCCGCGGTTAAAACTGTTTTTTCGTTTTTTCAAATTTTCAAAGTGACATACGGCGCCGGTTTTGTTATAAAACCGCGGTCAAAAGTGACCTACGGCGTCGGTTTTCACTAAAAACTGCGGTTATAACTTTTTTTTCATATTTTCAAAGTGACATACGGCGCCGGTTTTGTAAAAAACCGCGGTTAAAACGCAGTTACCTACGGCGCCGGTTTTCCGTAAAACCGCGGTTAAAACTGTTTTTTTCATATTTTCAATGTGACATACGGCGCCGGTTTTGTAAAAAACCGCGGTTAAAAGTTACCTACGGCGCCGGTTTTCCGTAAAACCGCGGTTAAAACTGTTTTTTCGTTTTTTCAAATTTTCAAAGTGACATACGGCGCCGGTTTTGTTATAAAACCGCGGTCAAAAGTGACCTACGGCGTCGGTTTTCACTAAAAAACCGCGGTTATAAGTATTTTTTCCGTTTTTTCAATTTTTTTGGTCCTTTTACGTCAGGATTTAACGCCGTTTTTGTTAAAAACCGCGATTAAAACTTACTTATAACCGCGGTTTAAAAACCGGCGTTACATGTTTACACTTACAACGTCGGAAGCATTGACGCCGGATTGAAAACCGGCGTTAAAAGTCCAAAAAAACCGCGATTAAAGGTAGTTTTTGTACTAGTGCATACACATAAGTTATCTGATTAATTTTTGTGTGTTTGACGGTAATTTTCCTTTTAGGTTCTGAAATCTAGCATTAATGATTAGCATTTTTTCTTCACTCCTGGTGTGCACTGATGCAAGGAATATGATTTAATTAAATGGCTAAACTTAAGCTTTGCTTCCATGTTTTTGCTTTCAAAAAGTCTAATGCATTTGTTGATAGTATTGTTATGCTCAGCCTTAGACTTAATAATTGAATGATTCTTTTTCTTTTAGGGGTGTGGTTGATGTCGCCTGGTGGATGCATGCTCAAGGTGCTTGTGACAGCGCAGTTGTGGTAGAGTCCACGGTGGAAACATAAATTCTTGGAGTGCAATGAAGATAAATTTTAGGTCCTAGGGGTGATTTAGAGAATGTAAACCACAATTGTATTAAGACTTGGTTATATTAAACTCTTGTTTATTATTAAATAGCTATAAAAAATTTAATGGTTTAGTTGTTTTAAATGATAGTAATTAATTATCTATATGGTTTATTCACATTTATAATTTACCGTATTTATTTGTGCGTTGAAATTATTTTATTGAAAATGAGTCGTGGCTAAAAAAGTATAACCGTGGCTTAAAATATAGGTAATGCTAGTATAACCGTGGCTTAAAATATAGGCAACGTTTATGTCACCGTGGTCTAAAACAAGACCAGAAAACCGCGGCCTAAAATAGTTCTAAAAAACCGTGGCCTGTTCTTGAAGTTGGCAACGTTTGCATATGTGTGGCCTAAAGGTATAGGCCACGGTTAAAATTTTGTTGCCCAAAAGACGAGACAACGCTAGTATAACCGTGGCTTAAAGTATAGGCAACGCTTGTGTCACTGTGGTCTAAAACAAGACCAGAAAACCGTGGCCTGAAACCGGTACAGAAAACCGTGGCCTGTTCTTGTGTTATAGGCAACGATTATCTTTGTAGCGTGGGCGAAAACAAAAAACCGTGGCGTAAAGGAATAGGCAACGGCCGCATACTCCACGCCTACAAAACCGTGGCCAAACCGTTGCCTAAAGTTTAGGCCACGGTTTTTTCATTTCTAGCCACGGTTTTTTGTTGTTGCCTAAACTGATTTTTGCTGTAGTGCATCCAACTAAGATCCATAGGTACGTTCTAAAAAAGTAAACACACGCTTATTTAATGAACACAATCACCACTTCAGGACCCTTCAACCACAAGTCTCCAACATATCTCTGTATATTTGGTATGAACCTATCTCATTCAAGAAGAAACTTTTTATTTATTTGGTTAATAGTTAGTCGTTAAATCCTTATACCTGACGAAATTTCAGCAGCATTTCCCATTAGTCTCCAAGTACACAACCCAAACGTGGTAACATCCACCATGATTAAGCATGCACCCAGAGACAATGGGAAATGTAGAAATCTAAAATTTCATCAAGCATTAGATAAAAGATTTAAAGAATAACTATTAACCAAATAAAAGAAAAAGTTTTGTCTCAAACTGTCCTACTTGGACAATTCAAGATTCAATAAAATGAGCGGTACCATCCCCAGTACACGCGCAAACATTTTATTGAATCTCAAACGGGAAACTAAGGCTTAACACAAATTAAATAGAAAAGCTCAAATATAAAAACATACATCATATATCATAATCATAATTATCCAACTAAATAGTCAAGATATTATAAAAAGCAATGAAAAATATATTAATATATTCTCCTGATATATTTATCTAATTAAAATATCAAAATAGTCAAATACATTAATAGGTAACATAATATAAAAACGAAGCAAGTGGTGGCTCCTTGAGGGGTCCCTAGGACAAAATCGAGCTGTAGATTCCTCCGATGGAGTCGATGGAGTGTAATCCTCTAAGATGGAAGAAAACTCCGGTGTGGATAGAGTATACTCTGAGATCTCATTGTCATTACTGGGGATCTGAACGATGTCCATCCCTCGATGAACATCCCTGGCAGCTACGAGCCTCCTGGGAGAGGGTGGTCTCCTCTGAAGCATGCACATACGAAGGCTCGGGCACCAACGGTCAGTGTCTGCATGGGGATTACCATACTGGTTATTAAATCACGATCCTCATCACGATAAGGATCACGATGATGAGCATTGTGATCCTCAATCCTCACAAAGATATTTCCATACTCCCTTGCAATCATCATCGGCCTGCTAATAGAGGGACGTGACCTCCTGGAAGCCATGCGAGTACGACGCCCCCCATGACCACAGTTTTCATCTAAAGACATTGTCTGTTGTCAACAGTGGTCAGTCATGAGCAACCAAATTGAAATTTAATTGAATGACAACAAAAAGTATAATATACCTCAACAGTTTAATTATTATTCGTAAGTGCTGAGAATTACCTTTTTGTAAAGGATATAAACTTTAATGAAAATCAAAAACCCAATAAAGCATTAAACTTCAAACATTTGGCCATAATTTGAAAATAACAATCCATATTATCTTTGTAGGTAAACTTATATACACATTGCAGACAATATTACTTGGCATTCTTTGTCACGTGTTAAATGTCAAAAATCATGTACTAAATGTTTCCATAACACTTAACAGTAACACAAGTGGCAGGGAAGGACTTTAACCTGAAACAGTGGCACGACCTCGAGTAGCACAAAGTAAATAGAAACTAAACATAGTACATAGCTCGCCAATGATGAATACCCATGAAGCTAGCTAATGCTCAGCATTGGACCAAAAAGGTAAGGTGAATAGATTATCAAACAGATGTAAACCAAAAAGCAAAAAAGCTATAAGGTAAAGGAAAAAACCTATAAGCACGGAGAAGGAACAAGTGACTATGGTCGCTTCTGGTTTGCCTCTAAGACAGGGCTTCGAAGGTGAACGGCGGCAAGTACCACAAGAAGGAGAACAACGGCGAGAACCACGTGAAGTAGAGGTCTTCGAACAGTGGCAAGAGAGGATGAGAACAATGACAGCGCAGTGGCGAGAGAGAGGGCTCGAATAGCGGAGAGAACAAGAGAGTGCAGCAGCAAGAGAGAAAGAGTAGGGTCATGTCAGAGAAATACTTCGCGCGTATCTGAGAATGAGAGGGAGAAAGTAATTTTAATCAAAGAGAAAGACTTTTAACACCGTTTATATAAAAATCCGGTGTAAATTTTCTTCAATTTTTAAATGTGAAACCTTTTACACCAGTTGGTTATATACCCAGTATAAAAGTTACGCGATAATTTTAAAATTGCCACCGCGTCACTTTTTACACCGGTTAAACATAAAACCGGTGTAAAACACCTAATTCTTTTCTGTTTCGTGTACTAGTGACAAAACTATATAGAATAATCAAAACTGGGTCAACACTCCTAGATTTGATGGGTAGTATACCCAAGTGATGTGTATTTACACGTGTGTCTTACTTAGCATGTCATTAAAAACATGGTAACAATTTTTACCCCAATTTTTTACTTTTCTATATTATACACTTGACTTTTTGAATTACAGATTCATCCCCAACCCTATTCATTAGTGTTTTGGTTTCCCAATTAGTGTTGTGCTTTCCATCGTGAAGGAAACCCGTCCCTGTTCATCACTAAAGACGATGCACCCATAATTTTGTGCTTTCTTTATTAGTTTTGGTTTCTCTATTATCGTAAAGGCGGTGCACCCTAAACCCTGTTGATTAGCGTTTTATGTTCCCTTCCTTCTTCGTAGTCTTCCGCCGTAGCGTTTTTCATTCTCGTTGCCTATGAAATTTTTGTGTGTGACATTTTTGTCTCCAAATGAGAACCATTATATGATTTGGAATTGAGAAAGAGGAAATGGCTTTTTCTAGCATGTCGCACCACTTTAGGTGGGGCACATACTCCAACAGTTAATCACCCTATGATTTATGGTCTCATCCAATCTTAATATAGACTGCATTTATTTGATTTTTTTCCTCTTTCTTCTCCACTAAGACGAACGTGGCTACGCATGCCCCACACACATGGCTTCCCACTGGAAAAAATGAAGCCTCTCCGATTTTGCAAGGACCCTACATCGCAAGCCAGGTCACAACCTGGAGCCCTAATTCTTTCATTGTTCCTGAAAAATGATGAATCTAGAGCATACCAATTTAGCAAGCCCTTGATCTGCAATAGGTACCAACAGACGAAGATCAAATCTTGGTGTTTTGGAATATGAGGGGCTAATGTGAGGGAAAGATTTAAACTTTTGCAATGATGGTTGCCATTTTTTAAGAGAAGAGATTTCAGTGGATCTGGGCCTTTATGACCGGAAACGATGAGAAATGAATAGCGGGAAAAATATTTGTGTGATGTTTTCGTTTGGTGCGCAGTATTTCAGTCACATTTTTTTAAATGCATATAAGATAATTTAAATAAGTTAAAGGACTTGCAAAAACATAAGAGTCAAGAATCGAACACCCATGACCCAAACCAGGGTTTTTAGTTGATAGGTTTAACCATTACACCAAATTAAATATGTAGCAACAAAACCGAAATGAAGCATATATATGGTTACTAATTAAAAATATGTGTATATTACAATTCCCTCCCTTGAGAGAATGCGTTAGTACACTTCCTTCCCCTCTTGTTTTCAAATGCACACTTCTATTCCCCAATGGGCAAGATTTGGACTTCACTTATTTAAATCTAATCCAATTGGGTCAGGCCCATACAGTTGACAAAACAAGTGGATTGTGCCCAAACAGGATGGTACTTAGGTCTTTTTAGGCTTCACATAGTTAACTACAAACCAGTTAGGTCAGGCCCATACAGTCGAAAGAACAAGTGTGCTGGGCCCAAATAATATGGTGCTTGGGTCCTGTTGGGCTTCACATGGTTAATTACAAACCAATTGGGGTCAGGTCCATATAGACGAAACAAGTTTGTTGAGCCTAAAGAAGACGATACTTGGGTCCTGTTGGGCTTTACATAATTATATTGGGCTTAACATTGTTAACTCTAATCCACTTGGGTCAAGCCCATACAGTTGAAGGACCTAGTGGGTTGACTCAATTGGGACAGGCCTTGGGCCATGTTGGGCTTCACTTGGGTCCTGTTGAGCTTCACTTGGCTATCTATGATCCATTTATATCAGACCCATATAGTTGAAAGGCCAGGTGGATTGGGCCCAACAAGATGGGCCTAGGGCCTTGTTGGGCTTTACATTGGTTTTGTTGGGCTCCACATGGTTAACTCTGAACCAGCGGGGTCGAGGCTATACAGTTGAAAAACTAAGTGGCTGGGCCAAACAAGATAGTAGTTGGGTTCTAATGGCTTCACATGGTTAATCTGATCCAGTTGGGACATGCACATACAATTGACTATGACCAAGTGGATTGAGCCCAACGGGATGGAACTTTGGTTTTAGTTGGGCTTCACTTAGTTAACTCCAATCTACTTGGGTCAAGCCCATTCAGTTGAAGGGCCCGGTAGATTGCGCCCAACGAGACGATACTTGGGTTTTGTTGGGCTTCACATCGATTCTGTTAGGCATCAGATTGTTGACACTGATTTAGTAGGGTCAAGCGCATACGGTTGACAGGCCATACGGGTTGGGCACAACGGGATGCAACTTAGGTTCTATTGGGGTTCACATGGTTAACTCCAATCCAGTTGGATCAAAATCATATAGTTGAAAGACCAAGTTGGTTAAACCTAAATGGGTCAAGACTTGGGTCCAGTTGGGACCAACATTGTTAACTCTGATCCAGTTGTGTCAGACCCATGTATTAAAGGACCAAGTGGGTTAGGCCAAAATGGGATGGGACTTGGGTTCTATTGGCCTTCACATGGTTAACTATGATCCACCTGGGTCAGACCCATACGGTTAAAAGACTAAGTGCGTTTGGCCTAAACGGGTCGAGACTTGGGTCATGTTGGGCTTTGAGTGGTTAGTTATAACGGGCTTGACAATTTTAACTCTAATCCACTTGGGTTAGGCCCATACAGTTGAAGGACCTAGTGGGTTGGCTCAAATGGGATGAGACTTGGGTCTTGTTGGGCTTCACTTAGGTCCTTTTGAGCTTCACTTAGTTAACTATGATTCAGTTATGTTAGACCTATGTAATTCAAGTGCCAGGTGGGGAAGGCCCAACAAGATGGGACTAGGGTCCTGTTGTGCTTTATATTGGTTTTGTTGTGCTTCACTTGGTTAACTCTGATCCAGTTGGGCCAGGGCTATACAATTGAAAGACTAAGTAAGTTGGGCCAAATGAGATAGTAGTTGGGTTCTAATGGCTTCACATGGTTAATCTGATCCAGTTGGGACATGCCCATACAATTGACTATGACCAAGTGGTTGAGCCCAACAGGATGGAACTTTGGTTTTTGTTAGGCTTCACTTAGTTAACCCCAATCTACTTGGGTCAAGCCCATTCAGTTGAAGGGCCCAGTAGATTGCGCCCAACGAGACGATACTTGGGTTTTGTTGGGCTTCACATCGATGCTGTTGGGCATCAGATTGTTGACATTGATCTAGTAGGATCAAGCGCATATGGTTGACAGGCCATACGGGTTGGGCACAACGGGATGCGACTTAGGTTCTATTGGGGTTCACATGGTTAACTCCAATCCAGTTGGGTCAAAATCATATAGTTGAAAGACCAAGTTGGTTAAACCTAAATGGGTCAAGACTTGGGTCCAGTTGGGACCAACATGGTTAACTCTGATCCAGTTGTGTCAGACCCATATATTAAAGGACCAAGTGGGTTAGGCCAAAATGGGATGGGACTTGGGTTCTATTGGCCTTCACATGGTTAACTATGATCCACCTGGGTCAGACTCATATGGTTAAAAGACCAAGTGCGTTGGGCCGAAACGGGCCGAGAGTTGGGTCATGTTGGGCTTTGAGTGGTTCGTTATGTTGGGCTTGACAATTTTAACTCTAATCCACTTGGTTTAGGCCCATACAGTTGAAGGACCTAGTGGGTTGGCTCAAATGGGATGAGACTTGGGTCTTGTTGGGCTTCACTTAGGTCCTTTTGAGCTTCACTTGGTTAACTATGATTCAGTTATGTCAGACCCATGTAATTCAAGTGCCAGGTGGGGAAGGCCCAACAAGATGGGACTAGGGTCCTGTTGTGCTTTATATTGGTTTTGTTGTGCTTCACATGGTTAACTCTGATCCAGTTGGGTCAGGGCTATACAGTTGAAAGACTAAGTGAGTTGGGCCAAATGAGATAGTAGTTGGGTTCTAATGGCTTCACATGGTTAATCTGATCCAGTTGGGACAAACCCATACAATTGACTATGATCAAGTGGGTTAGGCCCAATGGGACGGAGCATGGGTTCTTATGGGCTTCACTTGGGATCTTTTAGGCCTCACATGGTTAACTCAAATCCGATTTGGTTAATGTCATGCAGTTGAAGGGCCAAGTGGGTTTGGCCGAGCGACACATGATTTTGGTATATAGGCAAGAAAATCGAGAGTATAATATTATAAATTTCAACTCTCAGATTAATTCATTTAAATTATATATATAGTCCAAAAATTTCAAAAGAAGCACCACTATAACTAGAATTTAAGATAGTAATTTTGGAACCGAAAAAACAAAGTTTTTGGACGCTTAAATAAATGTCACATGCTCCTAGGCGAAAGTGGACATTATTGGACCCGGGGCGAATCTTCTCGAGGATAAGAAGGAGGCATGGCTCCTCCAAGTTTTTTTCCTTGATAGATACAGGACCTGTTTTTCCTTTATACACACACCCACATTATATCAACTATTTCCATAATTTTTGTAAATTAGTTATATTCTAAGTAATTTGATTAGATGTTTTTTCAATTCATATGTTTCTAATAATAATTTAATAAATATGGTTAACCATAATAAGTTTATATTCATAAAATTTTGGATTAAGTGGTCTTTTTTAAATTATAAGCGCTTAATAATACATTCAAACACTTAATTTTATGTAAGCTCTCATGATATAAGCGCTTACATCATAGGAGAACTTAAATATGCTATTTATTCAAAAAAGGTCCTATTGTAGCTTATAATATTTGTGGTGCATTGGCTATAAACTTCGATATAGGCGTAGTGGTGATTCATTGTTAAGGAAAATGTTTTAGAGTTGTGTTATTTTGACAACTCCGTAGATTGACACCGTATGCGACAACGTATGTACGGATGGTATGGACCGTATGTACGGACAAAAAATATTTTTTTTTGTGATTTTTTATTTTTATTCTCTTTTACAAATCATTACCAAAGTGGTTAATGATGTGCAACTAAATGGTTAATGCAGTTCATTAACTTGTTAATGGGCTACTCTAATGCCAAGTTTCACTTGTATCCATTAACCACTTCCAACACTGTATTAACCACTAATATCAACTTTGTTAACCAAGTGTCATTCACCACCCTTAATAACTCTTTCACAAATCATTACAAAAGTTGTTAATGTTGTGCAACCAAGTGGTTAATATTGTTCATTAATTGATTAATGGCTACTCAGATGCCACAAGTTGCACTTGCACCAATTAACGACTTTCAACACTATGTTAACCAGTAATATCAATCCGGTTAACCAAGTGTCATTCACCACCTTTAATAACTCTTTCAAAATCACTATAAAAGTGGTTAATGTTATGCAACTAAGTGGTTAATACAGTTCACTAACTGGTTAATGGTTATTCTGATGCCACAAGTTAAGTTGTATTTGCATCCATTAACCACTTTAAACATTGTATTAACCACTAATAATAACTTTGTTAACCAAAAAAAAAAAAATCTTTAATTTTTTTTTATTTGTTAAAAAAAAACCTGTACGGAGATGTCGTCCGTACAGGTGTCGCTGGTGGTTGTTAAAATAACATTATTGAATGTTTTAACCTAGTGCTCGAATCCTTATAGTCCCTATTTTTCTTATTTATTGTCTTTTTCGGCTAAAAAATAATGTGAAAAAAGCACCAACCAAGATTCGAGTCGCATACCATGCGCTAACAAATGACTTCAAACCATCAAGCCACCATACAACTTATGCAATTGTTAGTAAAATAACTGCTAATATAAAAAATGTTATCTTAAAAAGAACTCATCTTCTTTGCCTGACATTGGAAAACGGGTCGCGAATGACCCATGAACGGACCCGACACGCTCGGGCTAATCGGCCGACAAAATACAGCCATTTTCAGCCATTTTTTTTGTGAATCATTGATTAAGAGAACCCCTATGGAAATTTTCAAAATCGTTCAACAAGTTGAGAGATTTTTCTGATCGAAATATAGAGCTTACTCAACTGTGTGTAAACGATTAAAAGGTCGAATGAACTTGGCTGTGTGTAAATGATTAAGAGAACCTCATTTTTTCGACAAGTAATCTATGTAAACGAGGTTCCAATGAATTTGACACCACCACCACCACCACAATGAACTCGACTGTGTGTACACGAACTCGGCTGTGTATAGTGTATACATGTTTTATGTTTACGGTGGAGGGGTTGTGAGTTTAGCTATGAACACTAATGAATAAGGAATGCAAAATACTAGGGTTAATGAATAGGATCCATCTCCAATTCCAAAAATCTTAGTGCAAAATATAGAAAAGTAAAAAACTGTTACCGTTATTTATAATGGCCTGTCAAGTAAGAAACAATTAAGATACACGTGTTCATCCACCTCACTTAGGTATCCTACCCAACAAAACATAAGGGTGCATAAGAATTTACCTCAAAATTGACACAACTAGTAGTGGCAATTATAGACCACACGCACATAGAGGGAAGGAAATTAAGAGAGCATGTGTTTGTATTACACTTCATGAGTTTTGGTACTAACTAAAATAGGTGAATGAATTTATTATTATGATGACTAAAGGCAGGGCAATGCTTCAGATGGCAACATGACAAGATGTATGGACAATGGGACTATTGAAACAACATGGTATTGACACATGGCGCTAATCAAAAGAGTCCTAGCATTACTTCTAGCCAATCCATGCCTCAATTATCTTTGCTTAAGGATAGCAAGAGTCAATGAGGCCAGAAGTAGCATGGCATGCACATAAGAGAATTAGAAAGGCATGGTTTCAAAGGAGCTTATCACGGTAGGCTTCGATTAGAATTTCCCTTATAGTTTTTGAACAATGGCATGACAATGAAGTACCCTTTTTAGAATATGTTAGGAATCCGAATGGGTTTAAAGGCTTAGGTGAGATGTTACGCTATGTATCCCAGGGTGTTAGTGTAGTGGTGACTACCTACCATGTAATCTCAATGGATTGCATTCAAATCTCCCGTGGAACAATTTGTATGGTTTAAGTGTCTTCCCCTCCTCCTATTAATAAAAAGTACAAGAAATATTATAATATATTTGTAAAATAAAGTTCACTCTCGATATTTGAGAGGCATTAATGATAATACTAATTTATTTTCATTTAGGTAGAAAAATTTTAAAAAATAAAAGCTTATATTTATTTTCTATACAATTAAAATACTCGCTCATAAAATTACTTATTGTTAATAATATTTTTTTTAAGAAAGAATACGTAAAAGGGAAATATTACAATATATTATTAAATATCAACAATAAAATATAAAACTATATATATATATATATGTTAGTTATTGTGGAGTACTTTTTACAAATTATAATGAGGATATACTAATTTAAGGAATAGTAAAAATACTTAAGATATTACCATACAATAATTCATATGAAATCTTTATAAAGTTATTATAAGAAAAAATTAATTTATTACTCATACACAATTATTTTCATTTCAATAATATTAACTTAAAAATAAATGTTATTGTAAAGTACTTTATTTTGACGGGATTGTAAAGTACATTTTACAAATTTTTTTTTTGAATGACAAACGTATATTATATATAATAGCAATGAACAAACAAGTACAATGGTCAAATAACCCAATAAAAACGACCCGAGGCCACAAAGGCTAATGCACTGCCGTCCCACCGATGGTACCATCTCCCTAAGCCGAAGCCAACCTATTTCCTAGCTATACAAGCCAATGGGTCTACATACCATTCATAATAGAGGCATGTTGGGGACTTCCCTCCGGGATAGAAACAATTTCCAAGACAATGATCTGATACGATTGATTGCTTGAACCAGATCTGGCACTCTCCCTAAGAAGATGCACCCGTTCCGAAGGTCCCAGATGACCTACGAGACGGTATGCCAGATTAATGCCAAGCCATGTCTAGACTTCGCTGGAACCCGAAGGAGAGAAAACTAGGAGAATAGTGAAGGTAGATCCAACGGCAGTACAAAATCATAGCCCAACCAGCCAATCACGTACGGCATACCATACCGTAGCTAAGAAGTCACATCTAGTGAACAAATGGAGGGATGATTCCCTTTGGGTGTCACACAATATACACGTTGTAACATCCCAATTTTTAAGAAAAGTAATTTTAGCGATAAAATCCTGAATACTTGAAGATAAGTCATAGAGATTGATCACCTCAATGACTTACTGAGAGTACGCGGAATTATTTTGACTTATTTTAAATAATTTATTGATTATAAATAATTATTATTCATGATGTCAATTCAAATTAATAGACAGCGTAGACGTATGTTGATTTAATGTGAATTCATCAATTTAAGCATTATATAAGTTTTCTGTGTGACGTGGTAACGCGTATTTTTGTTGACTAAGAAAATGATTGAATTAAATCAAGATGAAATTAAATTTAAGAATTAATATTTAATATTAATTCAGGGTTCGAAAATCGTCGGAAAACTCTAACGAAGTTTCGTCGCGTTTCGAATCGCCGGGTAAATTTTATCCGCATTAAAATTTTAAATGAACCCCAATTTTGATGAAAATCGAATCGTAACGTGTTGTGATTATTTTTGGATGTTTGATAGTGTTTTATTATTTATAATAAAATATTATCACGCGATGAATTAATTTCTCGACAAATTAATTTTCGGGATTTTATCGTCAGGTAAGTAATCGGTAATGCGGTTTTCCAACGCCGTGTTTTAGTACTCTTAAACTCTAGAATTAGAGGATAATTATGAGGGATGTGAGATTAGATGTGATAGATTGGTTGATGTGTTTAGCATCTTGCTTTTTGGCTAGGTATCACACTTTGTGTGATTAGTCTTTTCCACACTTTATTTAAGCTAGTTTTAACCAAGTATTCCACGTTGTTTCATTTATTTAATTATTATTTTTCTCTCCACACCATTCCCTTGGCCTTTCAGGTCATGACCTGCTGCCCCACCCTATTTTCATTTCTTTTCTTTCATTTTAAGTGGAAAACACCAAATATATTATTTCCTTATTAAGCCTTAATAAATAATTGTTTGTGAAACTTAATCCCTCACTTTTTCCAGCAGAAAATCGTGACCCCTCCCCACTCTCTAATCCTATCTTAGTTCTTCTTCTTCATTCTAGAGTGAGAAGGTAAAGCTCCATCAATGGTGGTCTTATTTCATCACTTTCTTGGTTTGATTTCATCATCATTTCTCCATCCTTATTAAAGCTAATTTCTTGTTCTCCTTACTACCACTTACCTTCTCATTGGAGCAAGCTTTGAGC
The DNA here is from genome assembly GCA_037113605.1 of Calophaca sinica. Lineage (NCBI taxonomy): Eukaryota > Viridiplantae > Streptophyta > Magnoliopsida > Fabales > Fabaceae > Calophaca > Calophaca sinica. Next base: position 100,188,728 of record CM073735.1, on the reverse strand, counting down.
CACATTCTCCCTCTCCCTAAACAGACTGAAACCGTGAACACCCAAGGAGGAGGAGGTGGTGACTTTTCTTTCTTCAAAGCTTCTTTTTCTCTTGAACCTCCCTTCCACACCTTGCAAGCAAGATGTGAATCAATTTTTCCTTCCCTTTTCCAGCCCTAAAAGCCACGAGCTTCTTGATTAGAGTAGGTAGTAGTTCTTTCATATTGATTTGTTTGTATATATGTTTGATTCTTGCTTATTTATGTTCATATGTTGCTTGATAATGATCCTAGAGAAAAATGATCAATGATCCTCAAATTTTGGAACCCTAGGTTCCATGGAAAAGGGGAAAATGTGATTGCCTTTGTGAATCATCCAATTAATTTGTAATTTGAGCTATTTGTTGTTGTTGTTGTTGAATTGAACTCATGGGTTTGAAACTAGGAATTATTAGGTGATTTTTATGAAGAAAACCTCTTCTTGAAAAAGAGAAAATGTGGGTTTATGTTGTTAAAGCATGTATTTAAAAGTTGAATGATATGTTTTGAGTGGTTTAAAGGTTATGGGATTGATTATGCACGTTTTAGTAGAAGAGTTAGTATGTGGTTTGTGAAAAGTTGGTTTTTGAAAGACTAGAAAGGCATGTGAAACTTGATTGGGTTATTCTCAAATTATTAGCATTATCATGGTTATGATTTAAAACGTTTTGGACAAAGAATTGGAAAGAATTAGGATTCTTGAAATTGTTTTGATTGAAAGAACTCTTTGAAACTCTTGTTTTTGGGAATGTTTGTAAAAGAGTTATGAAACTTTATGGAATTGGTCTTGAATATGACTTGCTATTTGAAAGGAAGAATGCTAAGGGAAATGGCACTAGCTTGTGGTTTGGAAAATGTTTTAAAACATGTTCTTAAATGTGCTTAAGTTATGTTTGGTGTTGTCTTGGTGTTTGATGCTTTGAAGTGTATTTGAAAATGACTTGGAATTGTTGTAGTTATGAAAAGGAGTTTTTGCAAATGTTTTTGAAAGAAAAGAGGAGAAGACCGAGAGGCCATAGGAGGTATTGGAAGGAAAATGATTTTTGTGTGGACTTGTTAAATGATTGTTTGAGTTTTGGGAAGTCATAAATATGGTTGCTAAACTTGAAAGAAAATCTTGCAATTTTGTTAAAGAGGGGAAGGTGTGGCCGCAAGCTCAATTGAGCTTTGGAGACAAGAGTTTTGCTAATTGTGGTTTATAATAATTGTATTCGGTATGTTAAGAAATTGTGTTTATGTTTTGGGGAATTTAGGGATTGAATATTGGATTTGGTTGGATTCTTGAGGCAATGAAACACACATGGCAATTGAGTTCCTTGAGACTCAAGAAAACCAAGTGGAGCCTAGTTTAGTATTTGAAGAAAAATGGCTAATTGGAATTATTCTTGCTTTAAAGTTTTCAACAAAAGATTTTAGTTACAAAACCTTATTTCTTTTCAAGTAGCTAGTATTTAAATGCTTGAATGAACTTTTGATTAGGAAAGGGTTAGGTTGAGAGACTAAGGGTCACAGGATTAGGCCATTAGAATTTTGCTAATTTTGTTTGCTGTGTTAGGCCTTGAGTAAATCCGAGATCGTGCGGCGTAGGATCGAGGAATACGTGGATGCATGGCTTGGAGTTCGGTAAGGGCAACTCTTAGACATCATTTAAGGCTTTTATTTTATATGTCCTTGTGTAAGGGCGCTTCACATTTAATACTTTTCATAGTATGTTAGCGTAAGGGCAACTTTAGATATTTTTAGGCTTCCATCTATTTAATTGCTTTTATTGAATACGAAGAAGTCTGAAAACCCTTTGGGTTCGAAGTTAGGGTTTCCGAACCCCTTCGTGATTATTGCCGTGCGATCGCCTATATTCCGAGTCGTTCGTGGGTGAAAAATATTGTGGTTGGTCTCCTGGCCCCAACCCCCCACACTTGTTGTACCTCTCTGTCAACCCCATCGAGTTGCAGAGGGATGGATTCCATGATGTGAATGACGATGTTGTTGAGTTATGCATTTATTTAATGTGTGATTGAATAACTGCTGTGAATTGCTTATGTATTGAATTGTGTTTCACAATGTGAACTGCTTATGCTGCTTATGTTTGTTGAATTGCGTTTCATCATATTAAGCTTGCTCTAAAAATTATTTGATATGCGGTCGAATAATATTGTGAACCGCTCTTTGAATTTCGTATGCGGCGAATTGTTCATCGAGTCTGAGAGCTTAGTCGAGTCGTCGAGACGTTTTTGAGCTGTGAGCCGGACAACTGAGGGTGCTAGGTCCCCTTCGTTCATGGTGGATTAGCTAGGCGTCGCAGCGTTAAGGAACCTGAGCTGAATGTCCTAGGGAGAGCGAAGATCCCAAAGCTACGACTGGTATTCAGTGGATGGATCGGCGTCTGCTTTCCGGAAAAATTGTCAAGTGTCGTGAGAATATGAGTCTTGAGTCGAGTCTTGTGAGAGTGTCTTGAGGGAGTGTCTTGAGTTGCATTTTGGGAATTTATGCATTTTGTTATCTCGTGTGTTATGGTTGTTGATTTATTTGTGTCGAAGCATGTGAGTTCCATAATGTCTATGTAATATGCTTTGTTATCAATTATGCTGTTGTATTTGTACCTATCTTTTTGTAAGAAGTTGACCCTTGCCCGTGGTTCTTTCAATCAATGAATGTAACCCAGATGGTGGAGCAAGCGGAGAATTTGGGACTGCAGAGAGGAGCAGCTGAGGATAGTCGTCCAGCCTTCTACGTGTGTTATGTTGTAGAACTTACTAGTAGTCTAGTAAGGAGTATAGCTTGTCGACCAGCTATAAGATATTTGTAATTCACTTCAGTGTTGTAATAAAATGTCTATTATGGTTCCAGACATGTACTCTCTTATATGACTTGATGGAATAAATCAGTATGGTTAATGTGGTTTAAATTGGTGTCTTTATTCACTCACCGCCATGTTTCTAAAATCGCTGTAGTACTCTAACCGCTCCTTCTTAAAGAAGTTTGTTTTAAAAAAAAATATAGAACCACATTTTTGGAAAACATGCAATGCAGAGTATTCTTCCTTTCAGAAACATGTCAACTTTTGTCAGAATACTAGTTTAGTAGCGCTCCGGAAACGGAGTGTTACACACGTGACTGCGGAAAATTCAGCAATAACCCCTCTGCTAAGCAAGTTTGTCCGAGTCGGTACTCTATCCAGAAGCAATTGCCAAGAGAAAGCAATTACTTTGGAAGGAGCATAACTCTTCCAAATGCTGCCCAGCACTCCAACCTCCATATCTAAGAGTCTCGCCACACGAGAATCCGGCTCCGATATGACCCCATATGCAGACGAGACAGAGAAGTTACCACCAGGGTCTGCAGACCAGACCCACCGATCAGATTCTACAGACCAAGCCGGTACCTCCAATGATGATAAGAGCTCTGTAACACCTGAGGACGAGATCGACCTCGTATTAGGACATCGTATCGAGACCTCGTACCAAGACCTCGTGACGAGATCCCGTGCCAAGATCGCGTGCCAAGGTCATATGTCGAGCTGATGAGGTCGCGTACCGAGCTGAGGAGGTCGCATGTCGAACTGAGGAGGCCGCGTGCACGAACTCGTGTTAGAGCCTTGTGCGCTTGCACAAGCACCCTGGTCGACATCGTGTCGAGATGATAACACTCGTATTTTTACGAATATTATGTAGTGTTAATTAGTATATTTTGTTGTGATTATGAGAGAGGACAGATTAGATGGGTTAGACTTGTTGTTTGGATTAATATCTTACTTTAAAATCCAGGTGTCGCTTATTTGTGGTTTTATGAAAGATAAATTCATTTAAAATGGTTTTCTTGTAATTAACTTTTGTTTAAGGGAGATAAGACCAAACTTTTTCTTTTTCCACCAGCTGTAGATAAGTATCATGATTAGTTTCCTCCACCTACATAAATATCACGCTTAGCCGCCTTAAACAATCACTTTCCAGTTTCTTCTTTTTTCTTCTTCTCTAGATTTCCTCTTCTCCAAACCTCCATTGAAGAACCTTGAGTTCATTGAGCTTCTGCATAAACTTTCATCATCAACCTTGTTCCTTATCATCTCCTCGACCTATATCACCATCTCGACCATCTGTAGAGGTATGAAAAATAGAATTTTAGTTCTCTTCATGTTACTGTTAGCGCCACTTCTTCTCTCTATTTTAGCTAGTTTTTATGCTTTCAACTCATATCATATTGATAGGTTTTCTTCTTCATGACATTACCTACCTTTCTAACCATTTATTTGAGCTTGAAAAACAAATTGTTTCCTCTGTTTTCTGCAAGTAAGTAGCGCACAAAACCCTCCCTACTTGGCTTGTGTTGATTTCTTTTTGAGTTTTAAATTTTAACATAAGTGGTTATGGTCTTATTTTAATTGCTGGACCATGACGAAAATATTTTTAAGAAATATAAACTTAGATTTTGATTAAGTTGTGCTTAAGGTATTACTTGATTTTAAGCTTTAATTAGTACTTAGGAAAAATGGCTTTGTCTGGTGATGTATGAAAAAAAAAAAGTTTTTAACAAAATTTTAGAGAAAAGGAGTTATTTTGTAATGTTTGAATTCTGGTTGTATTTGTTTAAGTTCTTAAGTTTTAATCCTTACTTGGGTTGTGGTTAAGATTGGGATAATGAGAGCTAAGTGTTATTAGAACCCATAGATAGAACTAAGTTATGCTCGTATTAGGCAGTGTGATTTCCGAGATCGTGCGGCAAGGAAATCAGGGTGTACGAGATCACTAAACCGAGGTCGACTAAGAGCCGTACGTGTCGAGATCGAGTGAGAGGAGTCGTAGTCGAGCTCGTTTGAAGACAAATGTTGAGGTCGTTGTCGAGCGGCGTTAGCTTGGAGTTCTGATAAGCGGCAACTCTTAGACATTATTAAGGCTTTATTTTATATGTTTATGCGTAAGGGCACTTCCAAACATTCTAGGACTCGCTTTTATGTTATTGTGTAAGGATTGTTTTATTGCTTAAATGATTGAATTGCGTTTTCTTCATGTTAAGCATGCTCTTTATTTGATATGTGATCAAGTAATTTTATGTGTCACTCCTTGATCGCGCGTAGCTAATCATCGAGTGAGAGAGCTAGGTGAGTCGTATGACGCTTGAGCCGTGACCTGATAACTAAGGGTGCTAGGTCCCTTTGTTTACGGAGATTGACTAGGCGTCGCATTATCGCTTGGGGTTGGACTCACGATTAATGTATGGTATCGGTTTGGGGTCGACCAGCCGTTTACCTATTGGCGTCGATTTGGGGATGGACCACCGCGATATTCCTAATAAGAGTCGAGTCTAGAGTGAGATGGTCGGAGTCACGTTTGGCGAATGTTATACTTGGTTGTTTACTTATTTCTTTATGCCTGGATTATCTTGAATTATTGAGAAGTTGACCCTTTCCCGTGGTACCTTCAATCCATGATGGTTACCCAGGCGATGTCGAGGGTGCAGGGAACTCGACAGCAGATGATGGCGAGGAGGAGCTCGACGAGGATCGAGCGGCGACCTCTATTTGTCGTGATTGGCTTTGTTTATGCTATGTTTGTTGGGGTAGTCGTAATATGACTTTTGTGTACAAAGTGGTCGTGACCGATTTGGGACGGGTGATGTTTTGTCATTTTGAGCACAGGGTAGACTGGTGGTTTTACTTTTGGAGCGACCTGCGTGGGTGTCTGCTGAAGTACCCCAGGGTATGATTGCTCTTTGAAGTCGCCATACCTTAGGTGTATTTTCTTTGTACATTATTACCGCTTTTTGTATGCACTTTTTATATCTTATATATATAAGTATGTACTTGATACTGCGTCTTTGTTATTTAGGACTTAAGTCTTGTGTCTTAGTTGCACCATGTTTCGAAAAGCTGTAACTACTCTGATGTGCACGAGCGGGTCTTATAAAAAAAAATATAAATATATAGACTGTACTTTTCTAAAGGGCACAAAAGTATGATTTTAAAACACATCGCATACAGGGTAACTTGAGCTCGGTGTGTTGAGCTCGGTAACTCGAGCTCGGTATGTTGAGCTCAGAGCGGTCCTGAACGGTCGTTACAATGTTGGTATCGAGGCTTGATTCGATCGAGTCGTGCATAGGAAATTTGGACTGGTCACTGTGTCGGGATATATATATATATATATATGTGTTGGATACCTAATTGCACTATGTTGACTGCTGTTTGATTAAGTGAAGCAAAGATTTATAGTAGAACGTCGTGAGATGACATGGGAGCTTTTCCGTGAAAGGTTCTTGGACAAATACTTCCCAGATACTGCACGAGCTGAGAAGGAGCAAGAGTTTCTTCAACTACAACAAGGCAGCTCGACAGTGTTCGAGTATGCAGCCAAGTTCGAGTCACTGGCAAGGTACTTCAGTCCATTTAGTGACCGAGCTGACCAAAGATGGTTAAGTGAGAGGTTCCAACGAGGTCTAAGATTTGATATCCAGAAGTCAGTGGTATCATTGAGGATTCGAAACCTCCAAGAGCTGATAGATCGCTGTGTCGAGGTAGAAGGAGTAAGAAGCCACAAGAAGAAGACTGGCCCAGGTGGACCAATGAGACCTCAGGGCCTGGGACAGAGAATTGCACAGAAAGGAAAGCAACTTAAGAAGCCTTACAGCCGACCTCAGGGGAACAACAACAATAGAGGACATTATCGTCCGATGACCCAGGGAGCGAGGAGTGGAAGTCAGACTGGCGTCAAGGTGACTTGTTTCCGTTGTGGAAAGACGGGACATTATGCGAATAACTGTACTCAGAAGGAGGATGTGTGCTACAACTGTAGGAAGCCAGGGTATTTTGCCAAGGATTGTCCCACACCTAAAGCTGAACCGGCAATGCATGCAGCGAAGGCAAAAGAGAAGCGTCAGGTAGCTAAAGGCAGAGTCTTCTGCATGAGCGGCGAGGAAGCAAAGCAAGCTGATGATCTTATCCAAGGCGAATGTGAGATAGAGGGTAAACCCTTATCCGTTCTCTTTGATTCGGGTGCAACCCATTCCTTTATTTCTTCTGATTGTGTGAACCATTTGAATCGATCGCGGATCGCTACCGCTCAAATTGGTAGTTACGACCCCAAATGCTAAAACCTTAGTTACCAACACCGCATGTCTTAATTGTGTATTGGTTATTGAGTAGAAAGTTTGTGGTCAATTTGGTTTGTTTGCCTCTTAAGGGCTTAGATGTCATCCTCGGGATGGATTGGTTGTCATACCACCATGTCCTCTTGACTGTGCCCGTAAAACCGTAATTTTTCGCACCTTGGAGTTTCCAATTATCTTTCTCTTTGAACGTATTGGAGTTTCTTTGAAAGAAGGAACTAGGGAATACATGTATCCGCTAGTTCGTAAGTTTCCCGGCCGGTCGAAGTGAAGAATGTACCCGGTGGTGTGTGACTTTGAGGGCGTTTTCCGAAGGCGTGCCAGGGTTACCACCCGGTCGCGAGAGGTCGAGTTCTCCATCGACCGATTCCAGGGACAGGACCTATTTCAATAGCGCCCTACAGGATGTCTCCGCCGAGATGAAGGAACTAAAGTCCCAGTTGAGCATTTGGAGTCAAAGCAATTCATACGACCGAGCCGCGTGTCACCGTGGGGAGCTCCAAAGTGTTGTTGGTCAAGAAGAATGATGGACGATCGGCATCGTGCGTAGACTATCGCCAACTCAACAAGGCTACCGTGAAGAACCGGTATCCGTTACCACGCGTATTCGCGACTTGATGGATCAACTTCGTGGCGCGGCAATCTTTTCCAAGATAGACTTGAAGTCGGGCTACCATCAGATTCGCGTGAAGGCGGAAGATGTCTCCAAAACAGCGTTCAGGACTAGGTATGGGCATTATAAGTACTTAGTGATGCCGGTTGGAGTGTCAAATGCGCCACCGTGTGTTTATGGACTATATGAATAGGATTTTCCATTCGCTTTGGATCGATTCGTTGTAGTGTTCATCGGCGACATATTGATCTATTCAAGAACCGAGAAGAGCACGAAGAACACTTACGCCGAGTACTACGATATTGCGAGAAGCAACTTTATGTGAACTCATCCAAGTGTGAATTTTGGCTTGAAGAGGTGAATTTTCTTGGACACGTGATTTCCAAAGAAGGGATAGCTGGATCCAACTAAGATTGAAATTTGTGTTAGCGTGGGAACAAATGAGGACGGCGATTCTGAGATCGAAGTTTTGTTGGCTTAGCGTGCTATTATCGAAGATTCATTGAAGGTTTTTGAAGATTGTCGCGCCTCTTACACGACTTACGAGGAAAGATCAACCTTTTGCCTGACCGAGGAGTGTGAATCCAGGTTCAAAGATCAAGGAGCTTTTGACAACGGCGCTGTGTTGATTTTGCCTCAACCCAAGAGCCTTACGAGGTGTATTGTCATGCGTCACACCAGGGTTTGGGATGCGTGCTAATGCAACATCGGAAAGTGGTAGATTATGCTTCAAGACAGCTTAAGATCCACGAGAGAAACGAACCTACTCACGATTTGGAGTGGCGGCCGGTGGTTTTCGCAACAAGATATGGAGGCACTATCTTTATGGGAGCACTCTTACTGTTTTCAGCGATCACAAGAGCTTGAAGTACCTGTTCGATCAGAAGGAGCTCAACATGCGTCAGCGAAGATGGACAGAATTTCTCAAGGACTACGACTTTACGTTGGAATACCATCCCGGTAAGGCTAATGTAGTAGCAGATGCATTGAGCAGAAAGAGCGTTTTAGCCAAGGTATTAAAAACCGGACCGGGCATTGAACCGGAGAGGGCCTGGGTTCAGGGTTTTTGGGTTCGACCGGGGTTAGACCGGGGTCGAACCGGGTTCGATTAAATATTATTAAAAAATATTTAATACAATATATAAATAAATAATAAACAAAAAATAAACTGATATTCATAACTTTATATCATAAAAATTATACTTCACTTAATATTTTCTTAATAAGTCGACATATAACAAAAAATCACACATTCATCCATCTCAAATATGACATAACTATTACGTTCAATAACACAAAATATGAAAAATGGCGCAGGTAGTCGAGTTTGAGAAGCAAAATGGCGCAGGAAAAAAAACAGTTAAAATATAAAATGAAAAATTGCGAACCGGGGGTTCGGCAAAAAACCGGTTTTACCGGTTTTACGGTCCGGTCCGGTTCTTAATCGGTTCTTCAACAGAACCCCCCGGTTCTCTGGCAACCGGTTTTTAAGGGTGAATCGGACCGGACCATGGCCCGGTTCAACCGGTTCAACCGGTCGGTCCGGTCCGGTTTTTAAAACCTTGGTTTTAGCCTCAGCAATGATGATCAAGGAGTTGGAGATGCTCGAGAAGTTCCGAGACTTGAGGTTGAATGTGGAAGTTTCACCAGGGAAGCTGAGATTTGGTATGCTTACCATTTCTAACAGATTGTTGGACGAGATCCGAGACCAGCAGGTTCATGACGAGCTCCTGCAAGAAAAGGTCCAGTTGATAGCGCAAGGGAAAGCGACAGAATTCCAAGTCGGAACGGACAACATTTTAAGGTGCAATGGCCGAGTGTGTGTACCTAATGTGGCGGAGCTGAGAAAGTTAATACTTGACGAAGCGCATAAGAGCAATTTTAGTATTCACCCAGGAGTTACGAAGATGTATCAAGACTTAAAGAAGCATTTTTGGTGGTCCGGAATGAAGAAGCAAGTGGTCGAGCACGTAGCTCGTGTTTAACGTGTCGTAAAGCCGGCGTGGAGCACCAACGACCGCGGAATGCTACAATCGCTGACGCATCAAAGATGGAAATGGGATAGTATTTCCATGGATTTCGTTGTAGGTTTATCAAGACGCAGAAGAAGAATGATTCGATTTGGGTGATCGTCGACCGATTGACCAACCGCTCATTTCTTACCCGGAGGTCGATATACAACGTGGAAAAGTCGACCGAGATCTACGCCACGGAGATAGTACGACTACATGGTATACCCTCTTCGATCGTGTCGGACCGGGATCCAAGTTCACGCCTCATTTTTGGAGGGAATTGCAAGAAGCGATGGGAACCGAGCTCAAGCTTAGCTCAAAGATATCATCCCTGCATCGACGGCCAAACCGAGAGAACGATCCAATCGCGAAGATTTGTTGCGGCGTGTACCTTAGATCACCGAGGAAGTTGGGACGACGTCTTACCATTGGTGGAGTTCACCTATAATAACAGTTTCCATGCAAGTATTGGAATGGCACCTTTGAAGCAATCAGATGGACGGAAGTGTCGACGCCTCTTTGTTGGTACCAGGATGGCGAGAGTTACATTGTGGGACCAGATATGATCCAAATAGACTACGGAGAAGATCCGCTTGATCGAGACAGGATGCGAACGCCTCAAAGTCGGCGTAAGAGTTATGCGGACCAAAGACGTCGACCACTCGAGTTCGAGGAAGGAGAGCATGTATTTCTTAGAGTTACCCCCACCATCGAGTTGGTCGAGCGATCAAATCCAAGAAACTTACCCTAAATTTATTGGACCTTATCGATTCTTCGTCGTATTGGTCCGGTGGCATATCGATTGCCTTGCCACCCTTCTTGTCGAACATACATGATGTCTTCCACGCCTCACGCTATTTAAAATATATTTCCGACCCTTCTCATGTCATCGAACCGGATGTGATCCAACCGAGGGACGACTTATCCTTCAAGCATCACCAAAGAAGGATCGTTGGCGGAAAGCCAAGCGATTCGCGGAACAAAGAGATTCAACTTGTCAAAGTTGTGGGATCGTAAGACCGAGATGCGACTTGGGAGCTGGAAGAGAAGATGAAGACTCGACTGAACTTTTTCATGGTAAGTAACTTATTTGCAATTTCGAGGACGAAATTTTTTTAGAGGGAGAGATTGTAACACCTGAGGACGAGATCGACCTCGTATTAGGACATCGTATCGAGACCTCGTACCAAGACCTCGTGACGAGATCCCGTGCCAAGATCGCGTGCCAAGGTCATATGTCGAGCTGATGAGGTCGCGTACCGAGCTGAGGAGGTCGCATGTCGAACTGAGGAGGCCGCGTGCACGAACTCGTGTTAGAGCCTTGTGCGCTTGCACAAGCACCCTGGTCGACATCGTGTCGAGATGATAACACTCGTATTTTTACGAATATTATGTAGTGTTAATTAGTATATTTTGTTGTGATTATGAGAGAGGACATATTAGATGGGTTAGACTTGTTGTTTGGATTAATATCTTACTTTAAAATCCAGGTGTCGCTTATTTGTGGTTTTATGAAAGATATATTCATTTAAAATGGTTTTCTTGTAATTAACTTTTGTTTAAGGGAGATAAGACCAAACTTTTTCTTTTTCCACCAAATTGTAGATAAGTACCATGATTAGTTTCCCCCACCTCCATAAATATCACGCTTAGCCGCCTTAACCAATCACTTTCCAGTTTCTTCTTTTTTCTTCTTCTCTAGATTTCCTCTTCTCCAAACCTCCATTGAAGAACCTTGAGTTCATTGAGCTCGCATAAACTTTCATCATCAACCTTGTTCCTTATCATCTCCTCGACCTATATCACCATCTCGACCATCCTAGAGGTATGAAAAATAGAATTTTAGTTCTCTTCATGTTATCAAGTAGCACCACTTCTTCTCTCTGTTTTAGCTAGTTTTTATGCTTTCAACTCATGTCATATTGATAGGTTTTCTTCTTCATAACATTACCTATCTTTCTAACCATTTATTTGAGCTTGAAAAACGAATTGTTTCCTCTGTTTTCTGCAAGTAAGTAGCGCCAAAACCCTCCCTACTTGGCTTATGTTGATTTCTTTTTGAGTTTTAAAATTTTAACAAAATTGGTTATGGTCTTATTTTAGTTGCTGGACCATGACGAAAATATTTTTAAGAAATATAAACTTAGATTTTGATTAAGTTGTGCTTAAGGTATTACTTGATTTTAAGCTTGAATTAGTACTTAGGAAAAATGGCTTTGTCTGGTGATGTATGAAAAAAAAAAAATTTAACAAAATTTTAGAGAAAAGGAGTTATTTTGTAATGTTTGAATTCTGGTTGTATTTGTTTAAGTTCTTAAGTTTTAATGCTTACTTGGGTTATGGTTAAGATTGGGATAATGAGAGCTAAGTGTTATTAGAACCCATAGATAGAACTAAGTTGTGCTCGTATTAGGCAGTGTGATTTCCGAGATCGTGCGGCAAGGAAATCAGGGTGTACGAGATCACGAAACCGAGGTCGACTAAGAGCCGTACGTGTCGAGATCGAGTGAGAGGAGTCGTAGTCGAGCTCGTTTGAAGACAGCCGTGTTGAGGTCGTTGTCGAGCAGCGTTAGCTTGGAGTTCGGTAAAGGAAACTCTTAGACATTATTAAGGCTTTATTTTATATGTTTATGCGTAAGGCCACTTCCAAACATTCTAGGACTCTGTTTTTATGTTATTGTGTAAGGATTGTTTTATTGCTTAAATGATTGAATTGCGTTTTCTTCATGTTAAGCATGCTCTTTATTTGATATGTGATCAAGTAATTTTATGTGTCACTCCTTGATCATGGCGAGCTAATCATCGAGTGAGAGAGCTAGGCGAGTCGTATGACGTTTTTGAGCCGTGACCCGGATAACTAAGGGTGCTAGGTCCCCTTTTGTTTACGGGAGATTGACTAGGCGTCGCATTATCAGTTTGGGGTTGGACCTGCTGATTAATGTATGGTATCGGTTTGGGGTTGGACCAGCCGTTTACCTATTGCGTCAGTTTGGGGATGGACCAGCTGGCGATATTCCGGAATAAGAGTCGAGTCTAGAGTGAGATGGTCGGAGTCACGTTTGGCGAATGTTATACTTGGTTGTTTACTTATTTCTTTATGCCTGGATTATCTTGAATTATTGAGAAGTTGACCCTTTCCCGTGGTACCTTCAATCCATGATGGTTACCCAGGCGATGTCGAGGTGCGAGGAACTCGACGGCCAGATGATGGCGAGGAGGAGCTCGACGAGGATCGAGCGGCGACCTCTATTTGTCGTGATTGGCTTTGTTTATGTTATGTTTGTTGGGGTAGTCTGTAATATGACTTTTGTGTACAAAGTGGTCGTGACCGGTTTGGGGACGGGTGATGTTTTGTCATTTTGAGCACAGGGTAGACTGGTGGTTTTACTTTTGGAGCAGCCCCCTGCGTGGGTGTCTGCCGGAAGTACCCCCAGGGTATGATTGCTCTTTTGAAGTCGTCATACCTTAGGTGTATTTTCTTTGTACATTATTACTGTCTTTTTGTATGCACTTTTTATATCTTATATATATAAGTATGTACTTGATACCTGCGTGCTGTTATTTAGGACTCAAGTCTCGTGTCTTAGTTGCACCATGTTTCGAAAAGCTGTAACTACTCTGATGTGCACGAGCGGGTCTTATAAAAAAAAAATATAAATATATAGACCGTACTTTTCTAAAGGGCACAAGAGTATGATTTTAAAACACATCGCATACAGGGTAACTTGAGCTCGGTGTGTTGAGCTCGGTAACTCGAGCTCGGTATGTTGAGCTCGGTAGCGGTCCGGAAACGGGTCGTTACAAGCTCCGTCACGAGAGCTTCCTCTCATATAAAGACATGCCTCCTCCAAGAGATATCCCAGATCCATGTTCCATCGAGCCATCTACCACTGGAGGTACCGATTTATTATGTGGATGAAAATAAATGCGTATGAGTAATTTTTACAAATTATTATGTGGATATATTAATTTAAGTAATAGTAAAAATATTTAAGATATTACCATAAAATTATTCATATCAAATCTTAATAAATTTATAATAAAAAATTAACTTATTTGTCAGGTCTTTTCATTTTAATAGAATTAATTAAAAAATAAATGTTATCATATATTGATTTAGTTGATAATAAAATTATTTAAGATGTTTTACAAAAGAATTTATATAGACTTTGATAATATTTAGAATTAATATATTCCCTAAAATACAATAAGCAATTTACCAATCATGCATTTGTCCTTTTATTAATAAAATTTTACTTAAGATATTTGACAAGAAATCTCTCCATTTTTAAATATTATCAAAAAATAATTAAAAAACTATACTATAATTTATTTTATAAAAGTATTAAATTCTATTTTATTAATTAAAAGATAAATTATATATGAAATAAATCTATGTATATTTAATTTATTAAATATTATGTTTATTTGAACAATATATGAAATATTATGTATGCAAGGTGCTAGTAGAGTGATGACTACCTACCTTGTAATCAGGGATGGATTCAGAATCTATATATCGCATGGGGGGCAAACGTTTTTTAATAATAAATATTACATAAAAATTAAATCATTGCTGTTTTTTTTGTATACAAGAAATTGTATTAAATCATTATAGTTAAATAATATATACTAATAAATATGTAATAACATAATTAAATATATTATAATATGTAATATAATATATGTGTGTGTGCAGGGACGAATCGAGAAATTGTATGAGGGGCTAATTATAGGTTTTTCTTTACAAGTTAAATAATTATAGTTAAATAACACATATTAATAAATATAAAATAATATGTAATATAATGTGTGTGTTTATAATGACATTTGGATATCCTTTACATCGTATTGACGACACATTCACAAATGCTTTTTTTATTAAGCTAAATTCTTAATAGTTAACAAATGCAAGATGTTGTCACGGGGAGGGAGGGGCAAGAGCCCTTACTTGCCCCCCATTCAATCTGCCTTTGCTTGTAATTCTAAGGGATTGTGTTTAAATCCATATATGGAGAAAAATTTGTATAGTCTAAGTGTCTCCCCCTCCCCTATTAATAGAAAAAAAGCATATAAAATATTATATTATATTTATAAAATAAAGTTCACTCGATATCTGAGAGACACCAATGATAATATTGATTTATTTTTGTTGAGTGTGACTCATATAGATACTGACAGTTGGGCCGACGGTACAGGGGGTTATTGATGTAATTTATATCGCAGTGGTGATTAGTATATATACTGCGCTTATGTAACCCTATTATGATATAGTGAAAACACAGCCGCAACAGCTCCCGTGGAAGTAGACACTAAGCGCCGAACCACGTAAATCTTGTCTTCTTTACTTTCTTGGGTGTATGCGTGTGTTCGCCGTTAGTTTACCTTTACAATCCTGATTGCGTTGTTCCAACAATTTTCATTTAGGTAGAAAAATATGTAAAAGATAAATATTACTATATATTAATGAATATCAACAATAAACGATAAAACTATGTACATAGATGTTATTGTAAAGTACTTTTTCCAAATTATAATGATGATATATTAATTTAAGTAATAGTAAAAATATTTAAGATGTTTTTATAAAATAAATTATATAGAATAAAATAAATTATATAGAATTTGATAATTAAAATACAATAAGCAAGTTACCAATCATGTATATGTCCTTTTATGAGTATAATTTACTTAAAAGTATTTGACATGAAAATTTAGTAATTTTAAATATTCTACAAAATTAATTGAAAACAATATTAAAACCAGAAGCAAGTTACCAATCATGTATTTGTTCTTTTATTAGTAAAATTTAAAATCAATTTTATAAAAGCATTAAATGCTATATTTATTGAATATAAGATATAAAAAGATATTAGATATATAAATATAAATATAAAATGTATATAAATGTTAAAATTTGAGAAATAAAAAAATATGTAGCATTATTAAATTTGAAGTGAGTCTATTTGCAATATATTTATAAATAAGTAGTATAATATATTTATTTAGTGCAAACAATAGATGAGAAATATGATTGTATCTACATATAAAGTTAGGCGTTTAGGGTTTAGGTGGTGATCTAACATTTGATATTTACATATATGTATTATACAAATAATATATAATGTCAGGGCTTGAAAATTCTTATGATTAAATAGAACGAGAAATATATGTACTATTTTAAAATAATACTCAATCATAAAGTGTGTGTGCGCGCGCGCATGTGTGTGTCTATATACAAACTTTATGACCTTAAAGTGCTCAATAAACATTCACAACATAGTTGACTTTTTGTTTCATTATTTTTTATTAATTAACCTCATCAAAAGAATTTAAAATTATTATTATTGAATATGATGATAAACATGTAGACCACTTAATAATAGTGTCTAAATTAAATTATTGAATGAAATTTTAAATATAACTTTCTTGGATTGTTTTATTATATTGTGAATTTAATAAAATTTGATTTATTATTATATTGTTATATATTTAAATACAAATAAAATTATACATATTTTTAAAGTTGTACTCTATGAATATTATTGTAAATGAAATAAAAATAAACATGTGTAACACATGGGTGTTACTTCTAGTTTTTAATTAAATAAACACATACATTGTTTTCAAAAAAATAAAATAAAACAACACATACACATGAATATGGTGTATGGCTGGTAGTTAAATAATACAATGAACATAGAGGGCTTACATTTGGGAGGAGATTGGAGAAGCAAGAGATGGCAGAGCGTTGTATTCCCACAGTTGATCTGTCTCCTTTCTTAAAAGAAGATGAGGATGGGAAAAACAAAGCCATGGAAACAATCACCAAAGCCTGTAGTGAATATGGTTTCTTCCAAATTGTGAATCATGGGGTTTCCTTGGATTTGATGAAACAAGCTGTGGAGCTATCCAAGACATTTTTTGATTACCCAGAAGAAGAAAAAAACAAGAGCAGTCCTTCTTCTAATGCGCCACTTCCCGCTGGCTACAATAGGCAGCCTCTACACTCCCCCGACAAGAATGAATACTTGCTGGTTTTTCCTCCTAAATCCAACTTCAATATCTATCCTGAAAATCCTCCTCAATTCAGGTATATTCTATGACTTTAACCAGTTTATTTGTGATCATTTGTCCGCTAAATGTGTATCCAGATTGATTTGTGCTGAGGAAATAATAATTTTTTAATAACTCCATGATATAGCTTTAAAAAAAATCATTCTTGTTAAATAAGCTAAAATATACATGAATTGATGTTGGGAACATATAGATTTCATCCATTTTTTGTGTAAGGTGTTTGATTATCCTTAAGTAAGGTTCGGATCATGAATGAAAGAAAAAATGGGTATCAGTAGAGTTTTGTCTTTTTATATAAGTCTACCCATTCGACTCTGATTTACGGGAGTCTATTGTGACTTTCGGATACCGAAGATCTAGACTAAAAAAAAAAAAAAATATAGATCAAGTTTTTTTTATTTGTTCACTTGCTGCTCAATCCAACTATTAGGAGAATGTTTTCCACAGCTCTTCTCTAAGCAAGTTTTTCTATTTCTCGTGATACGTTTTAGGCTATATAAAAATAAAATAACATGGATAGATAAACATTGATTCAAAATCAATCTAATATCATTGCACATAAACTTTTACTGTATAATGAAATAAATTTGTTGAAAGAAAATGGATATTGGAACAAGTAACATATGCACCTGAAATTTTCACATGGACTAGTAGATATTTTCACATTGAAATATTATTATGTGATTTCATATATTAACATGTGATTTCATATATTAACAAATCATTAAATATGCTGAATGTGTCACTGATTATATTCAAATGCACATAAAATTATGCCAAATGCTATAGGGAAGTACTTGAAGAACTGTTTGTGCAAATGAGCAAGATTGGGGTTCTCATGGAGAACATTATAAATGAGTGTTTAGGGCTCCCTCCGAATTTCCTCAAGGAATTCAACCATGATAGGAGCTGGGATTTCATGACGGCCTTGCATTACTTCCCAGCTTCTAATAGTGAGAATGTTGGAATCACAGGGCATGAAGATGGCAACTGCATTACCTTTGTTCTCCAGGATGGAGTAGGAGGCCTGGAAGTCCTTCGGAATGGAGATTGGATTCCTGTTGTTCCTGCAGAGGGCACCATAGTTGTCAATGTTGGTGATGTTATCCAGGTAATTAATCCTATGATTTTACTAGATACTCAAAAGGATAAAACTTAGGTAAGGTTCCTTAGGTGTGGTTGGTGCTGTTCCTCTTACAAAAAAAGATAAAATCTTTTTTGATAGTGATAGTTATGAGAGGTTAGAGATATTAGGAGTGGATAGAGAGAGAAAAATTTAGCTATTTTATGAGAAGAACAACACCAACCACACCTAAGGAACCTTACCTAATTTTTGTCCTACTCCAAAACTTGTAATAGTATGTTTGAATCTTATGAAGAGCTAGGGAGAGTTTCTCTGAAATAAATTTGTCTCTAAAGTGAGCAAGTTAGGGATTATTAATTCACCCTTAGATCTTTGTATTTGGATGAGATACAAGTAAAATACCTTACAGTCACTACAGTCTGACGATCTCGGTCAGTGCATCAAGATCAGACAGTTCATAATTCGAGTTTGTATTTGTTATTTGATTTGGTGAAGTAAGAATATGAGGTGTAGGGTCTTGATCCAATGACCAAGATCTTTGACTACTATGATAGCACGGTATTTTGACAGCAGACATCCCAAATCCTAGATTTTCATGTGTTAAGACGACGACTACTACTATTTAATATGACCCTAATATTTAATCACCTTAGAAACAAGTTCACTTTAAAAAAGCCTTTTTCCTTATTAGATACCGGCACTCTATGACGTTACTGCATATGATATCACGACATTAGTACTTCTGGGATACCCCTATTCATTTGTTTGTGTCAATGTCCTTGAATTAGGGAGTTTGATTACAAATCATCACTGACCAAGCTCGTGCTATATCTGTATCTTTGGATTAAACTGGTGTTGTTGACATTTTGAAGGTTTTAAGTAACAAAAAGTTCAAGAGTGCAACTCACCGAGTCGTAAGAACCGGAGGACAAAGCCGTTACTCTTTTGCGTTCTTCCATAGCTTAACAGGAGACAAATGGGTTGAACCATTGCCACAATTCACCAAAGAGATTGGGGAGCCACCCAAATATAGAGGATTCTTGTATAAGGAGTATCAACAACTGAGAATGAGGAACAAGACCCATCCACCTTCTCGGCCGGAGGATGTGATCCACATCACTCATTATGCAATTGATACCTAGAGTACTCTTGTGAGAGGACTCATTATCATAAAAAATAATATAGGTTGTTTTTTTTCTTTCTGATTGGAATAATATGGGTTGTTTTGTGAACATTTATATGGTTCATTATTGCTCCCAAGTTTAGTAAAATCAATAAATAAGTGTTTGAGACTTGGAATTAGTTTAAGATTGGGTGTGCGTTTTGGAATGACATTCACAAAGTTGATTTGATTTTGTAAAATTTATTTTGGTTAAAAATTGATTTTGAATTGAAGTGATTATTGTTTAAAAACTTTTATATATCTTAAAATATGTTTTGCACAAAATATGTAATATAAAATTCTTAACATAAAAGTTTATTTATTTATTTATTTTTTACTTCTGGTCAAGCATGTTTTCCAAAAGAAAAAAGCAATTTAAACATCAAACAAACAAACATCATTACTTTTTCACAAAATCACATTTTCTTTCATAAAACATGATTTTGAGAATTTCCAAAGATTTTCCAAACCAACTAATAGGTGCATGTGAAAGGATGAATCTACATTAAGGATTATGGGGGCAAATGCCGCCACTAAATTTTCAAAGTTTCTTCATTTTATAATGATGGGTCTGTGAGGGAAACATCCCAATTTTCATAAACATAGACTTCTCTGTATAGGTTATGAACTTTAGGCAGTTAGAGGTTTAGACTTCCCTATACTTGTTTATCCTATTATGTCATTCTCTTATCCTTGTGTGATCACCTTCCGTAGGTGGCATTGTATATATACTACTGAGTCAGTTCATAGTTACACTTTGAATATAAGACCCTATGCAGATTAGCACGAGTGTTTCGGTCCCTGCTAATCGAATGAGGGTCAAGGGGAAGCTGCTCTTGCGAGTTGTGGTGTAGCAACCCAAAGCAAAAATTAGGGTTTGATATAACCTTAGAATGAATCGGAGCGTGAAATTAGACTTTTCCATTTTCACCCATTCGCGACCACAACCGTACGCGGCGTGACGCGTGGAAATTAAAATAATGTTCGCGATGCAAACAAAGTTTTACATGCTTATAAATAGATGGCTTCATTTATCATTTTCTCACATCATTTCATTTTTTTCTCTTTCTAGAAATAGGTCGTGAATCCCTATCTTAGGGGTTCTGTTGCTGAGAGTCAAGCAAGGTTAGAGGATCAGAGTCTCAGGAAACGGTTCAGTGGTCAAAAGAAGGGGGTGCGAATAGCAGAAAAGGGGAGCCAATAGAAATTCCTCAACCAATGTTGATTGTTTAGAGGTATAAACTCTAACCCAGCTCTAGTTTCTTAGATTTAGCATATGTTTGGATATTTCTAGTCCCTATAAATGATCGTTGACCATTTCCTTGTTCCTATGCGATTTGGTACGCATTTTCAATTGTCGGTGATCTTAGAACGGAGTAACGTTAGAAATTCTGAGGGGTGCACGTAGCAGAGATCACACCTAGAGTTGGTCGTGTGTGCGTCTGTGACCAGGTGGGAGAATAAAACCTTACACACTGGGACTGCAGGATAGAACAGTGTATGTACATGTGCGTAGGGCGACCTAAGCCCTTCTAAAGGTTGATTAACAACAACACCTCAGGAGAGGGGCTATGACCTATAATAGCTAAAGACAGTGTCAATGGTCTATCGGCCATATGATGGATCTATTGATATTTATGGATGGATAATAACCCTAGGATAGATAACTTATACTGATTGATATTGCGTTGACTGTATATTGTTAAACTCAGAGAAAATATGGGTAAAATCTGTGTGTTCTCATCTAGAGAATTCTCAATTAAATAATATGATACAGTCTGAATACAATCTGATTCCTAGCCTTGAAATCTGCTAACTAATTAAGACTATAATTACATAGTTACAGCTATAAATGCCAAATATTCTGCCTAATAATTCCTAATTCCAGGTTCAACAAATCTGCACAAAAAATGCCAACAAATCTACGCTATAAATGCCAAATATTAAAATCTTAATTCTCTTGACATACCCCGTCAAATTGATGCTGGTGAGTCTACAAGCATCAATTTGTTGACTAGGAAATTATGTCGCTGTCGTGTCAAGGTTTTGGTCATAATGTCAGCTATTTGAATAGATGTTGAGACATGAGGGAAAGTGATAATTCTGCGGTCATAGGCTTCTCTGATTGAATGACAATCGACCTCTATGTGCTTTGTTCTCTCATGGTATACAGGATTTGCAACAATCTGTATAGCACTTGTATTATCAGCATGCATCGGAGTTGGCTTTGTTTGTGAATAACCAAGTTTTGAAAGAAGGCCCCATAACCAAATAATCTCAGAGCATGCGAGTGACATGGACTGATATTCTGCTTTAGTTGAGGATATAGAGACTGAATCTTGTTTCTTGCATTTCCAAGAGATAGGGGCATCTCATAAAAACATACACCAGCCATTAGTAGACTTCCTTGTATCTGGACATCCCGCCCAATCAGCAAAGAAAAGACCATGGCTAGGAGTGGCCAATAGATATTTAATGATGCGTTGTACTGCTGAAAGATGCAAATGTCTAGGATTTTGCATGAACCTACTGACTGTGTGGACAACAAAAGAGATATCGGGCCTTGTGATGGTTAGGTAGATAAGACTTCCGACCAGCTTGCGGTATAAAGTTGAGTCTTTTAGGAGTTCACCTTCATCCCGTCTTAACTTCACATTAACTTCCATGGGAGTTTCAACCGTAGCTGCATTGGTGAGACCTACTAACTGAATTAGATCCTGTAAATATTTGCGTTGAGTGACCAAGATGCCATTTTATTGGAATTGTACTTCTAATCCCAAGAAATAAGTGAGTTGTCCAAGATCTTTCATGTGGAAAGTTGTATGCAACAGTTGTTTGATTATAGTGATAGCATTTTGATCTGAGCCTGTGATGACAATATCGTCCGCATAAACAAGAAGTATCACGAGTCCTTTTGAGGTCTTTTGTAGAAAGAGAGATGAATCAGAGTTGCTTTGGATGAAGGAAAAACCAAGAAGTGTTGCCTTAAACTTTTCAAACCACACTCTTTGTGCCTGTTTTAATCCATACAAAGAACGTTTTAGTTTGCAAACAGTATTAGGTGGTGAAGGCATACCAGTAGGAAGTTTGAGGTAAACTTCTTCTTTGAGGTCACCATGGAGGAAGGGTTTTTTGACATCTAGCTTGTGAATTTGCCAAGATTCAGATGCAACAATGGCAAGAATAGTTCTTACAGTAGTCATTTTGGCCACAGGTGCAAAGGTCTCCTCATAGTCTAGGCCAAATTGTTGCTTATTCCCAAGAATAACCAATCTAGCCTTGTATCGATCTATTGATCCATCTGAACGAAGCTTTATGTTGAATATAAATTTACTGTCAAGAGGTTTAACAGATGGATGACAGGGAACCATATCCTATGTCTGATTTTCCTCTATTGCTAGAAGTTCAGTTTCTATAGCTTCTTGCCAAAATTTATGCTCCATGGCCTGTTTATATGAAGAAGGAATAGGAACAGATGTTAAAGTAGCTATCAAAGATAAAGGTTCAGAAAAACCATACTTTTCCGATGGTTTACTAACGCGAGTACTGCAACGTACAGGGGCTGGTTCTGGTGGAAGTGCTGGATCAGCAACCAGAGAATGATCAGGAGGGGGCCTTGGACGTTTCTGGTAGACCAAGAGAGGTGGACAAGGTTGTTTTCCTGCAGAACTGTTAAGAAACAACTTGCAGAACTGTTAAGAAACAATAGTAAAATAGATATAGATGTAGAAGAAGGGTTTTGGTTAGTAGCAAAAAAATATGTATTTTCTTGAAAGATAACATTTCTGGAGACTCAAATCCTATGTAGATTAGGATCATATCATATAAAACCTTTTTGATGGGTTGAGTAACCAAGAAAAGCACACTTAAGAGATTGAGCTACAAGTTTGGTGCGTTCTTGGGGTTGAAGATGAATATAACAGACACATCCAAAGGTGCGAAGAGTTGAAAAATTAGGTGGCTTACCAAATAACCTTAAGAAAGGAGAATTATTGTTTAAGGCTTGAGAAGGCAGCCGGTTAATAAGGTGGACAGCAGTTGAGAGTGCTTCACACCAAAACCGAGAGGGCACAAAGGAGTCCAACATTAAGGTACAGACAACATCAAGAAGATGACTTTTTTTCTTTCAGCTACCCCATTTTATTGGGGTGCGGAAGGACACGACCGTTGAGATAATATACCATTTTCCTGCAAGAATTCTTGAAATAAATGAGATGTGTATTCCCCCCATTGTCAGAACGCATAATTTTAATTTTGGATGAAAACTGAGTCTGAACATAGGCATGAAAAAATTTGAATGCAGAGAATGCTTCAGCTTTAGAGCGCAAAAATAGACCCATGTGAAATGACTATAGTCATCAATAAAATTGATAAAGTACTTGTAATGTGCATGAGATGTAACAAGTGCTATTCCCCTTAAATCACTATGAATCATGTCAAAAGGCTGAGTTACATTTGATTAATGAACTGAAAATGGTAGAATTTTACTTTTACCAAGTTTACAAGAATTGCAATCAAATTGAACAGCACTAAGAGAAGGGGAATTTTTATTGCCAAGAACTCCAGATTTTATCAATTCATGAAGTACATTTCAGTTTGGGTGACCAAGACGCTTATGCCATAATTGAAAACTAACAGTTGCAGAATTACAAGAAATAAACGGTAGTAAAGAACACGAAACAACCAGATTTTGAGAATTCAACTCTGCAATTACTGTCAACTAGTTGACCAAAGGAAATAAGGTTACTTGTGAGACCAGGGGAAACATAAACATTGGTTAGAGAAGAGGAAATGTCACCAATTGCTGTGATAGGTAAATTGTTTCCATCTACAGTGTGTATTTTCAAATTACCAGAGTAATTGGTAACATTGTTAAGGGCAACAACATTGTTGGTCATATGATTGGATGCCCCGGAGTCAAAATACCAAGGAGAGCAAGGTGGAGAAACTTTACCTGAAAGGCCCAAAGCAGAAAATGTTGAAATGATCACTTGCTGAACCATTTCAGGGGTCACAGTTGGTACAACAGTAGACATATTCTGATCCACAAAAACAGGAGTAGTAGAAGATCCTACAGAGGCAGTGAAGGCTGTTGCATTTCTCTTTGGTGGTCGGACTTGACATTCTTTAATGATGTGACCATCTTTTTTACAGTAATTGTAAAACTTTTTAGGACAGTTGGAAGCAAGATGTCCAAAGCCTTTGCAGCAGAAACATTGGACAATACTCATGTCTCGCCCTCGAGGTCTACTTTGTACGGCGTATGCCACAGGAAGAGAGGCATATTTTTGTTGTTCCATGGTTGTCTGAGCAAGGAGACATTGTTCTTCACGAAGCAGTTCATTTAGGCATTCATCCAAAGAGGGGACAATAGCCCTGTTCGTGAGGTTGGTCCGAATGCCCTCAAAATCATATCTCAATTTCATAAGAAATTGATCACGTTTTGTTGTGTCATGAACTGTTTGTACTACAGTTTGTCCTTTAGGTTTCAAATCTTTATAAACAATCTCAGTGTATTCAGCCCAAAGATTCATGAAATGAGAATATAATTCAGAGATTGGGAGATTTTCCTGTTGAAAATTTGCAATGTCATGTTCAAGCTGGAACCTGTGAGCAATGTTGTTCTGGCTGTAAATTTTCTTCAGATATTCCCACATCTTAGCTGCTGTGGAGAAAGGTCTGAGATTTAGGACAATATTAGGATCAATAGAGCCTATGAGCCATGCCATGACTTGTGCGTCCTTGGTCTCTCATTTGGCATGTGCCGTCTGGTGCGTTGTTTTGTCGGGTGCAGAATCAGTTCCATCAACATGACCCCAAAGCTCCTTGCCTTTGACAAAGATCTGAAACTGGAATGCCCAAGTACTGTAGTTCTTTCCATTAAGATGAACAAAAAGAACATCATACTTATCAAACTTTTCAGTAGACATGATGCTGAGAAAGAAAACACAGGAGGGAAAAAAATCAAGAAATTGAGACTGAAAGGAGAAACTACAAGGAGTGACTGGAAAATATTGGCAAAGAACAAAAACTGAAACTAGGATCAACAATAGACTTGGGGGCTAAGGGGAGAAAAATTGGAATTGAAACCTAGATTGATACCATGTTAAACTCAGAGAAAATATGGGTAAAATCTGTGTGTTCTCATCTAGAGAATTCTCAATTAAACAGTATGATACAGTCTGAATACAATCTGATTCCTAGCCTTGAAATCTGCTAACTAATTAAGACTATAATTACATAATTACAGCTATAAATGCCAAATATTCTGCCTAATAATTCCTAATTCCAGGGTCAACAAATCTGCACAAAAAATGCCAACAAATCTGCGCTATAAATGCCAAATATTAAAATCTTAATTCTCTTGACGTATATGATTGTTTTTGCATGTGTGATCGTGTTGATTGATAACATGACAACAGTAGGTCAACCATTGTGACACTAGGGTTGATACATACGATGTTTGAGGATATTTGGTGTCTGTTGGATGACTCTGTGTGATTAATGCTTAATGAGTACAACATGGGTAATTAGGATATGTGGGTGTTGATATAGGAGGACAATGGATAGGATATGCCGTAACGCTTGTTAAAAATAAGAACTAAGTGATGAGACGAGTGTTGTTAGAAGATGTGATGTTGGTTGCGTGTTGTTGACACTCTGCGGCGGTAGCTATTGTCTATTCAGAAAGACAGGCTGTGTGTTGTTACATAAAATATTTATGTTGTGATCGTGAGGATTACGTGAGTGTCGTTAAACCACTGCCAAGTGGATGTGGTAGCACACGAGGCCATATGTATTTGAGTGCAAGTACGTGATACAATACCGGTGTTGCAGTAGACCTTAGGGATTATTAGGGTCCGACATAGTTACATAAGTGATGAACGGGTCGCTACCATCAAGTCATGTAGTCGCACTACACCAGATTTTGTAAAATATGACGCCACTTTAAACAGCACTTGCCACTAAAGCGCTAGCTAAAAACGCGAAAAAACTTTCACTAGCATTTACCTAAGAAAGTCAAATTAACAGCTAGCGCTTCCTACATTAAGTGCTACTAATTGTATACTTTAAATCGCTAGCGCTTTTTATAATAAGCACTATCTTTTATCAACTTATGCTAGCGCTTCTCCAGGAAAGCGCTATCTTTGACCCATGTTCGCTAGCGCTTTCTAACAAAGCACCATCTATTCCCTGAAAAAAAATGATAAACACAATAACAACAACAGCAGATCCAAATGAACTATACCAACTTTGACCCAACTTCCTCACACGATGATTTTCTCAATCACCCTTCCTTCTTTCTCCTCCTGGACCGTCGACCCTAACTCCTACCCCATTTTCCTTCAACTTTTCCGATCCTTTACCCTCCCCTCCTATCTTTCCCTCTCTCTTCAACAATCAGATCTGGACTAGTCTTTTTCCTTCCACTATGCGAGAACCCATGGCCAACACTGTTGCCATCGAACGTCCTGGATCTGCTGTAGATCTGCCTAGGTGGGAGGGGGTTTGGGAAGGAAAATGGTTTTGTGGTTTTTCCGCAGATCTGGCCTGGCACCGCCGTTGAGGGTTCGACAGAGATGAAGGAGAGCAAGAAGGGTTCTGTAGAGAAAAAGGAGAGCAAGAAGAGGGTTCGACAGAGAAGAAGGAGATCTGGCCTGGTGCCGTCGTTGAGGGTTCACTCTTGCAGTTTTCGGCAGCAAGAGTCGTCAGATTTCGTGGTGGACGGGGAGCACTGAGTTGGTTTGTCAAAGGAGTGAACTGGTGCAAATCTCCTTCAACAGGCTTCGCGGTGGCGGAGGCTTGGTGGGGTAGCAACTTTCGCAGCGAAAGGAGCGTCCAGTGGTGGTCGGCGGCGCTTCACTCGCGATAGAGGTGCTCCATGGGTCAACAGCGCACACAGGGGAGACACATGAGATAGATTCTCCGTTGATAGATCCATTTTTAATATTTTTTATCTCTTTTTTTTATGTGCATATAATGGACCTCTACTATTTTACTTTTGATTTTTTATTTTGCTTTCTTTTTGGACTTGCTTCCAGTAAACACACTGTAACTCTTGCTTGGAGATAATGGATTTTGCTTTCGTTTTTTATATGCTTTTTTTTAATTGTTGATAAAATTTGTATTTTCTTTCTGACCTTTTGATTTTGGCACATCAAACTCGAATCCTCGACTATTGGCTAATCAGTACAGGGGTAACTTGTGTAAAGGCTGTTTGTGAAGAACAATAATAAAACAGTAAAAAAAAAGGAGACTAGCTAGTGCTTCTTCAAAGAAACGCCAGCTATTCTTAACTTTCAGTAGTGCTTTTTTTGGATAAGCACTGTCTATTTTTGAGAATAGATAGCGCTTCCTTGAAGGAGCGCTGTCTATTATCAAAAATAGATAACGCTTTTTCATAGAAGCGCTAGCTATTCTCAAACTCGCCAGCGCTTCCTAAACGCTGTCTTTTCGAAACACAATCACTAGCAGGTGATTAGGTAGCGCTTTTAAGCGCTAGTGAAGGCAAAAAGAAAAATAAGCGCTGTTGATTTCGTTTTATGTTGTAGTGTCGGCTGGCCTTATCATCCTGACTAAAGCAATGTTGTTCCATAGTCCATAGTGACGATCCTGAGTGTTGTCCATGATACTCATCCTGCTACAGTAGGGGATGAGGATTCACTCTTAGTGGATACGATGAACGGGAGATGTCAGATGGAAGACTGACTTCTCATCTTGCTATGGTAGAGAATGAGCATCCTACTATGGTAGAGGATGGACTTAATAAGGCCAAATGTTGAATAGTTATGTGGCCACAAGATACAACCAGTGAGAATGTGAGGGTAGACTTAGAGGTTAGAGATGGTGATCTTGGGGAGCAAGATGTAGTTGATGGGGGACATGATTTGGATTTGTCCGGGAGATGGTTGTGCGTGTATACCATTTAAATACGCCATCTATTCCTGCTTTCCCGACTCTTATAGTGTTGTAATGAGTTTCTTAGCTCCCTTTATTTTCTTGTCTTGCTCGTTCCTTGATGATTAGGAAAGATTAGGAGCAGATATTTGCGAGGGCTTCTAGTATCGACATGGTGGACGCATCAACGATGGTTAGAGCACATTGAGGGTACTCATTAGGGGTAACCCGCCTTTCTCTTTTCAAGTAGTTGACATACATAATACAACCGGTGATTCAAAGTTAGTATGTGCATGGTTGGATCACGCTATATTTTTTGGATTATTGTATATGTCACTTCACACATTTTATAGATAGTGGAGTCTGCAGATTGGTCTCTTTAGATGCACTTTTCACAAGTGTTTCATGAAATTACTTTCTCCCTACTAATAATATTTTCATTAAACATGTGTTTTAAGAATTATGAATACGGGGATTGGGATAATGGGACAAGGTCATCTCATTTTCTAAGACATTGTCTTACTGAAGTTTGTAATACTGAATTATTGTAAGTGTACATATGCTTTACTTCGAAGAACAATGATTAGACACAACTAAGTTGTGAATAAAAATGTTCACTACAAGAATTTAGTGTATTACCTACAAATTTTTCCTAGGGCCACTGACCCTAGGAATTTTCCTAGGGCCAAAGCAGTAGGAAACTGCCCTTATGATAATTACCCACGGCCACAAACTAAAACCCGTCGGTTGTGTCATAATTTTTTTTTAAGTTGGCCAAAACCGAGGGACATAGCCCTTGGGAATTGGCAAAAATCTGACAGGAAAACATTTCCTAGTGGTATACCCCTCGGTTTACATTTTAATTTCTTTTTTTTTTAAAAAGCTGACGCTGCAAAAAGGTGGCTGACGGATCAGACATTGGGAGTGGGAGTGACTAAAACCGAGCGGTGTACCCTCGGTTTTCCCTCGGTTTGTGTTTATTTTTATTTTTTTTTCTATTGGATCCGAACGTTATCATTTGGCCAGGATGTTTTGAAATAAATTTGTTGGTGACCAGCAATGTTATTACGACTTTCTTCTGATAAAAAAAAGTTACTCTTTCTTTTTGTATTTTCTCTCTTTCGTTCTTTCTCTGTGTCGTTCTTTCTTTCTTTCTTCTTCATCATCTTCTTCCTCCTTCCACATCCTCCTCTTCTATTTCTGTCTTTATTTTTTCATGTAAATTCATATTTACCTTGTTATTAGTATACTACTCTTACTAATAAATTCGGTCATTCTTGTTTATCTTATTCTTACTATTTTTATCTCTATGTTTTTCAGTTATTTTTGTGTTGAAAAAAATTCACTGATTCATCAAATTTTTTGTAACAAATTCGGAGTCACATTGCCAATCTCACTACCAGCAGAACCACTCACTCACAGGTTAGTGGTAATTAATATTTTTTATCATTTTAGTTACTTTATATTTTTAGTATTTTTTAATTCTTATAAATATATATTTACACACAGACTTATATATATAAAAAAATATTTTTAGTATATATATATGCTGTATTTTTCTGAAATAAATTTTATTATTTTTGGATTACATCAGTGGTTGAGTCAAGGGACATGAAAGAGTTGTAAGCAGGAGGTGCAGGGCTCAGATCCTTGCCACTAATAAAATCCCCCTCCCCTCTAACAAACTAACCACTAATATTTGCCTATCAAAAGAAAAAAATAGTTAATGATATAATCTTATATATGTGTTTAATTGTTTATTATAGATATTTTTAATGAATATATGTTACTTTTAAGGTTTATTATATTATATTATACATGTAATGAAAAATGTAGATTAGTTGTAATAATTAAAATATGTTGATTCTGTTATAATATATGTTAAGAATTAGTTGTAATAGACATTTTTTTGTAATATATTTGTTAAGTAACTATTTTACGAGTTTTGAAAAAGTTTTTTGTTGAATGGGATAGGTTCATACCATTTAAAAAACGGAAGCAGTTATATGTAAGGCCGATGTATCTTTTTTACATATATCGATCTTTGTCTTTGTAATATGCAGAAAATGGACCGTAGTTGGATGTATGATAGGTTGTTGGCCATTTCTTAGGGTTTTTGGCCCTAGGAGATGACAAGTATTCTTGTAGTGGTTAAGCACAAATTAACCATTGTTTAGCATACAATACACACTTAAAGCAAGTAAAGAGGAGACAAGACACTCAAGTTTATACAGGTTTGCCCTCCAATTGAGAACTACTTTATGTCCCTTCTCCAGAAGGAATTACTAATCAAGCTGATTACAACCACTACTGAACCTTCTGATTAACTTACACGTCCAAGTAGAATCCTGGCCAACTGCCTATACTGAACCTTCTGGTCAAACTAACACAATCAAGTAGAATCTCAGTTACAACACCTCTACTGAACAATTCTGGTTGTCCAACACGTTTACATAGAATTGTGGCAAACCGCCTTTACTAAACAATTCTAGTTAGACGAACACGTTCAAGTAGAATCCTGATAGACATAAGAACCTTCTGGACAATCTGGCACATTCTTTCAGTTACAAGCAAATGATATGTTTGTGTTGAAGAGAAAATTCACTCTCAACAACAATACAACTCAAATAACTCTCAACAAGAAAGGATATACAGTTAAGCTCTTGAATGATCTAACTCTCACAGAGAGGATAAATAGTTAAGCTCGTGAATTCACAAAGAGGATAAGTAGTTAAGCTTCTTCAATGAATCAAACAAAGTGAAGTAAATGTTACTGTGCTTGCGCAATAAATTCTCATTGTTTTTCTCTTGATCGATCCGAAACTTTTATTGTTCGTTCAACTTGTATTTATAGCCAATGATGAAAATGTTCGTTGATATC
This sequence comes from Calophaca sinica, assembly GCA_037113605.1. Classification (NCBI taxonomy): domain Eukaryota; kingdom Viridiplantae; phylum Streptophyta; class Magnoliopsida; order Fabales; family Fabaceae; genus Calophaca; species Calophaca sinica. Next base: position 100,157,886 of record CM073735.1, on the reverse strand, counting down.
CGTTGAGACCCATCTTCATATCTGTTAGTAATAGCTCTTGGGCGCCTTTGAAATTCGCATGAAATGTGTATGAGTAGCATTAAATGATTTATCTGTTGATGCGTCCTTTTGCTACAGTAGCGTTGCTTTATAGATGTAGCCTAGGGGCTACTTTTAAGAAAAATGTGTAGTTGTTCTGCACCAGCTATACCATGGTACGTGCTTGCTTTTTAACTTTTTCTTTTCACAATGCATAAAATGTATAATTACTGTGAATGGTGACAAGAATTTACCTTACTCATCTTCCAATACTACCAACTACACAATGGCCCAAAGAGACGTTGCAATGTAATATATACCTTCTAAAGATGTTTCTTTTTAACAACGTATCCACAATTTTTTAAAGGAATCTAAAAGTATAGAATAGTATCCTTTCGAGACGTTTGGGATTATTCTTTGCTTCATTCCATGCAAATTAGCCAAAAATGTACACACGCATTGAGTCACTGAATATTTTGTCGTCCATTACAAAAAAAAGAGTCACTAAATATGCCATTTACCGTGTAGGCGTAATGGCCGGGGATAAATCACAAAGAAACTCCCCAAAGAAACATGAAAAATCACAAAACTCTACATTGGATTAGTATTGATTGTAATTTTCTTTACTTTTATTTAATTTAATTCTTGCTTAAGATGGATGGAAAAAGATATTTTATAATCTATCCAATTAATAATTAAATAGGCAAGACTGAATAAGGCTCATTATATTAATATAAAGTTAAATTATATTTTTAGTCTTTTATATTTATTTTAAGTTTTAGTTTTGCTTTTTCATGTTACCAATGTGGTTTCATATGTTACAAAAATTTTACCAATGTGGTCAAATTTTTTTTTTTTTTGCAAAAGAAGGGGCAAAAAAAAGACCACATTGATATAATTTTTATAACATAATGGACCATTTCAAAACACATAAGAGATGAATTCAGAAGTTTTAATACATAAGCGACTAAATCGAAACCTAAAATAAACACAAGGAGTCAAAAGTATAATATAGCCTTAATATAATATGCATCAAATGGTCAGGACCATGATCAATGAAGCTGATATTGGAAAATATTTTTGGGTAGAAGTAGTAAACATAGCTTGTTATATTCAAAACAGAGTCTTTATTAGACCTATTTTGAAGAAGACTCTATATGAACTGTGGAAGGTTAGGAAACCCAACATTTCTTATTTTCATCCCTTTGGTTGCATATGTTTTATTCTAAATACTAAGGATCAACTTGGTAAGTTTGATTCCAAATCTGACAAAGGTATCTTTTTGGGATACTCTGAAAGATCTAAAGCTTTTAGAATATGCAATAAAGAAACTTTGATAGTGGAAGAATCCATTCATGTCAAGTTTGATGACAAGAAGCCTGACACTGCCATGTCAGAGCTAGATGAGTTATTTTCAGGTTTAGATATTGATGGCACAACAAATAGTGATCCTGCATCTTCAGCGTCCGGTGATGACAACCTGACACAGGATTCTACTCAGGCAGAAGCTGAAGCCAGAAAGAGTTAGAGATACAAAATTAATCACCCCAAGGATCAAATCATAGGAGAACCTGGAGACAGAGTGAGAACAAGATCCTCTTTCAAAGAGCATGTAGATCTTGCATTACTCTTTGAGATGGAACCTAAAACGATTGATCAAGCATTGGAAGATGAAGGTTGGATTCTGGCTTAACAAGAAGAGTCGAATCAGTTCCAAAGAAATGATATTTGGAAGTTAGTCACTCTACCAGAAGATAAGCAAGCTATTGGTACTAAATGGGTATTTAGAAACAAGCTTGATGAAGATGGTAAGGTAGTGAGAAACTAAGCAAGGTTGGTTGCTCAAAGTTACTCACAAGAAGAAGGTATAGATTTTACTGAAACCTTTGCACCTATTGCAAGGTTAGAAGCAATTCGCATTTTACTTTGATTTGCTGCACACCATGAGATAATTCTTTATCAATTGGATGTGAAAAATGCTTTCTTGAATGGTTTTACAACTGAGGAAGTCTATGTGAAACAACCTCTTGGATTTGAAGACATTGAATTTCCTAAACATGTCTTTAAGCTTAAAAAGGCTCTATATGGTCTTAAGCAAGCTTCCAGAGCTTGGTATGATAGATTGAGTTTCTTTTTAATGGAAAATGGTTTTACCAGAGGTCAAGTAGACACTACTCTATTTAGAAAAACATCAAACAAGCATTTTATACTTGTTCAAATATATGTTGATGAAATCATTTTTGGAGCTACTAATGAAAGCCTTTGTAAAGAATTTTCTAAGTTAATGCAGGCTGAATTTGAGATGAGCATGATGGGAGAATTGAAGTTCTTGCTTATAATTCAAATCAAGCAATGCAATGATGGCATCTATATACATCAAAGCAAATATATCAAGGAATTGCTCAAGAAATTCAAGATGGCTAATTGCAAGCCAATATGCACACCTATGCATCCCACTTGTATTCTAAGTAAAGATGAAACTGGTAAGAAGATAGATCAGAAAATGTACAGAGGTATGTTTGGATCTCTGCTTTATCTTACTGCTTCAAGACCTGATATTATGTTCAGTGTCTGCATGTGTGCTAGGTTTCACTCTAATCCTAGAGAATCACACTTTAGTCCTGTTAAAAGAATATTTAGATATTTACAAGGATATACTAATCTTGGTTCGCTTTATAAGAAATCAAAACATTACAAGTTAATAGGATTATGTGATGCTGATTTTGCTGGAGACCGAATTGAAAGAAAGAACACAAGTGGAGGTTGCCAATTCCTTGGAGCAAATCTTACGTCTTGGTCAAGCAAAAGACAAAGCACCATTGCACTCTCCACAGCAGAAGCTGAATACATCTTAGCATCAAGTTGCAGTTCTCAACTTCTGTGGATGAAATATCAACTTGAAGACTATTTGATAAAAGAGAGTAATATTCCTATCTTTTGTGAAAATACATCTGCAATTTGCCTTACTAAGAATCCAATACTGCATTCTAGAGAAAAGCACATTGAGATTATGAATCACTTCATAAGAGACTATGTTCAGAAGGGTGTACTTGAAATTAAGTTTGTAGACACTGATCATCAGTGGGCTGACATTTTCACAAAACCCCTTGCTGAAGATAGATTCAATTTATAAGAAGGAATTTAAATTTTCACCTTATAGAAAAATGATTAATCTCACGTCTTGTGAAATGTATTATTCTGTATCTGGTGTGACATAAGCATTCACACATGTAAGCATATAATATGTCATTCACATTGCATAACTTAGCATTTGGTGCACTCATTGCGTGCATCCGGGTACATACGTGTCGCATGCGTGTGGGACTGAAGCGTCTCATCACACATACTGAGTCATGATTAAATTTGTGTTCTCAATAAAAATCTTTTTCTTAATTTACTTTATTTTGGCAACTGCATTTAATGCGAAACCAATCGTTTATTTTTATTTTCTTTTTGATTTAATTTTATTAAGGAAATGTGAAGCGGTTTTGAAAATGCACTGTACTATTCTTTCAAAACTTGCCCACTACTCCACTATCTCTCTCACGTCCTTCGTACACTCTGTTTTTCACTGAAAACTGTTTTCCCTCCTTCTCTTTGTTTGCTCTCTCTGAAAACCCTAAACCTCTATCACCTGTTCCTCTACTGCAACCATGAATGATGTTAGAATTTGGGAAGACAATGCTATCTTCAACACTATGTCAGAAGGAAAAGCCCTAATTGAAAATAGGATTGATTTGATGAATTTTAAGCCTTATGGTTTTGATTTCGATGACGGATTAGAGGCTATGGGTTGGTCGAACTACTTTGTTTGGGATCTAATTGAAGTTCTTATCACTGCTATTAAGGAACTCTGGGGAAACATTCGTTTGTTCAAGGGTGGAATTATCGAAGGCTATGTTAAAGGTTATAAAATGATGTTTACTGTGAATAGTATTGCTAACATTATTAAGTGTCCATGTGAAGGAATCAGTTTCTATACTGGTCGGGAAAAACCCTTTAATGGAATGGAAAATATAAATGAGGCTCTGTTTCAAAATTATCGACAGTTGAAGGAATCTAGGGAATCTCCATTAGCTAAGATTCCAAAGAGTCACTACAGGATGCTTCACAAGATAATCACCAAGAGTGTCATTCTGAAGGTTGGGTCTAGTGATGTTGTGAACTATGAACAAAAGTTCATAATGAGAAACTACATGGCTGGTCACAAAATAAATCTTCCTAGATTGATCTACAACAATCTGGTCAATAAATTGTAAGTTCAAGGAAGGGTTCTGCTGAAGTGAAACAAATCTACAAGAGCATTCCTTATGATGTTCTTCTTACTGAGATTATGATTAAAGAAGGAATTGTAAGAAAGCTTGGAGCTTTGCAAGGGAAAGAAAGGGAAAAATATTTTGGAAGAGGTGCTATTATTCTTCCTGATGTTTTTGGAGTCAATAGTTTGGTGAGAATGAATCTAGTCACTGGGGAAATGATCAAGCAAGTGAAACTAGAGCAAGAAGAAGTAGCTGATGCTACAGTTGGTGAAGTTATGAAGAAATCCACCAGAAACTCTGTATCTGGTGTGAAGAGAACTGGTAAGTCTTCAGCCAAGGAGACAAGGAGCAAGAAACAGAAGGTGCCTCATGCACCGAGAAGGAAAGATGAACCAGAAGATGATGAGGATAGAGTCCCCATTAGAAACATCTTGGAGAAGAAGAGAAAAGCAGAAGCTGAAAAGGCAATCTCAACATCTGGCCTTAGAAAGCAAGCTCCTCCACCTCCTCCGCATGTTGTTGCCCCTGAAGGCAAGAAAAGGAGATTGTATAGGCTCTCTGAGAAGCCTATTCCCAAGGTACTGGACTTCACTGTTGATGATTCCATTATTTCAATTGGTTCTGATGATCCTATAACAGCACCACCACACTCTGTTTCATCACCACAAACTCACTCCACACAACCTCCACCCACTAAACCACAATCCTCCAAAAGAACCACAAAATCCAAATCACAAGCCATTACCATTATCACTCAACAACCACCACTTCCTCCATATTACCAAAACAAATCTGTAATACCCTACATCAGCCCCTTAGGAACTATTTCCTGGTACTTGGGGAACCATTCACCCAAACCTACTCAAACATTAGCCCTACCTAAAACACTTACATTACCCAAACCACAATCCTCTACCTTCTCAAACACTTCCCTCACCTCACATATAGCCATATCTCTCACTCACCCCTTCAATCAGTTGTTTAAAGTCACTCCATTTAAACATAAAACCTACAAAGTCAAAGTCACCTCCACTCCCACTCCTACTTCTTCATCCACTCCATCATCTAAACCCACATCAGATACCACTTATTTTGGTGCTTGCAAGTCTATGCTGAAGTCTGAGAGACCAGTGCCCATCAGAAAAGAAGAGTATCGTTCTGTATATAATCATCCTTCTCTTTGGCATTTGAAGACATTTACTTTAGGGGTAGCTAGACTGGAAATTGCTCCATTCAGCTACAATATCATTCTGTAAATGACCTTTGGTGGAAGGTTGAGACCTCCTCCAAATCGTGGAATTATTTCACTGTCATTTGACCTCTCTCAGAATCTACCACAAAATGAACCTCTTACTCAGGAAGAGTGTGGAAGATGGATTACTAATGAAGAAAGGGCTTTTATGAACCATTGCCTAGAAATGAAGAGGCATGAATTGGTTCTTCTGAACAAAGACCCCTCTCTGGCCACTGTCAAGATTGTGCCTGACAGGCAAAGATGGCTTCCTTGGTTGGTCCCTGAAAAGAGAAAAGGAAAACCTCCTCCAAGACTTCCCTCAATAATGACGATCAAGGAGTTTGAAGAAGCTCCTAAAGAATATGAAACCACTTTCTTTTCATCAGAGAAAGTTGGTGATTTAGCTGAAAACCATGCTATGGAAGTATATCACACATGGCTGGCAAGGAACTCCAGTGATACTGGCTCTTTAGGTTGCTGTGATGCAAAGAAGGCCACTTTTGAAACCGTTGGGTCAATCAACAGAGTCTGGGACATGAATCTTGCCATTCTGCACTTTGATGATATGCTGCAGTGTTCTGTCATTAGGCCTCTTAGTGCTTTGAAACTGAAACAACAATGGAAAGCAATTAGTGAATAACTTGAAGCTGTATTCAATTGGAAACAAATGGCACTTCATTGGAAGGACAAAAGCTCCTCTACCTCGTCTGAAGCCAATTGCTCAAGATGTGGAAGATAAAGAAAATCTGAGAAGAATTTATTTGTTTGAGAATGATGTCCTCAACACTTGCCTTGTAGAAGCAGAAGATGCTCTGAGAAGAAATATATCAGACGCTGAGCTTGCTAAATTTGATGAATATGTTGATGATCTGTTTAAGCATAGGGAAACTATGTTTCTGAATATGGTTTACCCTGAAGAATTGGAGTATAAATGGAAAGAGAATTTGGAATTTGAGAGACAGAAGCTTGGAAGATTGATCAAATGGTGTCTCCCAAATGATGATTTCTTTCTGAAGACTAAGGAGAAAAAGGAAAGAAGACTGAGACTGTCACAATGGAACATCAGAAGCTGACTACTAAGAGATGGCAAAGGGCTATCATTGCACAAGCTGAAAGGATTCCAGAGCCTACTCCTCCTGTTGACAATGATGAACCTGTCATCATTTCTAGAGCTCAATATGAAACCTTTATGGCTACAACTCAGCAAGTGGCTAGGCTTGAGAATACTGTTAACTTCCTCGTGGAATGCCTTAACTAACTTCTCCCCCCCCACCTTAAACCTTATTCCTTTGTTTCAAATGTTCTGTATTATTTTTGAATCTGCTACAATTACCCTTTATGTTTTTATTATCTCTTTAATTTGGTATCTTTTAACTCCAAATTTTTCTCTTATTTACTTATGTTTTCATTGACTATGATGTGTTTTACACTCTTTTGTTTGATGACAAAAGGAAGAGTAAAAGTAAAGTCTGATGAATGCTCTTAAATAACACATGTCATGCATCATTCATCATACATAGTATAATTGATTTGTTGCTCTAATACATATTGGTACAAGTATAACTGATACTCGTATAATGATCTCAGCATCCGCTCTACAATGATTATTTTAATATGCTCTTATATATGTATGTATTGTGCTATCATACAAATGCTCTGTTACTTAAAAATATTTGACTATCTCGGAGTATGTTGAACTTAGGGGAAGACCCTTGAAATTATTTTTGAAAATAAATTGTTCATCAACCTTGGATATTTGTCATCATAAAAAAGAGGGAGATTATTGGAACCTAAACGATTGAGAAGTTTAGACCCTCATTAATTTTGATGATAACATAGTATTTACAAGAGAACAATTTAACTTCTAATAAGTCTTGAAGTGTGTAGGTATTGAAATCACTAATGTTTATAACTCACTCAAGCAAGAAGAAGAAATTCACAAGAAGATGAATACATTCTTATATGTCTGCATTCGATTCACTCCAGCATCTTGCTCTATGCACTCTTAGCGAGCATCCGATAATGTAATCTTAAGACACGTGGTAAACTCATTTGTTGCGAGCATCCTATGGTTTCTGAGCGAGCTTCCGGTCTTTTAATGAATCACGTGATGGACACGTTTATTCTTTTTTACTCTCAGCTTTCAGGAACGAAATTCTAATTTGATTTTACGCGCTTAATTTGATGTACGAGGTATCAAAGGTGACACATTTGGAATAAGACAAATTTATACAAGGCAATTGTGTGAAAAGCAGATAATACAATTGAACGTGGCAGAAACACAAGAAAGGGGGGTTTGAATTGGGTTTTAGAAACTTTTCTTAAAACTTGTGTATTTATGAAAACCTTTTTCAAAACAACTAGTTAATGAAATAAGGTAGTGCGTAAGTAAAAAGAAGAGAGAAGAGAGTGACACAATGATTTATACTAGTTTACTATCACCTGATAGCTACGTCTAGTCCTTCACACACTTGAAGGATTTCTCCACTATAATTAACCTGATTACACTTGAGAGTAAAATACTGCCAAACTGGCTACACTCACAACTTCTTAGAACGACTTAGTACAGTCAAGCCTCTAAGGAATACAACCACTACTGGGCTAAATACAATGTTCAAAAATGTTTTGAAGCAATATTAAATAACTCTCATAGAGAGGATATACAAAGAAAAACTTAAGCACAATGAATAACTTTCAAACTGAAAGAATAAAAACAATTAAGTGCTTTGTTCAATGTGATCTCAGATATTTGGAATGATTCTTGGTTGCTCACTTTTTATGACAGCGTTAACCTACTTCAGTGGATGAAGTAAGGTATATATAGCTAGGATTGTGAATAATGCCGTTGAGACCTAACATAATATCTATTTTCACCTAGGTCAAAAGACTTCAAATCCCCTTTTATGGCTTTAGCAAGTCACGTCGTTTTCCACTCTCCTCAAAGCATACTGACACAGCAGACAGAATCAGAGTGTTTGTATTTTGTGAGCTTTTTGAATATTAGACCCTTTGAGAGCAAGTTTCCTGATGATTATATTCGTTGACATTCCCTTTGGCCTTTAATACCTCGTACATGTAAAATGCTTCATCAATGAGATCTCTTAAATACATGAGGTAGCCTTAAATAAGCTTCAGTCTGTTTCCTATCAGAGCTGCAGTGTTCATCAGAGTGAGCTCAAAACAGAGGCAACTTCTTTAGCGTAGAATTCATTTGTCTTTCATATAACAGAGAGTCTTGTAGAATTACATGAGGGCTTCCATAGAGTGGTCTAACCATAGTCTGTTGTATGCATTGACTGAAGACCAGAGCATTGACTAATCAGAATGTGGTCTCAATATAATGTTGTCTACCAGAGCGTTGACTAATCAAACAGAGTTGACCAAGTCAAGAGCTAGTCTTGCCAGAGCTTGGTTTACCAACAGAGTTGACCAAGTCAAGAGCTAGTCTTGCCAGAGCTTGGTTTACCAACAGAGTTGACTAAGTCGTGTATGGTCTCACCAGAGCGTTGACCACCAACAGAGTTGACTAACTTCGGAGCAAGGCTTTCACATCGTGTCAGCATCAAAACAGAGGATCAAAGCCAGACTTAGATGTGTAAAATTCAAGATTTCACTTAGTCTTCTGAGATATCTTCTTCTGATGAATAGTGATTTCTGCACACTAACAAACACATCAGATTAATCATTTGTTATCATCAAAACAATTAAGGGTCATTGTTTCTGAATCCACTTAATTCCAACAATCTCTCCCTTTTTGATGATGACAAATACATATATTGATGAACAATTTATCTTTAGAAAAATATTTATTTCAAATAATTTTAGAGGCTCCCCCTGAATTAAGCATATATAAATATTTTTCAAGTGTAAATGTCAGATCACAATCAATACAGTATCAGAGCATTGGATGCAGTATCAGAACTTGCCAAACAAATATATGCAACTTTTAGAGCACATAACTTTATTCCGTGTTAATGTATCAGAGTTAATTAGTGCAAGAAATGCAATGCATTATGACATTTGGTTGATATATTAGGCTCATCAATCACTCTATTTATATTTTCTTCTTCCCCTTTTGTCATCAAACAAAAAGGTTAAGGATAAATAAAGAACATCATAGTCAAAATATTATTTGAGAAAGATAGAGTTAAATCAATAAAAGCCAAAAATTGATTTCATTAATCAAAAAGTGTCAAATTACAAAAAAAAACTAACTAAAGAAAGATAAATAACAGGCTAAAAACAAAAAAAAATCTCCTAAAGGCTGTCTAAGGCTTAGGCAACTGATCCAGAATGGCCTGCAGTATATCAGTAACAATATGATGCTTCCTCTCTGAGGCTTCCAAACGCTTCTCAGTAGTTTCCATATATTTCTTGAAGAGCTTATTATCTTCAACAAGCTGATCCAAGACTTCCTGAGGAACAACTACAGAATGGCTTGCAGATGCAGAAGCAGATGCAGAACCAGAGATGGATGGTTGACCGATCATAGCAGTTGAAGCAGGAGGAGGGGTAACAGGTTCTGTGGCAGGTGGAGGTGGAGGAATAGGTGCAGGTTGTAACGACCCGTTTCCGGACCACTACTAAACTAAAACTAAACCTGTATGCGATGGATTTTTAAAACGGTACTCTTGTGTCCTTCAGAAAATGCGGTATATTTTTTTTTTACAATAGTGCCCGCAAAGCACACACACAGAGTCGCCACAGCGTTTAGAAACAAGATGCAATCTTAAGACACAAGACTATGCACTGGAAACACATACACATAATATTACAGGCACAACATCCCTATCAGTACATACAAAACATAAGCAGTGCAATACAAAATAAAAACGGTGCATAACTATGTACAAGAAATACACCTAAAGTATGAGAATTCTTATGAGGATGATCACACCCCGGGGGTACTCCCGACAGACACCCACGCAGGGGGCTGCTCCAAAAGTATGCCACCAGTCTACACTGCAGTACACATAGAACAACACCAAAAGCTTGACTGGTCACCACAACAGCTGTACACTATAATCAAAATCCTATAGCCATCCGAAATACAAGCGTGCAACAGCCAATCACAATAATTAAAAGTCATTGCCCGGATCCTCGATGGGGTCTTCCTCCTCATCCCCCGCCAACGGGTCCTCCGCATCCTCGTCATCGCCTGGGTAACCATCATAGATTGAAGGCACCAAGGGAAAGGGTCAACTTCTCAAATAATCATAGAAATAGCAAATAATAAAACAAAGATAACAAGATGCACAATTTCTCAAAACGCCACTCAAACACTCCCTCGAGACACTCTCGATAATTCCGGAAAGCAACGTCGATCCCTCCACTGAATACCAGCCGTAGCCTTGGGTTTCATCACCACCCGGGTTATTCAGGTTAAGTTCCTTGACAACATAGATGCCCACTGCGCAATTTGAACATCAGCTGTGGCTTCAGGCTTCTACACCACCAGATGCCAACTGAGCAATTGAACACCAGCCGTGGCTTCAGGCTTCTACACCACCTCAGTCGTAGCATCGGGCTTCCACACCACCCTTGGTTGTTCGGGCCACTGAACACCAGCTTTGGCTTTGGGCTTTTTCACCACCCAACCGTAGCTTCGGACTTCTACACCGTCCTTGGCTGTTCAGATCGAAACTCCAAAACGTCACGACTAACTCTCACACTCTGATGAATAAATCGCCGCATACGAAATTCAAAGAGCGATTCGCAAGATTATTCGACCGCATATCAAATAATAAGAGCATGCTTAATATGAAGAAACACAATTCAACAACTTAAGCAATAAAAGCAGTTTGCATGGAGAAATGCAATTCAACAAGCAATACGCAATGCTAAACATGCATTCAATCTCATATTAAATAATTTCACCGCGCAACAATCAACCATAGGATCCATCCCTCTGCAACTCGATGAAGTTTATAGAGAAGAACAAACAAGGATGGGGGGTTGGGGACAGCTGCCAACTGTAACACCTGAGGACGAGATCGACATCGTAATAGGACAACGTATCGAGACCTCGACCAAGACCTTGTGTCGAGATCCCGTGACTAGATCGTTTGCCGAGATCTATTGTCGAATATTGAGACCACGCGGCACTAGTCACGTTTGGTGAGGAGGTCGTGGTGTCGAAGTTGATGAAGTCGCATCGAAAGCCATGAGGACGCAAGTCGAAGCCGAGGAGACCGCTGTTCACTAACTCGTGTTAGAACCTTATGCGTTTGCACGAGTACTCTTTGTCGACATCGTGTCGAGATGATACCTCGTATTATTTCGAACGCGTTACTCAACAAGTATTATTTTATTGTTTGTAATTATTACATTGTCGGCTTGTCGCTGACCGACAGAGTAAAGGGTAATTATGAGAGGAACGAGTTAATCTGCAGATGATTGATGGATTGGCATCTTTAGCTGGAGTTACGCTTTATACCCTATCTCGCCACCAGATACCACGACCGCTTTACCTCATTTCTCTTTTCTTTCTCTTCTTCCTTCCTTCTCGCCTTCGTTTCGTTGTTTTATTTAAAAATCTTCATCGATTTAAACCGTGAGTTCCGCATAGATTCTGCACAAGCTTTCTTCATCGATTTTGTTCATCATCAATTTTCGACCCATATCTCGCCCGACGCACCATCACCGCTGAGGTATGAAGAACAGATTTTCTTTCATCTGTGCGCTACTGCTTAGCGCTAAATCTTCTTCCATTTTTAACCGCTTTATGCTTCCAAATCATATCAAATTGATGGGTTTTCTTCTTCACGATATTACCTATCTTTTAACCGCTTAATTGGGCTTTTAAAACAAATTTCTTTCTCTCGATTTACTTGTCGGCGCGTCAGAAAACCCCATTTTTGGTTCGCTCGATTTCTGGTTTTTCGCTTGTTACTTACGGATATTGTTGTTGTCGATCTTCCGTTGAAGCATCGGATAATCCTTTTTCATGAATTTTGATCGAAATCCCTAACTTTGTGTTGGAGGAAAAATATCTTCGCTTCTTGAGTTTATATTCTCTGGTCAGGTTGAGTTTGGGGAAGAGAGAGTTAGATGTATTAGAACCATAGATCGATCTGAGTTGTGTTTGTTTTAGGAATTCTATTTCCGAGATCGTGTGGTCAATCGAGGTGTACGAGCTTAATCCGGGGACGCGGAAGCGCCGTCCGTAATCCAGGATCGTACAGTCGTGTCGGTCGATTCGACGCGTGTCGAAGTCGTTGTCGAAGTTCAAGTGAAGACACCGTGTCGAGATCGAGTAAGAGAAGTCGCTGTTTGTCGAGCTCTTAGAAGACAAATGTGTCGAGGTCGTTGTCGAGCGGCGCATTAACTTGAGTTCTGGTAAGTGGCAACTTCTAGATATCTCTAAGGCTTTATTTTATAAGTCCCTAAGTAAGGGCGCTTCACATTAATGTTTTCAGTAGTATGATAGCTGCGTAAGGGCATTTCATATTCTATGTGGTTATGTTATTGTGTATGGATTTCATCGATTTGTGTCGAGATGAAATGTTGTGATATGATTGAGTTTTGCATGTATTTAATATGTGATTGAATATATGTCGGGAAGTGTGTATTGCATGTTGAATTTCTTCATGTCGAGCTTGCTCTTTTATTTGACATGCGGTTAAATATTTTGTGTTTAACTCCTTGAATATCGTATCTGGCTTAATTGTTCATCGAGTGAAGCGAGCTAGGTGAGTCGATGACGCTTTTGAGCCGTGACCCGATAATCGAGGGTGCTAGGTCCCTTTGTTTACTGGAGATTTGACTAGACGTCGCCACGCTACGGGACTGAGTTGATCGCCCTAGGGAGAGCGAGGATCCCAAGGCTTCGTTGGCCGACTTTCCGACATACCGGCACGCGTGTGCATTCCGGAAAATTGTGAGTCGAGAGAAAATGGATTTGTGAGTCATGTGTCGAGTTTAGAGTGAGATGGCTTGAGTCACGCTCTGGTGAATGTTATACTTTGCCGTTTGCTTATATTTTTATGTCGAGCTTATCTTAACTTGTTGAGAAGTTGACTTTCCGTGGTGCCTTCAATCCATGACTCGCTACTCAGGCGATGTCGAGGGCGCAGAAACTTCGGCGATAAGAGACGAGATGCTTGAGGAGGATCTCGATTTAGACCCAGTGACGACTCTCTATCTGCCGTGATTGTTGATTTGTTGGATGTTTGTTTTTCTCGAAAATCGTACTTGCTTTTCCTTTGTGTTCGAGGTCGTGACCAGTTTGGCGAAAGGTTGTGTTGTTGCTACTGTAGACTGGTAGTGGTCTTACTTTTGGAGCAATGCGTGGGAGTCTCATTGGAAGTACCCCCAGTGGTATGATTACTCTTTTGAAGTCGCCGCATCTGTATTTTCTTTGCACATTTGCTACTCAGTATTTTGTATACATTATTATTTTGGTGATATATATATGTATGTTATGCATGTATGTTTTATTTGAATTTAAGTCTTGTGTCTTAGTTGCACCATGTTTCAAAAGTCAGATTACTCGATGCAATGCAGTTGGTTTTATAAAAAAAAAATATATCGTATTTTTAAAAGGCACAAGAGTTTTGTTTTTAAAACACATCTCATATAGGGTTATGTTTGAGCTTGGTGTGTTGAGCTCGGTAACTCGAGCTCGGTATATTGAGCTCGGTAGCGGTCCGGAAACGGGTCGTTACACCAACCACTTGCAGACAAGCCTACTAAATAATCATCATAATGCTTAAACAATAAAATGAAGGGGTACGAGACCCTCACTTCGAACCCTGAGGTTCTCAGACTTCTTCGCGTAAATACTTGAAATTAAATTCCTATCGTATCTAAAAGTTGCTCCTACACAAGGACATATAACAATAAAAGCCTACAAATGTCTAGAAGTGCCCTTACCACGAACAGTCGCTAACGTCGCTCCAAAATCCTCAAGTCCGCATCGCTCGGTCTTCGGAAACAAGATTCCTATCACAACGAACAACTTAGCACAATCTATAAGTTCTAACTAACTTAAGCCCTCAGCTTACCCCTTTTTCTAACCAAACTCACTTAAGCATTTTAAATAATTAGCTACTAGAAAATAAATAAGGTTTTAAAATCAAGTACTTTTTTAAAGGGTAGCATAACACATAACAATTTAGAAATCTTAACTTACTTGAAAAGATAAAGTTTTTGAAACTAAAAAGCTTTCTTGAAAGCTTTAAGCAAACACCATGCAATTAACAACTTTCATAAACTTTAAAGTCTAGAACACATTCTCATGAAATCATTTTGCATAAAGTTCCTAAGACCTAAACATAACACATTCGAGCATTACATACATGTTCACAAATAAAATCATCCTTTCATACCCTTTAAAGGCCTCTCGGCCACAATTCCCTTTTTCTATAAAAATTTTGCAAAACTTCTTTAAAATAAGTGACCATTTCCATACATGATTTGCAATGCTCAAACAACAACAAGTAACATCTAGTACACATAGGAAAACTCACATCAAACATCAAACTATTTTTACAATTTCTCATGACCAAAAGGTTTTCAACACATTCTTAATTAATACTTAAATTCAAATCTTTTTCACCAAATCAATTTCATTCCCAAAACTCAATTCTTATAACCATTAAATTCATCAAATATGCTATACATCAATCAACACATGAGCTAACCATTTAAACTAGATTTCTAAGTTCCCAAAAACTCATTTTCAACTTTTTCAAGAATAGGTTTTTCCCAAAATTTCTTTCAATCAACCCAATCCCAATTTCAAGAATCCTAAGGCATTTAAAACATTGCCATCATCATGCATCATGCTAAAAATCATGTTCATGTCAAAGCTAAAAATTAAAGAACAACCTAATCATGCTTCACATGTCAATCTAGTCCTCCAAGCATCAATATTGCACAAAACATAAACTAACTCTTATGTTAACTCATGCATAGCTATTCCAAAAACCTTAAAATTACCTAAAATATTCAATTTAACTGTTAAGACAAAATTCACAATTTTAACCCATACTTCCACTAGTTCAAGAGTAGGCCAAAAATCATGAAATCACAAGTTAAACATGCTAATTGTAAACTATAACTCAAATAATCATCAAACAACTTCCAATAGTCTTAACATCACCCAAAACATATCATTTGACACTTGGATACATGATTCAACAACAAAGACCCACTTTTTTTTTAAAATGCAAGACTTCAATTTAAATTAGCAAACCATTTCCCTAATTTTTTCCAAACCTCAAACAAACATCAACACAACTATTAAAAACAATTTTGCAAACAATTTTCCTTCCTTATGCTCCATATGGCTCGCGGCCCTCACACCCAAAATTGGAGACAATTTCCAAACTTATCAAAACAATTAAACAACACCAATTCATTTGAAATTCCTTTCACAACATAACAAACTATAGCTCAAGGCAAAGTTTAATCAAGTCCCAAAAATATTTTCAAGTCTCTCAAGAACAAATGTTTTCAATCAAATTTTACTAACTCCCTTGATTTAACCATTTCAACAATCACAACACAATTATACTAACCAAGAAACAAGGATCATCAACTAATCAATTATCAAAACATAGGCACTCATCAAGCTCAAACTCATTTTTTTTTATGCTCTTCAAGAATAGGATTCCTCAACAACACAACAATCCTTTGATTCAAGTTAAATTCTAACAAGTACAATAGCATTATCAAGCACTAGGAAGCAAGAAACACAATCAAATTTAAAGGATTCACAAGGAGGTCACCCAAATCCCTTTCCCTTAGGTTTTTGCACCTAGGGTTCCAAAAAAATTTGGGGGAATGAGTTCATGTCTCCATGATCATGATCAATCACACACAAAGCATAAAAATAAGAAAAGGAAGCAAGAAAAACTACTACTACAAAAATGGGGAGGGGAGGCGTGATTTTTATGCAGAAAAAGGGGGAGAAAATTCTGTTTTCTCCTTACTTACAAGGTTTGGAAGAAGTAGTCAAGAGGAAGAAGAAGTTAGAAGCAAGCAAGGTTGAAGGATGGAAGCAAAATCAAGCCAAGAAGATGAAGGATGGTGGAGCCATGGAAGGACCTTAAACTTTCCTCTCCAAGACAAGAAAGAAAATGAAAGTGAAGTGAGAATGGGGGTGGGAGGTTTTACGATCAGGTCTCCAAATAAAGGGGGAGGGAATTAAAATTTTAATAAAACAAATGTTACTCACTTGGAAACCAATTAAATAAAGAATGTGAGTGATAAATGAGAGTGAGAGTAAAAAGAGGTGGGGTCACGCTGGTGAAAGGAAAAAAGAGGATAAAAAAAAATTTAAATAATCAATTGTTTACTTGGTTAAGAATGAATTAGGATAAGGATAAAATAATTAGTCACCAAAAGTGTGACATCTAAACACTAAAATGCTAGATGCTAAACAAATCAACTAGTCTAAAACATCTAATCTCTCTTCTCTCATGATCACCCTCTAATCTTAGAGTCTAAGGGTACCAAAAACACGGTGTAGAGTAACCGCATTACCGATCAATTCTCCGCCGATTAATTCACAAAAATTAATTTACCGAGAAATTAATTCACCGCGTGATATTATATTATCATAAATAATAAAAACAATCTAAAACACTCAAAAATAATCTCAACAAGTTACGATTCGATTTTCATCGAAATCGGGGTTCATTTAAAATTTTATTCGCGGATAAAAAACTACCCAGTGCTTCGAAACGCGACGAAACTTCGTTAGAATTTTTCGACGATATTCGAACCATGAATTAATATAAAATATTAATTCTCAAATTTAATTTGATCTTGATTTAATTCAATCACTTGTTTATCAAACAAGAACTGCTTATTATAGCATAAATACGTCAAAATATACTATAATAGCGTTAAATAACGTATCGTAAAAATACAGGTGTTACACAGGTGGAGCAGGTAGGAGTATGGGAGCAGGTTCAAGTTCCCAAACTGTAGGGGGGCTTCTCCTTTGAGGCACATTCCAAGTAGAAGCAGCAACTAATCTTCTATTTCTTTCAAGTTGATCCTTTTTGTGCTATTCAAACCAGTTATGCATAAATTACCAATTGGCAAGAAGGTCCTCTTGAGCCTGCGCGGACAGAACTTCATCCATACTTTCTTTTTCAATGATTTTCCAGTCTTGACACTCACGGCATCTCTTAGCCTTAAGACTCTCAAAACCAGTAATCATGTGTGGATAGCATTCAGGCACAATTCTTGCTTCCCAGTGGTTGGGAGGAGGCTCACAACCAATCTGAACAATGGGGCCAGGGGGTGCAGGAAGAAGTAGGGTTGGTGGGTCAATGATGGCAACAACATTATCATCAGGTTCAAGTCCTTGAATTACCTCAGAGGCAATTGTAGCTGTAATGGCTAGGTCATCATCTACAATTGGTTCTTTAGTAGATTCAGGTTTAGCCAATAGTGGTGAATGAGGTGGAGAAAGAATTTGTGGTGAAAAAGGTACAAGAATTGCAAGTTGAAAAGAGGGGTCAGGTACTGGTTGGAGGATAGAGAGGGGTTGTGCCTCACAAACAGTATCAGAGTCAGGTGAAGGGGATAAGGCTTCCTGGATAATAGGCTCAGGTTCTGTTTCAGTGAAAGGTTCGGGTTGTGAAGGTATGTTGAGGTCAGGTTGAGTCAAAGGAGGTGATTGAGGTCTAGGTGGTGATTTGGGGCTAAGTGGAGGAGGAGTAGTAGGTTTAAATTGTGGTGAAGGTGGTGCAGAAGTAGAGGTTGAAGGATGAATAGCAAAAATGGGTTCAATATAAGGAAATTGAACTTGGAGTTGAGGTCTTTGTCTCTATCTCAGAGAGACATAATCAGCTTCCTCTTCATCAGATGAAGATAAGTCAGAGGGCAAAGAAGGCAAAGGGTTTTTAGAAGGTTTGGGTTGGGAAGGTTTTGATGGGGGAATAAGTTTAGAGGGTTGTGGAGGAGGGATTGGTTTAGACACAACAGATGCAGAACCATAAACAGAATCATACAAACGTACTACATCATCTAGTACCTTGGTTTTCTTTGCTGCTGGAAGATCACCCACCTTGGTTATCCGCTTCAACTTTGAAGTAGCAGGTGCAGCAGTAGTGTTGGTGTAAGCCCTAGAGGCCAATGTTTTTCCTTTGGACTTATATTTTGTATCATGTAGTTTATTTAATATATGAGGCATTTTCAATTATTATGTTTGTTTCAACGTAATAAAGTCCTTGAGTAAAAGTTCGTTTTCAATAGAACATCGAGTAGACGACTCGGTTGTGAGATACTAAAGAACTTACTCTAAATATCCGTAGTCGAGTATTATTATTATTAAGGACAATAATAATGCATCAAGACTATTATGTGGGTGGACTGATAACCTCATCTCACAGGTTATAGATATGAGATATCAAGTCACCACATAGGTACACGTTAGGGTAATTGTGTACTGGATTGACCCGCCATGAGAATACTACATAGTGTGTTATGTAAGTGTCATGAGTTATTCTCATAGTGATAGTTGTGTATGCCACCCTCGGACTGAAACCACTATGGTCCCTACATGAGGAGTTGAGTGTTTTATTGCCGCCAAACATTGTCCGTGAATGTGACAATTATAAAGTCGGTCAACCGGGCACTCAACGAGTCATGCAAAGAGACATGAGTGACCTAGATGGGATTTGCCCTCCTACATAACAGAGTCATATGTGTGGGCGCCTTGATAGAGTATGACTGTAAAATGCATGGCCATGCTGAAATAAGTCAATATGAGATATTGATCTTATTTGTTGTTACTAAGTCTACTCGGGCATCGAGGAATATAATATTGAACTATACAAGGGTGACACATACTATGCCTTGTGTTCAATATAGATATAAGGGCAAAAGGGTAATTATACACATGATCATTATCACGGAAAGGTTACGTCCACAACACCGACATTCTCGTTACTTGGGTAGCGGTGATGTATTGCTAGACACCGCCATCGCTTATAATATTAAATAGTGATTTAATATTATTGCCAACGTTACGGAACCTGCTGTGGTCACACACATGAGAACAAAGCTAATGGGAGATTAAATAAATGAGTGAGACTCATTTTATTCGGTGGTGCATTCTTACGATGCACCAGCGTGAGTCAAGAAAGACGCAGAACACGATAAGTTACGGTGCACTGAGAGCACACGGTAAGCTACGGTGCGCTCGGGCAGTCTTTAGTGAGGTATATAAATAGACTCGTTAAAGATCAAGTCGAACACGAAAAAACACTAGCCGTTCCAAAGATCGTGACTTGCATCGTGGATCGTTCCGTCGTCGCCTAGCACCGTGGCGGAGACCGCCTCCCATTCAAGGCTGTTCGTGTGGACTACGTGGCGTTGTTTTTACGTGCGGCGCTCGTGCTCGATTCCAATTTTCGTCTGCAAACGATCTGCGCTACAAGAGGTAATTCATATAACCCTGAGTCATGACCATTCGCAAGGATCCATGGAAGGGAAAGTTTAAATTTCCGCTGCGTTTTTAATCTCTGTTATTGCGCTATTTCCCTACAAGTAGTACCAGGAATAGCAGTGTTGATGGTTGTAGAAGCAGAAGTGCCAAAGGTAACAGTAGGAGCAGTGGAGGAAGGAGCAGCAGCTGTACTAGAGGCTTGTCCCTTTAGCCTTTCTTCTTTGAGGTGTAGGTAATATTGATAGTTGTCTTCCTTGCATTTGGATATCATCTCATCAGCCTCAACTTTATTCTCCTCAATTTCTTCTAGCATTACTGAGGGCATGACTGCAGGTCTCATTGGTTGAACCAAGTGATTGGGCTCAGCAATGTGGATGCCAGTGCTCCTAGTTACTCTCCTGGTTGGCTCAGCAGTAACTTCACTTATCTTCCTCTTTCCCTTCCTTACAGGTTTTCTCACACCTTCTTCTTCTTTTTGCATCTCAGCAATAACCTCTTCAGATAGAAGCTTCATTCTCCTTAAGTTCTCACTGGAGAAGGTTGGTACACTCATGGTTTTGAGTGCAACTCCAGCTTCTTCAGTGTGAAGCTCTTGAAGATGTCGAATCAAGCCTTGAGTTTCCATTATAGCAGAGAGCATCCTTCCATAAGGGATGTTCAAGTTTTTTCCTTTTCTGGAGAACATAATATTTCTGCGCAGATGATCAAAAATGAGGCTTGGCATGTTGAGTTTGGCCTTGCTCTCATAGTTCCACATAATAAACTTGTGGTCACTGCTCATAGTGTCCATGGATCCAAACTTTGGAATAATGCAGTGCATTATGATCTTGAAGAGCACTCTGAACCTGTTCTTCATGTCAACGGCCTTAGAACTACCAGGTTTCTCATAGATGGAGTCGTTGATTGTTTCCCAGCCACCAAAATCCTTTTCCCAGCCTTCTTTGATAACAGCTCCAGAATTAGGGTATTTGATGACATCAACAATGATGTCCCGAGTGATCAGAATATTCTTCTTCTGAACGTAGCTGTGAATGGTGTTGTCCTTGCACCGAGCATACATCCAAAATTCCTTTACCAGTTCCTCATATACTTGGTAGTTTTCCATACAAAAGAAATCCATTATCCCCATATCAATGAAATCGGTTCGGAAGGGGTACCCTTTTTCAGCTAGGTCTTGGAAGTTAACCTGGTGTTTCACCATCACCTTTAGTTGGTGTTGCTCAGCGTTCACCAAGGTAGGTTGAGGTTCTTCCTCAGGACCATAAGTAAACAATTGTGGAGCGGCCATTGCAAGTACAGAGAGTTGCAGATAGAAGATAGAAGACGAAAGGGGTTTAGGGTTACAAACAGTGAGGCTTCTCAAAGAGATAATGTGAGTAGTGGGTGTAGTGAGTGAGTGAGTGGGTAATAAAACGTGTTGAAGAAGGCAAACCGCCTTTTTCAATGTTCAAAATAAATGAAATAAATAATGTGTCATTTCAGAACTGAAACGTACCATACACTGAGTAAATGAGGCGCAGTAAAACTGCCCTCGGGTAGTAAAAGATAAATGACTCAGTGAGAGTAATTCTCAGCCACTAATGCATCAACCAGTCTCATAATGACACGTGTACACAAAGATTCCCAGAGGCAACTTTGTGATAAATGCAACAGACTCATATGAACAGTCATCAAAACAGATGATACAAAAATTAAATAATAAAATAATAAACTATAAACAAATGATTAATAATTAAGCAATAATCAGAGCTAACTTATAAACAGAGGCACGCGTGACCAACAAAGGCACATATGCACCAGCAGAGGCAGCAACAAAACAGAGGCAAATCAATCAGACGCAGACATTTCAGAGGCACACACAACAGAGGCAACCATTTTCAAATTAAACATTTAATCCTTTATAAGATGAAAATTCAAATTCTTTCTTATAAAGTTGAATCTATCTTCAGCAAGAGGTTTTGTAAAGATATCTGCCCGTTGATGGTCAGTATCAATAAATTTAATTTCAAGTATCCCTTTCTGAACATAGTCTCTAATGAAGTGATGATTAATTTCAATATGTTTAGCACGCAAATGCAAAATAGGATTTTTAGTCAAACATATTACAAAGGTATTATCACAGCATATAAGAATGTTACTCTCTTTAATCTGATAGTCCTCAAGCTAATACTTCATCCATAGTAATTGTGAGCTACTGCTTGCAGCAGATATATACTCAGCTTTTGTAGTTGATAGTGCAATTGTGATTTGCCTCTTGTTGGACCAAGAGATAAGGTTTGCTCCAAGAAATTGGCAACCACCACTTGTACTCTTTCTTTCAATTCTATCTCCAGCAAAGTCAGCATCATAGAAACCTACTAGCATGTAATTTTCTGAGTTCTTATAAAGCAAACCATGGTTAGTAGTTCCTTTGAGATACCTAAAGATTCTCTTAACAGCAGTTAAGTGAGATTCTCTAGGATCAGATTGGAATCTTGCACATAAGCAGACACTAAACATTATATCAGGCCTTGAGGCAGTAAGATAAAGGAGTGAACCGATCATACCACTATACACTTTTTGGTCTACCTTTTTTCTCGATTCATCTTTGCCGAGAGCACATGTTGGATGCATTGGTGTGCTCATAGGTTTGGTTTCCTCAAGCTTGAACTTCTTTAGGAGTTCTCTCACATATTTAGTTTGATGGATATAGGTTCCATCTTGACATTGCTTGATTTGAATACCAAGGAAGAATTTTAATTCTCCCATCATACTCATTTCACACTCATTCTGCATAAGCATAGAGAATTCCTCATAAAGAGATTCATTAGTAGCGCTAAAGATAATATCATCAACATATATTTGAACTATAATAAAATGCTTTTTAGATGATTTTCTAAAGAGTGTAGTGTTCACCTGTCCTTTTTCAAAACCATTTGACATTAAAAAGGAACTTAATCTGTCATACCAAGTTCTTGGAGCTTGTTTAAGACCATAAAGAGCCTTTTTAAGTTTGAAAACATGTTTTGGATAAGTAATGTCTTCAAATCCAGGTGGTTGTTTTATAAACACTTCCTCACTTATAAAACCATTTAAAAATGCACTCTTAACTTCCATTTGATATAAAGTAATGCCATGATATGCAGCAAAAGATAATAAGATTCTAATTGCTTCAAGTCTAGCTATAGGAGCAAAGGTTTCAGTATAATCAATACCTTCCTCTTGTGAGTACCCTTGAGCAACAAGTGTTTCCTTGTTTCTTACCACTTTGCCATCTTCATCAAGTTTGTTTCTGAAAACCCACTTGGTTCCAATGGCTTGTTTATCCTCTGGAAGAGGCACAAGCTTCCAAACATCATTCCTCTGAAATTGATTGAGCTATTCTTGCATAGCAAGTATCCATCCATCATCAGCTAGTGCTTCATCAATTGTTTTGGGTTCTATTTCTGACAACAAAGCAAAGACAGAGTGTTCCCTTAGAGATGATCTTGTTCTAAATCTATCACTTGGTTCGCCAATAATCTGATCATTTGGGTGATGAGGTTTGAACTTCCAGTCTGTTATTGGTTCTTCTTGGGTCTTATCACCAGACGCAGAACCAAACACAGAATCAGAGTCAGCACCTGTGACACCTTCATCTGTTTCTTTGCTTATCTGTAGATCTGTAAAGACTTCATCTAGCTTTGATGTTTCATTGTCAGGCTTCTTGTCATCAAATCTCACATGCATAGATTCATCAACAATTAATGTTTCTTTGTTGAATACTCTGTAAACTTTAGAGCGTTCAGAATATCCTAAAAAGATAGCTTTGTGCGATTTTAAATCAAATTTTCCAAGACTGTCCTTTGTATTAAGAACAAAGCAGTCACATCCAAATTGGTGAAAGTATGAAATGTTGGGTTTTCTTCCTTTCCACAATTCATAAGGAGTCTTATTCAAGATAGGTCTGATATAGATTCTATTTTGAATATAACATGCAGTGTTTACTTCTTCTGCCCAAAAGTGCTTTGCAATATTAGTTTCATGAATCATGGTTCTGACCCTTTCTACAACACCATTTTGCTGTGGTGTTCTAGGGGATGAAAAATTTTGAGAGATGCCATGCTCTTCACAAAAGTTTTGAAATGATTCATTTTCAAATTCTCCACCATGATCACTTCTAATGGTTGTAATACAAAAACCTTTTTCATTTTGCACTTGTTTGCAGAACAAAAAAAATATTGCAAATGACTCATCCTTGTGAGCTAGGAATTTTACATATGTCCATCTAGTATAGTCATTGACAATAACAAGCCCATATTTCTTTCCAGATAAAGATGCGGTTCTAGTTGGACCAAATAAATCTAAATGCAACAGCTCAAGTGGTCTTGAGGTGGAAACAATATTTTTGGATTCAAAAAAAGATTTTGTTTGTTTCCCTTTTTAGCATGCTTCACAAAAAGCATCAGATTGATAGCTAAGATTTGGTAGGCCTCTAACAAGTTCTTTCTTGTTAAGCTTTGAGATTAATCTCAAGCTGGCATGCCCCAATCTTTTGTGCCAAGTCCATTGCTCTTCATCAACTAACAAAAAGCATTTTACATTTTGATTTGCCAACTCAGAAACTTTTATTTTATAAATATTGTTCTTTCTCTTTACTTTAAAGAAAATAGATCCATCCTTTTTTCTTTTGACTATGTAGCATCTCAATTTTTAAGAAAAGTAATTTTAGCGATAAAAATCCTGAATACTTGAAAATAAGTCATAGAGATTGATCACCTCAATGATTTACTGAGAGTACGGAAAATTATTTTGAGATATTCGGAATAATTTATTATAAATAATTATTATTCATGATGTCAATTCGAATTAATTGATAGTGTAGACGTATGCTGTTATTAAAGAGAATTCATCAATTATACTTATTATAAGTTACTGCGTGACACGGTAACGCGTATTTTTGTTGACTAAGAATTTTTTTTTTAAGGTAAAATGGCATGCAAAAGCATCACAATAGAAACTGATATCCCAACTAGGTTGGCACATCAGCCACTACCTATCATCTGCAGCACACCAAAATTTATTAAAATAAAGAAAAGGACAGAAAAAAATCATGGGGGGGCATGGACCTAACCCATGTACAATTATTTGAACCTAAAATTTGGAAGAGCATACCTATTATGGAAAAAATGTTCCTTTATGAAAGTAGGAATTAAATCCCACCAAATAAAACCCTGAAGCCCAGTACCGTGAGAGGCTAATTTATCTGCACAGTGATTGCCCTCACGGTATATATGAGAAAATCTAAAATTCATCCTACTAGTAAGATGTAAACAATTTAACCACCTATTTCGAAGTTTCCAAGGAACAGTTAGAGGGGAAACAAAAGCAGAAATAACTAAGACAGAGTCGCACTCCAGCCAAAAATTGTGCCAACCCTTGTCATAAGCAATCTCAATGGCAACCATAGCACCAAGGAGTTCAGCCTGAAGCGCAGAAGAATTGCCAATAGGCATAGAGAAACACCCGAGGGCAGCAGCTCCACTATCACGGAAAATCCCTCCACAGGCCGCAGGACCCGGGGCACCTCTAGCAGCACCATCGGTGTTGCATTTGATCCAACCACATCTCGGAGGATGCCAAAGGACCGGAAAGATAACTGGAGCTTTGGAAGGGTGAATATCAATGTTGAAAGCCTTAAGAATCATAAACTCTTTAATATTAGAAGAGGCTGCACCCTTACTCAAATTACCATCTAAATGAACATTTGCTGAGATTTTGGAGATGGCAGCAGGGATAGGAATGGCAATGTTGTCAAAGCGAGCTTTATTCCTACAAAACCAGATTGCATGTATGACATAAATGATGGCAGCTGTGATGACATCATTGGCTTGCTTGCTCCAAGTCCCTGAGCAAACACCGAGAACATCAAGAATTGAAGAGTGGCTGAGGTTGCACTGTAAAATGGAAGCAAGCCAAGTCCAAATTTGTTGCGCAAAGGAGCATTCAAAAAAGAGGTGCTGTGCAGTTTCTGTTTTGCAGCAGCAGAGACTGCACATAGAAACAACAAAGCAGCCGCGTTTCCACAAAGCATCATCAGTAGGCATCCGATTGTTGATGAGTCTCCAAACTAGAAATGAAATTGAGGGAGGAATAACCTGGTTCCAAATGACTTTAGACCAAAGAGCCTGCTGACCAGGTTGAATTTGTAACAAATAAGCCTCCTTTGAAGAAAGAGAGCCTGAATCAGTGGTATTCCAGATAAGGTGATCCTCCACTTCAGCTATAGGGATAGAAACGGATCTCAAAGCTGCTACAAGAGTAGCAAAGCGCTGAAGGATAGCTGGAGGAACTTCCCAGGCGCCATCTTTGATAAAATCTCTAACCTTAGCAACCAAGGAAGTGTGTAAGTGAGAGGAATGTCAAGCATGTCAACCAAAGAAATTGTGATAACCATTTATCGACCCGTAAATTAACTTTATCGCCATCACCAATTTGCCAAGTCACATTGGTCAAAATGTAGTGAAAATCGATTAATTCCTGTCCAGATCGAGGAGCTGATAAAAGAGTAAGTAGGGATATTGTTCTTTAGACAACGAGCTCTCAAAAGGCAAGCCCACTGGCTGTTAGACGAAATCAGCTCCCAGCCCAATTTCACCATTGAAGCATTGTTGATTGCTCTCAAAGAGCGAAGACCAAGGCCACCCTCCTTAATCGGACTGCACATTTTATTCCAAGAGACTGTAACCAACTTTCTAGAATTAATATCACCTGACCAAATGAAGTTCCTGATCCATTTATCAACATCATTAAGAAGGCCTATAGGCCAAATATAAACATGGAAACTGTACGTGAGCATGCTTTGAATGACAGATTGAACCAACTGAACTCTACCCATAATTGATAAGAGAGAAGCTTTCCAAGCAGACAATTTAGCCTTAATCCTATCCGCAATATACTGAAGGTGAATCCGTCTAGGCTTTCCTTTGAACAAAGGAACTCCTAAATAAACAAAAGGAAGAACCCCAGCTGAAAAACCAAGAATGGAAGAAAGAGTACCTGTCCTGAGAGCAGATAACGACCCTGCATAGAATTTGGACTTATTAGGATTAATGACTTGGCCAGATGCAACACCATAATCATTGAACAGAGCCATGAGATTGCGCATATTTTTTTGAGTTCCCCTGCAAAAGATCATTACATCATCGGCATATAAAACATGGGATTGAGTTGGAAACCCTCTAGGGCCTGTCATCAACTGGAGTTGACCGGATTGCACAATATTAGTGTTGCCTCTGCTTAACACCTCCTCAACAAGACAAAACAGGAGAGGAGACAGGGGGTCTCCTTGCCTCACACCCCTTTTGTAAGAAAAGAATCCCACCGAATTACCATTTACCGAGATAGAGAGCTTAGCCGAGTGAAGGATAGTATCCACC
Organism: Calophaca sinica; assembly: GCA_037113605.1. Taxonomy (NCBI): domain Eukaryota; kingdom Viridiplantae; phylum Streptophyta; class Magnoliopsida; order Fabales; family Fabaceae; genus Calophaca; species Calophaca sinica. Next base: position 100,130,568 of record CM073735.1, on the reverse strand, counting down.
CACTTACAGAACTTATCATCAAAACCAAAACAATGAAGCACTCTCAAAAGGAAAGACCAATCTAGAGTGTCAAATGCCTTTTTAATATCAATTTTGATTGCAACATTACCTCCAAAAATTCTCCTATCCAACATGTTAATAGCCTCTGAAGCAACACAGATACAATCTGTAATCTGACGACCATGAATAAAACCTCTTTGATTAGCAGAGACTATTTTGGGGGCAACCTTAGCTAATCTATCAGCCAAAACCTTGGTAATAATCTTGAAATGAAAGTTAGCTAATGCAATGGGTCGAAATTGCTCTATTTTATCAGCCCCTGGGTCTTTAGGAACAAGAACAACAACATTAGAGTTCAAATTTGGCAAGATCCAACCTGTTTTAAAAAATTGAAGGACGGACTTGAAAACATCATTTGCAACAATGTCCCAATATTGATGGAAAAAGAAACCTCCAAAGCCGTCAGGTCCTGGAGCACTATTCCCATTCAAAGCAAAAACAACGTCTTTAACTTCATCCAAGGTAGGCAAATTGGTAAGAAGAATATTATCCTCCACTGAGACCAGCTTTGGAATTACCTTGTCAACAATATCATTATCCACACATGAATTTTCTGCAGCGAACAAATTCTGGTAAAAAGAGACAACATGTCTTTGAATTTGGGAGGCTTCGGTCAGAATATGATCACCATTCCGCAAGGTATTGATTTGTTTAGTAACATGCCTAATTCTTGCCAGCTTGTGGAAATAAGCTGTGTTTCGATCACCATACAAAGTCCAATTAGTTCTAGATTTTTCGAGCCAAAATTGCTCCTCAAGCAGCAGGGCCTGCTGTAAATCAGCTTGAGCAATCTTCTCCTGCTCCATTAAGTCATCACAGTAGCCGCAAGCATCAATTCGGGACTGCACCTGATCTACTTTGCTAGCAGCAACATTCACCTTGAGATGCACATCTCCAAAGACAGTTTTGTTCCAGACTCTAAGCCTTGTTTTTAAAGCTTTCAATTTTTGGCAAAGAACATACATTGGGCAACCAACATAAGGCTTTCCCCACTCTTCAGCAACAATGTTCCTACAATCAGGATGACTATCCCACATTTTCATAAATTTGAAAGATGATTTACCAGCAAAAGAGTTTGTCTTTGCAATCAGCAGAATAGGGAAATGATCTGACTTGCTTCTAGTTAAAGTGCTGCAGGAAATTTGAGACCAGCAGTCAAGCCAAAGGTCATTGCAGATAGCCCTGTCCAACCTCTTCTCAGTGTAAGCATTCCCTTTTCTACCATTAGACCAAGTGAATTGGGAGCCTCTAGTCAATATATGAGTCAGGGTATTCAATTCGGTCCAAGCTTGGAATTCCTCAGCAGCCAACTGAGAGGGCCTGCCCGAGCCCCTATGTTCATGAGCACCCATAACAACATTGAAATCTCCAATAAAATACCAAGGGCCAATGTGATCTTGCTGCAATTTAGTCAACTCCAGCCAAAGACTTCTTCTTAAAGTGGAAGAATGATTACATAAACAAAGAAGAATAAAAACTTGCTTGTCATTGCTAATGTGATGATTGAGCATGAAATATGCTGCCTTGAAACAGAAATAATGTGAGGGTCAAGATGTGAAGAGCAAGCAAACCAAAGGTTTGGAGAGAGTGCTCCCCTATCATTAACAGGCACCACTTTTAGATTAAGCTTCCTCCAAAAACTAGCAGGAAATTTAGAAATATCAATCCAAGGTTCTGAGAGAAAACAAAGTCAGGTTTATTCATCTTACATAACCTTTTGAGAACCAATCTTGTATCAGGATTAGCAACCCCTCTAGCATTCCAATACAGATATTCATTTAGCAAAAATTTGTAGGGCCACCTCTGCCGGTGTGGTATCTCCTGTGCTTATGAGCCTTCCTACCTTTCTTTTTCATTTTCTTCAACTTAGATTTTGAGATTACTTGATGAAATCAAGAATGGCACCGGTCATTAGCAAGTAAGTATTTGTTACCTTGTCCTCAGAGAGATCCGCACTTTGTGTCTCCATGACAATTTCCTCATCCACCTCTTCATCATCACTAGCCATATTGTTCCCACAATTTGCCAACAATCATCATATCATTGGCAACATTTGAATTACTCACTGATTCATGGGAGTGACAGGGGTACCACTCACCAAATGATTAAGAGTATTTCCTGCAGAGGGATTCCCTGCATCACAGTTAATATCCGATGGAATCTCAACAGTCCCTTCATACTCTTGTTGCACTGCCTCATTTTCACAAATGCTCCTCATGCAAGGCCTCAACATCGTGCAATGTGGTTGGCACCATGAAAATTGCTTGTGCCTCTACACTCACAAGCAGATGACTCTCTAAACATACCTCCTTGCCTTTACTTGAAGGCCGATTAGGATCATTAGTCTCAAGATCATTGATCTCAAGATCATTAACCACCACTGCTTTCATTGGTTTTTGGCACATAATTAGTAATCGTTGCTTAACATGGTTATCAATCTTTTATAAGCAAAGAACAACTTTCTTTCCATCTCGGGCAAATGAGGATTCTTTCTACATTGAGCCACATCATGGCCAATTAGCTGGCAAATATTGCAAAATGCTGGAAGATGTTCATATTCCAAATCCACAAAGAAGTTATAATCATCGCGTTCCACCAAAATCCTGTCAAGAAATTTGCCTCTTAAATCAAGGTCAACCAAGACTCTTGCAAAGTGGCCAAAAGTCTTTTTGCAAGTAGCTTCATCAAGGGCGATTGGAACCCCGATGCCACCTGCAATGGATAGCACTATTTTGGGCCTCCAATATTCTTGCGGCAATCCTAGAATGCGAACCCAGCATTGAGCATGTGTGTGCCTTTAATTCTAGATTTTTCGAGCCAAAATTGCTCCTCAAGCAGCAGGGCCTGCTGTAAATCAGCTTGAGCAATCTTCTCCTGCTCCATTAAGTCATCACAGTAGCCGCAAGCATCAATTCGGGACTGCACCTGATCTACTTTGCTAGCAGCAACATTCACCTTGAGATGCACATCTCCAAAGACAGTTTTGTTCCAGACTCTAAGCCTTGTTTTTAAAGCTTTCAATTTTTGGCAAAGAACATACATTGGGCAACCAACATAAGGCTTTCCCCACTCTTCAGCAACAATGTTCCTACAATCAGGATGACTATCCCACATTTTCATAAATTTGAAAGATGATTTACCAGCAAAAGAGTCTGTCTTTGCAATCAGCAGAATAGGGAAATGATCTGACTTGCTTCTAGTTAAAGTGCTGCAGGAAATTTGAGACCAGCAGTCAAGCCAAAGGTCATTGCAGATAGCCCTGTCCAACCTCTTCTCAGTGTAAGCATTCCCTTTTCTACCATTAGACCAAGTGAATTGGGAGCCTCTAGTCAATATATGAGTCAGGGTATTCAATTCGGTCCAAGCTTGGAATTCCTCAGCAGCCAACTGAGAGGGCCTGCCCGAGCCCCTATGTTCATGAGCACCCATAACAACATTGAAATCTCCAATAAAATACCAAGGGCCAATGTGATCTTGCTGCAATTTAGTCAACTCCAGCCAAAGACTTCTTCTTAAAGTGTAAGAATGACAAGCATAAACAGCAGCAATAAAAACTTGCTTGCTGTTAACAGTGATTGAGCATGAAATATGCTGCCTTGAAACAGAAATAATGTGAGGGTCAAGATGTGAAGAGCAAGCAAACCAAAGGTTTGGAGAGAGTGCTCCCCTATCATTAACAGCCACCACTTTTAGATTAAGCTTCCTCCAAAAACTAGCAGGAAATTTAGAAATATCAATCCAAGGTTCTGAGAGAAAAACAAAGTCAGGTTTATTCATCTTACATAACCTTTTGAGAACCAATCTTGTATCAGGATTAGCAATCCCTCTAGCATTCCAATACAGGATATTCATTTAGCAAAAATTTGTAGGGCCACCTCTCACAAGGGTGTGGTATCTCCGCGGCTTATGAGCCTTCCTACCTTTCTTTTTCATTTTCTTCAACTTAGATTTTGAGATTACTTCAGTGAAATCTGAAGAATGGCACTGGTCATTAGCAAGTAAGTATTTGTTACCTTGTCCTGCAGAGAGATCCAGACTTTGTGTCTCCATGACAATTTCCTCATCCACCTCTTCATCATCACTAGCCATATTGCCCCACAATTTGCCAACAATCATCATATCATTGGCAACATATGAATTACTCGGCTGATTCATGGGAGTGACAGGGGTACCACTCACCAAATGATTAAGAGTATTTCCTGCAGAGGGATTCCCTGCATCACAGTTAATATCCGATGGAATCTCAACAGTCCCTTCATACTCTTGTTGCACTGCCTCATTTTCACAAATGCTCCTCATGCAAGGCCTCAACATCGTGCACATGTGGTTGGCACCATGAAAATTGCTTGTGCCCTCTACACTCACAGCAGGATGACTCTCTAAACATACCTCCTTGCCTTTACTTGAAGGCTGATTAGGATCATTAGTCTCAAGATCATTGATCTCAAAGATCATTAACCACCACTGCTTTCATTGGTTTTTGGCACATAATTAGTAATCAAGTTGCTTAACATGGTTATCAATCTTTTATAAGCAAAGAACAACTTTCTTTCCATCTCGGGCAGCCGAGGATTCTTTCTACATCGAGCCACATCATGGCCAATTAGCCGCAAATATTGCAAAATGTCGAAGATGTTCATATTCCAAATCCACAAAGAAGTTATAATCATCGCGTTCCACCAAAATCCTGTCAAGAAATTTGCCTCTTAAATCAAGGTCAACCAAGACTCTTGCAAAGTGGCCAAAAGTCTTTTTGCAAGTAGCTTCATCAAGGGCGATTGGAACCCCGATGCCACCTGCAATGGATAGCACTATTTTGGGCCTCCAATATTCTTGCGGCAATCCTAGAATGCGAACCCAGCATTGAGCATGTGTGTGCCTTTGCTCGGATGGTTTGAAATCTGGAGTCCAAAGAGAGAGCCGCATAACACCCAGCTTTAGATTCCAGGATCCGGCTGCTAACACCTTCCTGAGATCCTCTTTGAATCGAACGAGAACTCCTGAAACCCTCTGCCTAGAGAGACCATACTCCACCTTCCGATATCTTTCCATTGATCAATCAATTTCGTTTGTAACTCAGCAAACTTCCGCGGCACATCGCCTTTGTTATAGATAAGGCGCCCGTGAAGATTGTTTTTGCATGCTTCTAACCCTGCCAAATATTCATCTTGTGGTATCTTGATCGTTACGGCATTCCCTTTGACGCAAGGTTTTGGCAACTGGCTGAGAGACACATCAAGCTCACCCGAGACAGCTTTGGCAAAAGATTTTGGCTGGTTCTTCTTAGTTTCACTCGAAGATGTGGGGACTGTGGAGGGTGAAAACGAGGCCAAGAAGCCCCACGGGCAAATAGGATTGTTGACGGCCATGAAATTTTCATGCAAACCCTTGTTGACTAAGAAAATGATTGAATTAAATCAAGATGAAATTAAATTTAAGAATTAATATTTAATATTAATTCATGGTTCGAAAATCATCAAAGAACTCTAACGAGGTTTTGTCGTGTTTTGAACCACCGGGTAGTCTTTACCCGCGAATAAAATTTTAAATGAACTCCGATTTTGATGAAAATCGAATCGTACCTCGTTTTAATTATTTTTGAGTGATTGTTATAGTTTTTATTATTTATGAAATAATATTATCACGCGGAGAATTAATTTCTCGCGAATTAATTTTCCAGGATTTTTCCGGCGAGAAATTAATCGGTTTTTCGGTTTTTCGTCGCCGTGTTTTTAGATTCTAAGACTCTAGAATTAGAGGGTACTGATGAGTGATATGAGATTAAATGGATAGACTAGATGATGAGATTAGCATCTCATAAAGTGCTAGGTGTCACCTTTTTATGGGATTTAAATTTCTACACTTTTCTTTAATTATTTGCAACCAAGTAAAATGTTTGTTTTAAAATTATTTTTACTCTTCTCCTTTATTGCCTAATCAGGCGAACCCATCTCCCCATTTTAATATTCCTATTAATTAAATATTTTTATCCCTCCTTTTAGATGGATCAGGCGAGACCCACCTCCACTTTTACTATTTATTCTCATTTGTTTACATGTTTGTTTTTTTTATGTTGGTGAGATAAGAATAAAAGCAAGTTTTGATCTTTTTTTTTTACAGGGCCGCAACCCCCATTTCCTATCCCTCACATTCACTTTTATTTCCATCTTCTTCTCCTTTCATTGCCAGCCGAAGCACCCTCCTCCACCAACACCATCATCAATTTCATTTCTTTTCCAAAACTCCAAGTGTGAGCAAAGTAAAAACAAGCCAAGTTCTCATTTCTTCCTCCCCCTCGGCGAGGCACCCCCTGTTTTTCTCACTTTTATTTCTTTCATCCCTTCTTATTTTGTGTGAAGAAACACCAAGACACAAGCTAGCTTCCATGGCTTCCTTCTTTTCCTTCCATGCGTGATCCACCTCCATTTCTTCAACCTCCATCACTTCCAACTTCTTCTTCTTGATCATTCCTTTCTAACCTTGTAAGTGAGAAAGAAAAATCAACTCTCCCTTGTTTCCTTTGAGCTAGAAACCGTGAGCCTGAAGAAGGGGGATAGGTGATAGTTCTTCCACTTTAATCTCTTGTATTTATGACTTGTTGTGTGTTTAAATTGTGCTTGATTATGATCGATAAGAGAAAGGAAACACATTAGCCCCAAATTTTTGGAAACCCTAACTTAAGGGAAAGAGGGATTTGTGTGATCTCTTGTGAATCTTGTAAATTAATTGGTGTTTCTAGCTAAATTGATGTTGTTATTGTGGTTTTAAATTAATAGTTTAGGATTAAAACTTTGATTGGGTATTGTTTTGATAAAAACTTATTCCTGAGAAAAGGGGATTAGTGGTGTTTATGATTATGATTCATGTAATTAATTGATGTTTCTTGTTTATTAGATGTTATAGTTGCTACTTTAAATATTAGTTTGAATTTGAGGATGGATTGATAAGTTTGTATGAAGCTCTTGTTCTTGAAGAAGTTGTGATTTGTCCTTAGGCTTGATTAATGTTTTGTGTTGGGAAGCAAATTGTTGTTTTAAAAGAAATAAATGATTTGGAATGATGTGATTAGTAGTTTTGGAATTAGAGCAATTTTTTGGGTAATGTATTGATAAAGAACCTATTCTTGAAAATGGATTTGGGTCTTAATGAAGCTTTCTTTTGGGCTATAGTTGTTGTTGTGAAGGAAACTGCATATAAAATGGCATTGAAAACTATTTTGGAAATTGGCATGGGTTTTGGAGTATGTTTTGGATATGTCTTGATGCCTTGAGGTCTTGGAGTATAATTGGGTGATCATCTTGTGAATCATGCAAACTAGCTTGTATTTCTTGCTTCTTGTTAGTTATTATTGCCATTGTAGTTGTTAAAATTGATTTGAATCAAAGATTGAAAGAATTTTATGAAAACCCTTGTTCTTGAAAGAGACTTGATTTAGGATTGGTCTTGATTAGTGTTCTTGTTCTAGGAATTAATTGTTTGGGTTGGTTTAATTGCAAATGGAGTAGTGAAGCATGAGTTAGGATGAGAGTTAGTTTATGTCTTGTGGAAAATTGATTCTTAGAGGATTAGAATGACATGTAACACTTGACTAAGTTGTTTTTATTTTCTTAGCATGGTTTCAATGTTTTTGGGATCTTTGAAAATGGTTTAATTGAAAGAACTCTTTAAGAGCTCTTGTTTTGGAATTGTTTTTGAGTAAGTGAACCATGAAAACTTGTAAATGGGCTTTGAGCATGATTTGTTTTAAAAGGAAAGAGGCTATGGAAATGACACTAGAATGTTGTGAAAAATGTTTTAGAAACATATCTTTGAAGGTGCTTAAGTTAGGTTTGGTGTTGTCTTGATAGTTGATGCTTTGAAATATATTTGAAAAATATCTTGGAACCTATTTGATTTAAATTTCCTTATGTATTTTAATTGTTATATGAAGTTGTTGAAACTTGATGTCTTGATGCTTTGTCATGCAATTAGATGGTTATGGGAATAGGTGTGGCCGAGAGGCCTAAAAAGGGAGTAGGAAAGGAAATAGTGGTTTGTTAATTGTGAAAATGCTTGTATGAATATGTGTCTAGGTTTTAAAATTTATGATTTCTTGCATGATCTTTACCTTGAGGTTCAAGGAAGCTTTTTGGTTTCAAAAACTTTACTTTTCAAATAAGTTAAGGTTTATAAATTGTTATGTGATAAGTTATCTTTCAAAAAGTATTTTGATTTTAAAACCTTATTTATTTTCAAGTAGCTAGGAATTAAATGTTTGAATGAATTTTTGGTTAGGAAAAGGGTTAGGCTTGAGAGCTTAAGTTAGCTAAGAATTGTGCTAAGTTATTTATTTTGATAGGCTTGAGTAAATTCGAGATCGTGCGGCGTAGGATCGAGGAACACGTGGACGTGCAACTTGGGGTTCGGTAAGGGCACTTCTAGACATTCTAGGATTTTATTTTTATGTCCCTGTGTAAGGACAACTTTTAGAGATGCTTAAATTCTTGTTTGACTATTTAAATGTTTATTTAACTACGAAGACATCTGAGAACTTTACGAGTTCGAAGTTAGGGTTTTCGAACCCCTTCGTTTATTGTTGTCGTGCGGTCGAACATATTCCGAGTCATTCGTGGGTGAAAACTTTGTGGTTGGTCTCCTGAACCCAACCCCCCACATTTGTGTACCTCTCTGTCAACTCCATCGAGTTGCAGAGGGACAGATTCCTCGAATTGCGTGTCAAGCATGTAATGTTGTGATATGATTGAGTTATGCATTATTTAATATGAGATTGAATATATCTTTGCCAGTGCGTGTTGCTTGTTGAATTGCGTTTCTTCATGCAGGATTCTGTTATTGCTTAAAATGTCGAATTGCGTTTTCTTCATGTTAAGCATGCTCTCTTTATTTGATATGCGGTCAAGTAATCTGTGAGTCACTCCTTGACTATTGTAAGCGGCGAATTGTTCATCGAGTGAGAGAGCTAGGCGAGTCGTCGTGACGTTTTTGAGCCGTGACCTGGATAACTGAGGGTGCTAGGTCCCCTTTTGTTTACGGGAGATTGACTAGGCGTCGCAGTAGGGGACCGGTCGCTACCTAGGGAGAAGCGAAAGATCCCAAGGCTACTACCGGTATGTCACTGATGGATCCGAGTCTCGCTCAAAAAATTGTCGAGTCGAGAGAAAATGAGTCGTGAGTCGAGTCAAGTCTAGAGTGAGAGAGTTGAGCCACGCTCTGTGAATGATATACATTGTTGTTTGCTTACTGCTTTATGTAATGGTTTATCATGATCTGTTGAGAAGTTGACCATTGCCAGTGGTTCTGTCAATAAATGATTGTAACCCAGATGGATGGAGCAAGCAGAGGATTTGGAACTGCAAGGAGGAGCAGCTGGGGATGGTTGTTTAGCTTTCCACTTGTGTTGTGGTTGCGGAACCTACTAGTAGTCTTGCGAGGAGCTTGTTGTGTCGACCAGCTATAGGACGCTGTAATTTATTTCTGTATTGTAATAAATGTCGATTATGTTTCGAGGCACATGCTGTTATGCATGAGTTGATGTAATAATTGAATGTGGTTATGTGGTGTCTCAAAAAAAATTCCGCCATGTTTCTAAAGTCGCCGCAATACTCTGACATCCATTTTGAGAAAGAAGTTTTGAAAAAAAAAAAATAGAACCACATTTTTGGAAAACGTACAAGGCAGAGTATTTCGCCTTTCGGAAATATGTAAACTTTTGTCAAGATACTGGTTTAGTAGCGTTCCGAAAAACAGGTCGTTACAGACTACGCAAGCATTATCACTAAAGCCAACATCATAACCACTATCGCATAATTGACTTACAATTAGTAGGTTATGCTTCAGGCCATCAACCAATAAGACAATTATCAATAGAAGGTAGGAATTTCTCACCAACTTTTCCACTTCCAATGATTTTACCTTTTTGGTTTCCTCCGAAACCTACTGTTGCACTTTCTTTAAGTTGGAGTTCTTGGAACATACGCCTTTCTTCCGTCATGTGACGTGAGCATCCACTGTCCAAGTACCAGGACTGGTGTTGTAACTTTGTTGCTAAGCAGATCTGTAACATATACAATTTTGTCCTTAGGTACCCAAATCTTTTTGGGTCCTTTTTTGTTAGTTCTAGAAGGAAACTTTTCCTTCTTATTTTTCAATTCATAACAAGTAATTCTAATGTGTCCTTTCTTATTGCAAAAGGTACAAAGCAGACAGTCACTATAATTGTTGGTATCTTTGGTTTTCAAATTTGTGTTTTGAAAAGTGGGTTCCTCTGGTTTGTAACAAAGACCTTTTTTTACCATTTTGGCTTACACCCCAAATCATATATGCTTGTTTGCTTCGCGTAACACATTCAGCAAGGAATTTTTGAAATCCCTCTTCATATTTTGAAGAGTTGCATTCAACCTTTTCCTCAGTCTTAGAGCTGTCATTCACCAAACGATGATTTTCAGCTTTGAGCTTCTCATTCTCCTCATTAAGTATTTTAAATTCTTTTAAAAGTTTTGAGAATTTCTTTTTCAAAGCTTTATACTCAGTGTTGAGTTTAGAAGACTCATCTAATAGTTCATCAAAAGCTATTTCAATATCAGAAGATGGATTAGAATCTACCTCTTCATCTTCTTCTTCACTGTTTGACCTATGGTAGCCATTAGAGCCATGTTTGCGTGTTCGTCATCATCATCAGATGAAGATGAATCAGAATTATCCCATGTTGCCATGAGACCTTTCTTTTTCTTGCTTTTAAAACCACATTTCCTTGGTTTCTCAAGTTGTGGACTTTCAGACTTGAAATGTCCTGGCTTTTTGCACTCGTAGCAAGTAACTTGGCTTTTGTCCTTGTAGTCCTTCTTATCCCTTGAGTCTTGCCTTTCCCTTGAGTCCTTTTTGTGGAACTGCTTTCTGAACCTTCCTTTATTTTTCCACATACGTTGAATTTTCCTTGATATTAAGAAAATTTCTTCGTTTGTGTCTCCATCGCTCTCATCAGACGATGCTTCGTGTATTTCAAGTTCAGCTTGTAGAGCTTTGGAGGAAAATGCTTTGTTTGTATATTTCAAAGCAATAGACTTTGATTTCTTGGGAGGTTCTTCTTCATCTAGCTCAAGCTCATGAGCTCTCAAGGAACTAAGAAGATCTTTAAGTCGCAAGACATTCAGGTCCTTTGCTTCCTGAATAGCAATGACCTTAGGTCTCCACTTCTTTGGCAGACTTCTTAAGATTTTCTTAACATGATCAGCAGTGGTATAGCTTTTCTTAAGAACCTTTAGACCATGAACTAGTGTTTGGAATCTTTCAAACATAGTTTCAATGCTTTCACCCTCTTCCATTTTGAAGAGTTCATATTGTCAAACCAAGATATTAGCTTTGGTTTCCTGCACTTGGGAAGTACCCTCATAAGCCAAGGCCAACGAGTCCCAAATTTCCTTAGCGATATCATTTTTTCCGAATTTCTCGTATTCCTTCTCAGAGATAGCACAGATAAGGAAATATCTTACTTTTGTTGGAACCTAAACGATTGAGAAGTTTAGACCCTCATTGATTTTGATGATAACAAAGTATTTTTCAAGAGAACAATTTATCTTCTAACATATCTTTGAGTGTACAGGTATCAAAACTTCATATATATGTACAAAACACTCAAAGAAGAAGAAGAAATTTACAAAAGAATTGAATACAATCCACTAGTGTCAGCATCCGAACTCACTCCAGCATCTTGCTAACAGGAAGCGTCTAGTAGTGTTACTCTTTGACACGTGGAATACTCAATTGCTGCGAGCGTCCATCCTCTGTTCTGAGCGAGCGTCTGATCTCTTTAATGAAGCACGTGATGATCACGTTTTTGCTCTTAGCCTCAGATTATTGTGGAACGGAATTCGAATTTGATTTTATGCGCTCATTTTGATGTACGAGGAAGCAAAGGTGACACCTTTAGCATAAGACAAAAATCGTACAAGGCAATTGCAAATTACAGATAGTACGAAAACGGTAATGTGTACTATTCTGATATTCTCTGGAAAGGAAGCAAATGACTACATTTCAAATTACCTCACTCAATGGAAAGGAGATATTTTTACTGCAACGATAATACCCTTGAAGACTCCTATAAATACCCCAAGGTATTCATTGAAGAGCAGTTGGAAAAACTGTGAAGAAACTTCATTCCAAAAGCAATATTACTCAAGTGAGCAATCAAGTTTCGTGCCAAGTTTCTAGTCTACACAGAACTGAACTCAGCGTCTTATACTTTCCTTTAGAAAGCCATTCTGTTTTGAGCTTAATCTTTTCATCCTCTCTGTGAGAGATATTTTGATTGTATTCAAAAGTATAATCTCTTTTGTAAACTGTATTTAGCCTAGTTAAGGCTTTGTTCCTCAAAGCGGTCGATCAGACCGAAGTCGTTTTGAGAAGTTGAGAGTATTGTCAAGTTTGTGACAGAAGAATACTCTTGAGGAAAATTGTAATCAATTGATTATAGTGAAAAATCATTCAGGAACGAAAGGACTAGACGTAGCTACCAGTTGGTGGTATAAATCTCTGCGTCTCATCCTTTACTGCTTTATATTTATCTTTACCTTGCTCAGTAAAACAAGTTTTCATAAGCTGTTTAATTTCTGCATCCGGTTTAATTCTCTGCATCTGATATACAAACAGTTTTGAAAAATCTGTGTTGAAGTGTTTTTTACGTATAGTTTACGAAAAGTTTTTAACACAATTCAACCCCCCTTCTTGTGTTCACGTTCAGTTGGTACCGGAGCTCGGCCTCTTGGTTGAGCACTTAACTGTGTTAAGAGGAAAGATCCTATACTGTGAACATGTCTACTGAAGGTGGTCATATGAACCGTCCTCCTCTATTCGATGGAGAAAAATTTGATTACTGGAAAGATAAGATAAAAGCTTTCTTTGAGACACAACAACTTGAGTTGTGGGATATAGTTCAAAGTGGTTACATTCCTCCCACTAATCCTCGTGGTGTTGCTATAGCCAAAAAAGATTGGAATGATGAGCAGAAAAGGAGATATCAAATCAATCAAAAGGCTAGATTCATTCTTATCTGTGCTATGATAGAAAAAGAATATGATAAATGTGGCAAATTTGATACTGCCAAAGAAATCTGGGACTCACTCGTTTTATCTTACGAAGGCTCTGCTCAAGTAAGAGAAACCAAAGCTAGCATGTTGGTTCGCCAATACGAGTTGTTCAAAATGGAAGATGGTGAAAGCATTGAAACTATGTTTGGAAGATTCCAAACATTTGTTCATGGGTTGTAGGCCCTTGGAAAAAGTTACACTACACTTGACCATGTTAGAAGGATCTTAAGAAGCTTGACTAAGCAGTGGAGACCCAAGGTCACTGCTATTCAGAAAGCAAAAGATCTAAATGTCCTACGACTTGAAGATCTTATGAGTTCGTTGAAAGCTCATGAACTTGAGCTAAACGAAGAAGAACCTGTCAAAAAGGGCAAATCTATTGCTTTGAAAGTCGCTCAACATAAAGCTACTTCTTCCAAAGCTCTTCAGGCTGAAGAAAAAGAATCAGAAGATGAAGCTTCAGAAGGAGATGTTGACACATCAGAAGATGAGCTCGCGTTTATATCCAGGAAGATACAAAGAATGTAGAAGAAGAGAAACTTCAGGAGGAAGTTTCAGAAGAAAGATACTAAGGAAAAGAAGGAAAGCAAGGACAAGGCTCAAGTCATTTGCTATGAATGTAAAAAGTCTGGACATTTCAAGTCCGAATGTCCTTATCTTAACGAGAAGCCCACAAGAAGTTCTTTCAAGAAAAAGAAGAAGAGCCTCATGGCTACATGGGAAGATCTAGATTTATCCTCATCTGAGGAAGATAATGAAGTAGAAGCAAATCTCGCTCTCATGACAGACACTGACCTTGATTCAGAAGAAGTTGAAGAGGTAATAGTATATGATTCCTACTCTGAACTTCAACTTGCATTCGATGATCTTCTTAAGGACTCTGCCACTCTCTCTGTTGAGTATAAGAATTTTGAAAAAGAAATTTTCAAAATTATCACAAGACTTTCAAGCTTTAAACAAAGAAAAATATGTACTAAATAAAGAGAACCAGAAGCTGAAAACTGAAAATCAGCATCTGATGGATAACCAGCGTCTGACCGCTAACAAGCAACCAGAAGCTGAGAGCTCTCAAACTGAAAGCTCTAAAGTTACAGGCAATCCTAAATGCAAATCAAATGATTATGAATATGCTTTTCAAAAGTTTCTTGCAGAGAGTGTAACTTGAAGCAAGCAAGCTTCAATGATTTGGGGCGTCAGTAAAACGATAACTCATGGTCTTGGTTATATATCAGATGAACCTCTTTTAGAAAATGATTCAGCATCTGATAAATCCAATAATCATAGTAAATGTTTGCATTGTACTTACTGCAATAAACCTGGTCATTTGAAAAGTGCATGTACTGTTTTTAAAATTGTGAAGGATAAGCTTCCTTCAAGAACTAACAAGAAAGGACCCAAAAAGATATGGGTACCTAAAGATAAAATAGTCTATGTTTCAGACATGCTTAGCAACAAAGTCAACACACCCATCTTGGTACTTAGACAGTGGATGCTCGCGTCACATGACGGGAGAAAAGCATATGTTCCAAGAACTAAGGCCTAAAGAAGCTGGATTCGTTGGTTTCGGAGGAAACCAGAAAGGTAAAATAGTTGGAATTGGTCGCATTGGTAAAGGCTCTCTTCCCTCTATTGATAATGTACTATATGTTGAAGGACTTAAACTTAACTTATTGAGCATAAGTCAATTATGTGACAATGGTTATGAAGTCATCTTTACAGAAACTGGATGTCTAGTAAAAAGCAAGGAAGATGGCTCTACTTTCTTTACTGCTAAGAGGAAACAAAATATTTACAAAATTGATCTCTCTGAACTTGCAAAACAAGATGTCAAGTGTCTCATGTCTGTTGACGAAGAACAATGGATTTGGCACAAGAGATTGGGTCATGCCAATTTGAGATTAATCTTAAAATTAACAAGCACAATCTTGTTAGAGGCTTACCAAATCTTAAGTATCAATCCGATGCTCTCTGTGAGGCATGTCAAAGAGGAAAACAAGTTAAAACTTCTTTTCATTCAAAAAATGTTGTTTCAACCTCTAGACCACTTGAGCTTTTGCATCTTGATCTTTTTGGTCCAACAAGGACAGCCTCTTTAACTGGAAAGAAATATGGGTTAGTCATTGTTGATGATTTTACTAGATGGACATGGGTTAGATTCCTTGCTCACAAAGATTTGTCATACAAGGTATTTACTGTATTCTGTAAAACAGTTCAAAATGAAAAAGGAATTTGTATTTCTTCTATTAGAAGTGATCATGGGGGAGAATTTGAAAATGAAAGCTTTCAAAAATTTTGTGATGATAACGGCATCTCCCACAATTTCTCCTCTCTTAGAACACCTCAACAAAATGCTGTTCTAGAAAGGAAGAATAGGTCCCTCCATGTAACACCTGAGGACGAGATCGACATCGTATTAGGACGACATATCGAGACCTCGACCAAGACCTTGTGTCGAGATCCCGTGACTAGATCGTTTGCCGAGATCATTTGTCGAGCTGATGAGACCACGCGGCACTAGCCGAAATGAGGAGGTCGCGTGTCGAGTTGATGAAGTCGCGTACCGAGCTGATGAGGACGCATGTCGAGCTGATTAGACCGCGTTCACGAACTCGTGTTAGAACCTTGTACGTTTGCACGAGCACCCTAGTCGACATCGTGTCGAGATGACACCTCGTATTCTTTCGAACGTTATTCAGCGCTATTATTATATTGTTTGTAATTATTACATTGTCGGCTTGCCGTTGACCGACAGAGTAGAAGGTAATTATGAGAGGAACGATTAAACGGGTAGATGATTGATGGGATTGGCATCTTATAGCTGGAGTTACGATTATGCCCTTCCAGCTGTATTCACGATCGGTTTTCCCTCAACCCCTCATTTCTCTTTTCTTCTTTCTTCTTCCTTCCTTCTGCTCTGTGTTTCGTTGTTTTCTTCAAAAACTTCCATCGACGAAACCGTGAGTTCCATCGAGATTCTGCACAAGCTTTCTTCATCAACCTTGTTCATCATCATCTTCTTCGACCTATATCTCGCCTGGCTCGATCACCGCTGAGGTATGAAAAACAGATTTTTATCTTCTTCGCGTACTCTTGTTTAGCGCTATTTCTTCTTCCATTTTTAGCCAGTTTTATGCTTCCAAATCATGTCAAACTGATGGGTTTTCTTCTTCACAATATTACCTATCTTTCTAACCGATTAATTGGGCTTGTAAAACAAATTTCTTCCTCTGTTTTTCTCGCACCCAGCGCCCGTAAACCTTCATTTTTGGTTTATTTCGATTTCTTGTTTTCGTTCGTTGCTTCTGGTTGATGTTGTTGTCGATCTATCTGTTGAAGCATCAGATAACCTTTTTCATGAACTTTTGATCGAAATTCCTAACTTTGTGTTAGAGGAAAAATATCTTTCAGTTCTTGAGTTTTATATTTTTCTGGGTTGTGGTTAAGTTTGGGATGAGAGCTAGATGTATTAGAACCCATGGATCGATCTGAGTTATGTTTGTTTTAGGAAGTCTGATTCCCGAGATCGAGTGATTTCCGAATCAAGGTGTACGGGAAAGCGAATCCAAGGACGTGGAAGCAATGAATCCGTGATCGAGAATCAGATGTGTCGAGGTCGACCGAGAAGCGTGCGTGTCGAGGTCGATTGAGGGACGATGCGATGTCGAAGTCGTTGTCGAGCTCGTTGAAGACAGCCGTGTCGAGATCGAGTAAGAGAAGTCGTTGTCGAGCTCTTTGAAGACAGCTGTGTCGAGGTCGTTGTCGAGCAGCATTAACTTGGAGTTCGGTAAGGGCAACTCCTAGATATCTCTAAGGCTTTATTTTATAAGTCCTTAAGTAAGGGCGCTTCACATTAATATTTTCGTAGTATGCTAGCGTCAGGGCATTTCATATTCTACGTGGTTATGTTATTGTGTATGGATTTCCTGATTTGTGTCGAGCCTGAAATGTTGTGATATGATTGAGTTTTTGCATGTATTTAATATGTGATTGAATATATGTCGTGAATTGTGTATTGCATGTTGAATTGCGTTTCTTCATGTCGAGCTTGCTCTTTTATTTGACATGCGGTTGAATATCTTGTGTTTAACTCTTTGAATATCGTATGCGGGGAATTGTTCATCGAGTGAGCGAGCTAGGTGAGTCGTATGACGTTTTTGAGCCGTGACCCGGATAACTGAGGGTGCTAGGTCCCCTTTTTGTTTACGGGAGATTGACTAGACGTCGCCACGCTATGGGACCTGAGTTGACTGTCCTAGGGAGAGCGAGGATCCCAAGGCTTCGGCTGGACTTTCCGACATACGGTACGGCGTGTGCATTCCGGAAAATTATCGAGTCGAGAGAAAATGGATTTGCGAGTTGTGTCGAGTTTAGAGTGAGATGGTCGAGTCACGTCGGTGAATGTTATACTTTGCTGTTTGCTTATTTCTTTATGTCGAGCTTATCTTGAATTGTTGAGAAGTTGACCCTTTCCCGTGGTGCCTTCAATCCATGACGGTTACCCAGGCGATGTCGAGGGCGCTGGGAACTCGACAGTAGATGATGCCGAGGAGGAGCTCGACGAGGACCCGGGTGACGACCTCTATCTGTCGTGATTGTTGTTTGTTGGATGTTTGTTTTTCTGAGGACTGTACTTCGTTTTTCTTTTATGTTCGAGGTCGTGACCAGTTTGGGCAGTGTGTTTTATTGTTTCAGGGTAGACTGGTGGTCTTACTTTTGGAGCAGCCCCCTGCGTGGGAGTCTGGAAGTACCCCAGGTATGATTGCTCTTTTGAAGTCGCTGCATCCTTAGGTGTGTTTTCTTTGCACATTTGCTACTCTGTATTTTGTATACATTATTATTTCGAGTGATATATATATGTATGTTATGCATGTATGTTTTATTAGAATTTAAGTCTTGTGTCTTAGTTGCACCATGTTTCAAAAGTCATAATTACTCTGATGTGCACGAGTTGGTTTTATAAAAAAAAATATATATCGTATTTTTAAAAGGCACAAGAGTTTTGTTTTTAAAACCCATCTCATATAGGTTTATGTTGAGCTTGGTGTGTTGAGCTCGGTAACTCGAGCTCGGTATATTGAGCTCGGTAGCGGTCCGGAAACAGGTCGTTACATTCCAAGAAATGGCCAGGACCATGATCAATGAGGCTAACATTGCAAAACATTTTTGGGCAGAAGCAGTAAACACAGCTTGTTACATTCAAAGTAGAATTTCTATTAGACCTATTTTGAAGAAGACTCCATATGAACTGTGGAAAGGAAGGAAACCAAACATATCATATTTTCATTCATTTAGTTGTACGTGTTACATTTTAAATACTAAGGATCAACCTGGTAAGTTTGATTCAAAAGCTGACAAAGGAATCTTTTTGGGATATTCTGAAAGATCTAAAGCTTTTAGAATATACAATAAAGAAACTATGACAGTGGAAGAATCCATTCATGTCAAATTTGATGACAAGAAGCCTGACACAGCCATGTCAGAGCTAGATGAATTATTTTTAGAATTAAATATAGGTAATACTACAAATAGTGAACCTACATCTTCATCGTCCGGTGGTGACCAGGCACAAGAATCTTCAGAAACTGAATTCAGAAAGAGCTGGAAGTACAAAGCCAATCATCCTAAAGATCAAATCATAAGAAAACCTGGAGATAGTGTAAGAACCAGATCCTCTTTTAAAGAGCATGCAAATATGACACTACTCTAAAAAATGGAACCTAAAACGATTGATCAAGCATTGGAAGATGAAGGTTGGATTCTGGCCATGCAAGAAGAATTGAATCAGTTCCAAAGAAATGATATATGAAAGCTAGTTACTCTACCAGAAGATAAGCAAGCTATTGGTACTAAATGGGTATTTAGAAACAAGCTTGATGAAGATGGAAAGGTTGTGAGAAACAAGGCAAGATTGGTTGCTCAAGGTTACTCACTGGAAGAAGGTATTGATTTTACTAAAACATTTGCACCTGTTGCAAGGTTAGAAGCTATACGCATTTTGCTTTCATTTGCTGCACATCATGATATAATTCTTTATCAAATGGATGTGAAAAGTGCTTTCTTGAATGGTTTTATAACTGAGGAAGTCTTTGTAAAACAACCACCTGGATTCGAAGACATTGAATTTCCAGAACATGCCTTCAAGCTTAAAAAGGCCCTGTATGGTCTTAAGCAAGCTCCCAGAGCTTGGTATGAAAGACTGAGTACATTTTTGATGAAAAATGGCTTTACCAGAGGTCTAGTAGACACTACTCTTTTTAGAAAAACATCAAACAAGTACTTTATAATTGTTCAAATATATGTTGATGACATTATTTTTGGAGCTACTAATGAAAGCCTTTGCAAAAAAATTTCTAAGCTAATGCAGGCTGAATTCGAGATGAGCATGACGGGTGAACTAAAGTTCTTCTTTGGAATTCAAATCAAACAATGCAATGATGGTATTTATATACATCAAAGCAAATATATCAAGGAATTGCTAAAGAAATTCAAAATGGTGGATTGCAAACCTATGTGTACTCCTATGCATCCCACATGCATTCTTGGTAAAGATAAAACTGGTAAAAAGGTAGATCAGAAGATGTACAGAGGTATGATTGGATCTCTACTTTATCTTACAGCTTCAAGACCTGATATTATGTTCAGCGTCTGTCTGTGTGCTAGATTTCAATCAGATCCTAGAGAATCACACTTGAGTGCTGTTAAAAGAATCTTTAGATATTTGCAAGGATCTACTAATCTTGGTTTGCTTTATAAGAAATCAAAAGATTACAAGTTAGTAGGTTTCTGTGATGCTGACTTTGCTGGAGACCGAATTGAAAGAAAAAGCACAAGTGGAGGCTGCCAATTCCTTGGAGCAAATCTTGTGTCTTGGTCAAGCAAAAGGCAAAGCACGATTGCACTCTCAAAGCAGAAGCTGAATTTATTTCAGCAGCAAGTTGCAGCTCTCAACTTCTATGGATGAAATATCAACTTGAAGACTATCTGATAAAAGAGAGTAACATTCCTATCTTTTGTGATAATACTTCTGTAATCTGTCTTACTAAAAATCCCATATTGCATTCACGAGCCAAGCACATTGAGATTAAGCATCATTTTATAAGAGACTATGTTCAGAAGGGTATTCTCGAAATAAAATTTGTAGACACTGATCATCAGTGGGCTGACATATTTACAAAACCCCTTACTGAAGATAGATTCAATTTTATAAAAAGAAATTTAAATTTTCATCTTATAGAAGAATGATTAATCTCAGCGTCAGATGATATGCATCATCTCAGCATCTGGTATGACATAAGCATGTATACGTATAAGCATTCTATTTGTCATGTGCATCATAACTCAACGTCTGGTGAATCGGTTGCGTGCGTCCGAGCGCGCACACACGTGTCACACGTGTTAAGGACTTAAGCGTCTCATCACATCTACTGAGTCATAATTATTTATGTCTTTCGATAAAATCTTTTTACTTGATCTTACTTTTCTTTTGGCGTCTTCATTTAATAAAAAGGTGAATCTTCATTTTCTTTTCTTTTTTGATTTAATTTTTGTGGAAATACGAAGCGATTTTTTGAAAAAGGATTGTACCATTTTCTATCAACTTTCCCACTACTCCACATTTTTCGCTCCATCACTTCACTCTGCATCTACTTGCAAAACTGTTCTCTCTCTCTCTCTCTCTGCGTGTGATTTCGAACCCTAAAACCTCCATTACCCTCTCTGCAACTGCTACCATGGCTGATAGAAAGGTTGGACAATACACTGCTGCCTTCGATGTCTTCTCAGAAGCAAAACTCATGAATGAGAACAGGATTGATTTTGAGAACTTCAAGCTATATGGTTTTGATTTTGAAGAAGGTTTGGAGAAACTAGGCTGGAAAAATTACTTCATCTGGGAACCAGTCGACGTACTAAACTATGCTATAAAGGAGTTCTGGGGGAACGCTTACCTACTTCCGGGAGAAATTATAGAAGGACACATCAAAGGCTTCAAGCTACGCTTCACCATCAACTCTATTGCTCAGACCATTAAGTGCCCCTGTGAAGGAATCAGTTACCATGCTAACTGGGCTGACGCTTACAAAGGAATGGAAAACGTCAACGAAGCCCTGTTTGAAAACTATCGTGAGTTGAAGAAGAAGAACATAACTCCCACAGCCAAAGACTTGAAAAGCCACTACAGAGTACTGCACAAAATCATTGCTAAGAGCGTGATTCTAAAGACTGGCTCAAGCGACATAGTGAACTACGAGCAAAAGTTCATTATGAGAAACCACATGGATGGGATGAAAATCAATCTGCCAATGTTGATTATCAATAATCTGATAAATGCTCTTGTCTTCTCAAGGAAGAGTGTCGATAAAAAGAATATCATCAAGGTTATCCCTTATGGAGTTCTTCTCTCCATAATGATGATTAAAGATGGTGTTGTGAGAAAGCTGGATGACTCTACCAACACAGAAGAAAAAGAAAAATACTTTGGTGTTAGCGCTGTTGTTCGTCCGGAAGTTTTCGGAGTCAACAGTCTAGTCAGAATGCAGCTGATAACTAGCTCTATGATAAAGAAGGTGAAATTAGAGCAACAGGAAGGAGAAGCTGAAAAGAAAACCACCAGAAGCTCAATGGCTGGTGTGAAGAGACCTGCTGAATCTCCTTTAAGGGAGACCAGAAGAATGAAACAGAAGGTGGCTCCTGCACCTACTGTTGAGGAACCAGAAGATGAGAATAGAATTCCCATCAGAAAGGTCCTGGAGAAAAAGAATAAGCCAGCAGCTGAAAAAGATGCTTCAGCGTCCGGTCAAGGGAAGCAAGTCCCTCCTCCTTCTCCTTCCGTTGTTGCCCCTAGAGGAACAAAAAGAAGGTTGGTTAAGTCTTCTGAGCTTAACCCAAAGGTACTCGACTTTGCTGCTGATGAGCCAGTATCTATCTTCGATTCTCATGATGTTATTCTTGCACCCCCATTGTCTATTTCACAACCTCAAACTCAAACACAAACCAAGAAAACCAGAATGAGCCTCCGACAAACCTCTACCCTCTCAAAACCTACCCAACCACCATCCAATACACTCAATCTTGACCTACCACAAAATTCCTCAAATACCTCACTTACCACATACATTTCCAAACTTCACTCTCACCCCTTTAACCTCTTATTCAAAGTACCTCCCATTAATCCTTTCAAACCCTACACACCTAAAACCTATACAATCACCAAAACCACTCCCACTTCACTCACCATTACCCATAAACCTACAGACTTTGGTGGAAGGAAGAATGTCTCATGTATTAACAGACCTCGGTTTGTTAAGTATGAGTCATATCACAGTATCTACAATCGTCCCTCGACATGGCAATTGAAAACCTTCACCTCTGGAGTTGCCAGACTGGAGATTGCCTCTCCAATGACTGCTACCTTCAAGGATGGAGAAGACCATTTTCAGATGTCATTCAAAGGAAGATTGAGACCAGAACCTGGTAGCAGAGCAATCCCTTTCTCTATTGACCTTCCTAAATCCCTACCACAAACTGAACCTCTCACACTGGAGGAGTGTGGAAGATGGATTACAGATGAAGAAGCTGCCTTCATGGCACACTGTCTTGAGATGAAGAAAATTGAAGTTATCAGACAATTCAGGGATCCTTCTTCTGTATCCGTAAAGATTGTACCAGACAGACAAAGGTGGCTACCTTGGTCTATCCCTGGGAAAAGGAAAGAACCTGCTCCTGGCAAGCTACCATTCAGCAAGATCGGGCTCATAGAGTATGAGAAGGCTCCCAAGAAATATAATCTTAATGAATTCTCTAAGCTTTTAATTGCCAAGATCACTGAGGATCATGCCAGAAGGTTTTACCTTAGTTCTCTGAAGGAAGATGAATGGAGAACTGGCTCCTCAAACTGCTGAAATGCCGAGAAAGCCACAATTCCAATAGTTGGCACTATCAGCAGAGTTACTGACACCAATCTGGGAACAATCTACTTTGATGATACGTTCAGGTGTTCAGTAATCAGGCCACTTGACTGCATGAAGACATATGTCTAATGGGCTGCTGTGACCAAGCACTTTGACATTGGATTTACTTGGAGTCAATGGTCGGAGTCTTGGAAAGACAAAGCTATGTTACCATGCCTTGTCCCCCTAGTGCTTACAGAAGATGACAGGGAAAATCTGAGAAGAATATACTTAGCAGAAAATGAAGGTCTCTCTTTCGTTTTTGAAGCTTTGAGTGCCTTCATCAGAAGAATATGGGGAGAAAAAGTTGGAAACAAGTTTGATGCTTTCACTGCTGATGTGCTTCTGCATAGGGAAACTATCTTCATGGATTTGCTGTATCCAGAAGAGGTGGAGAAAAGAAGGAGAATTCAGGCAGAATCTGAGCAGAGGAAACTTGGAAGTCTCATCAAATGGTTTATACCAAATGAAGCGTTCTTTCAAAAGGCTCAACAAAAGAAGGAACTGAGACTGAAGCTCTCCAACTGGGTGCTAGCAGAGCATCAGAAGATGAAACATGCACGTAATCGGTCGGACCTTCTACTTCTACTCCTACAGTTGAAATGGTCACCATTCCTAAAGCAGAGTTTGAAGAAATGAAGGCCACTAACCTGAAAGTCACTCAGCTGGAGAATGCACTGAAGCTATTATATGAACGTCTCAACATTCCTCCACCACCTCCACCAAACCCTTAAAAAAAAATTTTGTTTTTTTTTTGTGATATAAAATTTTTTGGTACTCTTATATATATATATATATTCATTGTTTTTACTCTGATTATCTGTTTATATATATTCAAATTTTTCTAAGTGCTTTACACTCATTTTGTCTGATGACAAAAGGGGGAGTAAAAGAAAGGTTTGATGAACACGTGAAAGTCTGATTAACAAATTCACCGTCCGATGAATACACTAAAACTGAAAGTATCATGCATATCATTTCATACATAGCATTTGTGTGGTTTATTCATTGCTCTAATATCTATTATTGCGTTGATATTCATTGACCCAGTACTCTAATAATGATCAATAAAATTTGTACAATGAAAATCTTTTTCATAAAATGAAAATCAGCATCCGATCTCACTTTGTTAAATATATGCTCTGATACATCTATGTATTTTTGCGATCACTTAAATGAATTTGCTTATCAACAATCGCCTTAATACCTTAATCGTTCTTATATATCTAAATTGTTAAATTCAGGGGGAGACCCTTGATATTATTTTTGAAATTAAATTGTTCATCAACCTTGGATATTTGTCATCATCAAAAATGGGGAGATTGTTGGAACCTAAACGATTGAGAAGTTTAGACCCTAATTGATTTTGATGATAACAAAGTATTTTTCAAGAAAACAATTTATCTTCTAACATATCTTTGAGTGTACAGGTATCAAAACTTCATATATATATATATATATATATATATATATATATATGTACAAAACACTCAAGGAAGAAGAAGAAATTTACAAAAGAATTGAATACAATCCACTAGTGTCAGCATCCGAACTCACTCCAGCGTCTTGCTAACAGCAAGCGTCTAATAGTGTTACTCTTTGACACGTGGAATACTCAATTGCTGCGAGCGTCCGTCCTCTGTTCTGAACGAGCGTCTGATCTCTTTAATGAAGCACGTGATGATCACGTTTTTGTTCTTAGCCTCAGATTATTGTGGAACGGAATTCGAATTTGATTTTATGCGCTCATTTTGATGTACGAGGAAATAAAGGTGACACCTTTAGCATAAGACAAAAATCGTACAAGGCAATTGCAAATTACAGATAGTACGAAAACGGTAATGTGTACTATTCTGATATTCTCTGGAAAGGAAGAAAAAGACTACATTTCAAATTACCTCACACAATGGAAAGGAGATATTTTTACTGCAACGGTAATACCCTTGAAGACTCCTATAAATACCCCAAGGTATTCATTGAAAAGCAGTTGAAAAACTGTGAAGAAACTTCATTCCAAAAGCAATATTACTCAAGTGAGCAATCAAGTTTCGTGCCAAGTTTCTGGTCTACACAGAACTGAACTCAGCGTCTTATACTTTCTTTTAGAAAGTCATTCTGTTTTGAGCTTAATCTTTTCATCCTCTCTGTGAGAGATATTTTGATTGTATTCAAAAGTATAATCTTTTTTGTAAACTGTATTTAGCCTAGTTAAGGCTTTGTTCCTCAAAGGCTCGACTGCACTGAGTCGTTTTGAGAAGTTGAGAGTATTGTCAAGTTTGTGACAGAAGAATACTCTTGAGGAAAATTGTAATCAGTTGATTATAGTGAAAAATCCTTCAGGAACGAAGGGACTAGACGTAGCTACCAGTTGGTGGTGAACTAGTATAAATCTCTGCGTCTCATCCTTTACTGCTTTACATTTATCTTTACCTTGCTCAGTAAAACAAGTTTTCATAAGCTGTTTAATTTCTGCATCCGGTTTAATTCTCTGCATCTGATATACAAACAGTTTTGAAAAACCTGTGTTGAAGTGTTTTTTACGTATAGTTTGCGAAAAGTTTTTAACACAATTCAACCCCCCTTCTTGTGTTCACATTCAACTTTCTGATGTAGTTAATAAGCTTTCTTATGCGCTTCTGTCCATTTATCCCTAGGAATGGGATTTTCTTTGGAATCAACTGGTTCAGTGTATTATTTTTGAACCATATCTCAGAGTTCGAGTTATTGAGACTCGAAGAAGGATTTAACTTTATCTTTCCAGTAGTCGAAGTTTGTTCCAGTGAACAAAGGAGGACGGTTAACGTGACCACCGGCTTCGTTCCTTGCCATGAATAGAGAATAAGATATTTTCCTCTTAGACTGTTAAATGCTCAACCAAGAGGCTGAGCTCTGGTACCAATTAAACGTGGCAAAAACACAAGAAAGGGAGTTTGAATTGGGTTTTAGAAACTTTTCTTAAAACTTGTGTGTTTATGAAAACCTTTTTCAAAACAACTAGTTAATGAAATAAGGCAGTGTGTAAGTAAAAAGAAGAGAGAAGAGGGTGACACAATGATTTATACTAGTTCAGTATCACTTGATAGATGCGTCTAGTCCCTTCACTCACTTGAAGGATTTCTCCACTATAATCAACCTGATTACACTTGAGAGTATAATACTGCCAAACTGGCTACACTCACAACTTCTTAGAACGACTTAGTACAGTCAAGCCTCTAAGGAATACATCCACTACTGGGCTAAATACAATGTTCAAAAATGTTTTGAAGTAATATCAAATAACTCTCATAGAGAGGATATACAATGAAAAACTTAAGCACAATGAATAACTTTCAAACTGAAAGAATAAAAATGAATAAGTGCTTTGTTCAATGTGATCTCAGATATTTGGAATGATTCTTGGTTGCTCACTTTTTATCACAGCGTTAAGCTACATCAGTGGATGAAGTAAGGTATATATAGCTAGGTTTATGAATAGTACCGTTGAGATCTAACAGCTCTTTTCACCTAGGTCAAAAGACTTCAGATCCCCTTTTTGTGGCTTTAGCAAGTCACGTCGTTTTCCACTCTACTCAAAGCATACTAACACAGCAGACAGAATCAGAGTGTTTGTCTCTTGTGAGGTTTTTGAATATTAGACCCTTTGAGAGCAAGTTTCCTGATGATTATATTCGTTGACATTTCCTTTGGCCTTTGATACCTCGTACATGTAAAATGCTTCATTAATGAGATCTCTTAAATACGTGAGGTAGCCTTAAATAAGCTTCAGTCTGTTTCCTATCAGAGCTGCACTGTTCATCAGAGTGAGCTCGAAACAGAGGCAACTTCTTTAGCGTAGAATTCATTTTCCTTTCATATAACAGAGAGTTTTGTAGAATTACATGAGGGTTTCCATAGAGTGGTCTAACCATAGTCTGTTGTATGCGTTGACTGAAGACCAAAGCATTGACCAATCAGAATGTGGTCTCAATAGAGTGTTGTCTACCAGAGGGTTGACTAATCAAATAGAGTTGACCAAGTCAAGAGCTAGTCTTGCCAGAGCTTGGTATACCAACAGAGTTGACTAAGTCATGTATGGTCTCACCAGTGCGTGGGCCACCAACAGAGTTGACCAACTTCGGGGCAAGGCTTTCACATCGTGTCAGCATCAAAACAGAGGATCAAAGCCAGACTTAGATGTGTGAAATTCAAGATTTCACTTAGTCTTCTAAGATATCTTCTTCTGATGAATAGTGATTTCTGCACACTAACAAACACATCAGAGAATAAATTGTTCTCTTAATCATTTGTTATCATCAAAACAATTAAGGGTCATTGTTTCTGAATCCACTTGATTTCAACAACAATAACGGAAAAGTGTACTATTCTGATATTTTCTGAAAAGGAAGATAAGGACGTGCTTTTCAAAGCACCTCACTTAATGATTTGAAGCTGAAAATATCAGCAACGGTATTATCCTCAAGGTCCTCTATAAATACTTCAAGCTTTCTATTGAAGAAGGTTGCTAGAAACGATATATTGCAAAAGTTATTACTCAAGTGTGCAACCAAGTTTCTTGCCAAGTTTCTGAGAACCAACACTGAACTTCAGCGTCTTATATTCTTTCTTTTAGAAAGCTATTGTTTTAAGCTTAATCTTTTCATCCTCTCTGTAAGAGTTATTTGATTGTATTCAAAATATCTTTGTGAAAGTTGTATTGTCGTAACAGGCTTGATTCCTCAAAGGCTCGATCGTACTGAGTCGTTTTGAGAAGTTAAGAGTATTGTCAAGTTCGTGACAATATAATACTCTTAAGAAAATTTGTAATCAGGTTGATTATAGTGAAAATCATTCAGGAACGAAGAGACTAGACGTAGCTACCAGTTTGGTGGTGAACTAGTATAAATATTTGTGTCTCTTGCTTTATTGCTTTACATTTACTTTTGTCTTGCAAAGAAAAACGAGTTTTCATAAACTACATTCCAGCGTCCGATTCAATTCCAGTATCCGGTAACAAACAGTTTTCAAAACAAAGTGTTTTTAACTTAAAGTTTGCGAAAAGTTTTCAACACAATTCAACCCCCCTTCTTATGTTCACGCTCAATATAATTTACCATAATCCTAATAACAATTAACAATTAACATAGGAAAAAACTAATTTAATAATCAATTAAAAATAAATATAAAATTAACAATTAACTAACCTACAGTTTACCTAACATATATTTTTCCTAGCATAATAATAACATTTAATATTAAACATAATATAATAAAACCTAAAACTATCATATCTTCATTAAAAAAACAAATATATAAAACAATTAAAAACATATATAAGATTCTCCTAAAGTATATTTCTCTATTTCTAAAAAGCAACTATATTATTTGACAAAAAAATTCTAAATATATAAATATATTACTAAAAACATATCAATATATTCAAAATATTACTATATATATATATATGTAATTAATAAGTTACTAAATAAATATATAAAAACTATTCCGTCAAAAAAATTACCAACCCGTGAGTGAGTAGTTCTGGTGGTGGTGATTCCGGCGAGATCGGATCTATTAACAAAAAATGGACATAGGTGAATGTACATAATTTTTTCATGAGATAGAGATATACACAGAGAGAGAGAGAGATGGAGAGAAACTTACTGTGAGGAGGGAGATAGGATCAGAGGAGAAGAAATGGAGAAGAGAGGGAGAGGGAATGGAGAAGTATGAAAGAATAGACGAGAGGAAGATGGAAGGAAGAAGAATAGGGAAGAATAAAAAAGAAGAAGAGAGGCAGATTGCATGAGGCTCAGTCAAAAAGGCTTACGCATACCGAGGGCCACAAGCCCTCGCTATGGGTCGATCAAAAAAGGCCTGCGCGTACCAAGGGCCACAAACCCTCACTAATAAAGGTGTTAGAAGGCGTTGAGGACCGAAAGTCATCGCTAAAAAAAGTCTGTTACCAAGGGGCATAACCCTCGCTAATGTATACTGGCCCTCGATAATAATTTTAAAAAAATAAAATAGCTACCGAGGGCCAAGGCCCTCGCTAAGGGACATCAGAGTTTTTCATACGGCAGCCCTCAGTATTAAGAAA
The DNA here is from genome assembly GCA_037113605.1 of Calophaca sinica. Lineage (NCBI taxonomy): Eukaryota > Viridiplantae > Streptophyta > Magnoliopsida > Fabales > Fabaceae > Calophaca > Calophaca sinica. Next base: position 100,101,403 of record CM073735.1, on the reverse strand, counting down.
CAATACCTACCACCTAATGGCCCTCGCTAATAGTCCCTAGGTAATTCCACAAATTCTTGTAGTGTGAGCCAATAAAATATGATAAGTCAATCATGTCACTCTATTATAAATCTTATCCTGAGATGAGTGCTGGGCTAGAAATCAACATGATAGGATAATAATTTTTTTATTTACTCTTGAAAACATAATTTAAAATCTAATAAAACATAAAAGTATTTAAAATAAAGACCAAAAAACATTAATATTATAAATTATAAAATAGAAAAAGAGTAAATTTAAATTTGAAAATAAAAAATACATTTAAAATAAAAACTAAAAATTAAAAGTAAAACTAACAAACATGTGCAATTTCGTCATAACTCACAAGAGTAGTTTGTCATTTTCTAATATTTTAATAAAGTACAAAATATAAAAATACAATAAATTTAAAAATATTTCAAATAAAAAATAAAAAATAAAAAATATTGAAAACGATAAAATTAAGTAATATAAGTTAAAAATTATTTAAAAATAATAATACAAATTTTGAAATATTATGTAATTTTGTCATAATAATAATTTTATCATTACACATGATTTATAAAATAAGAAATTATAAAAAAAACTCAAATAAAATATTAGAATATTTAAAATAAAAACATAAACTTATATATTCATATTAAAAATAATTAAAAAATATTATAAATTAATTAAAAAAATATCTGTGACAGGTAATTTTGTCATTTTATATAATTTATATCTTACCATACAATTACGTAGTTAATCTCAAACAAATGATATAATAAGATAATGTTATCTAGCTTGTTTGATACCAGGTGGACATCAAACACTTGATAGGAGAAGAACAATTATCATATCCATATCCTATCATATCCTTAAGTAACTCTCTTACCTTATTTGTTCATATTCCGGCCATCAAACAGATATGAGCGTTTATGTAAAAGCACTTATTATAAACTAATTCTATAATTAAAGTGAAAATATAGGCAAACTGTTTTTACATAAATTATATAAGCTATTTTTATAAGCTATCCTGAAGAGCTAATTGAAATTAGCTTAAGCTATCCCAAATAACCTAACAAGTGCTTATGTTAGTAGATAAGCCCAAATACATTGTTCATAAGCTAATCCAAACAAACCCAAATTTATAAGGTGAAATTCGTCGCAATTGAATAGCCCATAGCAAGGTAGTGGTCAAGAGATGTTTGGATTAGGCGTAAGTATGTTAAATGTTAAAGGCTAGCTTTTAGGTTCTAACTAATTGATGTCAAATTGTTGAACTCAGCAATTCAAATTCAATTAATCTTTGTTATTTCCTATCAGCTCGTAGGAATGACAAAGGCCAATCGAGGAAAGAGAAATATTAAGAACACATTTTTTGATACTCTTTTATTAATACACTCTTTTTTATTAATTGAAATTCATATAAATCTCACTAAATTTACGTAAAACTTGTGTTATTTAGTAAAATCCACTTAAATTTTAACAAATAAAATAGTAACTATTGAGAAAAAAAAATTAAAAAATGTGTTGGTAGTACACCGTTCACTTCCCAAAGTTCCCAGCAAAGTCGCACAACAAAAGGCAAAGGCCAAAGGCAAAACAGAATGATTACTTGAATGATAAGGGACCCACCATATGATCTTTCCTTTCCAGGTCTTACAAATTTTTGACTTGGGATCGGGACCCACCTCGGCTACCATTGTCTTTATGGATTGTGAATGATAAAAAAGATCACCTCACGTGGATCAGTCTGAACCAAAGAGGCTGTCTCCAACCACAATAAAAAGAGAAACTCCCTTCCAATTTTTCAATTACAGTACAAACCTACCCCTCCATACAACTGGATACATGGAATAATTAAAATAAAAGTTACATGTATATACATATATACAACTTAAAAGCTAACCACAACAACAAAGCAATTTCTTCTTTGGAAAAACAAAATCATACCTTTTAAAGCTCACCCATATAGTTTCCACTCATTATCTTTGTTGTTTAAAGTTCTTGCCCTCCCAATTAACTGCTTTTATCACCCCCTTTAAATTAACCTCATCAATCCTGAAAGCAAATCCATTTCCCCTCAACCAAAAAAAAAAAAGGAGAGCAAATAAGCTAGACACACATATTTCTAAAGTCTTAAATAGTGATCACAGTCATAGCGATAGCGATACTTGATACCGTAGATCGAGAATTATCATCAAATAAATATACTGATACCACTTCAATCGCAGTCACGAAGACATCAAACACTTTGATATCATACGGAGCATAGTTTAAATTACGATCTACAACCACAATTGTGCCCGCTACGTAACGGTTTTTTGGCCTTTGCAATCGCAGTTGCAGTCACATTTTGTCCGCAGTTTTCAGCTACGTAACGGTTTTTAAGGTCTCCACAACTACGATCGCAATTTAACACCTCATTAAGGAGTGATAAGGTGGTTTGGAGAGAAAATCATAAGGGTCCGAGAGATAAGAACATGTGAGTTGAAATCCTAGTCGCAGATATTTTGAAAAACACTGCATATCCCCTCTTCCAAATATAGCCAAGAAAGACCCACCTAAGAAATTAAAACATAAACTTACTGAATGACTGAATCACAGACTGTCTCCTAAAACCAACCATCTCACAAACACACACTTTACACACAACCCCATCAACTTCAATATCCTTCTACATGCGATCATGGAAGGAGGTGATGACTTCCACCACCATTATCACAACCAACGACAAAACTTCCCATTCCAATTCCTCGAAAAGAAAGAAGATCACGAAGCCACTTCATCCCTAGCCGTCTCTACCGAACAGCCCTCCACTTCTTCAAACTCAACCCGATCCAACCAACAACAACAACAACTCGTCACCTCCGAAACCAAACCGCCGCTGAAAAGAGCCACCACCAAGGACCGCCACACGAAGGTCGACGGCCGCGGCCGCCGAATCCGAATGCCAGCCCTCTGCGCCGCCAGAGTCTTCCAACTCACTCGCGAACTCGGCCACAAGTCCGACGGCGAAACCATCGAGTGGCTCCTCCAACAGGCCGAACCCTCCGTCATCGCGGCCACCGGTACCGGCACCATCCCCGCCAACTTCACATCACTTAACATATCTTTAAGAAGCTCAGGCTCCTCCATTTCCCTCCCTTCTCACTACCGTTCCTCTTACATCAACCCTCCCCGAACATCATCGACCTTGTTCTCCGACACCACCGCCAACAACTCGTTCATCAATTTTCAATCGAATAACTCCATAACCACCAACATGTTTCAAGCGAAACAAGAATTGTCAGAAGCGACTTCAGAAGAAGGCAATTTGTTAAGGAAACGGCAACAATCGGAACAGCATCATCAAGTGGGAAGCTTAAGCTACATGTTGCAGTCGAGTAGTGCAGGGAATATTCCGGCGAGTCATGCTCAGATTCCGGCGAATATATGGATGGTGGCGAATTCTAATAACCAAAGCAGTGGTGATCCTTCATTGTTGACATTCCCTGGGGTGAATAATAACAATAATAATAACAGTGGTTTTTATAGAAACAGTACTGTGTCTAATGGTGGTTTGCATTTCATGAATTTTCCAACCCCTATGGCTCTGTTGCCAGGTCAGCAATTAGGGTCTTTTGGCGGTGGAAATATAAATGAAGGACAATATTTGAGTATGCTTGCAGGGCTAAATCATTATAGTCGCCCAGCGATCGACGTTTCCGAGTCTCAGGCGAGTGAGTCGCAATCACATCACGGTGGTGACGGCGAGGATCGCCCTACTTAGAGCCTCAAGAGTCAAGATTTTCTTCTTTCTACACATGGGTTTTAATTACATAGTTTTGATGTGTTTAATAACACAAGGTGACGTACGTGAGGTTTGATAATTTGATTTTGCCCAAAAAATTGAGTTTTGCTTATGTTTATGTTTATTGATTACGAATTTTTTTTTTTTTTTGCGTGATTATTGTTTTGAAATAGGTGGTGGATGATGGAAGAGAAGTGGAAAGAGGGTTTTTTTAGGGTTTGATAGAGAGACACTATTATTTGGCTGGCCTTTCTTTTTGTTTGTAAAAAGATAGTCTTATTTGATTTATTTATTCCACTACACGAGATGTCTTATATATCGTCATCGTCATCATTGTTTGTTGGTGAATTCACTTTCTTTTTCTTCTCTCTTCTTTTATAATTTGTATTTTCTTTTATGCTTTTTATGTTTTAAAGGGAAATCAGAAAACGACTCACTTGCATCATAAACTTCGGTAAGTTTCCTTTCCTTTTCGTGTTTTTCACATTTACAATTTTTTTTTCTCCTCTTTGATTCCGGGTCGCAAAGTTCATTAGTAAAGAGATGAAACGGTTGACGACAAAAGAAGTAAGTAAAGGGATGAAACAGTGTTGATTCTGCGAGACTAATAATGTAAAGGTGTTTGTGTGCTGCTTTTCGACCATTGTATTCTAATTCAAAATATCCGCCATGAATGTCTGAGGTTTAATTTAGGACTAAATAGTCATTTTAGTCCCTAAATAAGACTAAATAGTCATTTTAGTTCCTAAATATGTGACATACTGTCATTTTTTTTAATTGCAAATTATATATATATATATATATATATATATATATATGGATATATATATATATATGGGGAATACAATGAGTACTCCAACCTAGTACAAGTAGCAAAAATAGCCACACAAAGGCCACCAATATATAGGGGGAGCAATCACCCCACGCGTAACATACCCCTGAAGATCAGTAACGCCAAAAGAGATGCTGTTATTATAGTTCCTAATTTTATCGAAATTACAAAACTATTGACTAGTAAGTCTTCTGTTAATAATTTTTTGGATAAACTGATCAACGCAACTGATTAACAAAAAAACATATTTGAGAATCAAACCGACTAATAAAAAAGCATATTAAAAAAATGTTTTTAAAATTTTGATAAATTAAGGGATTATAACGAAAGCTCTTACACATTTAGAGACAACAAAATAACTTATTACACTTAATTTAGAGCATGGATTAATAGTAATAAGATATTTCTGAGAGAAAGATTTGGCGGTAACAGGGAATTAAGTAGGGTCGAGTGAAACCTTATCAGTTCCTGCAGGTGTGGGATCCAGCTCCATCTGCTGGTGACTGCACAAACCAATGTACATTGTCACTCACAAACAGGTGGATCATTTATTTTATTTTATTAAAAAGAAATTTCATTCTTTAAGTATTTTTATTGGTCTTTTTATGGAGCAGTTGCTGGCATCAGAATCTAAATGATCGAAGTGGGACATGGCCTACCATTTCCATCAATCAGGACCGTTCATTTGGCGGGCCATCCTAATTTGATGGCAGCATTGAATGATTAATTGGGTTTGTGCTCAGCAAAGAAAAATGTGGAATATGGTGTTTCTTATTCACATAACAATACTTTTGCATTCGCACGGGTTAAAAAAATTAAAATTAGAAAAGGATAAAATCTCTCGCTAAATATATAAAAATTTGTCACAAATTATATTAACGACGTATTTTATGACGAACACAAATTCGTAACTGAATTTGGCGTCGTAAAAAATTTAGGGAGAGAAATTAGGACCCGTCGCAATTTGGGATAGATTTTCTCTCTCTCTATTAGTGATGTATTTGTTTCCCTCGCTATTTGCACTTTATTACAAAAAAATAAATTAATATGACAGTTTTCACTTTTTACACCACCGCCTTCTCCTTCCTCTCCCAGCCTCCTCCGCGTCACACCAACAACAGACCACCACCCAACAACCACTTCGTCCTCCATCTCAGATCCACCATCACAGAACCACCAATCACCGGAAACTTACTCTCACCATCGCCCAGAAGAAAAAATAAATCCAGAAGAAGAGAAGAACATGGATCCAGCTTACAAAACTAAACAAACCGATCTGGTCAAAACCACCACCAAACAAACCTGACTTACAAATCTAAAATTAAAAAGACAAGAAGAAAACCAAACTCGCAGCAAGCCACCAAAAAATCACCAAACACATCAAGCGACCACCATCGAAACAGATATTGCCACCATGAAACAGATTGGTGACCACTAAACAGATCTCGCCACCAAACAATCATCAAATAGATCTGGCAACCACCACCGAAACAGATTTGGCGAGTAACATCGCAGATCGTTGCACGAATCTCGGAGATCGTTGCACAAATCGATAACGAGAGAGGAAGGGAACGAAAGATTGTGAGCGTTCGGTTTTCTGAGTGAGAGAGGAAGGAAACAAATGAAGTTTGAAATGCCAAACCCTATGTTAACCACACTGAGTGGTATTCGTAACCCCAAAATCACTACAAGAAAAAGCCCGGTTACCGACGGCCTTTTACCGACGGTCATAACCCGTCGCTGAAAAACTGGCGTTTCCGACGGGTTTACCAGTCAGTAATATCAACCCGTCTTACGTTAAGCTTTACTGACGGCCAACCGCTTGTTCCCGCTTATTTTTCAAATACCGACGGGCCTAAACCGTCGGTAATCACGATGGTCAAGAGTATACCGATGGCTTAGGCCCGTCGGTAAGGCCTCGTCACTATGCACAGTGTACTGATGGGTTAAGCCCGTCTGTAAATTAAGAGAGGCCATCGGTAAACTCCTTATACCGCCAGCCTCGAACATTTCTTTCCCCTTCACAGATCCTAAACCTTTTTCTTTTCTCCTCTGTGTCTCTTCCATCACCACACCGTCATTCTTCACCTCCTTCGCAGCTCGCACAGTGTTCCCAACTCGCAGTTCTTCACCACACCCTAAATCTAAACACGCTAGACACACACACTAACATACGGTCTCTCAGTCTCATACTCTCCTCTGATCTCTCACCTTACTTGCCGTCGCCGCTGCCCTCACCTCACCTGATTACTGTAACAGCCCAAATTTTTCATCCTTCAAGATTAGGATATGTCTTAGGGTATTAGAACATGCTTATAGTTGCTTGGGATGGGTTTCATATGTTTTACAATCCCTTCAGCTGACTGAGTATCTAGAAGTACCTTTATTCCTATGTTTAGTTATTTCAGTCATTGTATTCCCCATTTTCGAACCTCTTAACTACTCAATTGGATTTAAGTCCTTTCAGTAAAGTTGTGGCGTTATATCTTATCTTTTAGTTGGCTTTAGTTTGACTGGATTTCGATACCTACAACTCTAGATATGCTCTCTGGAGTCAACACAATGTAAGCATAACGCCTAGGAATATTATAGTATATTTCAACTGCATGTTTGATCCCGTTAGAGTCCAAATTTGGGTAAGCCTATTAGAGAGAAAATTGTATAAAATTCTCTTAGCTTTCCAATGACACCAAGAACGCCTCAATCAGACATCTATAGCTCCAAAAACGACCAAAACAGTGGCACAGAGCGCCCAGACTCAAGCGCAGGCGCCCGGGATCACCGAGACCCTGCGCCAGGCGCCTACTGGCACCATACTGTCACACGATTTTTTTACGTTTTGACGCGTTTTGGCACGTGGAATCTGACCCATTGGACCCAAACTCGACCCAATTCATTAAGATTACATGTTAGGGTTATGAACCACCAACTAAGCCTCAGTTTTTACTCTAACCACGTTCTCTAAACTGCCCACAAAGTGTCTCACCAGAAAAACCACTTTCTTCTTCTTCTCTTTGCTTTTTTCTGCTCTAGGGTGTTCTTGGATAGAGCTTGTGCATAGAAACTCGAATTGAAGACTAGTATCACTGTCATTCTCTTATGTGCATTGAGGAGATTAGTTTAAGGTAAGCCTTCTTGACCGAGGATAAGTTATTAATCATCATTAGGGTTCCAAAATTCTGGTTTACCATTCTTATATCCTTTGCTCTTGTGTTTTTGGTTAAGAAAGTCGCTAAGGAAGAATCTTGGAGTTCTCTCAACCTACTCTAGGAGCACGAAATTCTCTTAAGGTAAGGGGTAGTTGTTTCTCATCTAGTGAGTGTATGGAACATGAGTGAGCAATAGGGGTGTCCCAAGACCCCTACGCCTCGCACGGTAACAGTAAATGAGTACTATCACCACCGTGATAGGAAAATACTTGAACCCTTGGATAATAATCTTCGATTTGTGATACCTACCGTAATGTAATGTGATAAATTCATTTGATAGATGGTTTTGGTGTGGTGATTGAGCCTTGACTGTTTATATGATTGTTAGTCTTGATGACCTCTTTGATGTTCATGGATTTATGAGTTTTTGGTTGTTGTTGCAAATTGCTATGGCATGAATCCTACAAACTTTGAAGATATACTATATGATTTGTGTTGTTGTGCCTTGGTATTGACATTGATATCATGTGCAAGTTAATGAATTGCCTAACCCAACTAGTTGTTGTTGTAGGGAATTAGAAGGTAATGTTATACTTTAAAAACATAATTCTTATGAGGCTAAAAATGGAGTTAAAATCGACTAAGTTAGGATTAATCATCTAGAATAATTGATACATGAGTTGGTTATGTTTTGATAATGAATTTTCGTGGTGTCAAGATGACGTTTGAGTACTAATAGTAATGGCTAAGTAGATTATGCAGAATTTTCCATCGAAAATTATTAGGTGTTGAACTGAAATAGTTAAAGAACCACTTTTCGAATTTTATAAATTTGTAGGGACTAAGTATGGATCAAAGGACTCTAGATTATGCTTAATTATGTATTATGGGACATAATGGTGCGGCGTTTGGTCCCCAGACGAGTGGGGACTACCATTTTACTATTTGTAAGACAGTGGCAGGGCGCCTGGCGCTGCGCCCACTCTGCCAGCGCCAGGCGCCCAGTGGCAGCCTGTGTGTGAGTTGTTTTGTCGCTTTTCCCTAGATTCCCGTTCCTTAAACAGTGTTGTAAGACCTATGTAGGATGTCTAAGAATTGTCTAAGACGCCTAATTCCCGTTCTTGCCGAATTGACTAATCATTTAAATTGATGATTTATTTAAGTGTTATGTGCTTAAACTAAATTTGCTAAGGGTGTTGATTTATTCTCTTGTTGATCGAAGGCACTCGTTGATGTATTGACCCGTGTCTTGAAGTTGTTGTTGTTGTTCTATCGAGGATATTGCGATAGAAGTTGTTGCTGTTAGACACCACATTTGGTTATGATCATGCATCATGGTGTCGACATTGTTGTTGCTATTAGTAGGGCGTATCGGGCAAGGTATCCCGTTCGGGCATGGTATCCCGGTCCTACGGTTAATGGGGCGAATCGGGCAAGGTATCCCGTGCGGGCATGGTATCCCGGTCCTGTTGTTATTGGGGCATCACAGACATGGAATTCTGAAATGGGCAAGGTATCCCAGCCTCGTTATAAATGGATCCACATGCTTATAGTTATGGTCCTAGAAATACATCATTTCGCATGATAATTTGCCTGGTTGCTTGGTTTTTGTCGGTTACCTTAATGCCGTGGTTGATGTTGTGGCGTGTGATACTTAGTTGTTGTGGTAACATGTTTATGTTGTGACCGGCGCTGTAGCATGTGGTGTTTAGATGCTGCTGTTAGAATTGTTGTTATATTGCGCATTGTTCACTGATTTCCTTCACTGTATGTACTATTTGAGGTTATGATGACTAACCCCTTTTGTGGCTATGCATATCCCATTGGGTATGTATAGATGATGAGACTGCAGGTGTTGAGGATGTTAATGCCGATGAGTGATCGTGATGGCTCGTTGGAATAGATAGAAGACTTATTTTTGTTTTGAACAAGTTATTGTATTTTTTTGTTGTATTAATTAGGGAGAAGCTCTGAATTAATGTGACATCGGGGAACCTTGGGTTTATCTCCTTTTGATGTTTTCCCTCTTGTACTATGTTTGATTTCCACAAGTTGAGAGTGACAGCCCTACCTTATTTGAAATGAAAAGCTTTTACTTGAATCAAAATTTTATTTCTTGTTCTTTTCTTCTTACATTGCTAAAATGCCATGAAGGGGTAGAGGGTGTCACAATCGCCGCCCTCATCTCACCGTTCTACCGCCACCCACATGTTGTGCTTTGCCTCGTAGCTTCGTTCTCTTCCGTGGCTTGAGAGCCGTCCTTCGTCAAGGTTTCGCCGTCCTCCACCATGGTGAGTTCTCTTCGATTCTAGTGGTTGTGTGTGTGATTCGAACAGTGTTTGTTCATATGTGTCAGTGTGTGTATGATTCGAATGGTTTGAAATTGAAGATGGTGTGTGTGTGTTCAATTGTTCGCGTCTTTAATATCATCTCATATTAATTATTAGCCAGAACAAAGTGGGTTTTTTGTTGGGACATATTTGATTAGTGTTATGTGCTCCTTATGTAGAGAGTGGAAACACGGGGGAAGGGGTGGGGTGTTGAAACACAAAGGGGAAAAGGAATAAGAGGGAGGAGTGAGTCGAAAGAGATCTGTGAAAGGTACACAAAAAAGGGGGTGGCGTTTGAGGGTTCATACATAGAGAGTAAGAGAGGAGGTGCAATGGGAGTTTGTGACATTGAGACAAGGGGGAGAAGTATGAGAAATAAAGGGAGAAGTAAATAATTACTCTGTTGCTTGGTGGGTTTTTTTTTTAGAACAGGCAATTAAATAGATTTCGCTGTTAATCCTCATGTTGTGTTTGTGCACCACTGAATATTTTTACTTCCTTCTACTGTCTACCATAATTAAAATTAATATTAGTATTGGCTCAATGTTGTTTCCCATTCCTCAGCCCTAAATCTTGGCTCAATTTATGTTCTCTTTGTTTCCATTGAGACAAGGGGTGAATATGGTGATGAATATGTGTGATCTGAATCCTCCTTCCTCTGTTAGCTCTCAATTTTCTCTCACATGATTGTGTTTATGCTAAATAGCAGGATTTTTCTACTTAATGAGGAAGGAAGGCTAACAAAATAACCCTAATGAATGTGCAGTGCTTTTAAGTGAAAGTTCCACAATTCAAATGAACAATTTCAATGGATTTTAGAAAGAAAACATAAATATCAGCCCCATCCTGATTTCATGGAAGGATAATGTAAATGGATCTTAACTGTTACCATCATGATCCACCCCAATGGCTAAGGCATCAGAATACAATTGTAATTTTGAACAGTTGCATGACAAAGCCTATACACTCTTTACCCACCAATATAGTCTTGCTGTAATGTCTTATCTATATGATACAATTATATAATTTTTTCAGTGCTACTATATTATCCACATATTGATGTCTGCGTTTCAATTATGTCAAAGATAAGCCCGCAATGTTGAATAGAAACTCATTAACAACAAATAATAGTGTAAGAGGAATTGATGAACTTGACATCAAACAAACATGTCATTCAGAAGTATTAAACACTCAAATTTATACTTAGCTATTATATGATCTATGTTTTAAAATGCAGAAAAAAGTAACTTCCATCTTGTTTGAAATTAAGTATGTAATGAGTAGGCAACAAAACCATTTGAAGGCGAATTTACTTTAACCATTAGGTAACATTAAGCATCAAAATCTCATGGTAACATAAACACAAAGAGCATACCAAAATAGTATTTTACTGCAAGTCAACAAAAAAAAAATGAAAAATGTTGCCTAAGAGATATTCAATAAGAGATAACTGCAACCCCAAAACCCAATACTGTTAGAAACCATTACCTCATGTTTAATAGCTTTCTTACTCGTTGATAATTTACATGCCCAATATGATGCAGTATATTGAAGGAAGAGTGTAAAGCATGGCATAGATAAGATCGAAAACAGAAGATAGACTTCTCAACTAAAATTAAAACCCATTATTGGATCCATTACTTGCAACATTAGATCCATTACTTGCAGTATTAGATCCAACTTCATAAAACACATTATTAGATCCATAAACTTGCAGTATGCCTAAAAACCACAAATTTAAAATTGAAAAAATCAAGCCATCGCATAAACACATAAAACTAACATACATACAGAGAGGGAGGGAAGAAGGACCTGAAAAGAAAACAGAAAAGAGTAAAACCAAACCCTAATTTAAAATTTCATCTATCATATACTTTTACCACTGGTGTTCAAGAGGCTCCATGAAGTGACCAAGCCCCATTGTTAGATCTCTCACTTCTCAATGTCTCATGCTTTCTTCTCTTCTTTTTACGTTCTCTTCCTTGCTATTTTTTTTAATGCCTGGCAAAAGACACAAAAGGAGACAAATAAATAAATAAATAATAGAAAGAATAGAAGCAGAATAGAAGTGAAAAGAGGGAAATTATCAACAAGGCAAGAAATTAAAAGCAAGGGACTATAACAAAGCTGCAGCCGTAAAAATGAACGAACGAAAGGATAGAATAAGAGAGTGAGTAGTAGATTATGAAATTAACGTACCTGAAGTAATGGTTGTTAGGAAGCAAAGTAGGGTTGGGGAAGAAATGCTCCCAACCCAGAAACCTTTTTGAATGGAAAAAAACGAAACCCTAACAACCCAAAAAAAAGTAAGAAACCATAACAACTGGTAGGCAGCAAGGAGAGGAAGTAATGAAATAAGAAGAGAAAAAAAAAAGAGGAAGATGAAGATGATGGAAAGAGGAGGAGAAATAGAGAGAAAGTGAGGGAGGTGACATAAAGAAAGAAGGGAGGGAATAAGAAAAAGAGAGTTACTTGTGAGGGGAGAGTGAAGGGGAATTCCAAAAAATTTCAAACGTAAAGAATAGAGAATGAAGGAGAAGATGGAGGAGGGAGATCGGGAAAAAGACAACATTGAGGGTTAATTTTTTTCGAATGATAGTTCAAATTTTGAATTTTGAATCATGTAAAGCAGAAAAGATAGGTGGGTATTTTTTGACTTGGTAGGCGTAAAAGTAATAGGTGATTAGAAGTGATAATTAGACTCAAAAAGACAAATTTATCCTGATAAAAAACATGTGTCATGTAGGAAGAATGTCTAATATTGTGAAATCAACATCCTAACTGTAACGACCCGTTTCCGGACCGCTACTGAGCTCAACATACCGAGCTCGAGTTACCGAGCTCAACACACCGTGCAACTAAGACACAAGACATAAATTCTAATAAAACAAACATGCAGAATATACATATATATACCACTCGAAATAATAATGTATACAAAATACAGAGTAGCAATGTATAAAGAAAATACACCTAAGGTATGACGACTTCAAGAGAGCAATCATACCACGGGTACTTCCTACAGAACTCCCACGCAGGGGTCGCTCCAAAAAGTAAAACCACCAGTCTACCCTGAAACGACAAAACAATATCGCCAAATCGGGTCACGACATACTACTCCAAAAGAAAAACAAGATGCAGTCATCAAAAAAAAACAACATCCAAAGCAACATAATCAATCACGACAAATATAGGTCGCCGCCGCTCCTCGCCGACCTCCTCCTCGCCATCATCTGGCCGCCGAGTTCCTGCGCTTCTTGACATCGCCTGGGTAACCGTCATGGATTGAAGGTACCACGGGAAAGGGTCAACTTCTCAACAATTCAAGATAAACACGACATAAAGAAATAAGCCAAACGACAATGTATAACATTAACCAACGTGACTCGACCATCTCACTCTAACTCGACTCAACTCGCAATCCATTTTCTCTCGACTCGACAATTTTTCCGGAATGCACACGCCATACCGTATGTCGGAAGGTCCAGCCGAAGCCTTGGGATCCTCGCTCTCCCTAGGATACTAACTCAGGTCCCATAGCGTGGCGACGTCTAGTCAATCTCCCGTAAACAAAAGGGGACCTAGCACCCTTAGTTATCCGGGTCACAGCTCAAAAACGTCATACGACTCACCTAGCTCGCTCACTCGATGAACAATTCGTCGCATACGATATTCAAAGAGTTATACACAAGATATTCAACCGCATGTCAAATAAAAAGAGCAAGCTCGACATGAAGAAACGCAATTCAACATGCCATACACAATTCACAGCATATATTCAATCACATATTAAATACATGCAAAAACCCAATCATATCACAACATTTCATGCTCGACACAAATCAAGGAATCCATACATAGTAATATATCAATAAAAATCCTAGAATGTTTAGAAGTGCTCTTACGCACAAAACATAAACACGTAGAATATGAAGTGCCCTTACCGAACTCCAAGTTAATGCTGCTCGACAACGACCTCGACACGCTGTCTTCAAACGAGCTCGACAACGACTTCTCTGACTCGATCTCGACACGTACGCTTCTCAGTCGACCTCGACACGTACAGTTCTCGATCTGGATCCCACTGCTTCCACGTCCTCGGATTCGCTCTCCCGTACACCTCGATTCGGAATTCACACGATCTCGGGAATCAGACTTCCTAAAACAAGCACAACTCAGTTCGATCTATGGGTTCTAATAACACTTAGCTCTCATCCCAATCTTAACCACAAAGTTAGGGTTTTCGATCAAAAGTTCATGAAAAAGGTTATCTGATGCTACAACAGATAAATCGACAACAACAACAACCAGAAGCAACAAACGACAAACTAAAACAAGAAATCGAAACAAACCAAAAAGGAAGGGTTTTTGAGCACTGCCTATTGCAGAAAATAGAGGAAACAATTTGTTTTTCAAGCTCAAATAATCGGTTAGAAAGGTAGGTAATATCATGAAGAAGAAAATCCATCAATATGAGATGATTTGGAAGCATAAAAACTGGCTAAAATGGAAGGAAGAAGTAGCGCTAAACAGTAGCATGAAGAGAAAATCTGTTTTTCCATACCTCAGATGATGGTCGAGATGGTGAGATATAGGTCGAGAAGATGATGAGGAACAAGATTGATGAAGAAAGTTTATGCAGAAGCTCGATGAAACTCAAGGTTCTTCGATGGAAGTTTTGGAGAGAAAGAGGAACTCAGAGAAGAAAGGAAGAAGAAAGAAGAAAAGAGAAAGTGAGTGTTTGTGAGGGAACTGATCGATATACAGCTGGTGAGAGAAGGGGCATTATCGTAACTCCAGCTATGAGATGCCAATCCCATCAGTCATTCTACCCGTCTAATCTCCCCTCTCTCATGATTACCCTCTACTCTATAGGTCAGAGATCTAGACACGGCGACGAGACTACAAGCCGACAATATAATTATAACAAGCAAAATAATCATAACGCTGAATAACGTTCGTAAAAATACGAGTGTCATCATCTCGACACGATGTCGACCAGGGTGCTCGTGCAAGCGCACAAGGCTCTAACACGAGTTCGTGCACGCGGCCTCCTCAGTTCGACATGCGACCTCCTCAGCTCGGTACGCGACCTCATCAACTCGACACGCGATCTCAGCAGCTAATGCACGCGATCTCCTCAGCTTAGCAGCTAGTGCACGCGGTCTCCTCAGCTCGGCAAATGACCTCGGCACGCGATCTTGGCACGGGATCTCGACACAAGGTCTTGGTACGAGGTCTCGACACGAGATCTCGACACGAGGTCTCGATCCGACGTCCTAATACGAGGTCGATCTCGTCCTCAGGTGTTACAATCTCTCCCTCTAAAAAAATTTCGTCCTCGAAATTGCAAATAAGATTCTTACCTCGGAAAAGTTCAGGGTACTGAGTCTTCATCTTCTCCTCCAGCTCCCAAGTCGCATCTCCCGTCTTCTGATCCCACACAACTTTGACAAGTTGAATCTCTTTATTCCGCAACTGCTTGGCTTTTCGGTCAACGATCCTCGCTGGTGATGCTTCGAAGGATAAGTCGTCCCTTAGTTGAATCACATCCGGTTCGATGACATGAGAGGGGTCGGAAATATACTTCCGCAATTGTGAGACGTGGAAGACATCGTGAATGTTTGACAAGAATGGTGGCAGGGCAATCTGATATGCCACTGGACCGATACGACGAAGAATCTGGTAAGGTCCAATGAATTTAGGGGTAAGTTTCTTGGATTTGATCGCTCGACCAACTCCAGTAGTGGGGATGACTCGAAGAAATACATGTTCTCCTTCCTCGAACTCGAGTGGTCGACGTCTTTGGTCTGCATAACTCTTCTGTCGACTTTGAGACAGTCGCATCCTATCTCTGATCAAACGAATCTTCTCGGAAGTCTGCTGGATCATATCTGGTCCTACAACAGAACGCTCGCCATCCTGGTACCAACAAAGAGGCGTCTGACATTTACGTCCATACAGTGCTTCAAAAGGTGCCATTCCAATACTCGCATGGAAACTGTTATTGTAGGTGAACTCCACCAATGGTAAGACGTCGTCCCAACTTCCTCGGTGATCTAACGTACAAGCTCGCAACAAATCTTCAAGTGATTGGATCGTTCTCTCGCCCGACCGTCGACCTGGGGATGATATCCGAGCTAAGCCTGGAGCTCGCCTCCCATCGCTTCTTGCAATTCCCTCCAAAAATGAGACGTGAACTTCAGATCTCGGTCCGACACGATTGAAGAGGGTATTCCATGAAGTCGCACCATCTCCGCGATGTAGATCTCGGTCAGCTTTTCCACGCTGTATGTCGACCACCTTTGGTAAGAAATGAGCAGATTTGGTCAATCGGTCGACGATCACCCAAATCGAATCATTCTTCTTCTTCTGCGTCTTCGGAAAACCTACAATGAAATCCATGGAAATGCTATCCCATTTCCATACTGGTACGTCAAGCGATTGTAGCATTCCCACAGGTCGTTGGTGCTCCACCTTTGCTTTCTGACATGTTAAACACGACGCTACGTACTCAGCCACTTGCTTCTTCATTCCGGACCACCAAAAATGCTTCTTCAACTCTTGATACATCTTCGTAACCCCTGGATGAATACTAAAATTGCTCTTATGTGCTTCGTCGAGTATTAACTTTCTCAGCTCGGCTACGTTAGGTACACACACTCGGCCATTGCATCTCAAGATGTCGTCCGTTCCGACTTGGAATTCTGTCGCCTTCCCTTGCGCTATCAACTGAACCTTCTCTTGCAGGAGCTCGTCATGAACTTGCTGGTCTCGGATCTCGGCCCAACAACTGTTAGAAATGGTAAGCATACCAAATCTCGGCTTCCCTTGAAACTTCGACACTCAACTTCAAGTCTCTGAACTTCTCGAGCATCTCCAACTCCTTGATCATCATTGAGGAAACTAGAACGCTCTTCTGCTCAATGCATCCGCTACTACGTTAGCCTTACCGGATGGTATTCCAACGTAAAGTCGTAGTCCTTGAAATTCTGGCCCATCTTGGCGACGATGTTGAGCTCTTTCTGGTCGAACAGTACTTCAAGCTCTTGTGATCGCTGAAAAAGAAGAGTGCTCCCATAAAGATAAGTGCCTCCATATCTTCGGGCCAAAAACTCTATCGGGCCGCCACTCCAAGTCGTGAGTAGGGTAGTTCCTCTCGTGAATCTTAAGTTGTCTTGAAGCATACGCGACCACCTTCCGATGTTGCATCAGCACGCATCCCAATCCCTGGTGTGACGCATCACAATACACCTCGTAAGGCTCTTCGGGTTGAGGTAAAATCAGCACAGGCGCTGTTGTCAAAAGCTCCTTCAGTCTTTGAAAATTGGATTCACACTCCTCGGTCCAGGCAAAAGGTTGATCCTTCCTCGTAAGTCGTGTAAGAGGCGCAACAATCTTCGAGAACCCTTCAATGAATCTTCGATAATAGCCTGCTAAGCCAACAAAACTCCTGATGTCGGTAACCGTCTTCGGCTGTTCCCACGCTAGCACAGCTTCAATCTTAGTTGGATCCACAGCTATCCCTTCTTCGGAAATCACATGTCCAAGAAAATTCACCTCTTCGAGCCAAAATTCACACTTCGGCTGTCGCATAGAGTCGCTTCTCTCGTAATATCCGCAGACTCAACGTAAGTGTTCTTCGTGCTCTTCTCGGTTCTTCGAGTAGATCGTGATGTCGCCGATGAACACCACAACGAATCGATCCAAAAACGAATGGAAAATCCTATTCATGTAGTCCATAAACACAAATTAGCGCATTTGTCACTCCAAACGGCATCACCAAGTACTCAGAAGTGACCGTATCTAGTCCTGGAAGTCGCCTTGGGGACATCTTCCTCCTTCACGCCGAACTGATGGTAGCCCGACTTCAAGTCTATCTTGGAAAGATCGCCGCCCACGAAGTTGATCCATCAAGTCGCCAATACGAGGTAATCTGGATAACGGTTCTTCACAAGAACCTTGTTGAGCTCGCGGTAGTCCACGCATAGCCTTGATCATCCATCCTTCTTCTTAACCAACAACACCGAGCTCCCCACGGTGACACGCTCGGTCATTATGAATTGCTTCGACTCAAGTGTTCGATCCGGGACTTCGCTTCTTTCATCTCGGCAGAGACATCCCGTATGGCGCTTTGGAGATCGGTCCCGTCCTGGAATCGTGTCGATGGAGAACTCGACCTCTCGTGACCGGTGGTAACCCTGGCACGCCTTCGAAACGCCCACAAAGTCACACACCACCGGGTACATTCTTCACGCCGATCTGGCCGGAAAACTTCCGAACTAGCCAGATACATGTATTCCCTAGTTCCTTCTTTCAAAGAAACTCCGATACGCTCAAATAAAGATAATTGGAGACTCCAAGGTCCTGGGAAAATTACAGCTTTACGGCACACCAAGAGGACATGGTGGTGTGACAACCAATCCATCCTGAGGATGACATCTAAGCCCTTAAGAGGCAAACAAACCAAATTGACCACAAACTTTCTACTCTGAATAACCACTACATAATTAAGACATGCAGTGTTTGTGACTAAGGTTTTAGCAATTGGGTCAGAACTACCAATTTGAACTGCAGTAAAGCGATCCACAGTCAAGTTCAAATGGTTCACACAATCAGAAGAAATAAAGGAATGGGTTGCACCCGAATCAAAGAGGACGGATAAGGATTTACCCTCGATCTCACATTCACCTTGAATAAGATCTTCAGCTCGCTCTGCTTCCTCACCGCTCATGCAGAAGACTCTGCCTTTAACTACCTGACGCTTTCCTTTGGCCTTTGCCGCAAGCATCGCCGGTTCAGTTTTAGGTGTGGGACAATCCTTGGCAAAATGCCCTGGCTTCTTACAGTTGAAACACACCTCCTCCTTCTGAGTACAGTTACTCGCATAATGTCCGGGCTTTCCACAACGATAGCAAGTCACCTCGGCACCGGTCTGACCTCCGCTTCTCGCTCCCTGGGTCATCGGACGATATTGTCCCCTGTTGTCGTTCCCCGGAGGTCGGTTGTAAGGCTTCTTCTGCAGTTGTTTCCCCTTCTGTGTAAACCTCTGCCCCGCACTCTGGGGTCTCACCGGTCCGCCCACAACAGTCTTCTTCTTGTGGCTTCTTACTCCTTCTACCTCGACACAGCGATCTATCAGCTCTTGGAGGTTTCGAATCCTCAGTGACACCACTGACTTCTGAATGTCAAATCTCAGACCTCGTTGGAACCTCTCGCTTAACCATCTCTGGTCAGCTCGATCACGAAATGGACTGAAATACCTCGCAAGCGACTCGAACTTGGCTGCATACTCGGACACTGTCATACCGCCTTGCTGCAGTTGAAGAAACTCTTGCTCCTTCTCGGCTCGTGCAGTATCTGGGAAGTACTTGTCCAAGAACCTTTCACGGAAAAGTTCCTGTGTCATCTTGCGACGCTCGCTATAAATGTTTGCTTCCCTCCTTTCCACCAATAATCTGCGTCTCCTAGCAGCAAGTAGGTGGCGTAGTCTACCTTCACGTTGTTTGGGCAATGGAGTGCCTCAAGATCTTCTCGATCTCTTGCATCCAAAGATCGCCTTTATCCTGGTTTGGCTCACCGTAGAACTTCTGCGGATCATGCTTCCTCAAGTCCGCCAATCCTCTCGCTCAAAGACTCGCCTACTCGCCGCCGTTGCCGTGGAGTTCACTGGTTAACGCTACCGTCTGCTGAGCCATCGCGTTAGCCTGTTGAGTTCAGCACTGATTGTTGAGCCATGGCTGCCGCCATCTCGGCCATAGCTTGAATAGCCTGCTCCATGTCGACGTTTCTACATAAATTGCCGATCACGACGAGGTGGCATTAGATTCCACAAAGTTCAAAACCCCGTCAGAATCTCACAACAAGGATGTGTTAAAACACACCGCTTCAATCAAGAAACAGCTTCAAACAATTTTTCAAGCAATAAGTGCTTCACTTAATCAAACAAAGAATCAACATAGTACAACCATGTACCCGACACACATATATATATCCCACACGCTGACTCACCCAAATTTCCTATGCATTTCTGGCCGAACCGAATCAAGCTCGATACCAACAATGTAACGACCCATTTCCTCGACCGCCATCGAAGCTCAACATACCGAGCTCGAGTTACCGAGCTCAACACACCGAGCTCAACTAAACCTGTATGCGATGTGTTTTAAAATGATACTCTTGTGCCTTTTAAAAAGTACGATCTATTATTATTATTTTTTTTATAACACCAGCTCGTGCACATCAGAGTAATTACAGCTTTTCGAAAACATGGTGCAACTAAGACACAAGACATAAATTCTAATAAAACAAACATGCAGAATATACATATATATACCACTCGAAATAATAATGTATACAAAATACAGAGTAGCAATGTATAAAGAAAATACACCTAAGGTATGACGACTTCAAGAGAGCAATCATACCCTGGGGGTACTTCCGGCAGACTCCCACGCAGGGGGCTGCTCCAAAAGTAAAACCACCAGTCTACCCTGAAACGACAAAACAATACTGCCCAAACTGGTCACGACATACTACTCCAAAAGAAAAACAAGGTACAGTCATCAAAAAAAAAAACAACATCCAGCAACATAATCAATCACGACAAATATAGATCGTCGCTCGCCTCGCCGACCTCCTCCTCGCCATCATCTGCCGTCGAGTTCCTGCGCCCTCGACATCGCCTGGGTAACCGCTATGGATTGAAGGTACCACTGAAAGCGGTCAACTTCTCAACAATTCAAGATAAACCACGACATAAAGGAATAAGCCAAACGACAATGTATAACATTCACCAACGTGACTTCGACCATCTCACTCTAACTCGACTCAACTCGCAATCCATTTTCTCTCGACTGACAATTTTTCCGAATGCACACGCCCGCATCAGATGTCGGAACGTCCAGCCGAAGCCTTGGGATCCTCGCTCTCCCTAGGACAGTCAACTCAGGTCCCATAGCGTGGCGATGTCTAGTCAATCTCCCGTAAACAAAATGGGACCTAGCACCCTTAGTTATCCGGGTCACGGCTCAAAAACGTCATACGACTCGCCTAGCTCGCTCACTCGATGAACAATTCGCCGCATACGATATTCAAAGAGTTATACACAAGATATTCAACCGCATGTCAAATAAAAAGAGCAAGCTCGACATGAAGAAACGCAATTCAACATGCAATACACAATTCACAACATATATTCAATCACATATTAAATACATGCAAAAGCTCAATCATATCACAACATTTCATGCTCGACACAAATCAAGGAATCCATACATAGTAATATATCAATAAAAATCCTAGAATGTTTAGAAGTGCTCTCACGCACAAAAACATAAACACGTAGAATATGAAGTGCCCTTACCGAACTCCAAGTTAATGCTGCTCGACAACGACCTCGACACGCTGTCTTCAAACGATCTCGACAACGACTTCTCTTACTCGATCTCGACACGTACGCTTCTCAGTCGACCTCGACACGTACAGTTCTCGATCTGGATCCCACTGCTTCCATCGCCCCTGATTCCCTCTCCCGTACACCTCGATTCGGAATTCACACGATCTCGGGAATCAGACTTCCTAAAACAAGCACAACTCAGTTCGATCTATGGGTTCTAATAACACTTAGCTCTCATCCCAATCTTAACCACAAAGTTAGGGTTTTCGATCAAAAGTTCATGAAAAAGGGGATCTGATGCTACAATGTATAAATCGACAACAACAACAACCAGAACAACAAACGACAAACTAAAACAAGAAATCGAAACAAACCAAAAAGGAAGGGTTTTTGAGCACTGCCTATTGCAGAAAATAGAGGAAACAATTTGTTTTTCAAGCTCAAATAATCGGTTAGAAAGGTAGGTAATATCATGAAGAAGAAAATCCATCAATATGAGATGATTTGGAAGCATAAAAACTGGCTAAAATGGAAGGAAGAAGTAGCGCTAAACAGTAGCATGAAGAGAAAATCTGTTTTTCCATACCTCAGATGATGGTCGAGATGGTGAGATATAGGTCGAGAAGATGATGAGGAACAAGATTGATGAAGAAAGTTTATGCAGAAGCTCGATGAAACTCAAGGTTCTTCGATGGAAGTTTTGGAGAGAAAGAGGAACTCAGAGAAGAAAGGAAGAAGAAAGAAGAAAAGAGAAAGTGAGTGTTTGTGAGGGAACTGATCGATATACAGCTGGTGAGAGAAGGGGCATTATCGTAACTCCAGCTATGAGATGCCAATCCCATCAGTCATTCTACCCGTCTAATCTCCCCTCTCTCATGATTACCCTCTACTCTATAGGTCAGAGATCTAGACACGGCGACGAGACTGCAAGCCGACAATATAATTATAACAAGCAAAATAATCATAACGCTGAATAACGTTCGTAAAAATACGAGTGTCATCATCTCGACACGATGTCGACCAGGGTGCTCGTGCAAGCGCACAAGGCTCTAACACGAGTTCGTGCACGCGGCCTCCTCAGTTCGACATGCGACCTCCTCAGCTCGGTACGCGACCTCATCAACTCGACACGCGATCTCAGCAGCTAATGCACGCGATCTCCACAGCTCAGCAGCTAGTGCACGCGGTCTCCTCAGCTCGGCAAATGACCTCGGCACGCGATCTTGGCACGGGATCTCGACACAAGGTCTTGGTACGAGGTCTCGACACGAGATCTCGACACGAGGTCTCGATCCGACGTCCTAATACGAGGTCGATCTCGTCCTCAGGTGTTACACTAACCATTGCTAAAATAGATAGTAGATTGCAGAGGATGTGGTTGTAAATATTGTTGTTTTTGGTAGTTTAACAATGGGGTTGTGATCATTGCACGAGAGTGGGATGAATTTGATGTATTTTTAGCTATGAATGATATTGGTTGCTGATAAATAGAGTAGCTATAATGTTTAGGAGGTTATTATCAGCTTTTGCATGTCAACCCTTGTTGTTCTTATGTAGTTATGAGTTTAATTTGATTTTTCAATCTTGTCTGCACAGTCTAAGCTTTAGTAAGCGCTCGATTCTTAGCTCCCTCTTCGATTTGAGATTCCACTGCACCGTTTGGGTAATGATTTTTTTCTGTTTCTAGTTGCTTTTATTGTTCTTCTATAGTTCTTTTGGTGTGGTTTTGATATTCTTGTTTATAGCTTATTAGTTTCTGCTAACAGAAGAAGCTTTGTTTCATAGGCCTCTGAGACTGCCACCTCTACCACTCCGCCGTGCCACCACAGCCGCCACTACCGCTCATGCCTCTACCACTACTGTGCGATCGAGGTATGCATTCTAACGAAATGTCGGTTGACTCAATGGGTGGAAAAGGGTTGGCTATTGACCCCACACCGACATATTTCTTTGTTTTGCTTCATAGTTCTCTCCACACAGAGAATTTTGAAGTGATGTGTGTTTTTTGCTGCCAAAAGTTATTATGTTGGAGTGATGTATAGTTCTCTCCACAAAAGAAATTTTTCTGATGTATGTTTTATGTTAGAAAGTAGAGAAATAGATATATTCATAATAAGAAAGTAGTTAAACAGAAAATAAACACAAGTTCTTATGGTTCTTCGATGCAGAAATCTTTTGCCCGAGTCACACAAAATTCAAGAACCTCTCTCACAACTGCAATGCTCTTGTTACAATCAACATCATCGTGATTATTGGCCTAAGGCTAAGGCATAGGCTATATTAGTTCTAAGCCAGCACATGATTATTTATTAAATAAACTAGATCAAAAAATAAACTAGATCAAGTCTTTTTTAGAAGTATTTAGCTAAAAATATAAAGGTTTTAGACAATGTAAAAAAATTTGTTAGGTCTAACTGACCGGATTAATTAAGCAAACATGAATAATATATTAATATTTTTATATCAGTTTTTTAAATGTTTAAAAACTATATACTTATTTAAGATAAATAAGTCTGGCTTATATAAAAGTCATACATAAATTAATATATCATTTTATCCTAACTTTGATTCCTCTTCTTTTTCCCATCAATTTGAATGGTGCATATGTGTTTTCATTTTCTTTAATTATTTTGTGCAAGAAATATTCATTAGACGTCATGCCTTGCACGGTTGTAGAGTTCTCTCGTATTGACTTCCTTACGAGAAATAATGAAATGAGTTTTAATTTTTTATTGAAAAGCATAAGGAAACATTTTTTATCAAATAGGGGGGCATAATATTATAGTGTTAGGTAATTATTCTTTTTTGTATCAAGCCACTTATAATGATGCAAAATGTGCTAATTAGTAGTACTGCACCATCCTAAATTCCCCAATCATCTATGGGAGATGCAACCAAATAAAGACACCATAAGGTTTCCTACAAAGTTTTGTATATAGATATAATAAATAGATTGATTTTGCTTACATAAACCTTCAAATCCTAGCTGTGTCTTATGATCCACTAGTTTCACACAAGTTGTATGTATGTGTATAAGCAAAGTTTTCTATGAGAATATTAGGGATAAGTTAAAAAAAAAAAAAGAGGATTGTATAAGCATAGTTTTCTATGAGACCCATCTTAGATAAATAAGTTTGGCTTATAAAAAGTCAAGTCAGACTTTTAAAAATTTCAGGACAAACTTATAAAAATTTTATCACAAATAACATGTCAAACTTAGGCTTTAAATTTTTAAAATCAGTTAGACTTATTTAAGAAAGTTTTACTTAACCTAATCTATTTTCATCTCTATTCATAATTAGAAAGTAGAGAAACAAAAAAAAAGATCTAATTCTATCATTGGCTGCAACTTGCTTTGCACATCTCTCTGTACTTCTTTTCCTTGCCACTTCTGCTTGTCTAATTCTATCTTTTAAGAGGATGTCAACTTCCAACATATTTCTTTTTAAATGACCAAGTAGATTTTCTACTTTTATCATCTCTGCTTTTGATTTTTAGTGAATCATTTGCTTTGTTATTAGTGTCGGAGAAAAGCCTTAGCTTCCCGTTTAAGGTTCAATATATTATTGAGTGCATGTACTCTTTTAGGGTACCACGTGTTCACTGTATATTGAACCATGAATTGTCCAAGTCGGACAGTTGGGGAAAAAACTTTTTCTTTACTCATATAATAGTTGTTGCTTAATTCTCGTATCTTTATATTTGATGAAATTTCGATTCGATTCATTTCCTTTTGTTCTCTGGGTGCATACTTGATCGCGGTATTCATAACTGCGATCATTTAGTGTACTTAGAGACCAATAAGAAATGCTGCCAAAATTTTGTCAAGTATAAGATATGAGAATTAAGGAATGACTATTATACGAGTTCTGAAAAAGTTTTTCCTCAAATGGGATAGGGCCATACCATTTAAAGAAAGAGAGCAGTTGTAAGAATGTCATGCTACTGAAATTGTCATTTTTTTTTACATGCAGAAGATGGAATTTTTCCCTTCAAGTCGTAGTTGGATGTACGATTGGTTGTATCTGGGGAGAGGGGGTTTGAAACAATCTTTTTGCAATGGGGTTGATCACTTTGTCCAAGCCACAATGGCACATGAAGATTTCAAAATTAATGGAGGGATTAGATGTCCGTGCGTTAATTGCGATTGCAGAAGGATCAAGAGCCTAGGTGAGGTCATATATCACCTGCAGAAAGTTGGATTTAGGCTTAATTACTAGATTTGGACTAGACATGGTGAAGAGTTGTGTAACGACCCGTTTCCGGACCGCTACCGAGCTCAATATACCGAGCTCGAGTTACCGAGCTCCACACACCGAGCTCAACATAAACCTGTATGAGATGTGTTTTAAAACGAAACTCTTGTGCCTTTTAAAAATATGATATATTTTTTTTATAAAACCAACTCGTGCACATCAGAGTAATTACAGCTTTTCGAAACATGGTGCAACTAAGACACAAGACTTAAATTCTAATAAAACATACATGCATAACATACACATATATATCACTCAAAATAATAATGTATACAAAATACAGAGTAGCAATGTATAAAGAAAATACACCTAAGGTATGACGACTTCAAAAGAGCAATCATACCCTGGGGTACTTCCAGACTCCACGCAGGGGTCGCTCCAAAAGTAAACCGCTACTACCTCAGAGCAATAAAACATACCCGGCCCAAACTGGTCACGACCTCGAACACAAAGAAAAACAAAGTACAGTCATCAGAAAACAAACATCCAACAAACATAAACAATCACGACAAGTAGAGGTCGTCACTCAGGTCCTCGTCGAGCTCCTCCTCGGCATCATCTACTGTCGATTTCCCTGCGCCCTCGACCTCGCCTGGGTAACCGTCATGGATTGAAGGCACCACGGGAAAGGGTCAACTTCTCAACAATTCAAGATAAGCTCGACATAAAAGATATAAGCAAACAGTAAAGTATAACATTCACCGACGTGACTCGACCATCTCACTCTAACTCGACACAACTCGCAAATCCATTTTCTCTCGACTCGACAATTTTTTCGGAATGCACACGCTGCATCAGTATGTCGGAAAGTCCAGTATTAAGCCTTGGGATCCTCGCCTCCCAGGATCCAACTCAGGTCCCATAGCGTGGCGGCGTCTGAGTCAATCTCCGTAAACAAAAGTGGGACCTAGCACCCTTAGTTATCCGGTCACGGCTCAAAAACGCCATACGACTCACCTAGCTCGCTCACTCGATGAACACCACGCATACGATATTCAAAGAGTTAAACACAAGATAT
Organism: Calophaca sinica; assembly: GCA_037113605.1. NCBI lineage: Eukaryota > Viridiplantae > Streptophyta > Magnoliopsida > Fabales > Fabaceae > Calophaca > Calophaca sinica. The sequence goes on along the minus strand of CM073735.1, from coordinate 100,074,627 downwards.
TCAACCGCATGTCAAATAAAAAGAGCAAGCTCGACATGAAGAAACACAATTCAACATGCAATACACAATTCACGACATATATTCAATCACATATTAAATACATGCAAAAACTCAATCATATCACAACATTTCAAGCTCGACACAAATCAGGAAATCCATACACAATAACATAACCACGTAGAATATGAAGCGCCCTTACGCTAGCATACTATGAAAGTATTAATGTGAAGCGCCCTTACGCTAGCATACTATCAAAGTATTAATGTGAAGCGCCCTTACATAAGGACTTATAAAATAAAGCCTTAGAGATATCTAGGAGTTGCCCTTACCGCACTCCAAGTAAATGCTGCTCGACAACGACTTCGACACGTACCGTCCTCAATCGACCTCGACACGTACACTTCTCAGTCGACCTCGACACGTACAGTTCTCGATCTGGATTCCGCTGCTTCCACGTCCTCGGATTCGCTCTCCCGTACACCTTTATTCGGAAATCACTCGATCTTGGGAATCAGACTTCCTAAAACAAACACAACTCAGTTCGATCTATGGGTTCTAATACACTTAGCTCTCATCCCAAACTTAACCACAACCCAGAAAATATAAAACTCAAGAACTTGAATATATTTTTCCTCTAACACAAAGTTAGGGTTTTCGATCAAAAGTTCATGAAAAAGGTTATCTGATGCTTCAACAGATAGATCGACAACAACAATAACCAGAAGCAACAAACGAAAACAAGAAATCGAAACAAACCAAAAATGAAGGGTTTCTGGGCACCGCCATCATAAAAACAGAGGAAGAAAATTTGTTTTACAAGCCCAATTAATCGGTTAGAAAGATAGGTAATATCGTGAAGAAGAAAACCCATCAATTTGACATGATTTGGAAGCATAAAAACTAGCTAAAATGGAAGGAAGAAATAGCGCTAAACAGTAGCACAGAGGAAAAGAAAAATCTGTTCTTCATACCTCAGTGGTGATGGTCGAGCAGGCGAGATATGTCGAGAAGATGATGATGAACAAGATTGATGAAGAAAATTTGTGCAGAATCTCGATGGAACTCAAGGTTTCTTCGATGGAAGTTTTTGGAGAAAAACAACGAAACTCAGAGCAGAAGGAAGGAAGAAGAAAGAAGAAAAGAGAAATGAGTATCTGAGGGAATCGATCGTGGTATACAGCTGGTGAGAAAAGGGGTATAATCGTAACTTCAGCTATAAGATGCCAATCCCATCAATCATTCTACCCGTCTAATCGTTCCTCTCTCATAATTACCCTATACTGGCTTGGTCAATCCGCCTAGACATCGCGACGAGAACGGCAAGCCGACAATATAATTATTACAAACAATATAATAATAACGCTGAATAACGTTCGAAAGAATACGAGGTATCATCTCGACACGATGTCGACAAGGATGCTCGTGCAAGCGCACAAGGCTCTAACACGAGTTCGTGCACGCGGCCTCCTCAGTTCGACATGGGACCTCCTCCGCTCGACACCCGACCTCCTCATTTCGGCAGACTAGTGCACGCAGCCTCCTCGGCTCGTGAATGACCTCGGTAACCGATCTTGGCACGGGATCTCGACACAAGGTCTTGGTCGAGGTCTCGATACGTCGTCCTAATACGATGTCGATCTCGTCCTCAGGTGTTACAATCTCTCCCTCTAAAAAAATTTCGTCCTCGAAATTGCAGATAAGACTCTTACCTCGGAAAAGTTCAGTGGTCTTGAATCTTCATCTTCTCCTCCAGCTCCCAAGTCGCATCTCCGCCTTCTCGATCCCACACAACTTTGACGAAGTTGAATCTCTTTGTTCAAGAATCGCTTGGCTTTCCGATCAACGATCCTCGCTGGTGATGCTTCAAAGATAAGTCGCCCTTCGCTTGAATCACATCCGCTCGATGACATGAGAGGGCCTAAACATACTTCCGCAATCGTGAGACGTGGAAGACGTCGTGGATGTTCGACAAGAATGGTGGCAAGGCAACTGATATGCCACCGACCAATACGAGGAAGAATCGATAAGGTCCAATAAATTTAGGGTAAGTTTCTTGGATTTGATCGCTCGACCAACTCGATGAGTGGGGGTGACTCTAAGAAATACATGTTCTCCTTCCTCGAACTCGAGTGGTCGACGACGTTGGTCCGCATAACTCTTCTATCGACTTTGAGATGTTCGCATCCGATCTCTCGATCAAACGGATCTTCTCGGTGAGTCCGCTGGATCATATCCTGGTCCTCTGACGGTTCGCTTCGCCATCCTGGTACCAACAAAGAGGCGTCGACATTTCCGCCCATACGATTGCTTCAAAAGGTGCCATTCCAATACTGCATGGAAGTCGTTATTGTATGTGAACTCCACCAATGGTAAGGCGTCGTCCCAACTTCCTCGGTGATCTAAGGTACAAGCTCGCAACAAATCTTCAAGTGATTGGATCGTTCTCTCGGTCTGACCGTCGATGCATGGATGATATGCCGAGCTAAGCTCGAGCTTCTGCTCCCATCGCTCCTTGCAATTCCCTCCAAAATGAGATGTGAACTTTGATCTCGGTCCGACACGATCGAAGAGGTATTCCATGAAGTCGCACTATCTCCGCGATGTAGATCTCGGTCGGCCTTTCCACGTTGTATGTCGACCCTCACCGGTAAGAAATGAGCAGATTTGGTCAATCGGTCGACGATCACCCAAATTGAATCATTCTTCTTCGCCTTCGGCAAACCTACAACGAAATCCATGGAAATACTATCCCACTTCCATACCGTCGTCACGCTGTTTATCAGCATTCCGCAGGTCGTTGGTGCTCCACCTTCGCTTCGACACGTTAAACACGGCTACGTGCTCGCCACTTGCTTCTTCATTCCTGACCACCAAAAATGCTTCTTCAAGTCTTGATACATCTTCGTAACTCCCTGGTGAATACTAAAGTTGCTCTTATGCGCTTCGTCGAGAATCAACTTCCTCGGCTTGATCGTTAGTACGCACACACTCGGCCATTGCACCTCAAGATGTCGTCCGCTCCGACGTGAAATTCGCGCCTTCTCTTGCGCTATCAATCGAATCTTCTCTTGCGAAGCTCGTCATGAACTTGCTGGTCTCGGATCTCGCCCAACAACTGCATTAGAGATGGAAAGCATACCAAATCTCAGCTTCCCCTGAAACTTCGACACTCAACTTCAAGTCTCGTAACTTCTCGAGCATCTCCAACTCCTTGATCATCAATACCGAGGTTAAACGCTTCTTCCTTTTCAACGCATCCGCTACTCGTTAGCCTTACCGGATGGTATTCCAACGTAAAGTCGTAGTCGCTTGAGAAATTTCGTCCATCTTCGCCGACGATGTTGAGTTCTTTCTGGTCGAACAGTACTTCAAGCTCTTGTGATCGCTGAAACAAGAAGAGTGCTCCCATAAAGGTAGTGTCTCCATATCTTCAAATAAAAACTATCGGGCCGCCACCTCCAAGTCGTGAGTAGGTAGTTCCTCTCGTGAATCTTAAGTCGCCTTGAAGCATACGCGACCACCTTCCGATGTTGCATCGCACGCATCCCAATCCTGGTGTGACGCATCACAATACACCTCGAAAGGCTCTTCGGTTGAGGCAAAATCAAGACAAAGCGCCGCCGTCAAAAGCTCCTCCAGCCTTTGAAAACCGCTTCGCACTCCTGGCCCAGGCAAAAGGTTGATCCTTCCTCGTCGATCGGTAAGAGGCGCGACAATCTTCGAGAAACCTTCAATGAATCTTCTGTAATATCCTCGCTAAGCCGACAAAACTCCCGATCTCAGAATCGCCTTCTACTGTTCCCACGCTTAACACAGCCTTCAATCTTAGTTGGATCCACGCCTATCCCTTCTTTGGAAATCACGTGACCAAGAAAATTCACCTCTTCAAGCCAAAATTCACACTTCGACAGTTGGCATAGAGTTGCTTATCTCGTAATATCTGCGATGACTCGACATAAGTGTTCTCATGCGGCTCTTCTCGGTTCTCGAGTAGATCAAAGATGTCGTCGATGAACACTACAACAAACTGATCCAAGAACGAATGGAAAATCCTGTTCATGTAGTCCATAAACACACCGGGCGATTCGCCACTCCAAACGGCATCACCAAGTACTCGTGAGTGACCGTATCTAGTCCCGGAAGTCGCTTTGGCGACATCTTCCTCCTTCACGCGAATCTGGTGGTAGCCCGACTTCAAGTCTATCTTGGAAAAGATCGCCGCTCCACGAAGTTGATCCATCAAGTCGTCAATACGTGGTAACGGATAACGGTTCTTCACGGTAACCTTGTTGAGCTCGCGATAATCTACGCACAGTCTTGATCGTCCATCCTTCTTCTTAACCAACAACACTGGAGCTCCCCACGGTGACACGCTTGGTCGTAAGGCTTCTTCTGCGGTTGTTTCCCTTTCTGTGCAAATCTACGCTTGCCGCACTCTGGTCTCACCGGTCCGCCTAGCAACGCCTTCTTGTGGCTCCTCACTCCTTCTACCTCGACACAATGATCTATCGACTCTTGGAGGTTTCAATCCTCAACGACACCACCGACTTCAATGTCGAATCTCAATCCCCGTTGGAATCTCTCACTTAACCATCTTTGGTCAAGACGATCACGAAATGGACTGAAATACCTCGCCAACGACTGAACTTGGCCGCATACTGGACAACTGCCGAGTTGCCCTTCTTGCAATTGAAGAAACTCTTGTTCCTTCTCGGCTCGTGCGATCTCGGGAAGTACTTGTCCAAGAACCTTTCACGAAAAAGCTCCTGTGTCATCTCGCGACGTTCCGCTATAAATGTTTGCTTCACTCCTCTCCACCAATACTCTGCGTCTCCCAGCGGTAAGTAGGTGGCATAGTCGACCTTCACGTTGTCCCGCAATGAAGTGCCTCAAAGATCTTCTCGATCTCTTGCATCCAAAGATCGCCTTTATCCTGGATTTGGCTCACCATAGAACTTCTGGTGGATCATGCTTCCTAAAGTCCGCTAATCCTCTAGCTTCAAAGATTTCGCTCGCTTCGTCACTGGCCGTAAGTTCACGAGTTAACGCCGCCTGGCTGAGCCATCGCGTTAGCCTGTTGAGTTGCAAAGCCGGTGATTGTTGAGCCATGGCTGCCGCCATCTAGGTCATAGCTTGAATTGCTCGCTCCATGTCGACGTTCTCGCCATTCGGTAAATTCGTATTTCTATTTAGTGGCATTAGATTCCACGTAGTTCAAAACCCCTGTCAGATCTCGTAACAAGGATGTGCTAAAACACACTGCTTCAATCAAGAAAGAGTTCAAACAATTTTTCAAGCAATAAGTGCTTCACTTAATCAAACAGCAATCAACATAATACAATTAAGTACCCAACACATATAACCCGACACAGTGACCAGTCCAAATCTCCTATGCACAAATCTAATAACCGAATCAAGCCTGATACCAACAATGTAACGACCTGCTTCCATCGCAACCGAAGCTCAATATACCGAAGCTCGAGTTACCGAGCTCAACACACCGAGCTCAACATAAACCTCAGTATGAGATGTGTTTTAAAACGAAACTCTTGTGCCTTTAAAAATATGATATTTTTTTTTAAAACCAACTCGTGCACATCAGAGTAATTACAGCTTTTCGAAACATGGTGCAACTAAGACACAAGACTTAAATTCTAATAAAACATACATGCATAACATACACATATATATCACTCGAAATAATAATGTATACAAAATACAGAGTAGCAATGTATAAAGAAAATACACCTAAGGTATGACGACTTCAAAAGAGCAATCATACCCTGGGGGTACTTCCGGCAGACTCCCACGCGGGTCGCTCCAAAAGTAAACCGCCAGTCTACCTCAGAGCAATAAAACATACCCGCCCAAACTGGTCACGACCTCGAACACAAAGAAAAACAAAGTACAGTCATCGTAAACAAACATCCAACAAACATAAACAATCACGATAAGTAGAGGTCGCCACTCGGGTCCTCGCCGAGCTCCTCCTGCATCATCTATCGCCGAGTTCCTGCGCTCTCGACCTCGCTGGGTAACCGCCATGGATTGAAGGCACCACGGGAAAGGGTCAACTTCTCAACAATTCAAGATAAGCTCGACATAAAAGATATAAGCAAACAAAGAAAGTATAACATTCACCGACGTGACTCGACCATCTCACTCTAACTCGACACAACTCGCAAATCCATTTTCTCTCGACTCGACAATTTTTCCTAATGCACACGCTGCATCAGATGTCGGAAAGTCCAGCCGAAGCCTTGGGATCCTTGCTCTCCCTAGGACAATAACTCAGGTCCCATAGCGTGGCGACGTCTGAGTCAATCTCCCAGTAAACAAAAGTGGACCTACTTTGCACTCCTTGGGCTTATCCGGTCCACGGCTCAAAAACGCCATATCGACTCACCTAGCTCGCTCACTCGATGAACAATTAAGCACGCATACGATATTCAAAGAGTTAAACACAAGATATTCAACCGCATGTCAAATAAAAAGAGCAAGCTCGACATGAAGAAACACAATTCAACATGCAATACACAATTCACGACATATATTCAATCACATATTAAATACATGCAAAAACTCAATCATATCACAACATTTCAAGCTCGACACAAATCAGGAAATCCATACACAATAACATAACCACGTAGAATATGAAGTGCCCTTACGCTAGCATACTATGAAAGTATTAATGTGAAGCGCCCTTACGCTAGCATACTATGAAAGTATTAATGTGAAGCGCCCTTACGCTAGCATACTATGAAAGTATTAATGTGAAGCGCCCTTACATAAGGACTTATAAAATAAAGCCTTAGAGACATCTAAGAGTTGCCCTTACCGAACTCCAAGTAAATGTCTTTGCTTTCGACAACGACTTGACACGCACGTCCCTCAATCGACCTCGACACGCACACTTCTCGCCGACTCGACACGCATGCCTCGATCTGGATTCCACGCTTCCACGCCCTCGGATTCGCTCTCCCGCACACCTTTATTCGAAATCACTCGATCTCTGAATCGACTTCCTAAAACTAACACAACTCAGTTCGATCTATGGGTTCTAATACACTTAGCTCTCATCCCAAACTTAACCACAACCCGTAAAATATAAAACTCAAGAACTTGAATATATTTTTCCTCTAACACAAAGTTAGGGTTTTCGATCAAAAGTTCATGAAAAAGGTTATCCGATGCTTCAATGATAGATCGACAACAACAATAACGAAGCAACAAACGAAAACAAGAAATCGAAACAAACCAAAATGAAGGGTCTCTGGGCACTGCCGAGTGCAGACAAGCAGAGGAAGAAAATTTGTTTTACAAGCCCAATTAATCGGTGAGAAAGATAGGTAATATCGTGAAGAAGAAACCCCATCAATTTGACATGATTTGGAAGCATAAAAACTAGCTAAAATGGAAGGAAGAAATAGCGCTAAACAAGAGTACGAGGAAAAGAAAATCATTCTTCATACCTCAATGGTGATGGTCGAGCGAAGTAGATATGTCGAGAAGATGATGATGAACAAGATTGATGAAGAAAATTTGTGCAGAATCTCGATGGAACTCAAGGTTTCTTCGATGGAAGTTTTTGGAGAAAAACAACGTAAACTCAGAGCGAAGGAAGGAAGAAGAAAGAAGAAAAGAGAAATGAGTATCCGAGGGAATCGGTCGTGGTATACACCGGTGAGAAAAGGGGGTATAATCGTAATTTCAGCTATAAGATGCCAATCCCATCAATCATTCTACCCGCCTAATCGCCTTCTCTCATAATTACCCTCTACTCGCTTGTCAATCCGCCTAGACATCGCCGACGAGAACGGCAAGCCGACAATATAATTATTACAAACAATATAATAATAACGCCTGAATAACGCTCGAAAGAATACGAGGTATCATCTCGACATCGATGTCGACAAGGAT